>JAAGEH010000392.1:2558536-2657882 GCA_011751065.1 Lasiurus cinereus
ATATGAAATTAGACTCCTCATTTTTCTTGTATAAGAAAAATGAGGAGTCTAATTTCATATCATTTCTTCACATATTTGAAGACATAACATTTCTTCTCTGACCTGTGTGATAATCAGCTTCTACAACTTCAACTCTTTGGACATAATTTTCAGGTCCTAAGAGTTTCCTTTCCTTTAGATTTTGTCCTTTAAAATATAGTACCCAAAAGACAACTCAATACGCATAATGAGATCATTGTCAGAACAGGTAAAGGCTTCCTTGTCTATGAAGGCAAACTAAGTAATAATGTGGAGTATTTCTTTTAAATATAAAATCAACCAAATCTGCAGATCTTCTCACTTTAACTAGTATAATGCTAGCTTCTCAATAGTTTCCTATTTGTTTAGTTGATTTCATTTTTTTCTAAACCCAAACACAGAGCTTTCTTTAAAAAAAAAATATTGTTATTATTGAAAATACTAGAGGCCTTGTACACAAATTTGTGCACCAGTGGGGTCCCTCGGCCTGGCCTGCAGGATAGGACTGAAACCAGCTCTCTGACATCCCCCAAAGGTCCCAGATTGCCAGAGGGTGCGAGCCAGGCTGAGGGACCCCACTGGTGCATAATCAGGGCTGGGAGGGGCCTAGGGCATGACCAACCTGTCTCGCTCAGTCCTGACTAGCCAGACCCCAGCAGCAAGCTAACCTACCATTTGGAGTGTCTGTCCCCTGGTGGTCAGTGCATGTCATAATGAGCAGTTGAGTGCCCGTAGAATATCATTAGCACATTACACTTTGATTGGATGACCGAACACTTAGCATATTAAGCTTTTATTATATAGGATTATAGATGTCCCCTTTTTTCCCCATTGTTCCCCTCAACACCAAAACCCCCCACAGGGCCTTTACCACTATTGTCTGTGTTGATGGGTTATGCATGTATGCCTATAAATTCTTTGGTTAATCTCTTCTTAACTCCTACCCCCACCCCCACCTTCCCTCTAGATTCATCAGTTTTCTATGTCTCTATGTTTCTGCTTCCATGCTTCCCAGTCTCTCTTTTGTTTATTAGTTTATTTTGTTCATTTGGGCAACTGACCTAAATAAATACTTCTCCAAAGAAGACATATAAATGGCAAAGAGACATGAAAAAAATGTTCAAAGTCACTAATCATCAGAGAGAAGATGCAAATTATGACACCAATGAGCTACCACCTCATACTTGTCAGAATAGCTACCACCAACAAATCAACAAGTGACAGGTGCTGGAGAAGATGTGGAGAAAATGAAATCTAGTACACTGCTGGTGGGAATGCAGATTGGTGCAGCTAATGTAGAAAACAGTCTGGAGTTTCCTTAAAAATTAAAAATGAAACTGACATTTGACCCAGTAATCCCACTTCTAGGAATATAACCTAAGAAGACAGAAACACCAATCAGAAAGAATACATGCACCCTCTATTAATAGAAGCACTATTTACAATAGCTAAGATCTGGAAACAGCCAAAGTGCCTATCAGCAGATGAGTGGATAATAAAGCTATGGTACATTTATACCATGGAATACTGTGCAGCAATAAAAAAGAAGAATATCTTAATCTTCGAGACAGCATGGAGGGACCAGAAGAGTATTGTGCTAAGTGAAGTTAGCCAGTCAGAAAAAGACAATCATCTCTAACTCATATGTAGAATATAATGAACAAAACAAACATTGGACTTTCTATTTGCTCCTGCATAATTCACCTATGTGGGCCTCTTATTTCAGAACTGACATATTCATTCTACTTTGATCCTCATTTATTAGCTTTTTCTAAACTTTTTGTTCCCTGAGAAAGAAAAATATAAACAAGATGACTTGCCATTAATATATTTATATTTTTGTTAAACCCTTCCAGGAATTGACTACTAGAATTTGTTAGGGACAAAACAGAAGATGACCAACCTGTGATGTTCTTACCATTTAGATGCCAAACTTCTGGCACTTTACCAGTTCTTCAGAACTCCTCAGAGATTACAAGCAATGGCTCTGTGTTAACATCTGAAAATTATTTCATTATGCTGAAATAATCTAAGCTGGCAAAGAGATATTCTTTAAGTATCTGTCTCATCTATCTTTGAAAATAATTTCCTTTGTACCATCTTTAATCAGTTTCGATATGAAGATTAGTCTTTTGTGAAGAGACAAAAAATCACTGCAAACTTTGCTTTTATAATGTAATTTTTTAAATATTGCATAACATGTCCTTTGCTTACATTCTCTTTGCTCTAAATATACATTACAGAGTGCTTTTAGCTATCCTAACATTTTTGTACATCCCTTGGCTTTTTTCTTCTTGACATTATTCACATTGTTCTGTGTCATGTCTCCTTATTAATCCTTGGCCACGGTCTCCTTCTGAATACACTCATTTCTGAAGGACTTCTTCATCTAAGTACACTAAGATTACAAACTGGGGAGTTTAATATAAAGTTAAAAAAACAGCCAAATATTCTTTAATTACTGTAAATATGGATCCTCACTCAACATCCTGGCACTTTAAGTCAACATATCCAAGATGAAAACAATTATCTTTTACACTTTTATTACTAATTGTCTAACCACTTGCCCAAGTCAGAAACCAAGTGTGTGATTCCTTCACTCATTTTTTGCACAAGGTGCTCTACAGTCACTCTAGAAAATCCTTCTACTTATCTCTTAGCAGTTCTCTCACTCTATCATCTCTGCCACTGACTTTGTATAAGCCTATAACATCCATTTTTATGGAATATTCCAATTATATCTTTGTTAATGTGCCCAATTTCAGATGAATTCTTCTATAAATTCTCCTCCACATTGCCAGTATGATAATTTTCCTAACACTACTTAAAATATATGCCTTGAATCTCTACCCCACCTGACATCTTTGCAAAAAATTTCTTCTCCTTCAAAATTTAAGATAAATTTCTCCTACTTCTCTTATTTTTATTTTATTTTATTTTTTTATGATTCAGCAAGACTGAATTTGCTTTTCTTTCTTTTGAATCATTAGGCCATACAGATGCTTCTATTATACTATTCATTAAACTGTATGGTAGGCATTTGTTTTTATTCCCATTTCCTGGCATAGGCTGTATAATCATGGAAACTAAGGATCATGGTTGTTCATATCTGAATCCACTCCCCATACATACAGTGTGGTAGGCAGAGTAATAGCTTGACAAATATATCCATGTCCTAATCCCCAGAACCTACGGATACTTTGTATTATTTAGCAGAGGAATTAAGTTTCCTAATTATCTGACCTTAAGAAAATGGAGATTATTGTTATTTATCAAATGGGCCAAGGTAATTACAAGGGTCTTTAAAAAGTGGAAGAGAACCCAGCTTTCCAATCTGGTTGAGTATCAAGCCATGAACCAAAAAGCCACCAGTTCAATTCCTGTTCAGGGTATGCCTGGGTTGTGGGATTGATCTTCAGTAGGGGGCATCTCTTTCTCCCTCTCCCTTTCTTTCTCTCTAAAAATAAATATTTTTTTTTAGGTAGAAGGAAGAGCAGAAGAGAGGGTCAGAGTAATGCCATGTGAGAAGGACTCAGCCTGCTCTTATTTTCTTGGAAGATGGATGAAAGGGGCACAGATCCAGGAATACAGCTCAATTCTAGAAGCTGGATAAGTCAAAAACATAGATCATTACCTATAGTTTCCAGACATAAACATAGCCCTGCTAAAACCTTGGTTTTAGCCAATGAGACCTGTGTAGGACTATTGACCTCCAAAAATGTAAGAAAATATATTTGAGTTGTTTATACCAGTAGGTCTGGAGTAATTGTTGCATCAGGCATAGGAAACTAATACAGGTAGCACCTGTCACAGAGTCAGTTTGAGAAATGTTTATGGAATGACTGCATGTCTTCCTAAAATCTCAGCTCACTAAATCTAGTCATTGTGGAATGTAGAGTTAGGAATCTTATCAGATTTCAAAGAATACTCTGATGTTTGTCTTAATGAAGACATGTATCCTAAAGTTAATACTGCTCTTCCAGGCCCTACCCTGGCTAGAGAAATGATAATCAGGCCCCTACCATGGCAGAGAATGATGAACCATTCTTGATTAAAATTTGCTTTCTTGTAATCAATGAGAACTTTGTACAAAAATAGATTCAAATTAAAAAATGTACTTTCCATCTCCTCAAGCTGGAGAGTCTTTGCCTAACTGAAATAAATCTGGTACACTTTTCAATACATCACCTTCTCTTATACATCTCCCCACCCTCACCATAATACCCTGTCCCTGAAATCTGGGACAAGCATAGTAGCTTCAATTCACTGGAATTTTCCATCTGATCCACAAGAAAAGACATAAGTGGTGGTAAATCTGGGAAGGCATTACCTTGTTTGTGCTCTCAGTCTATTTTCTGCTACACAAAAGAAAATAGCCTGTGAGATTGAATTCAAGCAGTAAGAAAGGAAAACTACTGACTATATCTTGTTGCTAGTCTGGGATCCCCGTTCCGTACCTGCTCTGTAGACCCTGCATGACTTTGATTCCTAACTCTCTGTTGTCTTAATTTTGTGACTAGCCGAGGATCCTATATCCAAATATACTATTTTGTTTAAATTGTTTTAAATTGGGTTTATGATTCTTGCAACTAAAAAAAGTCTTGGTAAATATAATTGTCATCAAAAAGTCAGGATAATTAAATGAAAACAAAAAACAAATGATTCAAATCTAGGTCATAACACCCAGAGAGTGTCTGAACATGACTCCACTCCCAATGGTGGTGAAATAGCATGACCTCTACCTAAACAAGGACTATTTTGTTGATTGCTGGAATGGCCTAGAGCAGTGGTCAGAAAACTCATTAGTCAACAGGGCAAAATATCAACAGTACAACAATTTATTTTAAGAGCCAAATTGTATAAACTTAAACTTATTCTAACGCCACTTCTTCTAAATAGACTTGCCTAGGCCTCAGTCTTTTGTGGAAAAGCCACACTCAAGAGGCTAAAGAGCCACATGTGGCTCGAGAGTCACAGTTTGCCGACCACTGACCTAGACTCTAGGTTTTAGAGATTCTTCAAAGAAAGGTCATAAAATTAGCCTTCAACATTGGTTTCAAAGGTTGGTCCTAGATCAGCAGTACTACCTAGAAACATATTAGCAACAACACTCTCAGGGCCCACCCTGAACCTATTTCATCAGAAATTCTGGAAGTGGGGTCAAGTATTCTGAGTTTGAACAAGCCTTTCAGTGGGTTCTAATGCATTCTAAAGTTTGGGACTCACTATCTTACATGTTAATGATATAATTGTTTTTTGTTGGTGTTTTATTTTGTTTTTGTGTTTTTGTGAGTTTCTTTTGCATTTAGTTGTGTTTCAAATAATGATATATAACATATGAGGAATTTATGAAATATCAAGCCAACTTATTGCAGAGCTATTAATTCTCCACCCAGAAACCTGGAAAGATTAACAGCATGAATTTCACATATAAGTTAGCAAATGAATTTCAGGTGGATTTTTTGCAGAAGTTTGGTAATTTTCAGCCTGATAAAGTATATATTGTTGAATGACTGCATGTCTTTGCATATATTGATATATACTTGTATATATTGATATATACTTAGAATAGCTCAAAAGCATTTTTGAGATTAAAGTACTACTAGCATATTAAATGTGCATATAAAATTTTTAATTAGAAAGAAAATCAGATATTCTAAGAGATTTTATATCAACTTTATGTTTTTTTAAAAATCTCACTGTAGTTTTTTTTTTAATTTCCTAGAATTCCTTAAGAGTTAAAAAGTTAACATATATTCCATGGTTTGAGTTTGCTATAAGAAAGTATACTCTATGTTGAGGTTGCATTTTGGGGAGAAATATTTAAATGCATTTTCAGGTAAGTTGATAATTATTGTCTCTGGTTATCCAAGTTTTCAATGTGGCTGACAGCTGAATCCCACTACCCTGGTGGGGGGCACTTATAATAAGAGGTATGTTAAGTGGGCATACACTTCCAAAGTCTCTAAGGAAAATAGTGTTAGTTTCCTTCAGGCTAGACTTACTTTATTTAGTCTTGTACTAACTTCATGGATGTATGACCTGTAGTGTAAAAGGAAAAAGTTGATTATATCCAGTGAAATGGACAAATATACCAGAATAAGAAATCCTCTTAAAATGTTGGATGTTTTCCCAAAGACAAGCAATGCTATAATTATTATAATATACTACCTCTCTCATATGACTATGAGGAATAAAATAGCAACTTACCAATCTTTAATTAGCTGTATTTAGTATTTTTTATGGCCACTGAATATGGTACTCAGATTACCATATATTAGCATATAATTTGAATACACACCTCAAGGTATTTGCTTTTATTGCTATTACCTTTTGTGGCACCCTATTTCAGTAATGACTCTAATGGAATATAAAAAGAGATTTCTGACTCAATTCAGTTTACAATCTTGAGAGTCTTAGAATGGAAAATTCCATGTTTAACATGAAATGCTTCAAAAATATTTTTGTGCTTTCTTAATGTTGTCAATCTGCCTAGGTACCTATCTGGCAAATCCCTGATAGGTGCCCCAGTGAAAGCATTTCCTTTCATTCTGAGCTCAATAAAGATATATTTTATAAGTAAGGCTTGGCGTATAAATTGCTTCATGTTTGCTTAAAAGAAAGTTGCACAACCAATTTAATGAATTTTACCAGCCTATCAGCAGATAAAGGCCCAGAGAAAGAAAAATAGCAGCTGCAGCTAGAGAATCTGGGGAAAGGTCAGAGGTCAGTGCCTGCATCTGCATTCACTAGGAGACAGAGGGGAAAAATAAAAGGTTTCTCTTTGTTGCAAGTCAGCACTATTTTAGAAAGTGCAGATACCAACTTAATTACCAATGTTCCCTTTTGCTCTGGGGTGCTTTGGCGGGCTATAAATCAATACTTAAGGTCACATTGCTAAAAGCATGAAAAAAATCAGCCTTTCCCATTCTTGGTTACATTGTTTTGTACTTCTTCCTCAGCATTACTAGAGTTCAATATCTGATGGAAACAGGACTGGAGTCATTACAACGGGAACCAGAATTATGAAAATTGATGTGCAAAGTAGGCCTTTTGAACTCCAAGCAACCCTTTCACTGAGTCAAATCTGTCATTACTTGATTGCGTGCCCTTGATTAGATTATTTTTAATCCCTCTACACAATTCTTAAGTCTAATTACATAAATAAATTTTACTGTGAATTATGTGCCAATTTGGAAAAAAGCTAACAATTTTCTAATTCAAAAATAATTTCATTACGTGTTTTGGGCCACTTATACATTTTTATTCTTCTTTCTGTCAGCATGCTTTATAAATTCCTATATTTGATTTTGATAAGTTGGAAAATGTTGTTCAGTTTGTTTAAGATAGAGGGCCAGTCTTTTTATTTTTTTTAAATATATTTTTTATTGATTTTTTTTACAGAGAGGAAGGGAGAGGGATAGAAAGTCAGAAACATCGATGAGAGAGAGACATCGATCAGCCGCCTCCTGCACGCCCCCTACTAGAGTTGTGCCCGCAAGCAAGATACATGCCCTTGACCTGAATTGAACCTGGGACCTTTCAGTCTGCAGGCCGACGCTCTATCCACTGATCCAAACCGGTCTTGGAAGGGCCAGTCTTTTTATTGACAACTATCTTAACCAAAGAGACTACAATACCTGGAAGAGAAAACATGATAGTTGTACAAAATATGTAAAATACTAAATTTATTTCAAAGTAAGTCAGTCTTAAAATAATTCACTTTGATGCTCCAAAAATACAAAAAAAAATCCCTTTTCTATTTGTATGCATCAAAAGAACTCTATCTGAGATATAGCTAAGGCTTGTTTCATAGGGCAGTCTGACCGTATTTGCATGGGATGGCCACATCATAATTTTGGCCATTCTAATAACCAGGGCTCCAGATCAACCATGCAGCAGGATGATTTGGCTATTAAGACAAACACAATAACACACTGATTTTGCTGGGAAGAAAATTAACCACATAACAGATGCAACATCTCTACAATTATAATTTCACAGCTTGGTCTATACATTTAGAGTCTCTATAATGGTTTCTCTTTTTTTATGTTTAATACATTTTATTGAATTTTTACAGAGAGGAAGGGAAAAGGATAGAGAGCCAGAAACATTGATGAGAGAGAAACATTGCCCAGCTGCCTCCTGCACACCCCCTACTGAGGGTGTGCCCACTACCAAAATCGAACCCGGGACCCTTCAGTCCACAGGCTGATGCTCTATCCACTGAGCCAAGCCGGTTAGGGCCATAATGGTTTCTCTTTTAATGTGCATTATATGCCTTAAATATTTTTTGTAAGTAGGCAAGGTGCAGATTATAGATATATGAAAATAATATCAATAATTCCTGCAAACCAACCCCATTTATCTATGGTTTTCCTCAGGTTAAAAAAAAAATCTGATTTTATTTTTCAGAGCTGTTTAATTTGGTCCAACTTTCTATTTAACTTATACCATTCAGACTTGTGGAAGTTTCTTCTAAAGATCTCCAATTTAAAGAGTTCCACTGTATGTATAAATTTCTTCTGATCATTATATCATTGAACCATACAATTTTGAGCAGGAATAGCCCTTAAAATTCATCTGGTTCAACCTCCTTTTGTAACTAGTGGGGGAAAAAAGAGGTCATCTCATTTTGCTGGGAGGACTCAGCTGAAAAGAATACTGCAATTTAGTGACTAATTCACTTGCAGGGAAATTTTCCAATAAGTAAGAGGCACTAGGATGTGTAGGGTGTAGGAAGGCAAGTGTTTACTTATCTAATTATCTCTACAAAGAGTCCCTATGATAATGCAAATTCTGTACCTTTCCCAGAGTGAACAAAAAGAGAGTTAGTTTAAAGTGAAATGGTAGCATATGCTGTAATTGCAGCTTTTATTTTCCCTGACTTCACCATCAGAAAAATGTGAAATTGAAAGTAGTGTTTCATTTGCTATTTATTCTCTCATGAAAATGGGAAATAGATGGAAAAGGCTGTTCATTGAGTTGCCACAGAGAATTCTCCAGAATGAGCACACATACTATTATAACTGCTCAGATTATAAAACCCAAGTCATAATTGAAGATAGTGTCTAACCTAAATACTGAGGGCAATCTGCCCATGGCATCTAGCTACCCATCCTGCCTTTAGGGATCCATTGAGCATATGCACATTCCATCAGCCAGAGTCTGCCAGCATATAATTTCTCCCTAGGGTTTCGCCATTACCCGATTTCAATGCTGAGAAGATGCTCATAATTGCTTATTATGACATTAGACAAGAGAATTCAAGTCCCATTTGATTGTAATGACTTTGTGGAGTCTCTGTATGTGGATCACATACAGAATTGAACTTAAGGCATCTATATTGAAACAGAATTACACTTGAACAGTTGAGCATGAAGCTTGGACCTTGTTTGTTTAAATTTATTCTATTACTTTCTCCATTCTATTGATAAACATAAAAATAATACAAAAAAAATTAGTTGTGATATTCAAACTTCTTTCCAAACTGGCATTTATTTTTCCAGATCACTTCTGGAACAATTTAGACTTACTGTCTCCACATTGCAGATAAGCAAATTAAATGATAAAGATGATAACAAATACTTCTTTAAAATGATGTACAGAGTAAACTGGCAGGATGACTCAATTTTACATGTAGCATAAAACTTAATAGAAGAAAGTAAATATGTGTGTCATGAGCAGGTATGTGCATTGAAAACACCTTCTTAAAATTAAATGAAATACCTCTGTGATTATTTGAAAATAAAAAGTGTTTAAGAAATTACCAGTAAATAGCCTCTACCTTCTTTTTTATAGGAAAGAAAGTTATAAAAACCCTATTAAGATAACACAGCATGATCTACAGAAAAAAGGAACAAAAAGTGAAATATGATTGCTTTAGATCTCTAAGTAGAAAACTAGGAACAATTGAAGTGCTTAAGATTTCATAATTCTGTACTTTGATAGAGTATCAGCACTTCCAATATACTCATGGTAGTAACCAGATGGTTGAAGAAAGGAAACAACAATGAACTGTATTCCAATAGAAGCACATTGAGACTCCAGGACTTTTTGTTCAAAAAGAAAGTTGAAACTATCCACAATGTGGAGGCAAATGGGTAGGTGTTGTAGGGAAACAACTAGCAATGCACAGGTGCTTTTGTGATCTTAAAGTATATAGATCAATATAGTATTAATTGCTTGTCTAACACAATGAGGTTTTTTCATTATAACTTTCAAAATGCTATTGTGGATGTTCTGAAAATAACAATAAATTCTGTTATTCTCAAGCTGGCTCGGTTATTAAATAAATATTTAGTTGCCAGAAAAGTTGTGAATTGAAGTTTTTTGTTTTTTGTTTTTTGGTTTTTGGGTTTTTTTTAGGAAACTTTAACACATACTTTTTAAATAATATGAAATATGTGTTTATCTGTCCTACAAACTTAAGCAGGTCATTTCACTCTTCAATGGGACATTTAAATTTAAAGTAACTGCACTAGAAATGGGATAAAGTTCTAGTTGTTTATTTATCACCAATTTTCTGGTGAACTTCAGCAAACCATTAAATCTCTTAATTTGGTTTGATTCACTCATGTATTAAGCACACAGCTTTCAAGACCAACAAAATGTGTACTAATGTGCTCCATGTAACTAGGCTAGCTTTGCAATGTCAGGTAGAACATAATGCAAAGCTACTTATCTGTTATATACTAGTTTCAAAACAGTAGTAACAATTCAGACCAACCAACATCAAGCCAATTGTATATTGAATACCAACTATTTGACAGGCACCAAGATAAAATGATAGATATACAAAGATGAATAAATGGAGCTTCCATATAGTAGTTCAAAACTATATGAAGGAACTAGCCACTTCCTCACTCCCAACAAATTACATGGTGCCTAGAATACCCACTTCACAAAGCTGTTTTAAATGCATAGAAACTGGACTAAACTCTGTTTTCTCCACTTACCAGTCATGAACTTTGCAATTCATTGAACATCTCTTCAATCTCAATATTGTCACCAATGTATGTAGCTCACATTGTTACTATGAGGCTGAAATGCTGTAATTCAAATCAAATAATTAATGTCACACCTGACAATAAGCATTGGTTATTGATTAATTGATTGATTATTATAAGAAAAGAAATAAGTGTAAGAATGTTTATATAATGTAATGAGTTGTATCTAAAATGCTTTAATAATGATATAAAAAGATTTATATATATAATACTAGAGACCCAGTGCACAAAATTTGTGCTTGCCAGCCTGATCACCCCCTAACCACTCCCCTGCCAGCCTGATTGATGCCTAACTGCTCCCCTGCTGGCCTGATTACCCCTAATTGCCCTTCCCTGCAGGCCCAGTTGCCCTAACTTCCCTCCTCTGTAAGCCTGGTCACCCCTAAGTGACCTTCTCTGAGGGCTTGATCACCCCCAACTGCCCTCCCTTGCAGGCGGTCTCTCCCAAATACCCTACCATGCTGGTCATCTTGTGGTGGCCACCTTATGTCCACATGGGGGTAGCCATCTTATGTGTTGGGGTGATAGTCAATTTGCATATTACTCTTTTATTAGATAAGATAGAGGCCTGTTGCACAGGTGAGGGCTGCCTGGTTTGCCCTGAAGGTTGTCCTGGATCAGGGTAAAGGGTTCCCCTGGGGCATGGTGTGGCCTGTATGAGGGGCCTGTGGTGATTTGCAGGCCAGCCACATACCCCAGAGACCCAAGTGGAGGCCCTGGTATTTGGGATATATTTGTCTTCTACAATTGAAACTTTGTAGCCTTGAGTGGAGTCCAGGGCCAGCCAGGGTGTATGGAAGCTTGGCTTCCTCCATTGCCTTCTGCTCACTCTGTGGCTACAGCCATTTTGGTTGGGTTAATTTGCATAGTTGCTCCTGATTGGCTGGTGGGTGTGACTTGTGGGTGTGGTAGAGGCTCAGCCAATTTGCATATTACTCTTTTATTAGATAGGATTGTTATAAGACAATAAAAATTGTTATGGGCTGAATTGTGTGCCCCCTCTCCCAGATTCATATGTTGAAGCCTTAATTATCAGTACTTCAGAATATGACTCTATTTGGAGACAGGACTTTAAAGAGGTATTTTAAGGTTAAATGAGGTGATATGTGTGGGTCCTAATCTAATCTAATCTGACTGGTGTCCTTAGAAGAAGAAATTAGGACACACAAAGAGACCCCAGAGATGTGCTTGCCCAGCAAAAAGAACAGGTGAGTACAAAGGGAGAAGATGGCCATCTGTAAGCCAAAAAGAGAGGCCTCAGGAGAAACCAAACCTGCCAACACCTTGATCTTTTGAACTTACTTGGACTTTACAGCCTCCAGTACTGTAAAAAAGTAAATTTCTGTTGTTTAAGCCACCCAGTTTGTGGTATTTTATTATTGTAGCCAGAGTAAACAAAAAAAGAAAGTATGTTAAATAACATAAATAAATGCTCACATGACAATGATTAAAATACACACATGTTGTCTTAAATATATTAACTTCTCAGCATGTGCTTTTTAAAATTAGTTTTTGTAATAAAAATAATATCTGTACAGAATAAGAATATTCAAACAACTAAAGAGTATAAAATAAAAGGTAGCTTTCTTGCCTGGCTGATATGACTCAGTTGTTGAGCTTTTACCCATGAACCAAGAGATGACTAGTTGAATTCCCGATCAGGGCACATACCCAGGTTGCAGGTTCAATCCCCAGTGAGGAGTATGCAGAAGGCAGCCAGTGATGTTTCTCTCTCATTGATATTCTTATCTCTCTATCCCTATCCCTTTCTTACTCTCTCTTACAAAAAAATCAATAAAAACTTATTTTTTTTTAAAAAGATAGCTTTTCTTTTTTAATTCTATTTGAAATAGATAGATGATATAATCAGTATATATTTCTGGCCAATTAAATATATATCCAATATATGCTATACATATATATATATATTCAATATATATTAATTATGTATACTTTTAATATTTTTAATTCTTGAGTTCATTACTGTCAATAGAACATAAATCATGTGAAAAAATTGATGAACATAATTAGTGATTTTGCTAAGATTAATATAACAAAATAAATATATAATAAGCTATGAATATTATCTTTATTTTACTAGACATCCTAATATCATATTGCATCAGAACACACAGATATGCATAATACAATTTAATTATTTTTACTACTTTTTAACTCATTGATATAAAAAACATGCTTTTACATATATATTTATATTTTGACAACAAAATGTCACATTTCTCACATGAGGAGAAAGTATTTTTTCCAGTTTGTAAAATTGATTTATGATTTCTATACTTTTAGCTCTACTGTATGCATGTAGGTTTCCATTTGTAATCTTGCCTAAAGCCCTGCAAATATTAGAACAGGTTTGGTTATTTAAATTTCTTAAGTAAAGGAGTAGCATGATCAATAGACTCCCTTCTGAAAGGGTAAAGGATCAAAGTCAAATACATAGGAAAACATAGAAAGGACGAGAGGCCATTAGCAAACTACAACAAAGAGCTATTTCATAACAGGGCATGAACTTGAAGAAAGTCATTTAGCATATTAGGGCTCTAGATTCCACTAACTGTGTGCCTTGGTGTAGGTACTTTGAGAAGAACCATCAGTTAAAATGAAAATAGACATGCTAAATGTATTTTGAAACTCTAAAATAATCACCAAGTATCCATGCATTCCTTGAACAGAGTTTTATTTTAAAACAACACAAATTACAAACAGCCAATATTTGATAATGAGCCCAAAATAGTGTTTTCTGAATTTCCCTCAGATTTCACTAAATATGCATGTAATTACCAGGTCTCACTTCATATTAGCACTATACCATTCTTTGTCAGAATAATATGCTAGGTGAGGTGGTTCTCCTGTTCAGTACAATGTATCAAAGTTTGACTACCTGATATTTCGGGTGGCAAAAATATCATAGATATCCACAAGTGACTCTTTGCTCAGTTTACATCTGTCCAAAACAGGCATGTGTAGCTCTTTTGATGCCCATGTTACCATGCGACCAAACCTATTATATATATGAGATAGTTCTTTTTATGGTAAAGGGTCATATCTTTTGGGGGGAGTTGCTATCTCTCCATTAGATGAGCTGGAAATTTAAAATGAGCATTTACCCTCTATGAGGGTTATAAGATTTAGGAACAAAAATATTAGATGAGATATAGTGTCAAAAATTATTTGTTGTTTATTTAAAATTCAAGTTTAACTAACCATGGTGTTCATATCTGGATCCCTACCTTCTATGAACATAAATACTCAAGTTATTCTTCAAATGTTACTTTTTTAAATCAGATGGTTGGTCTGTCTGATAAACTCTGATTCTTCAAAGAAAGTGCCTCTATTTCCATTATATTTTGGGGTCCCCAATGTTAACCCAGTGTTAGTACTTAGTACATACATAGCAAAGGTTTCTTGAATGAATGAATGAATGAATGAAAGCATAAGAGAAAGTTATTAGAGAAAAGAGGAAAGGAAAAGGGGAGAAAAGAAGGTCAACAAAGTGCTAACAGTCACCTCAGATCTTTAGCAGAGCAGAGTAATGGAACTGGTGAGTCATGCCCAGAGGAGTAGCTTCTATTCAGCCACACCTCCAAATTCTCTAGAAAGCTTTATAAAAATACCAACAGTTGGACTCTACCAATTGAATGAAATCTCTAGAGGTATGGGCTTGACATATTATTTTTTAAAAGCTCTCCCAGGTTTTTCTAAATTGTAGCCAGGGTTTAGACTTACTGGCTTAGGGCCTTTTGAGGCCTGCAAAAACCCTGCAGGGAAAGGAATCTGGAAAAATCAAACTATACAATTAAAAGATGTTGAATGGTGATGTGATTCTAACACCCTTCTCTAATAACCTCACTGGAATGAGTTTCTTACTTTTATGTTTGTTCCTGCTTCTACTTCTGTTACATAATTATTCTCCCAATTACATGAGTTCTTAGCTTATTTTTAGAGACCCTGGGAGTCAGATGAATGTTGTGACTGAATGTCCCTACAAAGTAATGGGTATGTTGAATCTGTCTTCAAATCATTCTTTGGAAAAGTAAATAACATCCAAAGCCAGGTAAAGAAAATAGTTAACGTTAGCAATTTTGTTAACATATCTAAGAAACAGACTTGCTCCTGCCAGGCTAAATAAATGTGCGCCACACATGACCTTCAAAATAATTGATTTTAGAGGTTATAAACAATACCCAACTGACCCATTGGTCTGTGTCCTTGGATTAAGAGATCCTGCCATGTATATTCCCCTTTGTAGTGTACTGCTGCCAATAAGGAAGACTACTTTAAAAA
Organism: Lasiurus cinereus; assembly: GCA_011751065.1. Lineage (NCBI taxonomy): Eukaryota > Metazoa > Chordata > Mammalia > Chiroptera > Vespertilionidae > Lasiurus > Lasiurus cinereus. The sequence continues at coordinate 2,573,866 of JAAGEH010000392.1, forward strand.
TATATATATTGAACCAGGTCATATGTGATCATTAATCACAGGCTCTCCCCAGGACTACCATCATAAATACTGCATCTGCATAAAATCCCCTGCTGAAATTACCTTGCTATATTTTCAGCCTCTATGAAAAAACAGACACATTTGTAGGAAAGAGGAAATAAAAAGGCACAGAGAAAGGAAACAAAGAAAAGAAAATGTGCTGCCTTTTAAATTTTATTTTAAATTATTTTAATTTAAAAATATATATTTTTTTAAAATTATTTTAAATGTCATTCACAATTATTTAAAATTAGAGGCCCATTACATGAAATTCATGCATGGCAGGGGGGGTCCCTCAGCCCAGCCTGCATCCTCTCGGAATCTGGACCCCTCTGGGGATGTCTGACTGCTGGTTTAGGCCCCATCCTATCTGCCTGACTGATTGCCCCTAACTGTTCTCCTGCCTGACCCCTAACCACTTGCCTGCTTGCCTGATCACCCCTAATCACTCCGTCTACCTGCTTCATTGCCCCTAATGGCTTGCTTGCCTGCTTCATCATCCCTAACCACTTGTCTGCTTGTCTGCCTACCTTATCGCCCCTAACCACTCACCTGCCTGCTTCATTGCCCCTAACTGCTCTTCTGTTTGCCTGATTGCCCCTAACCACTTCTGCCTCAGTCCTTCCCCCCCCCCCCCGCCACTGCTGCACCTTTGTCCAGAAGGATGTCTGGAATGATCTCTGGAAGGTCATTCAGCTGTCCTGTCTAATTAGCATATTATGCTTTTATTATTATAAATTGCTTATAACTGGGCTAATGCTTTGTCGCATAGCAATATTTGATGGTGATATTAAACATGATACTTTAACTTAAGTTTTTATATTTTAGCATTTCTCTGTTACCACGTATGCTTTCATAGGGAAATGCCATGTTTTCTAAGTGCCTGGGTGGGGTTCAGAAGTGGAAGCTTCATTAACATCATGGCTCTGTTCACCAGCATTACTTATATTTGGAGATGTAAACAATATTTCTTTGCTCCTGTTTATTGTTTTTAAGATGACATCAAATTATATAGACAAATAAAATTTTAATAGCACAGTGTTGCAAAAATAAAAATTGAAAGGTCCTTTTCATTGCCTCTCATGTTAGTTTCCAGAGGTTATTGCTTTTAGCATTAAGCATGTGAAATGTACCAATTTTTAAGTGCTCTCACATAGTTACTTAAAGTTTATTTTCTTCCTAGGCTCTCACATATATATTTTTCAAGTGTTCAGATAAGTACATGTATGCTGTCAACCATTGATTATCAGAGGCTGTAATTTTAATTTGTGGGTTCCCTTAATTTTCTTCTCCTTTAAATGTCCGCTTGATTTGGGAAAGTGAGGTCTATAATTTATCCTAAATGATAAAATGGTCAATTCAAGAGTCAAAGTTAGAATTGAATCTCTACTCAGAAATTTAATAATTATATAACTTAATTTTTGATTATTAATAATACTTTACTATTTTGAATTCTCCTTAACTACTATATTGAATTCTCCTTTACTACTTAAAATTTTTGAAGTCATCTGTTCAAAATCTGGATGATAATGATAACCAGTTAATGGTGCTTTGCAAGGATTAAATGAGATGGTACATGCAAGCCACTCAGCATGTCCTAAAACTTCACATATACAATAAATATGAAAGATCATTACATCCACAGGGAAGGCTATAAAAAATTAAATATGATTTTCACTACTTACTAGCAACTGGGTAGAGGCTTTTTATGGAAGAGTTTAAAATCATTGACTACGGTGAAATGCAGAGTGCCAGGTGGAAAATGATCTTCCAAGTAACCTCCAAGTACATCAACTTGCATGCTTTACCCAAGGCCACAGAGCAGAGAGGCTCATAGACTAAATTATTTAATTAGCGTAAAACATACAGTAAGAGCAAGGGGAAGAAATTGGGTGCTAATAACCTTGGGGTAGTAAACAAGTGAAGCAGGAGGGCCACCTACCTGGGTATGCAATCTTCATATCTCCTGCCTCTCTACCACATCAGCCTTCCCCTTGGATGTAGCTGCAAGGAGTAGAGCACAGGTTTGAGCCAAGAGGCTCAGTGGATGAAAGATTCCTGGAGCCAACTCACACTTGCCCTTTCCAAAAGACACAGAGCAGGTCCATCTGGCCAATGGCTGTACCTTGCCAATTAGCCTGATAAGCAGCTATAATGTATTTGTACTTCTCTGGCATCTGGGGTCAGAATGAGTGTCACCCATAGGTGACCTCCTTGAATATTAATTACTATCTTGGTCCTTCCATCCCTTCCTGTCCATCCTCAGCACACATAATCTTACTTACTTATCTATGCCCAACATATTTTCCAAGTGACTTTTCTCCTTATTTATATATATTTCTTATTTGCTTCTTTTATTTTCTATAGGGAAAAAATGAATATTCTTAAATTGTAGAAAAGTTCTCATTATGCAAGTTTTATACTCATAACTGTAGAGTGGAGTTGTTATAATTCTGTTCTCAAACCAGTTCATTTGGATTCAAATCCCAGTGCCATCACTTACTAGCTGTATAGATGTGGGTGAGTTACTTAATCTTTCTGTGTTTTATTTTTCTTCTTTGATGATATTAATAGTACATACCTGGTAAGGTTGCTGTATTGATTGAGTTATTCAACAAAAGAACAGTGTCTGGCACTTAGTAAGGACTCAAAAAATATGAGCTCTAGTGATTTCTAGCCCTTTGGACAGAATGCTCTTAACTGAAGAAGCCTGAACTGAGGGAACTGAGAGGAGATATCATTGTGTTTATGAGAGAGAATATAAGTCTTTCCATTTATAGAGAGCTTGCGACCTATAAAAAATGTGCAAGTATATGATCATTTTAATATTTCAAAACAACTCTAAGAATAGGTACTATGACCTCTATTTCTCAGACCATAAACCTGAGCTCAGGGAGTAAATAGATTACTCAAAGGCACACACAACTATAGCAGGTCATGACTTGAATCCATGCCTTCCAAGTCTGCTTTCAGCACCCTCTCCAGCTCAGTAAAGCTGCTGTATCCAAGGGGCTGCCTATAATATCCCTGGACTGAGAAATAAAGGGCTTCCCTTCCCATGACCTCCTTGCTCTACACACTTCCACTAAAGCATGGAAACTCTTTATACAGTCAAAGAAAGACTTTAAAATGCTTTTCCCAAATTCATAGTGATTAATCTACATTATTGCATAATATCCTTACAGCTATTCATCTATAATCATGTCCGGGGAGAAAAGTGTTAATAATTGAGAGAAGATGGGTTTCAAAAAGGTAGGCTGATTTTATCATTTGGCAAGGATTTCTATCAAAAATTTATATAAACAAGTGTCAATTTGACTTATTTTTAGGTGTAATCTACAGCACCATGCATTGTCATACTTACTGCTTTATTGTAATTCAATCTCTTTACTCAAATAAGTAGTTTAACAATGTAAACAAAATATAGGCACAAAGGAAAAAATATTTATGTATCTCTTTAATCCATTTGCACAAATAGAAGTGCAGGCTGGGAAAACCCCAAGAGTTGACCTTGTCTCTCTTTTTGCCCTCTGTGGAGGTATTATATTAAGTCAATTGTCAGCAACTGCAATTGGGGGATACATTAATATAAAGACATGCTGAGCAAGTAAAACAAACAAAAAAAAGTGGAAGGAAATAAAGTAATGGTTGACAGAGGACAGAATCCTACTGCGTGGGCTCAACCCCCCCCCACCCCCCCCCCCCACAACACACACACACACAAAGAGCAAAGTGAAATTAAACCAGCTGCCAAACCATACTTCCATTCTCTCACATTTGAACAACTTGGAAAATTTCCCCATATTGGAAGGATTGTCTTCACTTATAGCGTCCATTCTTTCAAATATCCTGGTGGATACAAGGATTATTTACTTTCAAAGTTCAAATACTTGAACACACCCTAATAGATGGAGCCCCACATTAACTGGGCCATCCACACATCATAAGATGTCTAGAAGAGAAAGATGGAATTTCTCCCCCAAAAGGGTAAAGCCTTTGCAATTAAATCAATTATGTCAAATGGGGTGAAGGAGTAGACACTTTAATTTGTAGCAAACTGGACCACATTTTTTAGTCACAAAAATCTTCCTAAGGATTCTGTGAGGAACAACCCCCCATAACCAGAAGACCTCTGTTGTGGGAAAATGGTCCAGGTGAGGCCAGCACTGACTCAGGGAGGTAGGCACCTATTCCTGGCTTTTGTAAAGAAATAAGAATTTAAGAAATTTTATAGATATTTCTCGGCTTCCAGGAATTATCTGCCCTTCAAATATTTTTTTATGTACTTCCCTTAGTACTGAATTGCTGAGCAAGCTTTATGTCTTCCCATCTCTTCTGTCCACACAGGTAAACCTGTAACCTAAAACTATCATGATTTTTTTTTTAGTACTTCATATTACAGTGCTGCATGCACATATCAGTAAGGCTTCAATAAGAAAAAATAAGACAAATAGAAGATATTTATTGCAAGGAATCGTCTTATGCAATTGTGAAGTTTGCTAGGTACATCTGATATCCAGAGGGCATGTTGATCAGAAAGACAGGCTGGAACTCTTGGGCATGCACAGAAGTTAAAATTCCACAGAATTTCTTCTTTAGGGAAACCTCAGTTCTGCTTTTAAGGTCTATTCTGATTGAATCTGACTGCCAGGTGAGCTCCCTTACTTAATAACACATAGAGTAGTTTTTAGTTGAATAACTAGCAACTATAGCCTATCCAAGTGGACATATCAAATAGAACATCACAACATCTATGTATTAGGCACTGTTCTAAGGAATTCATTAAGTTAACTCACATTAACCTCACAACAACCCAATGAGGAAACTGGAGCACAGGGTAGTGGAGATTGTTCAAGTTATTATAACAAGTAAATACTGAAACTGCATTTGAGACCAAGTGGTCTGTTTCCAGAGATTGTATCAACAATGACTTTACTCATTTTCTTTTAGATTTAATCTTCCCAGGTTCTTTTAACAATATTGTCTAGAATATTCAATATCATTTATCAAAAACAAATTGCTTTTCCTGTGACAATTTATTTTATCATACTCCAGAATACATTCCAATCTGCTTGCCATGATGTTTTCTTTAGGTTGTAATTAGCCACATAATAATAATACATAATTTCTCTGTTTAGTAATAAGTAATTTTTAAACCCTCATTGACAGCAACTGTGTTTATAATATAAAGAAATATATTTTATTTATTTATTGTAAATTGCCATTTTTTTCCATAGGTAGCACCATGATGGTTTAATTAATCTAAAGATCTTCTTAAACTAACAGACCTAAAGAAAGAGCTAGAAATGCTCCTTCATGTGGTCAAGAAGAAATTGTTCTAGAATCAAGTTTATGTTTGTTGCTTGGGAATGGAAATAGGCAGTGGAAAGAACAAGAATTTAGGAAGAAAAAATGCAACTAGGACCCAGGTTCAAAAATGACCTGGAAATTATTTGGTAATTTAATCATTTTATATAGGATTTTTTGTCCATGAGAAGAAAAATGTTTCATTTGTGTCAAGACTCAGCAGTGGTTTGAAGAAAATGTTGATGGCCACACTTCCCATGTTTTTCCAAGCTGTCAAGGGTGTGAGGAGATGGGCTGTACCTGCCCATCCTGTTGACCTTCACAAGGAAAAGACCTGAGCAGGCAGGTGTGAACACTCCTGAATATGTTTTCCAACCAGAGGGAACTGCTTTTATAATGTTTCCAAGTTGGCTTCTGTTTAAAATCACAGCAACATCCCAGCTGCATGGCCCTGGGGTGCACACACAACTGAGAAGTCTTGTTTGCGAGATGTCACCCCTCCCAACCTGTCACTTAGAAGACTTGTCACCACCTCCATCCCCCATTGAATTCTCACTGAGGTGCATTTCATGCTCCAGAATGCTGTTTAGGAGACTGAAGGATAAAATAAGACTGTCACGGGGAAGGTACAGGTTGTTACTTATAACATTTCTACCATCAGATCTCCTCCTGCTTGCTTGCTTTCTGTTTCTTTCTTTCAAAATTATTTCATATTATTAAAAGTTTTAAATAGATAAATATAAAGTATAACCATATACCTACCACTGAGATTAAACAAATGCTAACACGTTTTTATTTCTTTATTGTAAATATTTTCTATTGAATTTATTTTCTTTCTATAGGATTTCTGTATCAATTCCAGGTACTAACCCCCAGTTCTTTGTTTGTTCATATGTATTGCAATATCTACTCCCCTTTGTACTTTACTTATTTTTTGCTGAAAATAATTTTTAAATATGAATGAAATCAAATGTATCAATCTTTACTTGTATATATCATACTAGTCAATTTTTCTTTAGGAAATTTCCTCAAATCAGATGTAATAGGAGATTTTGTTGTGTGTGTGTGTGTTTTAACCATTTTTGTAACAGTTTTTATAGTTTTGTTCTTAATATTTCAGTTACTAATCAATCTGGACTTTATTCATGAATGATGTATGAAAGATACTTACTTTATCTTTTTCCATATGAATAACTGATTGGCCTGACACCATTTATTGAATAGCTTGTCTTTTTTTTTCCAATATTTGATAATGTCACTTAAGTTTCTAAGTTTTCTTTCTACTTTCTCTATTCTGTACCATTAATATTTTCCTAAACCTGAACTCTGGTTATAATTACTATATTTTTTTTAATAAGTTGTTTCTTAATTTATAATAACAAAAGAGAAAGATGCAAATTGATTGCACCTTAATGATGCCCACCAGCCATTCAGGAGTGATATGCAAATTAACCCAAAAAAATGACAGGTTAATGTGTATACACAGGCACCAAGCAGCTGGCGGCAGGGGTGGGATGCCTGTGTTGTCGCCATGGTGACGAGGCAGACGTTCTACACTGTCCCAGCTGCTCTGGACCTCTGGGCAATGTTGGAAAGTGTACAGGTGGCTCCAGACCTGAGAAAAGACAGAAAGGCAGCTCTTGGCTGGAGCAAAGGCAGTGTCGACAGCCAGGGGAAGGAAGGCCCATTCTTGCACAAATCTTTGTGCATCAGGCCTCTAGTTGAGTTGAGTTATAATTGACATATAAAAATATTAATTTCAGGTGTACCACATAAGGAATATATATATATATATATATATATATATATATATATATATATATATATCACAATACATCTAGGTATTATGGGCTTTATAATATGTTATAATATGTATATATTATAACTATTTATATTTTCTTCTTTTTTCTTTTTTTAATATATTTTGATTTTTTACAGAGACGAAGGGAGAGGGATAGAGAATTAGAAACATCGATGAGGGAGAGCCATAGATCAGCTGCCTCCTGCACGCCCCCTATTGGGGATGTGCCCCCAACCAAGGTACATGCCCTTGACCGAAATCGAACCTGGGACCTTTCAGTCAGCAGGGTGACGCTTTATCCACTGAGCCAAACCAGTTTTCAGCATAACTATTTATATTTTCCATTTAAATTTTTCATTACATTGAGTTTCATGAAAAGGCTTGTTAGTAATTCTATATAATAAAGAGGTAATATGTAAATTGAATATCACTCCAACACACAAGACGGTGGTCCCCATGTGATCAAAGATGGCCACCCTCATGTGGACACAAGATGGCCACCACAAGATGGTTGGCATGGGAGGGCAGTTGTGAGCTATCAGACCTGCAGGGGAGGGCAGTTAGGGGTGACCAGGCTGGCAGGGGAAGGCAGTTAGGGTTGACTAGGCTGGCAGGGGAAGGCAGTTAGGGGTGACTAGGCTTGCAGGGGAGGGCAATTGGGAGGGTCCAGGTCTGCAAGGGAGGGCAATTGGGGACAACCAGGCCTGCAGGGGAGGGTAGTTGGGAGGAACAAGGTCTGCAAGGAAGAGCAGTTGGGGATGACCACACCAGTAGGGGAGGGCAGTTAGGTGCAATTGGGTGGCAGAGGAACAGTTAGGTGTCGATCAGGCTGGCAGAAGAGTGGTTTGGGGGTGATCAGGCTGACAGGCAGAAGCAGTTAGGAGCAATCAGGCAAGCAGGCAGGCAAGCAGTTGGGAGCCAGCAATCCCGGATTGTAAAAGGGATGTTCCACTGCCAGTGGAATTGGGCCTAAATAGGCCATTGGACATCCCTCAAAGGCTCCCAGATTGGAGAGGGTGCAGGCTGGGCTGGGGACACACACTCCTGTGCATGAATTTTGTGCACTGGGCCTCTAATCTAATAGAAATGTTATTGAAATAATATATTAATTACAAGAGAATTACCTATTTTGGAATGACATTAAAACTTCCCCACTCTAAACATAGTATACTCTCTATTATTTAGACTTTGTTTTATGACCATCAATACAATTTCATAATTATTATTATGAGTTTGTATATTTATTGTTGGATTTATTTCTAAATGCTTCTATTTTTTTCTTTTTTAAAATTAAATTTTAGCTACGTATTTTGAAATAATCACAAATTCATGGGAAGTTACAAAAGTAGTACAGAGAGGTCCAGTATATCCATCATCTAGTATCTTCCATAACTATTAAACAATAGCAATATCTTCCATAACTATTAAATAATGTCAAAACCAGAAAATTGGCATTGGGTGAGTTGCAGACCTTATTTAGATGTCACCAGCAGTACATGCACTCAAATTTGTATGTGTGTATACTTCTCTGAAATTTTGTCACATATGCAGATTCATATAACCACCACCACAGTAAAGATATAAATCTATTCTACTACCACAAAGTTCCAGTGTTCTGACCATATGATACACAATCCCCCCACCCTAACAACTGGCAATCACTGCTGTGTTTTTGTTTGTGTAATTTTGTCAGTTTGAGAATAGTTTAAAAATAAAATTATTTTTACGTATGTAATAATTTTGAGATTGATTTTTTTTCACCTGGCATTATTCCCTTGAAATTTAGTGTCTGTGTGTATCAATATTTTACCCATTTTTATTACTAACTAATATTCCACAGCAAGAATGTGTCACAGTATATTTAACCATTCACACACTATAGGATATTCGCATTGCTTCCAGTTTGGGATTATTATGAATAAAGCAACTAAGAATATATGTGTAGAGGTGTTTATATGAACATAAGTTTAATTTCTCTGGGAGAAATGCTGAGGAGTGCAGTGCTTAGTAGGATGGTAGTTGCACAAATGCCATGCTCCTTTCAGTGACTATAACATTTATATTCACACCAGCAATTCATGAGAGATCTAGTTTTTCCATATCCTCACCAGTATTTGCTTTTTTCCTACCTGTTTTCATTAAAACCACAATGAGGTCATGTATACTTAGAATGGCTAAAACAAAGAGTAATATCTCATTGTGGTTTTAATTTGCATTTCTCAGATGGCTAATGATGTTGATTAGTTGCCAACTGTACATCCTCTTAAATGAAATAATCTATTCAAACATTTTATATGTTTTCTAATTAGATTGTTTACATTTCACTATTCAGTTTTGAGATTTTTAAGATATCAGTCATTTGTTAGATACATGTTTTGCAAATATTTTCTTTCAGTCTGTATATTATCATTTTGTCTCCCTTACAGAGTCTTTAACAATGAAAAATGTTTTTATAATTTAAATTTAGATAGGATTCAACTTACAAGTTTTTCCTTTTATTGAGTTGAACAACTCTATCCTAGCTCTACTTCTCAAAGATTTTCTCTTTTTTCTAACAGTTTTTTTATTTTGAATTTAAGCTTATGATCTGTTTTGAGATGATTTTTATAAGATATGTGGCTTAGGTTGAAGTTCATTTTGTGGTTTTTCTGGATATTCAATTGCTCTAGCATCATTTGTGGAGAAAGCTATATTTTACACTTTTGTAAAAAAAAAAAACACCTGATTATATTTTTGTGAGTCTATTTCTGGGTTCTCTAGTTCCATTGATAGATGGGTCTACCTGTCAATACTACATTGTCTTGATTAATGAAACTATGCATTACATAGGTAATTCTTCACACTTTATTTTTCCTATTCAAAATAATGTTAGCTCTTCTAGGTTTTATGCCTTTATGTATAAAGTTTAAGAATAAGGTTGTCTATGTCCACAACAGCTTTTACATCTATTAATAGAAATTATGTAAAATCGTAAGTCATGTTGGGGAAAATTCAGTCTTCTGGTTCATGAACATGGTATGTCTCTCCATTCATTTAGGTCTTCTTTAATTTATTTCATATCCTTTTCCTATTTTGACAGACTGGCTTTACCAGAATCAATTATTTTTCATCTTATTTTTCTTTCTGACAGATATTGGGCACCAAGATTTTCAATCAAAACTGTAAGCAGACAGTGTATTTATGGTAAAAGGAAAAGAGACAGGACAGAATCACAAAAACAATACAAATTTTTAGAAAGATAGCAGGAACTAATATTTATTTAGAACCCCATCTCTGGCAAGTTACATAATCTGCTTCTTCCATTTCCTCTTTTGTAAAGTGGAGGTGATAGTAGTATTTCCCACCAAGGATTGTTGTGAGGTTTAAATAAGACTGCACTTAACATTTAAAATATTGTTTGATGTACTTAAAAAATCTCATTATTTTGTTTATTCACTTATTATTTTAGTTATAATTTTTATTGTGTTATTTGACAATCACTTTACGTAGGTTACTTTACAGCAACTCTGTGAGATAACCATGCTATCACCATGGAGAAAACTGAGACCTAGACATGAAAGTAGAAAATGAGAGAATCAGGTTTCCAACTTTGGGCATGCTTTCACACTCATTTTCTCCCCAACATTATTAGCCCCAGTTTTCTAACCTATCCACTAAAGAGTCATAATTTTTACCTGGCGTGTCAGAAGTGCTCCTGAGCTCCAAACTAGAAGATGAAAATGGCAAGGTGTCCAAGGAAGAAGATTATTCTTCTCTGTGCCATGCAAAACAGACAAAAATATGAAGCTCTTCTATGATGCTTAACTCTTGTGTCTAAAATTGAACTTTAAAACTCTTTTTCTTTGTCTGATTCTTGAAGATAGCTTATTATCACTCTTAGTGTAATTTTCCATCATTCACCATGAACTTTGTAGTGTCTTTTACAGTAAACATTAAAGCACTTGAAGACAAATGGAAGGACCCTAAGAAATAAAGGATAGAGCCTTGTGTGAATAGGAAAGAGGGTACATATGTAAGAAAGAGGATGAGAGTATGACATATTTTAAAATAAAAGTGATTCATATTTTACAACAGGAGATTTTTATTTGAGCAAGATGTACCTTGCATTCTCTCTCATTCTCAAGATGTTGAATTTGGCACACTGCATGTCCCTACACTAGAAAAGAGTCTGGTACTTTAGCTTCTAAAAGCCTTATTAGAAGTTAGTCCAAAATATGCTTTAAGCCATGCAGGTATGTGAAGTATCACAATCTGGGGAATATCTGCCACTGCTATTTTCTCATCCTCTGAGACTGTATGCCAACAACCTTTAGGTTTATAGATCCTCTGCCTCTGATATCTTCTACTCATTAGTTATGAATTAGGGAGATATAGAGACATTTGAACAGCAGAAAGTAACTTGGAGGCAGTATTGTAGGATATGTAGTCAGAATATAATTGAGAACACAGAGTATATATGTAAAAGAGGAGAATGTAGTAGCTGTATTAGTTAATATAACATCAGCTGCTTTAATAGCTAATCAGTGGCTTAACCAAAGGGAAATTGGTTACTTATTTATGTGTAGTCAAAAATAAGCATTTCTGAATGCAGATCATCTTGCACATGGCTATTTCAGTAACCAGGGGCTATCTACTTGGAGGATCTATCCCTTTTTAGGTCCTTGAAGTTCTCTAAATTCTGGCAAGAGATGGACAAGGAGGAGGGAGTCATGGGGCACTCAACACTCCTCTCACAGCCTCTTAGCAGCAAATTAGTCACATGGCAACACCTAGCTGCACAAGAAGTAGAGAAATATGATTTATTATGTACCCAGAAAGAAGAGAAAGGGGCTTGAGTATTTATCCCATAGTCCTGGCCAGAGTGATCTGGAAGTGAGACTGAATGCCTGGCAGCTACACAAACCCATTCTCTAGGACACCAGGAGGCCAGAATTTGAGCCAGGAAGTATTGTGATTCTCAGGAAACACTAACTCTGAGTAAGGTGTTTTATTAAAATGTTCCTATATTTTTATATCTGTGAAGCACATTCCAGAGTCAGATTTCACAGTGTTAATTCCAAATATCTTTAAATTTTGGCTTCTCTTCATCATTAAAATCTAAATTTAAATTCAATAACCTCAAAGAAACCTTCTTTCACATGAGGTTTTTATAGAAGTTTTTCCTACTACCCACTCAAACCCTAAAATGTTACCCTTTTTTACTTCCTTCATGGAAATTATCTGGATATAAAATTAATATATTTGTGACATTTATTTTCTTTCTTTTCTACTGGGATACAATCTCCACGAAAGCATGGTACCTCAATGTTTTATACACTGGCACCAGTATTTCCTCAATAAATAATTGTTAAATGAATTAATAAAATGCATTTGTCTATAAGACTAGGAAAATTCCATTTTCTATAAGTGTGTAAGAAAGCAGAAATCTACAAATATAATTATAGTCATCCCAACTTCTAACAAATATCAGTGATATATTAAATCACCAATACTTTTATTGTTGTTGCTATAAATCCTCACCCGGGGATGTTTTTTCATTGAGTTTTAGAGAGCATGGAAGGCAGTGAGGGAGGAGGAGAAGAGAGAAAAACATCCATGTGAGAGAGACACATGAATTGGTTTGTTCCCAAACTCTCCCTGATAGGAAGAGTAGGGGATCAAACCTGCAACCCAAGTACATGCCCTTGACCAGGAATCAAAGCCTAGACCAGGAATCAAAACCTAAACCCGCCGAAACCGGTTTGGCTCAGTGGATAGAGCGTCGGCTTGCGGACTGAAAGGTACCAGGTTCATTTTCAGTTGGAGGCATGTACCTTGCTTGAGGGCACATCTCCACTGTGGGACGTGCAGGAGGCGGCTGATCGATGTCTCTCTCTCATCGATGTTTCTGACTTTCTATCTCTCTCCCTTCCTCTCTTTAAAAAATCAATAAAATATATTTGAAAAAAAAAAACCTAAACCCTTCTGTGCACAGACCAATGCTCTAATCACTTAGCCACACTGATTAGGGTATAAATAAGTGTTTCATTTAACTGTGTTGTCATTATCTATTCTATTCAAGAGCAATTCAAAGATACTCTTTTATAATTCTCTATGTCCAATATGTCCACTTGGGGTCATAAAAATGATAACATTTTATTAAAGTAAAGGCAAAAAGAACAGGAAATAGAAAGAACAAAACAGAATGTTTCTTTCAAAATTAGATCAATAATACACAACCAAGCATGTCAATATCCATTCTATTAATCCCAAATCTGCAAATAGCAATCCTATCTAATAAAATAGTAATATGCAAATTGACCATACCTCTGCAATACCCACAAGCCATGCCCACCAGCCAATCAGAGATAATATGCAAATAAACCTAACCAAGATGGCTACAGGCACAGAGAAAGCAGGAGGAAATCTTGGGTTTCCCCTGATGATGGAGGAAGCCAAGCTTTCTGCAAACCCTGGCCACCATCTGTGCAATCAGAAGGCTTGGCTTCACTCCAGGCTACAAAGTTCCAACTGTAGAAGATAAATAAATCCCAGATACCAGGGCCTCTACTTGGGTCACTGGGGAGGTGTGGCCAGCCTGCAAACCACCACTGGCCCCTCGCCCAGGACATCCCATGCCCCAAGGGAATACCCACCCTGATGCAGGACACCCTTCAGGGAAAACCAGCTGGCCCCCACCCGTGCACCAGGCTTCTATCCTATCTAATAAAAGAGTAATATGCAGATTGACCATCACTCCAACATACATGATGGCTGCCCCCATGTGATCAAAGATCCTGCCCCCATGTGGACACAAGATGGCCAGCAGTGGAGGGCATTTGGCAGAGACCAAGCCTGTAAGGGAGGGCAGTTGTGGGTGATCAGGCCAGCAGGGAGAGCAGTTGGGAGGGACCAGTCCTGCAAAGGAGGGCAATTGGGGCTGATCAAGCCTGCATGGGAGGGCAGTTAGGGTGACCAAGCTAACAGAGGAGGGCAGTTAGGGACAAACAAGCTGGCAGGGGAGCAGTTAGGCATCAATCAGGCCGGCAGGGGAGTGGTTAGCGGATGATCCGGCTGGCAGGCAGAAGCAATTAGGGGCAATCAGGAAGAGAGGCAGGTGAGCAGTTGGGAGCCAATAGTCTTGGATTGTGAGAGGGATGTCCAACTGCCCATTTAAGCCCGATCCTACCTGGATTGGCCTAAACAGGCAGTTGGACATCCCTCAAGGGGTCCCAGATTGGAGAGGAGCAGGTTGGGTTGAAGGACAGTCCCCTCCCCATGCACCAATTTCATGCACTGGGCCTCTAGTAATATTATAATTTTTATAGTAAGGTCAAAATAGCACTTTTAACAGATAAATAAAATAAAGGTAGAACATTGTATATTGGTGGCAAAAAGAAAATATCAACAATAAAATATTTTAGATCTTAATATTCAGATTATCATATCTTAAACTTCAGAAATAAATTGATTTGTAGGCATATTTCTAGAATTTGGAAAAAAACTCTATTTAGTCTGAACTACTAGTAGATCAGCCCATTGGGTGAAGAACAACCTTAGGTTATAGAATACTCTCTTTCTTTAAAACACATAGGCATCCAAAATAATTTTATTTTATCTAATGAACAAAGGGACTATAAATAGATAACTTCTTATATTTGTATCCAATACTAAGATTTCCCTTCCTCTCTCCCCACCTCCTCTCTTTTTCTCTCTTTCTCAGGATACTTGAGAATTCAATAAATCCCCACCACAGGCCTTATATGGTGACTTTGTTTACACTTTTCTGCTGGTGTAGGTTTTATTAATCATCCCAAAGAGAATTGGCAAGTACCTTTGTATTATGGAGTACCTAAAGTAAATCTTGGACTGAAGCTACTTTATGCTTGTGGGGCATTTGTTTAATCAGCTGAGTTCAAGATGAATAATGTTATGTTGCTGGGGATTCTCTTCCACAAACTTAGTCCTACTGTTTTCACAGACACCAACGGCATGTTCTCCTGGCTTATCATAAGGCTTCCTTTCCCAGTGGACTATCTCAGCAGCACAGCTATAGCCATGCTTTTCAAAGCCAAGCATTGAATTCAGGTTCCACTCTCCTGCCAACTCAATGCCTCACTGATTATCCATTATTGTTCCCTAATATATTGTGTAGACAAATGAGTGATAGATAAGGTTTTTTTAAGTTCATATAAGGATTTAGTGAATATTTTTAAAAATACCCAAATGTTTGAATATTCATACATATCTACTCTCTTTGGAGGCCTGTGGCAAACCATCAAACTAGAGTTCTGTGTCCTTGCCAACATTTTCTTCTCTAAATTGGGTGAAAATAGCATGTGGTCCTACTTCAGTACTTACATGTTTTCAATTTGGGGCATAATCAGAAACTGCCTTTATAAGCAATTTTGGAAAACAAACAGGTAAATCAAACTCAAATTAGAATTTTGAAAAAGCTGAGTTCTGGATTATAAGTACAGGTATGCTCCATTTTGTCTCAAATGGTCTTATGAGCAATGTCAACAGAGTGAGACTGCAGCAATTCAGAAGTGATGTCTTTTTTTTTTCAAAAAATTGCTTTAAATATCTGAGTGAATGTTTTAATTCCTTGGTTCTTTCATTAGAGAAATATACTTATTCTACCTAAGAAGTATCTCAGAAAAAGTTTAGTGTTTTATAAATATGAAACATTAGAAAATGGGTGGTAGTTTGTTACTTTCTCTGGGATGACTCATGGTACACAGAAAGATCTTAGGGGTTCATATTATAAATCTGTATTATTTGTTAGATAGAGGGTCATTGTCCACCTGAGTCAAATTCCTAAGGCCCTAAACTGACCAATTTATAACTTAGCATGAAAGAAAATTAGGTCCATTTTATCAGAAAATAGGTCTATACTATATTTGCAGAAAATTCTCAATTTAAATATTTTACTCTTTGCCCTTCCAGATACTGTTGACCAGCAAAACAATTTTCAGGAATATGGTCCTCAAGCCCTGTGTTATTATGCCAGTCACTTGATCACACTTCATATCAGAAGTTCTCTAATATGCATTGTGTCCAACTTACACTTTAAGTTTCACTGCTGGCAGCATTCCTTTTCTTAATACCTCATAACAGGATTATATACATAATGTTTAGGAATGTTGTTGGTTATGTTTCCCTGAAGGTCAGCCATGTATAATTTTCATAAGACTTTCCTAAAGGTCATTAGGATATTATTTGTTGGCTGATCCCTCAATAATAAATGTGTTGGCATATAATCCTATATAATCAAAGCCTAGGTGGCATTACACAATGTCATTACAACATGGCTGCTGCGATATCATCCCAAGATGACCACCACAAGATGGCTGCCACAAGATGGCCACCACAAGATGGCTGCCATAAGATGGCTGCCACAAGATGGCCACAACAAGTTGGCCAGCAGGGGAGGGCAGTTGTAGGTGATCGGCCCAACAGGGTAGGGCAGTTGGAGGGGACCAGGCCTACAGGGAAGGGCAGTTGGGGATGATCAGGCCTATAGGGGAGGGTAGTTTGTGGGTACCAGGCCTGCATGGGAGGGCAGTTCTGTATGATCAGGACAGCAGGGGAAGGCAGTTAGGTTGACCAGACCTGCTGGGGAGGGCAGTTGGGTGTGACCAGGCCTGCAAAGGAGAGCAGTTGGGGGCAATCAGGCTGACAGGGGAGGAGTTAAGCATCAATCAGGCCAGCAGGGGAGTTGTTAGAGGGTGTTCAGGCTGGCAGGCAGAAGTGATTAGGGCAATCAGGCAGGCAAGCAGGCAAGTGGTTAGGAGCCATCAGTCCTGGATTGTGATAGGAATGTCCAACTGCCGGTTTAGGCCCAATCCCACAAATTTTGTGCACTGGGTCTCTAGCAATGACATAAAATCATGTCGAACTAAGCCTTGGACATATTTACCTCTGAATAAATATATAAGTGCTTTATATAATATATGTAAGCAAGAACGTTACGTAGCTGATACAGTAGCTACCATTTATTGAATCCTCAGTCTATAAAAACCATAGAGCTAAACACTAAACATTTATAACCACAACTTTAATTCTTACAATAATTCTAAGAGGCAAGACCATTATAATTCCTTTTTTAAAGATAAATAAACCAGATTCAAATTAGATAACTGCCTTGTTCAGTGTTGCAGAACCTATAAAGATAGGATGGGACTCAAGTGTACCTTCTCGCTTTCCACTTGGTTGTGTGTCACTAACATCCTTTCCTAAACAAAACCAGGGTTTTTGGAGATGTTGGTTCAACATCCTGATCATCTCTAGTCAAACCCCAACTACCCACCTCTTACATATCTGAACATACACTGACTACCTAAAGAGTGGCACTCCAGACTGACTGAGCATGTTGAATGGATCTGGACATACAAACTATGGGATGCAGGCCACTACTAAATGTCACCAGCCCTATGAGGGGAGCATTGAGGTGTTACCAGAGATTGCAAGGCCACCTTTATCTTTCACCAATGTTTATAAATCCTCTGGTTATTTCTCTCAAATGTCAAGCTCTATATGCTTTTTTTTTCATAATTATTCCTATAATTTAATGCCTCAACATTAAGTGATAATGTAAAAAAAAAACATACGAGGTAATTTCCAAATGCTCTTAGGAATAGTTAAAAATAGTTCATGTAGCAAGTATTTATCTTTTTTAAAATATATAAGTATCTAAGAATGTTACTTTAAATATGTCATACAAAAATGTGTTTCTTAATTCTATAATATAAATTTGTATTACTTTTTTTGGAAATTAAAAGCAGGGAGTAATTTATGAAGTATATCCTGTTGAGTCTGTTACATCAATGACTTTTGGTAGGATCTCCTAGTGATTTTCAAAATTGCTTATTAGTTCTGGAAATTGCCATGTTGCTTTCTCAAAATCCAAGCAATGAATTAATTGTTTTATCAGAGAATAATGCAACTGGTAATTGTGTCTATAATAAAATATATAAATAAATATATAACATTTATTAACAAGTTAACAACTATATTGTTCAGGTCTGCTTGATTCTGGGTATAGCCAGTTATCCATTATTAACTTAATGTAAGGTCTTCACACCAATGAATCAGCAGACAAACTTTATTTTATTCACAGGCATGATTTGGGCTATTTGTCTGTGGGATACAACCTTTTTCTTCCTTTAGGCTAAACTCTGAAGCTAGTCACCTATTCAAATTTCACCCAGAAAAAAACATATTGGATGTTATTTTCAGTGTTTACAGTATATATGTGTTTTCTGCTTACAATATCAAATGGTGATCAAGGAGAGGAACTTTCTGAATGTTATTTTGCAGAACCTTGCTCAACTAGTTTTCATGCTGTTTCTGATTTTTATGAGGACATGCAAAATCATTTTAGTGCAAACTACGCTGTATATAGCTAAAATGCTAAAAAAAGAAAAAAAAAGTCATGTGGGCACAAAAACTAAAGGTTCTTGTTTGGTTGTTACTGGCCATGAAATCCCTACACTCTGCAGCCTTTTATGGAGTTTACATTGCAGTCTTTGTTCATGCTCATTTTACCCAGAAATATCCCTATTATAAATGTTGGCCTGTTCAAAGCAGAAAAATGATGACACTCGATTGCTTGCTATAAGGGCCTTTCTTCGGTATTATGGATTGAAGTTTCTTATTTACACACAGCGAGCAGGTGGCAATTTTCTTTCACGAGTCCAAACAGCACTCATGCGGGTACAGAATTAGGGACCATATCTCTTCACTACTTCTTTTTACCTAGTTTTACTTCAATATTCTATGGCCAGTGGAGGTCTAAGTACGTACTAATAGTCCTTTACTCATCCTGTATCTAATCAGAGTACTAAATGCATCCTTCAAGGCAGTTTGCAGATTATAGCATATGCAGGCAAAATTGGCTAGTTTTCAATTATTTTATTTACTTAGTTTTTAATTTAGTATTATTGTTGAAAGTATGTGCCAGCAATATTAAAGAATATCTTAAGGAGAAATTATTGCATTTTGCTCTTTTCTTTCCATTTTTGCTCATATGTACCCTTATTAATTTTTGTTTTAAAGAAAAATGTTAATTGTACATATACACTGAGTGCCAGATTATTATGATCTCTGAATGCATAATAATCTGGCCACTCAAGTGCATGTGTGTGTGTGTGGGGGGGTGTATATAGGCCTGGTGCATGAATTTGTGTAAAGGCAGGGTCCGGCCAGCTTGGCTAGGGGGAGGGGAAATGGGCTGTTGCCTGGACTGCCTGCTGGTTGAACTCATTAGTTGAAAGGACAATTTGCATATTAGCCTCTTATTATATAGGATATACACTGAGTGGTCAGATTATTATGTGTTCAGAGATCATAATGATCTGGCCACTCAGTGTACATTTATTATTTTAAACTGCCGCACATTACTTTAAAAGAAAAAACATTTAAACTGATAATATTCTCAGGTATTCATATGTGAGAAATGCTCAAAAGAAAGTTCTCGTTAAAATTTTTTTTAAGAAATACTTTAAGGTACTGAAAAAATTGGAAACACATACACATATTGATAGGGGATACTGAATAACAATTCACTGTTATTTTACTTCAGCAAATGTCATGGGTAAACCTAACTGGTTCTCAGACAATGAAGTCTGGTGCATCAAAGTGTTGAAAACATGAAAACCATAAAGAAGTTACAGGTTTTCAAAACAAATTTGAGAGAAATGACTGCTCAAATAGCTAAATTTTATGGGAGGAAATGTCAAAGACCAGTTTATTCTGTGTATAGAGGAGCAATTTGAAATTAATGAATCAGAATACATTTCTGAGAAAAGCCATCCAGTTTCTGAAAGCAGATTTTGAGAATACCCAAAGGCAACACCTACAGCTGCAACATGCCAACCTAAGGCCAGAATCAAATACACTTCATAAAACCAAGCAACAACAGACTTTTCACCAAAACTTAATATCTTCTAAAGAACTATTTTGAATTACTTCACCAAGGTTTGAATTTCTATCCTATTCCTCATAGAATACCTATTTTCAAAAACACAGCTCCAGGAGGCCATGGGTAAATGATTATTTTACATGTTGTAAGATGCATCCCATGGTTGATGCAACTACTGCATTTTAGGAAAAGAGTGTGACGACATCTGTAACAACCAAGCAGAGAGCCACCAAGAAGGCAGCCATCATTTTGCGGGCTCAACTGTAGTATATTCTCCAGAGCATCAAAATGTACAAGAATCGTGTCACAACCTAAGTAGATCGTATCCTAAAACTTCAGAAAACACATAAGAACAATAGGAGGAAATCAATTGTCATTATTGAATTGTTATTATTAATTTTTCTACCTCTATATGCTGAAATGACCACAATATCCTTGCCTGTAAATGGAGTAAGCTTCTATGACCTGTATTCTATAAATAAGTATCTTGCTAACTGCAGAGTGCCTGCCACATTACATGGAACCAAGTATTCCAGGCACGCACAAACAAGAAAGGGGATAACAAAGCTATGGTTGAATAAACACACTGGAGTCCCGAGTGTGGTGTTTTGTTTTCTCTGTCAGAATATATGTATATATATATTCCCGTGATATTTTACTGTTTCTTTCTTTATAGTGCATGCCAACTACCTGTAATTTATGATACACATCAATTACTTCATAAGTTGCATTTTCTTTCAAATTGAAGTTAAATTTGTGAAGGGAATATTTATGGTGGGCTCTTATCATAAACATTGCAAAAATAATTAATGGATAAACAATACTTGCAACAAAAAAAAAACAAAGCAAAAACAAACAAACAAAACATGTAGATGTGGCTGTACCAGTGCAGCAATGTGTGTCCTTTGGAATTGGGGATTTTGGGCTACATTAAAGGTCCATGTTCCTGCTAACAGAAGTTAGACTACAAAGCACTCTAACTCAACAATATAAAGAAAACTGTTCCAGGAAAAAAAGATATTGACCTACTGAGCTGTGAAATCAGAAAGAAATTTTCCAAGACAATTCTGAGGAAAGAAAATTTCTAAGGAAAACGTTATATTTTTTGTTGGAACCAAGGACACTAGAAAATTGCTGTAAGTGCAAATATTTATGCCAAGAGAATCATGTTACTTAGAACAAGAGTCTGCCATTAGAACTTCACTTTTAGTTAAGTAGCAGCAGGGGTGCATCCCAGAAAACTGTGCCAGGAGCCAGAACTCTCTGAGGAGATGATCCGTGAGCTTCAGAGCTGAAACAAGTAAAATGAAAACAAGTTCTAGGAAAGGGTTATCAACAACCACACAGATGGTCCAAATAAAGCATAAGCTAAGAGGTAAGGCCAAAGGCAGGAGACAGTCAAGTCACAAGCAACAGGATGCAGACAGCATACACCAGAGTAAATCTACCAGATTTAGAACAAGCTTTAAGCTCATGCCTGGGAGGGAGGAGGATATTAAGGCCCTAAACCTGGTTCATCAACATGATAATCACCTCTTCTGACCATTTCTTAGTTTTATGCATGAGGAAAAAAATGAATAAAGTAAATAAAAGTTGCATAAATATGTGTGTTGTGTGTGTGTGTGTGTGTGCGCAAACAAACATACATGTTTTCAACCACCCATAATATAAAAAGCCAGGGGCTGTCATGACTGAAACAATTGGATGAATGACTAAATAGGCGGTGAGGGGTGACTAGGCCGGCAGGAGGATTAGTGAGGGATGACCAAAAGACCGAACAGCAGGCTGTGTGGGGCAACCAGGTTGGTGGAGGGTGGGGGAACCAGTGAGAAGCCACCAAATAACTGAACAGCAGACTACATGGGGCGACCAGGCCAGCAGGGGAGGGCAGTTGGGGACAAGCAGGCTGACTGGCAGAGGCAGTTATGAGCCAGTAGTACCAGATTTTGAGAGGGACATCTGACTGGCACGGTGAGGGGCAATTAGGGACAATCAGGCAGGCAGGTAGGTGAATAATTAGGAGTCAGTGGTCCTGGATTGTGAGAGGGATGTCCAACTGCAGCCGGACATCCCTGAGGGGTTCCAGATTGGAGAGGGTGCAGGCTTGGCTGAGGGAACCCCCAGCCCATGCATGAATTTCACGCACCAGGCCTTTAGTAATTAAAATAATAGCCTGAAGGGACATAACTCCAAGTTCCTTTATGCCAGGTTCTGTGGTGTGTTTTTGTTTCTTTTGGTTTTTATATTTTCATCTTTTTGTTTCCAACAACTAATACATTTAATGTATTATAATACATGTTTGTTTAATGGATGAATGAGGAAGAACTCTTGTCTATTCTGTCACACTGTGCTTTGCCATTCTATTTATCAGGGATGTACAGTTGTACTTAAAAAGTTTGATGCCAATATAATAAAGTGAATAACCCTATCTTAGAGAGATATCACTGTTTAAACCTTAAATTTATTTTTATCAAAAATATAAATAAAAAACTTTGTGACAGTTGCCCTGTGGGAAGGCAAAGTGCTGGGTGATGAACATGAGAGAGCCTTTTGGGTGCCATCCATGTTCCACATCATGGCCTATGAAAGGGTTACATGGGTCCATTCGTCACATAGGAGCCCTACAACATATCCATTTGAGTGTATGTAAGTTATCCCTCCAAAAGCAATACTGTATAAGCCAAATAAAGTGTGTCTTTAGGCCAGAAATGGGGTGGGGGAGGAGAGAGGGAGGACTCTGCTTTTATCAAAAGAATTTACTGCAGGAATAACTTGGCTTAGCTAACAGAGCACTGCAGAGGTAGATTTCTGAATAGACATCTGGTGATGGGAGACAGAAAAGGCTTTTGGTCCTGAAGCCCTCATTGCACTCTGCCTAAGCACAAACATAATGAGCTCATTATGTGAAAGAGCAACCAGCACATTTTCTCAAATCTTCACTGGCATCACATGAATTCATTACATTCTTACACACTTGACTTCTTGGGATACACCCAAATCTCCCCTCCACCTCCAGAGTCAAGGCAGAATTTCAGATGGATCATTTAGCCCTTGTTAAACCTGAAAGGAGGACACCTGGCTCCTCTGGAGGCTGGCCCTCTGTGTCAACTTACCAGCTTCAACACGCGTTGCTTCTTTATATCTGTTAGTATATTCCACAAAGAATTCCACTTGGAATTCTCTGCACCCATCTGGAGCCAGGGTCTTGAGAACTAACACCTAACTCCAAATTTGTGTGAGAACTCAGCACAGTTCAAGACCCAGCAGACCTGAGGCCCAAATCCTGTTTATCGCCATACACGAGAATGGGAAATTATTTGTTTAGCATTCAATTGAGTCACATAATACCAGCAGCAAAGAAAGTTATCTTTTTTTTTCTTTCTAGTTTACTTGTAAGGCATCAAGAAAAAAATTAAATAAAAGTAATATGAATTATTTTTATAATGAATGCAATCTTCTTAGACAAATAGCCAGGGAAGAACTATGATTGTTATATGTCTAAAAATCCCAAATGGCAAAATATAATTAAAGCTAGAACTGTTGAACAAATAAACATAATATTAAATACATAATATTACTAGGCAAAATAGCTATGTGTTTATCACTTTGCCACTATAATTACATTCACTGCAACTCTTCATGAATATATTAATATCTTGCTAGCATTATAGAGGCTAAAACATAAATTGAAGAGCAATGAGTACAGTTTCAACCAGAAAAAGCATGGTAAAAATTCTTGTTATTATAAAACAAAAATAAAGACCTTTGCATTTAATGTTACCACTAATTACTTTACTGAGAAATAAAAGATTATTTCTGTGACATGCTACTCAAATTAAAATCATTTTGTACTTCCATGTGGCTATCTGGCTAAAAAGTTATAAAGAATCTGTTCCAATCTCTTTGTGAAAGAAGCACAGAAATTGTTCAGTTTAACATGAAAAGGAAAGACCAGGAAATGAGCCTTGGTTGCTATTTCCATGTAAATAGAAGACAAATATTTTTAAGTAATTTTAACTAATTTCCAAAGATTATGGATAAATTATAATTGAATAGATGTGGGTTAGAGTGGGTGTGTTAGTTATTAGGAGCTAGGAGAGGTCAGGAAATTAATTCCCTTGGGGTGAAAGTCTGTATCCAAAAATAAGCAAGTAGAGACTTTGAAATGATTTCTGAAGGCTTGACAAAATCAGTGCCAAAGGCTGCATGGGAAAAGAGGGAAAAGATTACTTATAATGAATAGCAAAAGAAGAAGGTAGAGGAAGAGGAAGGAAGGAAATGAAAAAAGAAATCCAAGTTTTATGAGTACAAAGTGCATAATGACTCTATATTGCCTGTGTTAATAAAATACTGCTAATACCACCAAGACCTTAGACACTGAGATGAAAAAATTTTATTAAAAATAACAACTCTTTAATGAACATAGATGCCCAAATCCTCAACAAAATTCTAACAAATTAGATCCATCATTATATCAGAAAGATTATATACTACGATCAAGTAGGATTTATCCCAGGGTTACAAGGATGGTACAATATCTGCAAATCAATAAATGTGATACATCACATAAACAAATTGAGAGATAAAAATCACATAGTTATATCAATTGATGCAGAAAAAGCATTTGACAAAATCTAACACCCTTTCTTGATAAAAACTCTCAGCAAAATGGACTAGATGGATAATACCTCAACATAATAAAAGCCTTATATGACAAACCTACAGCCAACATCATATTCAATGGGCAAAAACTAAAACCATTTCACTTAAAAAAAAGGACAAGATAGGGATGCCCACTTTCATTATTCCTGTTCAACATAGTCCTAGAAGTGTTAGCTATAGCAATTAGACAAGAAGAAATAAAAGGCATCCAAATTGGAAAATAAGACAAAAAACTGTCATTATTCACAGATGCCATGATACGATACATAGAAAACCCTAAACACTCTATCAAAAAATTATTAGACTTAATAAATGAATTTGGCAAACTAGCAGGATACAAAATTAATGCCAAGAAGTCCATGGCATTTTTGTACACTAATAGTGAACTTACAGAAAGAGAGATTAAAAAAATCCCATTTACCATCACACCAAAAAACTTAAGATACACTAGGAATAAAATTAACTAGGGAGGTAAAAGACATGTCCTCAGAAAACTACAGGACACTGAAAATAAGAGATGGAGGAAGATGTAAACAAATGGAAGAGCATACCATGTTCATGGATTGATAAAATCAACATCATTAAAATGTCCATACTAACTAAAGCAATCTATAGATTCAAAGCACTCCTCATTAAAACACAACTGGTATATTTCACAGACCTAGAATGAACTCTCCAAAAAATTCATCTGAAATAAAATAAAAAAGACCCTGAATAGCTACAGGGATCCTGAGAAAGAACAAAGTAAAAGGGACCTCAATGCCAGATACCAAGCTGTATTACTAAGCCAGAGTTCTCAAAACTGCATGGTACTGGCACAAGAACAGAAATATAGATCAATGGAAAAGAATAGAGAAACCACAAACTGACGCAAACCACTGTGCTCAATTAATATTTGACAAAGGAGGTAAGAACATGCAATGTAGTCAAGACAGTCTCTTCATTAAATGGTGTTGATATATGCAAAAAAAAATGAAACTAGACCACCAATTTATACCATGTACAAAAATAAACTCAAAATGCATAAATGACTTAAACATAAGACAGAAACCATAAAAATATTAGAGGAATCCACAGGCAGCAAAATCTCAGACATATGCTGAAGCAATATCTTCACCGATATAGCTCCTAGGACAATTGAAACTAAAGAGAAAATAAACAAATGGGACTATATCAAAATAAAAGCTTTTTCACAGCAAAAGAAACCATCAACAAAACAACAAGAAAGCCCACTGCATGAGAGAACATATTTCCCAATATTATCACCAATAAGGGTTTAATGTCCAACATTTACAGGAAACTCATACAACTTAACAAAAGGAAGATAAACAACCCAATCAGAAAATGGGAACGAACCTAAATAGATACTTTTCAAAAGAAGACATATGGAAGGCCAAGAGATATATGAAAACATGCTCAAAGTCACTAATCATCTGAGAGATGCAAATCAAAACAACAATGAGGTACCATCTCACATCTGTCAGAATGTCTATCATCAACAAATCAACAAATGACAAGTGATGGAGAGGATGCGAAGAAAAAGGAATCCTCATGCACTGCTGGTGAGAATGCAGACTGGTGCAGCCACTGTGGAGAACAGTATTGGAGTTTCCTCAAAAAATTAAAATGGAACTCCCAGTTGACCCAGTAATACCATGTCTAGAAATATATCCCAAGAAAATAGAAACTCCAATAAGAAAGGATATATGCACCCTTATGTTCATAGCAGCACAATTCACAATAGCTAAGATTTGGAAATAGCCTAAGTGCCCATCAGCTGATGAGTGGATTAAAAAACTGTGGTACATGTACACAATGGAATACTATGCTGCAGTAAAAAAAAAAGAATTCTTACCATTTGCAACAGCATGGATGGAACTGGAGAGCATTATGCTAAGTGAAATAAGCTTGTCAGAAAAAGATAAATATCATATGATCTCACTTATTTGTGGAATATAATGAACAACATAAACTGATGAACAAAAACAAATCCAGGGACAGCGAAGCATTGATTATACTGTCCAACTTCAGAGGGAAGAGGTTGGGAGTAAGGGAGAGAGATCAACCAAATAACTTGTATGCATGCTTATGGGCCTAACCAATGGACACAGCCAACAGAGGGGTGAGGGCATGAGTGGGATAGGTGTGGGGGGGCAATGGGAGCATAAGGACACATGTGCAATACCTTAATAAAGAAAATTAAAATATCAAAAAATCACAAATCTTTAAAAAACAACAGCAACTTCTAAAACCTCTCCCCGAAAATTTGCTGATCTTAAATAATTTACATTACTTTAGATGTAAATTGATATTCAGACATTAAGTTTTACCATCGGAGTATCTAAAAAATATGGGGACCTAGAAACAGAAAGCACAGAGCCAACAAGCTGCAGTACTCCACAGTGGTCACCATAGTTCAGATATAAGCCATGACCAGAATGACTTTTTTGGATGGACATTTTTCACCAAAATGGCTACATTTTACCCTGAAATTATGCAAGGGTATTAAATATTTGTAAAGTAAAAATTAAAGTGTTTCCTCAGTACTCCCGTGAATCATTATACATTTTGTTTCAACTTTTCTTCAGTTCCTTTCAAAGGAATGCCATGAAAAGACAATTTAAATCAGCCACCACACCATGAAATGACTACAATGCCCTAACCAGTTCACTCTCACAGCCATTGGGCTTAGGGTTTTAGATGGTGAAGTTCTATTTCCTCACTTTTGGACTGTAGACAAATCATTTCTTCAAGGCTGCTGAATAGCTACCAACTTTTAGCAACACAAAATTACTCCCATTTCATGATGGATTAAAAGTTAAATCATTTTGAAGGACATCACCACCTAACCGGTGTGTGTGTGTGTGTGTGTGTGTGTGTGTGTGTGTGTGTGTGTGTGTATGGATGGGAATATTGCAAATCTGGATGATCTCAAAATGGAAATTCTTTATAGCAAGTGCTCCCCACATCCCACATGTCTGCAGACATCCGTGACACAGATTTGATCTCTCTTTAAATAACAACCGGCAACTTATTTGCTCAAGCTTTGGATAAAGATCAAGATTTTTCATGTGTCTTGGAAGGCTCTGACTCCCATTCTAGCTTCATGCCCTGCCTTCTCTCTCTCCCCGCCCACATCCTGCTGCTACAGTGCTGAGATGACTGAAATTCCAAACACCAATCTCTTACTTTATCCCTGATTATTTGTATACGTTGTATTTTTTAAAATATATTTTATTGATTTTTTATAGAGAGAAAGGGAAAGGGATAGAGAGTTAGAAACATCGATGAGAGAGAAACATTGGTCATCTGCCTACTGCACAACCCCTATTGGGGATGTGCCTGCAACCAAGGTACATGCCCTTGACCAGAATGGAACCTGGGACCTTTCAGCCCATAGGCCAACGTTCTAGCCACTGAGTCAAACTGGTTAGGGCAATACATTATTGTATTTTAATGGAGATGCACTTCTTCATTTCTTCCACTTGCCATAGCCTACATTTTCCCCTTTTAACCCTCAATTGAAATATCACCCCAACCAGGAAATCTTCCTTGATGATGAAAGACCATGGTTGCCCTTGTCTTGGTGTTCAAAGGGTAATTGCTGGTTTGATTTCTCTGTCACTCTTATGGGTCTATATGCTATTTAAAGTTATAAACCTGAGTTATTAATCTTCAAAACCCCAAGACTCATCATAGTAACTGATAAATACTTTGCCTTCACTAATTGGAGCAAGTTGAATAAATAGCTAAGTCAACAAAAGCAAAAAACAAATGGAAAACAGTGCCTGTCTGTGACTGTGAAACCTCTCTAATACTTCTCTTGGTTCGCTCAGATACAGTGCCCCTAAAATTCTTCTCAACGCTCTTCATACCTTATTTACATGGTACATAGAAGATCTCTTTGGACTTGATATATGAAACCTACCTTTTAAAAAATTATACAGAATTGCCTAAAATAAACAAGTATTTGATGACCAGGCTAGAACTAGGCCTTCTCTCACTTTGTTTCCTCCCAGTACATTGCTGTGTGCTCAGAGATGACACATTGGTAGGGAGGAGCAGGGGATGGGGAAATGTCTCCCCAGAACAATTTTTGGGCACAAAACCTTTCATTTAATTCATGTAGAAAGGATACATCTTGTTCTGGCTTGAATAAATGTAACCTCAGTAAAACTAGACAACCATGTTAAATTAGTTAGGAGGCCAATTTTTAGGGAAGAGGGGGCAGAGATACACATCCCTTGTTTGAGGTAGCCAGGATTCCATGAAGCAGTATCACTGGAGCAGTACTGAGTGAGAGCTCCACTGAACTTGGGGAATTCCCTGTGGAATGTAAGGGTGCAAGAACTAGCCATCAGAAGAGGTTTACCTTTATCAGAAAATAATGAGACCAGATACAGAATAAAAATCTTGTCCGAGTCATTTGGCTGCTGTCACAGAGAGGTCCTATCAACTCAGGCTGTGGCTGAAAAGATGGAGTCTCTGAGGAAACCATATCCACAGAGACCCGCATGGAAAGGCCTGTGAGGTCACCTGATGCAGAGAGCTTCAGGTATTGTCAGTTATCCTTTAAACATAGACCAAAACTCCCAGCTCCCTTTGATATGACATTGTTTTCTTCTCTGCAGGAAACACATGGGAACAGAAATTCTCTTCTCCATTTGAAAAAAATATTTTTTTCTCTTATTTATTTGAGAGAGAAAAGTTTCCCACTCATTTTGAGGAAATCTCAAGTGACATAGGATTCCAAATGACCCTGAGGGAACAGTATTAAGTAATACACACAAATTCCCAGATTTGACCTTGGAGCTGCCCTAAATCAGTAACCAATTGCTATGTATTGGCCATCCTATTTTATCTCCTTTGGTCTCCCAAATCCCATCCTTCAAACCAAATGTGGCATTTCTACAATACTGCAGTATTGGCACATTGTTGTAGACAAGCCTGAAGTATTTATTTTAAAAATCATCACAGAGCCAACAAGCTGCAGTGCTCCACAGTGGTCACCATGGTTTAGATCTAAGCCATGACCAGAATCACTTCTTTGGATGGACATTTTTCACCAAAATGGCTACATTTTACCTTGAAATTATGCAAGGGGATAATTTCAGTGGAGCTCTTACTCAGTACTGTTCCAGTGATACTGCTCTACGGAGTCCTGGCTACCTCAAACAGAGGATGTGCATCTCTGACCTTTCTTCCTTCAGGTCAAGGACAAACACCAGGAGATGCCTGATCAGGAAAATAAAAAAGAAAGAACAAATGAAAAAAAAAATTTTTTTTTTCTGCTGTTGCTGTGTCACCTGGCTGTATACCTACGTTGTAACTTGATCAGCATCAATTCCAGCCAAGGGCAGTGTGGTTGTTAAATGCAATATTAATGCTATTTTTGTATCTTTAGGAACACAGACTTATCATGCTTCAGAAAATGAATTATAAATATTGCAATCATATTATCCCTTAATCTTTTTTTCTAACTGAAACTCATTAAATTAGAACCATGTTTTTCTTCCTTCCACAGAGCTACAATACCCAAAAAAGTCTAAATGATTCCTTACTTACTCATTTCCAAGGTCCTAATTTTAAATACTGCAGGTGTACAGTACGCTGGTAAAATGCTATCAGCTATTCGGATACCATATGCTAGGTAAATTGTGCAAATAAATGACTAAATAATATATTAATACTCTGGGCCCTTTCTCACCAGATTCATACAGCACAAAAGTGATGTGGAGGACTGATAGTCACTGTAATATATGTAAATACCTAACTTGGACAATTCAGGCACGAAAATATATTGTATCTTGGTGTTTATTGTTATAAATTTATGTTTTATGCATTTCCATTCTGTGAGTTAATATATTTCTTGGTTTCTAGGTTCTCATATCTCCTATGATACTTTCTCTTTAAAGTATTGCACAAAATATTAAGAAAGCATTAATATACAGTTTAAATACTATGTTTGTCTATACTCCCACCCAAAGCAG
Organism: Lasiurus cinereus; assembly: GCA_011751065.1. Lineage (NCBI taxonomy): Eukaryota > Metazoa > Chordata > Mammalia > Chiroptera > Vespertilionidae > Lasiurus > Lasiurus cinereus. The sequence goes on from JAAGEH010000392.1 coordinate 2,604,569, forward strand.
AGTTCCTCCTTACAATGAGGTGTTTCCTAACAACAGGATAAAATATTTTCATGTTGGCTTTGGCAGGCTTCCTCAGGACTGACTTCTCCCAGGTGCATGCTAGTCTGTATCCACACACACTGTGGACATCACTATGAGCTGGGGATGATAGTCTCTTGTTGGATATCAATGACCTGAGCTGCTAAAAATTTTTCTAAGCTTGCACAAGAGAGTTGTTGTTGATTTCTTTGGTTGGCACAATCTATTTTCTCATGTAATGTGGAGAAATGATAGATGAGCATCTTTGTTTAGGTCTATAGAAGGTGATTTCTCAGCCACTTTGATGAATTCTGTTTGAAAAGAGTCCTGGAAATAATTTCTTGCTATATTTATAAACAGCTTTGTATTTTCAGCTCCATTGTTATCATTATTCAATGCAACTTTAGAATTAAAATGTGTGTTTTCAGTCCTCATTTTCCAAAGGCAAATACAAAAACTGCTATTTGGTTACTGAACCAATTTCTCCTTCATACAGGCAATCAACCAGTCAGGTTTACAAACCCATGGCAAGTCTTTGACTAATGAAAAGCATGGACACTTCCCAGTCACTTAAGTGGGAGGAGTTTGTGTGATGGCCCCAACTTATTGGCTCCAAGTTACTTGAATTTCTCTTTTTGCCTCCTTTTCTATGATAAGGGGTGAGTTGATTCAGTTTTTTTCATCTTCTGTGAAAACCATAGAAATATCAGCATCAGCATTACTCCTTTTTCAAAGGGGTCCAGGTTGAGAATATGTCACTACATACATTTGGGAGAAAAATTATTAGGTAGTGCTGTTTTCTACTAAGGTTCTAAAGAATAGTTAGCTTAGCCCAGCTGGCATGGCTCAATGGTTGGACAAGGAAGTCACGGTTCAATTTTCTGTCAGGGCACATGCACGGGTTGCTTGCTTGATCACCAATGTGGGCGAGGGGGGGCTAGGGGTGAGGGGTAGGGAACTCTGGGTAGGGGGGAGGGCAAGGTTGCGTGCTGGAAGCAGCAGATCTCTCTCATTGATATTTGAACACTGAGTACACAGGCCAGGCTTTGTTTTTTTTCTAAAACATATGATAGCAGCGCATATCTAAAACTCTGATTCCCATTGTTCTCTCTCAAACACTATCACACCAAAGCAGAGAAATAACCTACTAAAAAATTAATTTTTCATTCATTCAATAAATACTTATTGGGCACCCACATCATGCCAGGAGTAAGAGAGGCAGTAGATACAGAATCCAAAGGTGGGTTATTGGAGGCAGTTGTTAGAAAGGGCTCATTTTATCTCTCTGTCTCCTTCTCCCAAATCAATAAAAATATATATTTTAAAAAGAATGGTAAGCTTATATATTGAAAGATGTTTCTTTGGATAGTTTATCAATTTTCATTTTGTTTCTGACTCTGTATCTGTAGATCACCTGCTTTCCTCTTCTCTTTCTTTATCCTTAGTTTCCTCTCTACACATTCCTGACCACATCCCTGTTCCACATATCTTTAGCGGACTCAGGGAGTTAAGCAGTGAATGGAGACTACAGAAGATGTGTGTGTGTGTGTGTGTGTGTGTGTGTGTGTGTGCGTGTGTGTGTGTTTAGTACAGAAATGTCGTTTACATTTATTTTATTGGGGCCACTCCTGTAACTACCTCCTATTTACTAGCTTGTACAGCCACACGTAAAATCAGATCTGCTGCATGGAATGAGGAGTTGTATAAAGAATGAACATGGAAGGAAATGAATGGAAAATGTTATAATAATGAAATGTGTAAGCAATTCTACAGGTGAGAATAGTAAAGCAAAAATGAGGGTTTTGCTTTGGTTTCATATTTAATTGAATCAAAATAACATATAGAATATATTCCCTGCCTGAGGCTCTCAATTTCAATTTGAATGAGAATAAGATAGAGAGAGAGAGGTTGGGAGTGAGGAAGGAGATACAAGATCCAAAGGTGAGTCATTGGAGGCAGTTGTTAGAAGGGGATCATTGGAATATGTCACTAGGTTGTCCTGCACCATTCAAACAGCATTTTGAAATTCTTATCATCCAGCTAATAAATCTGTTGTTTTCCCCTTTATCCTCATACTTTGCTTTCTGCTTTCCTTATAGCTTATTGAGTGTATATTGGGTGTTGATTAATTATGTTTATGTACAAGGCTGTAAAGGCCTGTCAGAATTCAATTTAGGTTACTTGTCATAGGCTCATCAACACCTGGCAGGTTTGTTCTTCTATCCTCTGTGTGATCCAGGCAAATCTTTGATGCAGAAAGGCAGGCCCAATGTCAATAACCAGGAGCAAAGGTAAACCCACGGGTGTCATAGTGATGTGATTTGCAGGCAGCAGGACAGGGGAAAGGAGAATGCCAATTAAGTACAATACAAGTGTGCCATGTGTATGTATTCCTAGTGTAGGGTGTAATTCCCAAGGCCTTTAGATTGTGAATAATTGACACCCATGTAAGGTGGATCACTATAATTGTCCCTATCTCACTGAGAAGGAAATTGTCATGCACTCAGGCAAAACTCATTTATGCTCTGTGTTTCTTTGCTGTACCCAGGTACTTCCCAGGAGTGCTGTGAGGACCAATGACTAATTATTAAGAAGAGCTCTTATGGTCTAGTGACATCTTTTGGAATGTAGATCTCTATGAAACAATGGTGATATCTTCATGTTTTTTATCACAGTTGGCATAATATCAGGCACCTTTGGACATCTAATCAATGCTCTCTGAACTAAATATAAAAAGGAGAGAGATGATTATAAAGAGAAGGGTATAGGAAAGATGATGCTCTACCCAGGCCTTATTCAGAGCTCAAGACTACACTAATAGAGAAACTAGTTTCATGTGATCCTCCCACTAAAATGACAAAAAATATAGAATGTTAGAAAATTTTAGGATTTTAAGTGTTCTCATAACTCTTAGGTAGTAAACAAAGGGTATTAAGATTTGTTACAATAACCATATAAAAAAAAAACTAGAACCACTATATTGGAATCCTATCTAATAAAAGAGTAATATGCAATTTGATCATACCTCCACTACACCCACAAGCCATGCCCACCAGCCACACCCACCAGCCAATCAAGAGTGAGTATGTAAATTAACCCAACCAAAATGGCTATGGCCACAGAGCGAGCAGAAGGGAGGCTTGGGTTGCCCCGGCGATGGAGGAAGCCAAGCTTTCCACCAGGGTGTGTCAAAAATCCTGGCTAGTCTGGCCTCTGCTTAAGTCTACAAAGTTTCAATTATAGAAGATAAATAAATTCTAACAGAAATAGCTGCCCCCACAGAGCGAGCAGAAGGCTTGGCTCTGCTCCAGGCTACAAAGTTTCAATTATAAAAGATAAATAAATCCCAGACACCAGGGGGTGTGGCTGGCCTACAAACCACCACAGGCCCCTCGCCCAGGCCACCCCATGCTCCAAGGAAACCCCCACCCTGATCTGGGATACCCTTCAGGGCAAACCATCTGGCTGCCACCCGTGCAGCAGGCCTCTATCCTATCTAATAAAAGAGTAATATGCAGATTGACCATCACTCCAACACACAAGATGACTGCCCCCATATGGTCAAAGATCCTGCCCTCCATGTGAACACAAGATGGCCACTGCAAGATGGCCAGCAGGGGACAGCATTTTGGAGGGACCAGGCCTGCAAGAGAGGGCAGTTGTGGATGATCAGGCCAGCAGGGGAGGGCAGATGGGAGAAACCAGGCCTGCAAGGGAGGGAAGTTGGGGGGGGGGCGGGCCTGGAGGGAAGAAAAGTTGGTGGGGAGGATCCAGGCCTGCAGGGAAGAGCAGTTGGAGGAGAACAGGCCTGCAGGGGAGGGCAGTTAGGAGCAAACAGGCTGGCAGGGGAACAGTTAGGCATCAATCAGGCTGGCAGGGGAGTAGTTAGGGGGTGATCATGCTGGCAGGCAGAATCAGTTAGGGGCAATCAAGAAGGCAGGCAGGCGAGCAGTTGGGAGCAAGTAGTCCTGAATTGTCAGAGGGATGTCCGACTGCCAGTAGGATCAGGTCTAAACCGGCAGTTGGACATCTCTTGAAGGGTCCTAGATTGGAGAGTGTGCAGGATGGGGTGAAGGACACCCCCCCATGCACAAACTTTGTGCACTGGGCCTCTAGTATCTAATAAAAACAATGCAAATGACTTAAAAGATGTTTAATGACTAGGGGAATTCAGTTGTCCTTGGATGCTTGGAATATTAGGGAAGAAGTATAAGAGAAAGGTTTTTGATTAAAGCTCCAACAAAAAGTGACAATGGGCTGAAGGACATTCTCTGGTTCTGTTATGTCAGCTGGTAGCTTGGTATAACTGAGGAGCATGTTTTAATGCAAGCCTGCTGGCTGGACATAGGGAGCAACTTAATCTCTCTAAGTCTGCTTTTTCATTGGTAAATTGAATAAATACTAGTATACACCTATAAACAAATGAGGAAAGTAATTGATGTAATTAATTATCAATAAATCCATTGGTTTATTGCTACTGCAGATGTTACTTAGCTCCTGGCATACTATGGGGCTCAATAAGTATTTATTGAATGAATGAAAAATTAATTTTTCAGTAGGTTATTTCTCTGCTTTGGTGTGATAGTGTTTGAGAGAGAACAATGGAAATCAGAGTTTTAGATACGTGCTACTATCATATATTTTAGACAAAAACAACTCAGTGGGGTTTGTAGGAATAACCCCACTCCATCGTGATGTATTATTGTTAATGATTTTTGTATTCAATTTGCTACTATTTTCTTTAAAACTTTTGCCTTAGTATTCATCAGAGATATTGGTCTATAGTTTTATTTTTCTTTCTCCTTGTTCAGTGTTCAACCTAAGAAGCAGGAGGCCATGGTTCAATTCCCAGTCAGGGCACATGCCCAGGTTGCAGGCTCAATCCCCAACAGGGGGTATGCAGGAGGAAGCTGATCAATGATTCTCTGCCATCATTGATGTTTCTGATTCTGTCTCATCATCAATGTTTTTATCTTTCTGTCTCCCTTTCTCTCTCTAAAAACAATAATGGAAATTGCTTTAAATCTGTATATGACCTTGAGTAATATAACCATTTTAACTATGTGGGTTCTTCCCATCCATGAACACAAAATATCTTTCCACTTCATTGTACACTTTTCAAAGTTTTTAAATAATGCTCTGTGGTTTTCAGTATATAGGTCCTTCACATCCTTTATTAAGTTTATTCTTAGGTATTTTATTATTTCTGTTGCAATTACAAAAGGGAATGTGTGAGGTTTTTAAAATTAATTTTCCCGAGTTACATTGTTAGTATATAGGAGAACAGTGGATTTGTGCACATAGTGTTTTTTATTCTGAAAAGTTAGTATATTTGTTCATTTTTTCTAATAGTTTTTTTAGTGGAGTCTTTAAGGTTTTCTATATTCTGAATTATATTATCTGCAAAAAGTACTATTTTCACTTCTTCATTCCCTGTTTGAATGACTTTTATCTTTTCTCATGCCTGATTCCCCTGGCTAGGACTTCCAGAGCTATGTTGAATAGGAGTGGTAAGAGTGGGCAACCTTGTCTTATTTCTGAAGGATACACACCACCCCATGTGTCCTTTAGAGAAAAAGCTTTTAGTTTTTCACCATTGAGTATATTGGCTGAGCATTTGTCAAATATGGCCTTTATTATGTTGAAGTACTTTCATTCTATACTGATTTTATTGAGTGTTTTAATCATTAATGAATGTTGTATTTTGTCAAATGCTTTTTCTGCATCTATTGATAGTATCATATGATTTTTATCCTTTGTTTTGTTAATGTAGTGTATTACATTGATTGATTTGCTTGTGTTGGACCATGCTTATGCCCCTGGAATAACCCCACTCCATCGTGATGTATTATTGTTAATGATTTTTGTATTCAATTTGCTACTATTTTCTTTAAAATTTTTGCCTTAGTATTCATCAGAGATATTGGTCTATAGTTTTCTTTTTCTTTCTCCTTGGCAGATTTTGGTATCAGGGTAATGTTGATCTCATAAAATGTGTTAGATGGTGTTGCCTCTTTTTCATTTTTTCAGAAAAAATTGAGAAAGATATAAAATCTTTGAATATTTGATAGAATTATCTAGTGAAGCCATCTTGTCCTGGGCTTTTATTTTTGGAGATTTTTTTTTATGTTTGTTTTGATTTCAATATAAATAGAATGTTTACCATTCTATTTAGATTTTCCAATTCTTCAGGATTCAGTCTAGAAAGCTTCATATGTCTAATAGCTTATCCATTTCCTCTAGGTTTTTGAAATTGGTGTCATATAGTCTTTCATAGTTTTCTAGTATGGTTCTTTGTATATCTGTGATGTCTATATGGTAACTTGACTTTTATTTCTGATTTTGTTTATACAAATACTTGATCTTTTTTCCTTACTATGTCTAGACAGGTTTTTTATAATTTTATTAATATTTTTAAAGCTCTTTGTTGTATTAATTTTTGTATAATTTTTTTGTCCCCTTTTTGCCCTTTTTCTAATGTTTCCTCCACAATTCTGTGAAAATGGCCACCAGACTCTCCAGCATAAATTCTATTGATGACTCCCCATCAACATTATATAAGAGGCCCTTTTGGGTAAAGTAGATATGAAACAGCCTTTCATTGTGATCAGATCACTGTCTCTTTCCAGTTTCCCCTCATTCTATTGTCTCAGTGATTCTCTCTGTTTAATACTACTAATAATAATAGCCATTTATTGAAGATGTTCCAAAATAAATCCTTTCAATACCTTATCACTCTAATTTCATAGATGGAAAACACTGTAGCAGAGAGGTTAAATAATTTGCCCTGCTCAGGAAGTGACAGAGCTAGTGCTTAAGCCGAGATGGTCTGACAATGAAGTCTAGCCTCTTAGCCAATGTACTCAATTTCACTTCTGCAGTAATGAAGTCATTTCTATTCTCTGAGTGCATCGAGATTTCTCATGCTGTTGGATATCAGCAAATATTGTTTCCGATGTTGGGAACTTCTACCACTCTTTCATCACCTTATTTACCAGATAAAGTCTTTGACATTTTTTAAGATATCCAAATATATCTTGTGGAAAGTTATCAGGCTTTACTAAGAATGTTTAGTAGTTTTTCTTTGTGCTTTCTTAGCATTTAACACAATGTAAACATTATGTCTTCATTGGAAGAATATACTTTTCTATCTCAGTTTTCCAGAATTAAGTAGAGAGTTTGACACACAGTTGATTCCTTGTATTGATTGGATGTGGAGCTGCTTAAAGGTAGAGGTAGACAGCACTTCTAAATGGACAACTTTGGCAAGAAGGCTGCTGATTGCATTAACATTGTCTGACCTTTTGAGATTTCCAATTCTACATTGAGAAACACTGGGCTAGACAAAAATGAAGTCCATCTTAACCAATCTCTTATTGTTCAGTTTTTCATCCATGGAACCATTTTGACAGAGTTATAGAATTTCAGGACAATGGTAGAGCTGAGACAGTTTAATAACCAAAGTTCTAATTATTTAAAGAAATAAACTAGGGCTACACAGATTTAGCAACTATCCATAAGATCACTGCAAGTTAATATTATAGCCTATACATAAACCTGAATCTACTGCTTTCCAATCCATAGCTCCTGGCTCTTTCTCAGAGGCACATATATACCAAGGTGATTTTATTTTACACACACACACATTCATTGCTAATGAATTGATTCAACAAATGCATGTGTCTCCTTACCTACAGCTTAGGTTTATTTGTAGTAATAGTTAAGACTATTAAAAATTCAGTGACTTACACAGAACATCTTATTTGCTTCTAAACTTTACAAAAAAAATGCACTACATTTTTCTTCAAGACTAGTAAAATCTATCTAGTCAAAGGTTTTTAAACCAGTTAGTGCAGAGAAATCAAGTCTATAGAGTTTGCTGACTTTACTTTCCCCAGTTTTCACTCCACCTATAACAATCACCATAATAACAGCTAACATTTTTATAATTATCTTTTACCATGACTTCTGCATGATTTACATGCATTACCTTATTCAATCCACACAAAAAAACCTAGGAGGTATATCACCATTAGTTTCCCATCTTACAGTTAAAGATACTGAACCTTATGAGATTTAATAAATTCCACAGGGTCACAGAACTTCCCAAGGGCATAAACTGCAATTGTATTTAAAGTAAACCTGACACCAAAGCTTATGCTCTTAACCACTAATCTAGCCCATGTGTCTTTAACATTGTGCTTCTTTTCTGTTTAGAAAGATGCAATCACAGACATGAAGACCTAGAAATTATGCTAGATTCTGGTTAGTTATTCTAAGTCATTTGAAAGAAACACAAAATAAGATTTTAGGAAATAAATATATCAACCTCTCCTGAAATTAATGTTCTTAATTTTTTTCAACATCACACAATTAAGTGCTTCTTATAATGTATATAATAAATGTGGATGACTGATTCATGAATTGTACCACCAATGTATCCTGCTCTATAAACACATGCATATGCATGTATGTATATCAGTAGCTTATCTATGTGTTTCCAATAATAAAAACCCTTGGAATAACAACCAGCCTGTCAAAATATAATAAAAGAACTACATTCTGGAGGGAATTACATTATCATTACCATTGATATGGGTAGAATAGATGAGTATCCCTTAACTATTGCCTGTCATGGCCTAGTCTTGTCTTAGCACCCAGTTTAAATAACACTCAGCCAGCTGCCTGTGGATTTAGCCAACATGGTGTTAATGTAAAATACTGATAGCCCAGATGGTTATTTCTAGACCTTTAATCAAAAGTAGTAACTTTGTGTGGGTCTAAGGCATAGCTACCCAATACATAAGCTAGTGGCTTCCTGTTTTCTTCATAGATCTGCCTCTGTGCAAACTGAGCATGTCGAGGGTGGTGATTTTAGTAATTCCCACTGGAGAGAAAAAGAAGGAAATAGAAGGAACCTAGGCAGCAATCGTCAAAATCTGTGAAAGTCTTCATAATACTTTATCTTTCGTAACTTAGACTGTATTCTTCTTTCCTTGCTGCTATTATTGCATATAAAGTGTTCTCTGTACTTTTGAACATCCTTGAGCATGTGATTATATATCGCCATCAAGGTGTTCTTGCACATAAAAAGAAAAATAAAGACTTGGTGCACTGAAGCAGCCACAAACCAAATGGACAGACCAAACAAGCTTCAAGTGCTCCTGGGGAAAACAATGGAAGGGGTTGGGATTTTGGAGTTTGGTTAGGTCTTTGCCTACCCCCAGGAGAGAGAACTGCTAGTATGTTGTGGAAAATCAGATTCCTGGGACAATGTTTTTGAACCATTCAGTTTTCATCAAAGCAACTGTCAGTCACAATTCTGAATCCCTTTTATTAGGATTAAAACTGTAGAATCTGTGAGGATCATGGGTACCATGTTTGCCTTGGCATACTTTGGGGTTCTGGGAATCACCATTGATTATGTCCCAGGAAAGAGAGAATTCCATTGCCTTGTAGTCAGCCTCTCTTCCTATAAGTAACATTAATCCATACCTTCATCAGCCTTTTCTGGTTCAGTTTCAATAAGCAAACATAGAAATAAATAGTTTTGCTTGCTTTGTATATTCTAGTTCTTTCCTCAACCAGTTATCTTTTCTAATCTTTCTACTACCATAAGCAGAGAATTTTTACAGAGTAGAATTGTTCATTTCCACCTCAGCATTTTTTCTTACATTTGGAATAACTTGGCTCAGCAAATCTGACCTTGAATTGCAGCCCTTCCATCCTACCAAGAAATCAGCAGGAGAGCACAGCGGAGGACGTGAAGTTTCCATTTCTTTGCAAATCCATATTTTCATGGTGAAGGCTATGCTGGCTCCAAAGGCAAAGGGACAGCCTATCAACCAAAAAGAATGATAGATAAGGATTAGGTTTAATACTGGAAAACATTTAGAAACTGAAAGAAAGACTGCATTCATGACAGAAATAAAAGGGGCCATTCTTTGGCAAAACATAAAACAGCATCTGTTGAAACAACTCAAGTTCTGAGCTGCTTTGCATGGCATCCTTTGTTGCCCAAGAATGGCAGCTTCTCCCAGGCCTTTGAGGACATAAAATGATGACAGATTAAGGCCCCATGCCAAGCAGTGAGTAAAAAAAAACCCTCACATTTTGATGTGCAACTACTTGATTCTCAGCCATCTAGAAATACAGAGAGGAGGCTGTCAAGTGCATTTAATGAACTGCTCTGGTAGCGCTGGGTGATTAATTTGCAGTTTTGCTCTGCTCTGTCACAAAGTGCAGAGCACATTACCAGAGCTTTCTGACTTTGAGGAGAGGATCAACCCCATGTGTGTAATCTACTCCAGGTGTACCAAAGTGGGCCCTTTGCCCTTTCTCTTTGGCTCTACACTCCATTGACATTCTGGAGTGATACATTAGTTTTTTTTCTGTATGAAATATCCATAGTAACATAGCCCAGAATACTCCCATTCCATCCTCACATTTATAACAGCAACTCACTCTGTCACTATTTTAAACATATAATTTTTTAGTTTAAAATAGGGAAATCAAAAACAGCATCTTGGTCATGCCTTAACCCAAAGAACTAACTTATATCTCCCTATCACTTGCCAGTTATTAGCAAAGCTGTAAATACATACAACTTCTTATTGTTATTATTACAAACAGAGAGGATGAACTTTTTAAATGGTCAATGTTATTGTCATTTGTGCAGTGTAGAGAAAGTAAACAGTAAATACAGAAAGGTTTCAATATTTCACATGAATTCACAAAATTTCTCAGATACATCTGATTAAAGAACTGGTAACATTTTATTCTTTTTGCATATGAGGTAGCTAATAGATACCAGCCATGACAAGGGGGAAAATGAGTTGGTTTTACTGCAAGCAGATTTTATGGCTTTTTCTTTTGATGTCTGAACCATGAAATATGCCAGAGGTTCTTTGTTGCTGTTTATAGTACCAATGCACACTCATAATGAATCGCCAATTTTTACTTCATTTAAAAAACCCTAATAGTAAAACATTTATTTGCATATTGAAAAAGTCCCTTAAAAATGCTCTCCTTCTGCAAAGAGCCAAGTCCATGGCTCTTCTTCATTAAGTGCTGGTTCCAAGAATCTCTCTTTTGTGTAAGGCTTACTGTAGGATAGGTTTTCATAGTACAGGTTGAGAGACATGACATTTAATTCAAGACTGATTGTCAAAGCAGAATTTGGCTTCTCTTGTTTTGAAGATGGATGTTTAAAACACACAAAAAAGTCTCAAATGAAATTGCTTATGCTAAGCCCCACTTCACCAAACCAAGACTTAATTACAGTTCTGGCTCCCTCAGAGGCAGAATCTTAAATCAGTCCATCAGGAATCACCTGATTAGTTTAGGTAGGTAATCTGCCTGCTGGACCCTTGCAGTTTCCTAAAGGAAAGCAATTTTGCAATAACTAATCCACTTTTTGTCCAGTACAATGCCCTCGCTTTGTTCCCTTCTGCTTATAAAAGTCTTTCATTTAGTACAGCTCCTCAGAGCTCCTTTCTATCTGCTGGATTGGATACTGACTGACTCACAGATCACTGAATAAAACCAGTATGATCTTTAAAATATACTTCGTTGAATTTTTTACCATAAATACTCTAAAAGAAGGAGTATAGGTACTTAATCTTGAGATCTTAGTGATGACAATCCTAACTTTAATTTCCTTTTATCTCTTCTGACACAGTAGAAGAGGTCTGTAGAAAAATCTTTGTGGAGGTTTGGCTGGTGGAAGGGTTATTTTGGCCCAAAGGTAGCTGTTGGGTAACAAGTAGCAACAACTGACACATCAGAGCTGATAGGTGTCTGGAGATTTCAGTTCCAACATGCAATGGAGTGTTGTTACCTAGTTATCCTTGAGAATTCTTGAATGTTGTTACAGGCAGTCCTCTGATAATGTCAGACTTGACATATGTCGTTTCGTGGTTACATCACCATCTCCCATTTACAGTATTTATAAAAAAAAAAAAGCCAAAACTGGTTTGGCTCAGTGGATAGAGCATCGGCCTGTGGACTGGGGGGTCCCGGGTTTGATTCAGGTCAAGAGCATGTACTTGGTTGCAGGCACATCCCCAGTGGGGTCGTGCAGGTGGCGGCTGACAGATGTCTCTCTCTCTCATCGATGTTTCTGACTTTCTATCCCTCTCCCTTCCTCTCTGTAAAAAATCAATAAAATATATTTAAAAAAAATAAAGTTCCATCATTTTGACATATGTACATATGTGTTTCATGTTTTTTATTATGTACTAGAGGCCCAGTGCACAAAATTTGTGCACAGTGTGTAGGGGGTTGCCCCTCAGCTCAGCCTGCACCCTTTCTAATCTGGGACCCCACGAGGGATGTCCAACTGCCCGTTTAGACCCAAACCTACTGGGATAGGGCCTAAACGGGCAGTCAGATATCTCTCTCACAATCCAGGACTGCTCACTCCCAACTGCTCATCAGCCTGTCTTCTTGATTGCCTGTGACCACTCTGCCTGCCAGCCTGATCACCCCTAAACCTCTCCCCTGACAGCCTGATTGATGCCTACTGATTGATGCCTACCTGTTCCCCTGCCAGCCTGATTGCCCCTAACTGCCCTACCCTGCAGGCCTGGTCACCCCTAACTGCTCTCCCCTGCAAGCCTGGGTCTCCCACAACAGCCCTCCCCTGTAGGCCTGATCACTCCTAACTGCCCTCCCCTGCAGGCTTGATTGTCCCCAACTGCCCTCACTTGCAGAACTGGTTCTTCCCAACTACCCTCCCCTGCTGGCCATCTTGTGGCAGCCATCTTGTGTCCACATGGGGGCAGGATATTTAACCACATGGGGGCAGCCATCTTGTGTGTTGGAGTGATGATCAATATGCATATTACTCATTTATTAGATAGGATAGCAGCCTGGTGCACAAGTGGGGGCCAGCTGGTTTGCCCTGAAGGGTGTCCCAGATCAGAGTGAGTGTTCCCTTGGTGTGTGGGGTGGCCTAGGAGAGGGGCCTATGGTGGTTTGCAGGCTGGCCATGCTTCCCAGTGACCCAAGTGGAGGCCCTGATATCTGGGATTTATTTATCTTCTCTAATTAAAACTTTGTAGCCTTTGTGGAGGCCAGGGCAGGCTAGGGCAGGCAGGCAACTTGGCTTCCTCCATCACTGGGGTCAACCCAAGTCTCCTGCATGCTTTAGCTCTGTGGCTGCCACCATATTTGTTGTATTAATTTGCATGCTCACTCCTGATTGACTGGTGGTTTGGCTTGTAGGTGTAGTGAAGGTATGGTCAATTTGTAGGTTTCTCTTTTATTAGATAGGATTTACCACAAGTAAAGGTCAGGAATTGCTATCTTTCTTTTACATTTCTTTTTACTGTCTTACTTCATTACTTCTGTGTATGTGCTCCAGTTGAGTGATATAAGTGCTTATGTAGGTGGGTTTTGACTCCAACATAACCTGAGTACCTACTGTACTGAGATTGAAATTACTGGTAATTGGAGAGTGCGATGTGGAGCCAATGTTATTCTGGGCAGGATTTGGAGAACAAAGCCACAGAATCTATTCAGACCCAAATTGAGCCACCTAAGTATGTGAGCAGAAATGTGGAGTCATGCAGCAAACTCAGTCACCACGTGCTGTGTGCAGCTATGACTTGGGAGGTAAGGAAGCATGGTTGCCTACCTAAGTGAGGCATCTGCCTTACCTTCTTGGGGAGCATTCTCCATTCCTAAAGGGAAAAGGGAGATATAAAAGAGTGTCACTTACTTTCTTCCTCTATTAAGAAAGAATATGGTATGTATTTACTTAGGCAAATTGGTTTCCCCACTCAAGAAGAAAGGAGGACAATCTTTCTTATTTTACCAGGTAAAGCCTAATTTCACTTTGTATTAGGAACCATTTTTTCCCTAATTATTCATTTAAAAGGCAGATCAATCAAAGTAAAATGTCTAGTAGTTGATTAAGGGTTTTCTTTTCTGCCTTGTCCTGTAGCTTTATGTAAATATTCAAAACAATTTTTACTAGTAAGCATGGGAGGAATTCCAGCAGATGGTCTCTGTAGACATGGTTTTCAGGAACTTTCTTTTCTGTTTGAGCAACCTACAGAATATGTTCAATTTTAAAAATTCATGTGTTGGAAATTCTAGATATTAGTGTTCAACTTTAGTTATACTGAAACAAAAAGAGTGATGGATATGGAAATCAAGGGGTCCACCTGGGTCTTAAATAAGAATATGTCAGGACCTTGGGCAGTATGGCTCAAATGGCTGGTCATCATCCTGTGCACCAAAAGGTTGCTAGTTTCATTCCTCATAAGGGCACTGGCCCAGATTGTGGCCTCAATCCCGAGTAGGCGGCATGCAGGAGGCAGCGATGGATGTTATGTTGTGTTTCTCTCTTATCCCTTACCCTCTCTCTAAAAAGATCAATGAACTATTCTATTAAAAAATATAGAAGGAGGACTCTTAACAAGTCTCTGTAGGACTCACTAATCTAGTAACAACAGGGATGGCACCTATCTTTTCTTATTTGGTCTATGAGATGGCCATTGAGAATTTCCCTCCACTATATTCTATTGTTCTTCATTGAAGAAAAAACTCTACTAAAATATTATTAAAATACTAAAGAAATGGAAAAATATATTTGTCTTTTATCTCCAACCCACTTCTCCCTCAGGATGAACTCTCAGGTCAGTTTCATGCACACAAAATACTTGCCTGACCTGGACAACTTGTTGATAAAGGAAACATGTTTACCAAAGAGTCAAGTTTCCTCAGTCTTGGCCTGTGAGGGCAAGTGAGCGTCAGAGCAAGGTGGCAGTGGATTGTTTCATCAAGTTATTTTGTAAAAGTTACATGGAACATCAAGAAATGCCAAAGAGCCTAGACACATAGAAATGTATTTCCTAATCCTCTCAAACAATGGCATTAACCAAAGCCGAAGAAAGAATCAATTGTCTAGCCTTGTCATGTCCTAACAGTTAATAACACAAAGGGCATATTCACAGTGGTAAGATACTTTTTCCTTCTTTCAAAAAAGGATACAACATATTGTAAGATATTTTGCAGAAGTCCTTCCTCACAAAACTCTGTAAACAGTTCTGGTTTTTGAACAAAGTCAAAATTTTAATTCACAAGATTAACTCATCTTATATTTCAGGAATTCTACTTGAATATTTGCACCATGTCTTGTAAACAAAACAAGGAATATACTCCTTTATCATCCCTGTTTGCTAAATTACTGACACCAAGGGCTCACAATGATTTCTATTCAAATCTGAAATCTAAATATCTATTCACCACAACAGCTGCATCTGACACAGAATTTTTCTCTAGTTCTTATGTTCCAAAGACACCATTATCCTCTGCATTCTAAGTGACATACAAAAGCAGTTACAATGTAAACTTCTGGCACTTTATCTTTATGGACTTACCCCTTCATCATACCTCTTCTACTTTTCCATTAGTGAACTGAAATGAGTTCAGATTCATAAGTGTGTAAAAGACAACTTAATGCTCTCTGTATGATGTCACCATTTTATTTGGAGAAACCAAAATATTTGAAAGTGAGATCTTCAAATCTTGTTGGTTTGTTTTTTAAAAATACATATTTATTGTTCAGATTATTACAATTATTCTTCTTTTTCCAGCCCATAGCTCCCCTCCACCTGTCTCCCACCCAACTCTCTGCCCTTACCACCACCCCATTGTCCTCATCCATAGGTGTATGATTTTTGTCCAGTCTCTCTCTTCACCCACCCTTACCTCTTTCCCCCTGAGAATTATCAGTCTATTCTCTTTCTATGCCCCTGATTCTATTATATTCACCAGTTTATTCTGATCATCAGATTTACAATTCACTTGATTTTTAGATTCACTTGTTGATATGTATTTGTTGTTCCTAATTTTTACCTTTACCGTTTTCTTCTTTTTCCTTTTCTTAAAGAATACCTTTGAGCCAAAACCAGTTTGGCTCAATGGATAGAGTGTTGGCCTGTGGACTGAAAAGTCCCAGGTTCCATTCCGGTCAAGGGCATGTATCTTGGTTGCAAGCACATCTCCAGTAGGGGGTGTGCAGGAGGCGGCTGATCGATGTCTCTCTCTCATTGATGTTTCTAACACTCTATCCCTCTTCCTTTCTTTCTGTAAAAAAATCAATAAAATATATTAAAAAGAAAAATAATACCTTTTAGCATTTCATATAATACTGATTTGGTGTTGATGAACTTCTTTAGTTTTTTATCTGTGAAGCTCTTTATCTGCCCTTCAATTCTAAATGATAGCTTTGCTGGGTAATCTTGGCTGTAGAATCTTGCTATTCATCATTTGTAATATTTCTTGTCACTTCCTTCTGGCCTGCATAGTTTCTGTTGAGAAATCATCTGACAATCGTATGGGTGTTCCCTTATAGGTAATTAACTGTTTTTCTCTTGCTGCTTTTAATATTCTCTCTTTGTATTTTGCTCTTGGTATTTTAATTATGATGTGTCTTGGTATGGTCCTCTTTGGATTCCTTTGTTTGGGGTTCTGTGTTGTGCTTCCTGGACTTGTAAATCTATTTCTTTCACCAAATGTGGGAAGTTTTCTGTCATTATTTCTTCAAATAGCTTTTCAGTATCTTGCTTTCTTTCTTCTTCTGGCACCCCCAGAATTCTGATGTTGGTACGCTTGAAGTTGTCCCAGAGGCTCCTTACATATCTTCAGAATTTTTTTATTCTTTTTTCTTTTTGTTTTTCCAGTGGAGTATTTTGTGCTTCTTTGCATTTCAAATCTTTGACTTGATTCTTGTGATCCTCTAGCCTGCTGCTAGGTTTCTGTATAATATTTTTATTTCAGTCAGTGTATGTTTAATTTCTAGTTGGTCCTTTTCCATATCCTCTTAGGTCTCGCTAAATTTATCCATTTTTTTTCTAGGAAATTCTTAAAAAACCTTATAACTGTGGTTTTGAACTCGTTTGTTTTCCTCCATTTCTTTCGTTTGTGATCTGTTCTTTTGTCTCTGCATATTTTGCTGCTTTCCTGAATTGGTAGAATAGCTTTGTGTGTTAGGTGTCCTATGTGGCCCAATAGTTCTGCCTCCCCCATTACCTGAGGTGGACACTCTTGGTGCACCCTTTTGTGAACTGTGTGTACAGTCTTGTTATAGTTAAGTCTTGATTGCTGTTGGTATCACTGGGGGGAATTGACCTCCAATCCAATTGGTTGTGAGGATCAGCTCAGCTGTGACCGTGCATGCATGCTTGCCTCCAGACCTCTGCCTTTCCAGTTCCCCTGAGTTTCGGTGCACTCTAGGGACATGTATGAGTCTAGTTGCCCAAGGTCTCACCCGAAACTGGGGTTCAGCGCACTTGGACCTGGATTTCAGTGCTGTTGGGAGATTCTGTTTTCCTCCTCCAAGAGAACTCCACAATCAGCAGTCAGCGGCTGTGTGCGCACTTTTGCGTGCACTTTCGCGTGCCCCCAGACCACTGTCTTTTGAGGCTCTCCTAAGTTTCCCTGCACTCCTTCCTTTTCACAACAGTCTAGACTCCCTCATACAAGTCTCGCCTGGAGGTGGAGTTCAGTGCAGTCAGGATTTTTTGTCTCCCTCCCACTAGAGGAAGCCAGCCAGGCCCTCCTCTGCCCATCCTCTCTGTGAGCGTGTCTCTGTACCTCAGCTTTTTACAGCTCCTCTGAGTCTTCGTGAGTCCTTCTCTTTACTTCTAGTTGTAGAATTTTCACTCAACCAGCTTTCCTGTGGTTCTGGATGGTGTCTGTTCTGTCTTTTAGTTGTAATTTTGAAATTGTTGTGCGAGGCAGCAGCTTAGATGTTCACCTATGCCACCATCTTAGTTTCTCCTTTGAGATATTCAAATCTTAGCTGACAACAATTTATTTACCATAAGCAATAAGGAAAATTTTAAATGTTAGAACAAATGATAGAAAAGAATAAAAATTTTTAGACAAAACTTTCTGTATTATAAAATCTGTCACCCTTCTTAATAGGAAATTATGCAATTTCAACAACAGACCATCAAGAATGTTTTTGTTATGGTCAATCTTTATGGACTTTTGGAATTTTGGTGGCCATTGATTGGACCATAAAGCAATTATATTTAGAACTTTTTCTTTATTAGTAAAATTATTTTTTAAATTTTATATGTAAACACTTAACAGATGTTTCAAAATGATTATTTTGTAATGGAATATCAAGCAAATATATGTATTTGTCTCACTTTGGTGTCATTTAGCTCAGAGACTCTAGATACAAGCTACTTTGTATACCAGCTTCAGAGATGATACCCTATCAGAAGTGAATGTTTGAATACATGCCCCACTCCAAATAATTCTAAATCAAAATTTAGGTAGGGGAAAAATTTCCCCAAATTTCCTCAATACATTGAGACATGTATTGTGTCCTAGTGCATGGCAGAGTGCTTTATTACATTTGGCTACATCTATACATCATATGTGAAATAAACCTCACTATGATCTCTATGGCCTCTTCATTTTCAACATCTAAAAATTGATGTGTTTTATTGAGGAATTAATTTGATTTTAGCAACTGTGACTTATTGGCAAAAATAAATAAATAGATCCAGATCATGTTGTGTCCCAACTCATCAAAAGTTTGCAGCATAGTTTGCCTTAATGTGTAATATTGTATTTTAGTGATTAGAAAATGGGCTATTTTTCAAACTCAAACCTAAAACTAACGTTAATTTAAAAAAAAAAACAACACTCCAGATTTTAGAAGCTTCAGATTAGTGTGTAAAAATATAGAATAAATGCACCTTAGCAAAGAAAGCAAATAAAAAGGAAAAGACTTGATTTTGAATGTATTTATTCACCCTATTTTGTTATGCTTTGTTCTAAGTCAGTGGTTGGCAAACTGCTGCTCTCGAGCCACTTGCGGCTCTTTGGTCCCTTGAGTGTGGCTCTTCCACAAAATACCATGGCCTGGGTGAGTCTATTTTGAAGAAGTGGCATTAGAAGAAGTTTAAGTTTAAAAAAATTGGCTCTCAAAAGAAATTTCAGTCGTTGTACTGTTGATATTTGGCTCTGTTGACTAATAAATTTGCTGACCACTGCTCTAAGTAAATGTATATATTTTAAGGATTTGCTATCTTTAGGAGCATTCTTTGGAACCCTCCTAATAGAGGGTTTGCTAATTATAACAGAATTCATAATTAACAAACCCTCTGCCAACGTAAGATGCCAAGTAAAGAAGGGACTCCTTGCCTCCAAATGTGGGGGGAGAGCTTGGAATCCCTTAGCAAGTTCTGAAACATAGAACTCTCCTATTGTGTGTGGCTAGTTGGCAGTTGGGTGCTGCCACTCAAGCTTTCATTCACACCAAGGCAGTTTCACATACAGAGCAGAGCCCAGACTTTGTTTCTCTGTCCTACTTGGTAATAATTAAACAGTTCAGCTAGAAACCTCTTCACTCAAGCAGAAAAGATCAGTTTGCATCATCTTTGCAATGTCAACTTTTCTTGGAAAGTGTAGGGTACAAACACACACCTCTCTTATTTGCTATTTTCTTTCTTTCTTTTCTCCCAAAATGTTTACCATCCTGTGGACAAAACTTTCTTTTCTTTGTTCTCATTATTTTTTGTTTTGTTTGTGCTTTCCTTTAAAAGGTCAATTTGAAAATTTTCAACTACTCCTCTGAAACAATAAAGGCTAATTATTCTCTTTAAAACTAAATCACAATATTTACTGAAAAGGCTCTGTGTTTGCCAAATTTGGACACTAAAAAGGAACAGAATTATTTCAAAAGCTATGTATAAATAGAAGACAATTGGCAAGCATCCTGTGTAAAATGAAAAGACCCCATGGCTATTCGACCTTGGGAAAACTAAAGGAGCTAGACAAGCCACAATATTTACTAATTTTACAAACTAGAAGACACTCTTATTACCCGTGGATCTGCATTTCAGCCTCAACAAAGTAAACCAGCCAAATGAATGTTAACAGTAGACATTTAAAACTATTATAAGAATCATTAACACCTAATATTTTGTAGGCTATTCTATCCTTGTCAGTGTTTTCAATTGTATAAAAATAGCATTGCATTACTGATTTAGTCAATATCTTCATGTTTGCAGATTATTTTAAAAAGGAGTCCAGGTAGATAAGGTAAATATAACAAATTATTAGACTGTTAATTTACATTATAAAACAATAGATAAAAAACATTATGTATTTTATTAAGCTAAACATAGATGTCTAGACATAGTTTCAGAGACATCTAATTCTTTGTCTATCTATATATCCATCTGTCTGTCGATCCATCTGTCTCAATTAATCTGGTGCTCAATTAACCTGTGTGCTTGGTGCACCATATTGTAACTTCTCAGGTGGTGAAGTACTTGAAGCTATCATTCATCTTCATTTTTTAAAATTTATGTTTTATTCATAGATATTTAAATACATGAAATGTACAGTGCTAGGAAGGAGTCACCTTGTGTATGTGTTATTAAATCACAGGTAAGTAATACATTGAATTACTAAAGTCATCATTCAGATACTAGTAGATGCAAAGAGATTAAAATATATACCATAACAAAAAAACAATTAAGCAACAGATTCATTCTATAGCAATGGTCCTCAAAATGTGGTCAAGGAACCCCTGGGGTTCTTCAAACCCTTTCAAGGGTTAATGAGGTCAGAGTTAATCTCATAATAAACAAAGATGTTATTTTCCTGTTTCACTCTCATTCACTCAAAAATGTACAATGGAGTTTCCAGAGAGTATAAAAATTGTGAGATAATAGACTGAATAGAGAAACAAGTCTGAGAATCCAGCTCTCTTCTATTAAGACCAGACAATAAGGAAATTTTTAAAAATATAAAACAGTGCCATCCTTATTTTTTGTGTTAAGAAACTTAGTTATTTTTCATAAGAATATGCATTTTGTCAGCATGTAATGAGATTATTGTTATTTTAAGTAAATTAAGAATTAAATGTTAAAATGTTTCTCTATTTTAATTACTAATATAAACATCTACCAATATAACCCACATTTTGGAGGACCTCAATAATTTTTAAGCATGTAAAGGTATTCTGAGACCAAAACACTTGAGATTGCTATTGTATAGTTTTGAAATCTCAATTTAGCTTTAAAGCCTCAGATACTAATTTTACCAGAATAAAAATTAGTGTGGCACTTGCTATAAAAGTCTCAAAAATAACTCTTCGGCAAGATTAGATACATGTTTCTTATTGTATTAGTTGCTAATCAACAATTTGTAACCAACAGAATAACTTTAAATATTTTATATGATTCATTCCACATCTTCCATTCCTGGCCCCCGACTCTTTCTGGACCTAACTTTGCATTAATGCTAGTGTACTAGGGGACTTCTTGTTTGGTATATATTATGCATCTAATATATTTGCTTACTTGATGTAAAGTAAGTCTACTTCCTCACTGAAGTTTGACTGAATTGGTAAGCTACTTCTTGTTTTGTTTTATGATTACCATGATGACCAATAAAACTAGATTGGCAGGCATGAGTTAACAGGACTCTCTGGAACACCCTAAATACCTTAAATCCTGGGTCTAGTGCTGGCTCCCAAGTGAACATGCATAGTTCTTTAACCACTCTGTGCATGAATTTCCTCATCTGAACATTATGAATAAAAACAAAACTTTTTGATTGTTGTATAGAATAAGTTAAAATTCAGCTTTAAATTTTGTAAAATATTTAAAACTAACTTACCATATAATAAATATTTATAACTAACTTACCATGTAATGATAAATGCTATATAGAGATGACTCAGTAAAATATCTAATTTCAACTACTGCTCAGAGCAAGTGCATGAATACTGGTAAGTTGGTTTTCAGAGAAAATTTTGCTATTTAGATAGTTCTAGATGCCTGAACACCTTTAATTCCATGTTCATTCCCATTAAGGGTATGAGAAATAGCACAAGCTGCCGAAACCAGTTTGGCTCAGTGGATAGAGCGTCAGTCTGTGGACTGAAAGGTCCCAGGTTCGATTCCGATCAAGGGCATGTACCTTGCTTGCAGGCACATCCCCAGTAGGGGGCGTGCAAGAGGCAGCTGATCAATGTCTCTCTCTCATCAATATTTCTATCTCTCTCCCTTCCTCTCTGTAAAAAAAATCAGTAAAAATATATTTAAAAAAAAGAAATAGCACAAGCTGAGAGGAAAATGATAGCAAAACACAGGTCAGAACATAGACACAAAAGCTTAGAAGGAATTCAAACATATTCAGCTAACATAGCATCAACAGGACAACAGATGAAATTGCCTGACTTATTTGAGCAGGAATGGAAAATTAGGCAAAGCCTTCTAAAGGATTTGAATTTATTTTTAAATGAGATAAATGCCGACATTGTCTTAAATTATCATTAATATGATCATCTTTCCAATTCTAGCTACTCTTTAGAAAATGTCTTTAATTAAATATATAGAATCACATAACATAGTTTAACGAAAAGCAAAAAATTAAAAAATTCTAAATCTCTCTTTCACTCTTTGGCTTCTGCAATTTCACTCGGGTTGATTTTCTAACTCATATTTTCCAAGAAGATAAATCCTCCTTCTACTTGCCAGACTCTCAGTCCAAAAGATGTGGACACAATACAGAATGGATGGACTGGACTTATCAATACTGGAAAGAGTTTAGCATCCTCCAGTTTAATTGTCATCCTGCCAAATAATCCAGCTTGTTCATAACCAAAGCAATGCCTAATTCCCAACTTCATAGTTTTTTTTTCTCTTTAAGCTATCTAAATTCAAATCATTAGATGAAATGGAGTGCATAACCAGAAAAAGTTTTATTTAATCAGCTCTAATTAACTCATTTATTCAGCCATTCATATTTTACCCAACTGGAATGATATTGGGAAAATAAAATCCTTTTAAATTAAAAATAATAGAAAAGGTAAATTTCCCTCGAAATGGGTTATAGACTAAACTTGGTTGGCATGGGATTCGAAAGTTCTCTGTTCTAGCCTGTATTATGTGGCTGCAATAGAAGGAAAAGGACACCCTCATCTTATTAACCATCTCACTCCACAGAGCTTAATACTAGAGAAGCACATTTAGCTTTACAATGACAGTTCATTGGAGGTTATCAATAGTAAGAATATATAGCTTTGTAGATATTATTACAACTTAAATTTAAAATAAAAAACAAAAACTCTGAAATACAAATATTAAAGTGTGTCAGTACTTAGGAAAAATAAATGTTGAGGGTTTTTTTAATGCTTGAAATGAATGATTGAACCTCAATGTGTACCTTTTTTTTCTCGTGGATGTTTTAGGTAGGTGAACTCCAAGAAGAGCCCATTTCTATGATAATCATTTTATCATAGTTTATATCATTTGTGAACAGAGGTCCTGCTATTCAGCACTGAGCATTGCTCTGTTTAGGTTCCCATGGCTGTGAGCTACAGTGTTTGGGGAGGATAAACCCCAGAGTAACTTGTGGAGAAATTAGGGGACATTACATGGAGGAGCTGCCCATCCCTTGGCTCCTGTGTTACTGCCAGCACAGCACCTCCCTTCTCCTTAGTTTTGTTACTCCACTGAAATTGCTTTCTGATATAGCTTTACCTCCATGTAGAACTGTCAATCATTTGTTTTGTCTTGGTTGCACAGGGAACATGAAGCAAACTGATTGTGTTGTTTTGACATTGTGTGACAGGAAAGGGTCCATTTTACAAAGTGACATCATAAAACCAAAAGCTTTGTATCTCTCTCTATCCTTTTCTTTCACTCTTAAATACAAATCAAGTCAAAACTGAAAGATTTTTGCAATTCATTCTCCTCCACCAATATTATAGAAAGCAGGCTTGACTTATTATTTTGAGGGGGTGGGGACGAGGACAACTATTTAAGTTACCAGTGATGGACAAATTGAAGTAGAATTTAGCTACAGAAAAATAATTTAAAATGAAGTTTTATTAAGTACCTGAAGTAACAGCACTCAGAGCAAAAACATGAACTAAACAAGAAAATTGTAAAAAATAAAATAAAATTAGGCATATCATCTTCGTTCCATTTAATTTGAGTAAGAAATTCCCTTGTTAAAGAAGTATTTTCACTCTGGGCTTGTGGACCACTGTGAGTAAGCAAGGATCTTCAGCCAAGCATTTCTGGACAGAGCTAGTTATGGGAAAGAAGATTTCCCTCAAGCTTAACAATTTCTGTCCTCTGAATCTGGGCAAATGTTTCTGAGCACATTCCCAATGGTCCTTTTCTTTACATCATGATGAAATCACACTGTGATAGACCAGAGAGGAATGCAGATCATATTTACAGATGGGTCAGCTGACATGTATTTGTTGACTTCAATAAAATGTACCGAAGTGCCTGGTACTTACTGCATTCAAACAGAAAAGGGAGAAATTTCAAGATTATATGAAAGAAAATATGGTCTTCACACTATTTATTTTATATCTCCATTAATCTACCCTTATAATAGAAAACCAGTAAATCACCAAGATAGGTTTTCCAAAAAAAAAAAAAATCAAAGGATTATAGATATTTAAACTATAGTAAATGCCTAATAAATTCATGAGTAATATAGAAAAGGATATGGAATTATTGCCAAGATAGTCAAATTTAGAAAATTGTATCTTTGGGAATATACAATTAGATAACAATAGCATGCACAAAGACAGTTCATTTAATTAGCTGATAAAATTAGTAAAAATATTACTGATTGATAATGATACTTGTATTTATTGAATATATACTACTCAGTTTGATATATAAATGGTGTAAATTGCATAGTTATACAGAGTCGTAATTTTTTATTAAATTCTAACAATAGTACTTAAAGAAAATTTTAAAAATGTATTCTTTTCATGTTGCCAATAAAGAAACTGAAGCCAAAAGTGAATAAGTAAGCTTTTCAGAGTAGCAGAAATAGTCCATGGCACAATTAAAAGTAGCTTTCAGGATTTAGGGTCCTTTTAGATGCTCTGCTATAGATCATATTTTGATGTTGATTCTCTAAGTTAAATTTAAAAGCTATTTTAATCAACTAAACACCATAAAATATTTGTATGAAAACCTAAACTATCAAAGGATATTTATTATTCTCTCTCTCTCCCTCTCTCCTCCTCTCTTATATATATATATAATGCTCCAGTTCTATCTGTCTTTATCAATTGCTATCTCTCCTATTGTAGAAATCATGTTATTTCCCATCAGTCATCTGCTAGAATAAGAATAAGTAGAAATAAAACTCTACAAGGGAAAACATGAAAACAAATCAAATTTTCAAATATAAGGTATTTCATTAGTACAGATTTTCTTTGTTTTCTTGATACCTCTGCAGTGTTCATAGCCTCCAGGTCAGGCGTGTTTGCCAGTTAATGACCATTTGGATCAGGACCCTCAGCCTTGCCTGAGGCCTTCAGTTCTTCACTCTGACATTAGCTGACAGACTCAGCAGCTCAGAGAACATTCTTACATGATAGAATTGCCCAGTCAATAAAAGCTTCTTTGCTAATAAACATGCAGCAGTACTTATCCAAAATTTTAATGACTCAAATCCAGTCTCCTCACACTAGAAACCTGTATAAACTTGGGAGGTAACCACAGTGTCAGATTTTATTGCATATATCACCACCACACATTACATCCACAGAATTCTATTGACTAACTACTTAGTTCTGGATGTAAGGTTTAAGGACTCAGAATGATAATTTGTTTTCTTTTATTTTTAGAATGGATATCTTACCTTTTGTTGTTTTTCCCAAAAACCTTCCTATTTTAGATTTTTTTTTAAAGTAGGGAAAATATATTTTGAAATTAACTTTTTTTTCCTTTTTATTGAATTTATTAGGATGACGCTGGTTAAGGAAAGTATACAGGTTTCAGATACACAATTCCACAATCTATACACTTTATTAAGTATTAATCACCAAGTCAAGTCTCTGTCCATCAACCATTTATACCCGATTTACCCTCCACCACTTTCCCCTTCTCTCCAGCAATCACTACATTGTTGTTTATGTCCATTCATTCTTTTTTCTTTTGCTCAATTTCTCCACCTCTGCTCCCAACTACTCCCCCAACTATCAGCCTGCTCTCTATCTATGAGTCCATCTCTACTTTGCTTGTTAGTTCATTTTGCTCATTATGTTCCACATATGAGTGAAATGATACGGTACTTGTCTTTCCCTGATTGGCTCATTTCACTTAGCATAATGCTCTCCAGGTCCATCCATACTGCTGAGACTTACATTAGTTTGATAAGGACTGCTTTCATCAAAAGTAAAAATCCTCTTGGGTTTCCTTTCAGTACTAGTGTCAGTCTTTCCTAAAAGCAGTGGCTCGTTAAGAACTTTGGGAAGCAGGGTATACTCTTTGCTTTTCACCAATTCAGCTTATAGAAGTTCTCACAGAAATGTTCTGCTATTGGATATTGTGGGAAACCTGTAAACTATACCAAATATAAATGGTCCCAAATAGTAACAGCCAATGTTTCACAAATCTAGAAATGTGTCCATATATTAAAAACAACACATTGATGAACTTTGTAAACATTCATTATGGATGAGTTTAAAGAGAGAAACAACAATTGAATATTACCTTATGTGAGTTTTTGTGGGTTTGTTTATTTTGTATCTGGAAATATCATCATTTCTGTTCGACGGGATAGAATTGCTTTTGGAAACAGACAATTTGAATAATGAAAACCCGAAGTCTTGAGACTGTGGCAGCAAAGTAAACTGGAATTTGTGTGATTTTTGTACATCCCCTCACATAACTGGTTCTTGGGATGTACCGTTTTCATCATTGGTACACTTTTCTCCCCTTCACATTAACTTTGCCTTCGTGTTTTGCATAAAACTGAAGCTCATGACTGATTTCCCACTCTGTTATCTGAGAGCTTTACTAATAAACGCTCCCCTGCCATCCCTCCTGTTTTGAAGGACAAGTAAAATCAACCAGTATGACAAAAGATGCTCAAAAACGAATTATCTTAAAATAAGAGAAGTGAAGTGAAAAAAGATGGAGGCTCTGTGCTCTGATTTCCTATTTTATGCATGGAGCAAAGTTACACTGACTACTCAGCTGGATTTTAAGGTAACGTTTCCCAGGGCAGCCTTCATTCAGCAAACTGAAATAATAGAAACTTTTCTGCCTACAGGGGAAAAAGTGACATCATTCTCAGTTTTCATTATTTTCCACATATATTTATGTGTAATACTTTGGTGTATGCTATGCTTGTCCTCTAGGAAATCTGGTGTTAGCAAAAATTTACAGGGATCATATAAAAATCACGCCAGCAAACCCTCATGACAATATTCACCCACTGTGTGAGAGTTTCCTCTATACTTCATGCTCCACATGTATTCACTTAAATAGAATCCTATGATCAGTATGTATGAATATATATATGTATATATATATATATATGTATGTATATGTATATATGAAATTTATATGCCTGTACCCTCACTTTATCTGTAAGAAAAAATAAAATTAGACCACATTACCTGCTAAAACAGGAAAATATTAACATTTTAGTGGCTAAACCAATAGAAAGTTATTTGTCTTATATATAAAGTCCAGTGGATAGTTTTCCTTGCAGCGATTCAAGACTGAAGATCTTTATTATAGCTCCTCTATGTTCAACACGTGGCTGCCAAAGTCACTGTGGAAATCAAAGAGAGGTGAGAGGAGGCATATCTGTTTCTTAACCCTGTCAGCCTAGAAATTATACACTTCATTCCTTCTCACCTTCCACTAGTGATAACCAGTCATATGGCTTCATGCAGAAGGATTAGGCAATTGAGACCATGACCTAGAAGTCTCTGCCTGACAATATCTCCATACTATGGACAAGGAGCATAAGCCTTTCATGGAGAGCTGGCCATTTCTGCTAGAGAAGGGGTAAGCTATTTCCTTACAGCACTCTTTAGTAATTAATGAAACTAGAATTTAAACTCATCTTTGCACCCAGACTTGAGCTCCACATTTTTGAAAGTATGGCTTATGATTTACTGGATTCTCCATTGCCATGTATTTAAATCCTTATGGTTGAAACTGTATATAGTATAGTGATATTATAATAATATATATTCTATGGCATTCTGCAAATAGCCCCATTACTTCCTAAAATTCTGCACCTAAAATAGTTTTGACAACTTCTGTTATAGGGTAGAATAGGCATGCTCTAAGATTTTATTAGGTGTCACAAAAATACATAATTTTCAGTATTTTCAGGACATAGTTTCAACATTTTACCTATAGCATTCTAGCATAAAAAGGAATTTAAATGTATAGTTTGTCAAATCAAATATTATTCAATTGTGCTTTATTTTTTTTTTCTATATCAGTCTTATTTGATGGAATCAAATGTGACCTAGAACAGACCTGCTTTTCTTATTACTAATTTTTCTAATATAAAATTTTACAAAGGCAAGTTCCTTATAAAATTTTAATGTTGGGAGAAACCACCCTCCACCAATAAGCTTTTATTATTCATTTCTAAGCACATCAGAATAAAGAAAACCACTTGCTTGCCATTGCCCAACAGCAATGGAGAATTGTAGAAACCAAGAAGATGGAAAATGTCTAAAAATGTGGAAAGGCAATAGAATCCCCCTCCCCCGTTCTTTAAACAAAACACCATGGCAGAATTTCTATATCTATTGCTAAGTAAATCAAGTTTCTTTAAATTTGTGAACAAAATAAAAATTTCTACATAGCTCTTTAATTCAGCAAATTTAATTTTACATATACTAATTCAACAATGCAACTGAACTGATACTACTGACTGATAGTTTATACCAAAAATAATCTCTAAGATCAATGTTTTGCTATTTCTCATCTTTTCATTTCTACTAATGACAACAGAATTAATTTAATTAACTAAATTAATATAATTTCTAAATTAAATGCATCAGTGATTTACACATATTTTGTAATTCACATGGAAAAGTGCAAGTAAAAATCTATAAGTAACTACTAATATTGTTTTCTAAAATATAACATGTTTCAACTATGAACATTAATACAGAGTCATCAATTCTAGTTAACAAATATTTGAGTACTGACCATGAGCTATGCATTGTGATAGGGCAAAAAAAAAGTAAAAATAATATGCCGTTTGTCTCTTCAAGATGTTTACAATGTAGTTCCAGAAAATATATGCAAAAATACTTCAAAAAACAAAATGCAATAACATTCATTAATGTAGCTTTTCTTATGGATCACAAGTAGGCCAAATCTTGGAAGGGGTTGGGTATTTCTATTATTACAGAGGTCTGAAAGTGAATCATTAAATGCAATTCACTAAAAAGAACACAGTAACTAAATATTGGGAATCAGGATGAGGTTCCTTATTATACTGACTTATAGCCATGAGACTGAGGAAGGTGCCACACTTGCAATGGTCCCATCATTCCTATCTTATGGAATTTCAGAAGGAGCTCTACCTACAAGTGATGGTGATAAATCGTAAGTTCAATTATCACATATTATAATTATTCTACCATTCACCACTCTCAATTAAGCCACGTATGTAATAAATCTGAGTTAGAATGCTTGACTTAGACAGAAGAAGAGACCCTTCTTTGGCTTTCAGTTTGCATCTCCAGCAAACTACTGAGCCCAAATTAATGAGAAACCCAAGGCATGAAAGCAATTATGTGAGAGGAAGATGCCTCATCCCCACCCTGAGTCAGGCCAAAATCTGTAGCTTTTGTTATGTAGAGAAGAGACTGAGAGAGAGAATGGGGCAAGCATGTCAACTTACCACACGAAAATGAGGACAATTATGACAGGGCCACATTCATCCATATTGCTTTTTAATAGCATTTTCCCTCTGCTACAGAATGGCTGATTTCTGGTTTTAGATCTGGCTAAAGAAGCAATTCTTATGTGTAGTGGGGAAAACAGAAGAAATGTGAGCAGAGTAGGAATGGTTTAGTAGAGAAGAGAGAACTTGCCTAAAATTTAAATTCTGCTATGCCCTATGTTCTAGAAAATGCTTCTGAGAAAAATGTCAATAACCATTTGTCTTAATAAAAATAATGTATATCATAATAGAATATCCTTATAGCCAAACCCCTCATAGCTGCTCATAGGCCTAAATCTGACCCCAACCCCCATCACTAGCTTGCCCCACTGTGTGTGCCTACCTGTAGTGCTGCCTATGCACACTCCAGGCCCCTACTGCTGGTATGGGCTTCTACTTCCATGTAGCTAGCCCTACAGCCACATGAATGAACACTGACAACCAAGTTGCTTGAGCTACATATTCATGAGAATCCAGTCTCTACCTCTATAATAGGCCTGTAATATTGAGCATGCCAGGAGCTAGCCTATGCAGCTGCAAAACTACAGGCCATTGACCCCAATTCCAGTCACTGGCCACCGCTGTCATGCACGTGCCTGTGTCTATCCCCTATACTATATGATTACACACCAACAGCTCAGCCCCCTGACTTTTGTCACTGGCCTGCACTATTGCATGTGCCTATAGCTAGAATTTATAGTTATGCACCTGCACAACACTAATTCAAACTTTCTTCACTGTCTCCTACCACTGGGCATGTGGCTAGCCTCTGTATCCATACAAGTGCAGACTAACAGCTCAGGACTCCACAGCTGCTTTTATACCTGAAGTAAGCCTCATACCGTGCCCCTGGCATGTGCCAGAATCCAGCCACTGCAGCTGGTCATGTGCACATCATTAGTTCCAGCCACCATTGCCACTTGTCCCAGTTCTCACTGTTGAGTCTGGAGATATTACTAAGGACCAAAATAGCTGTTGCAGTCACTGCAGACCTCTTGAAGTTCCCACTGTCAAGCTTCATACAATTGTCAATATCTTACACACCAGCTGCCTGAGGCAACAAGACATCATGCCTCTTCAGATCTGGAGTCACCACACACCCTACACTTGTCACACTGCACCATTAGACACACAGCACAGCATGTTCAAGCATACCCCACCCACATGTGAAGGACTTCCCTTACCAAAGTCAGTCCATAAGTCTGTATTTGCTTCCTCAAATACACAGATGCATGTAAAGCTACAGGGATCATGAAGAATCAAGGAAACATGACACCACAAAAAAAAATACACACAATAAACTCAAAATTTAACTGACTAAAAGAAATGGAGATCCATAAAGTGCCTGACAAATAATTCAAAATAGTTTCTTTAAAGAAGCTTGGAAAGCTACAAGAGAACACAGATAAACAATTTAACAAAATCTATAAAATAGTATAAGAATAAAACAATTTAACAAA
Organism: Lasiurus cinereus; assembly: GCA_011751065.1. Taxonomy (NCBI): domain Eukaryota; kingdom Metazoa; phylum Chordata; class Mammalia; order Chiroptera; family Vespertilionidae; genus Lasiurus; species Lasiurus cinereus. The sequence goes on from JAAGEH010000392.1 coordinate 2,635,786, forward strand.
AAATAGAAAACATTACAAAACATTAATAAAAATAATTTAAAAAATGAAAGACAACATTAAAATAAAAAGAACCAAGCTCTAGCTGGTTTTACTCAGTGGAAAGAGTATCAGCTTGTGGATGAAGGGTCCTGGGTTCTATTCTGGCCAAGGGCACATGCCCAAGTTGCGGGCTTGATTCGCAGTGGTGTGTATAGGAGGCAGTCAATCAGTGATCTCGCATCATTGAGGTTTCTATCTCTAACTCTTCCTTCCTTTCTGAAATCAATGAAAATATTAAAAAATAATAATAATAACCAAATTTTGGAGCTGAAATTAAAATGACTGAACTTAAAATAAAATTAAGCCATACAGAACTTTAACAGTAGACTTGATCAATCACCAGAAAGAACTTGAAGCCAATTCATTTGAAAATGCAGGAATTTCACACCACTCCAGCTGAAAGGATGCTTCTGGGAGAGCAAAAGCAGAAAGGTGGCTCTGCACCTGAGTAAAGGCTGTTCCAGCGGCCGGGATAAGGAAGGCCCATTGTGCACTAATCTTCATGCATTGGGTGTCTAGTTCTAATATAAAAGTTAAAAGGTGAAAGAATTAAAAATGACTATGGCTATAAAAAATTGTTAATGGACTCTCAATATAAAAAAAAAAGATGTGAATTGTGATACCAAAACATAAAATATGTTTTATGGGTACTGAGAGAAGAAAAGTATTGATCTTTGTATGCAAACACAGTGAAGTTTTACCTGCTTAAAATAGACAGTTCACTTTTTTTAAATATATTTTATTGATTTTTCACAGAGAGGAAGGGAGAGGGATAGAAAGTTAGAAACATCAATGAGAGAGAGACATCGATCAGCTGCCTCCTGCACACCCTCTACTGGAGATGTGCCCATAACCAATGTATGTGCCCTTGACCAGAATCGAACCTGGGACCTTTCAGTCCACAGGCCGACGCTCTATCCACTGAGCTAAACCAACATTTGTTTTATGTAAGTCACATGGTAACCACAAAACGAAAACCTATAAAATGGAGTCAAGACAACCTCTTCAATAAATGGTGCTGGGAAAACTGGACAGATACATGCAAAAAATGAAACCAGACCATCAACTTACACCATACACTAAAATAAACTCCAAATGGATATAGGACTTAAACATCAGATAGGAAACCATAAAAATACTAGAGGAATCCACAAGCAGCACAATCTCAGATATATGCCGAAAGAACTTCTTCACTGATACTGCTCCATGGGCAATGGAAGCTAAAGAAAAAATAAACAAATGGGACTACATCAAAATAAAAAGCTTTTGCACAGCAAAATAAACCATCAACAAAACAACAAGAAAGCCCACTGTATGGAAGAACATATTTGCAAATGTTTTCACTGATAAAGGTTTAATTTCCAACATCTACAGCCAACTTATACAAGGAAAATAAAGGATCCAATAAAAAATGAGCAATGGACCTAAATAGAACCTTTTTGAAAGACAACAGAAGGAGGTCAAGAGACACATGAAAACATGCTCAAAGTCACTAATTATCTGAGAGATGCAAATCAAAACGACAATGTGATACCATCTCACACCTATCAGAATGGCAATCATCAACAAATCAACAAACAACAAGTGTTGGCGAGGATGCAGAAAAAAAAAAAAACACTGGTGCAATGCTGATGGGAATGCAGACTGGTGCAGCCACTGTGGAGAACAGTGTGAAATTTCCTCAAAAAACTAAAAATGGAAGTCCCATTTGAGCCAGCAATCCCACTCTTAGGAATATATCCTAAGAAACTAGAAACACCAATCAGAAAGAATTTATGCACCCCTATGTTCATAGCAGCACAATTTACAATAGCTACAATTTGGAAACAGCCCAGATGCCCATCAGCAGATGAGTGGATCAGAAAACTGTGGTACATCTACACAATGGAATTCTATGCTGCCATAAAAAAGAAGGAATTCTTACCATTTTCCGCAACCTGGATGGAACTGGAGAGTCTTATGCTAAGTGAAATAAGCCAGTCAATGAAGGAGAAACAACACATGATCTCACTCATTTGTGGATAATAAAGAACATTATAAACTGATGAACAAAAAGATAGATACAGAGGCAGTAAAGAATCAAACAGACTGTCAAATTACAGTAGGGAAGTTAAGGAGAGGTGGGGTAGGTAAGAGATCAACCAAAGGACTTGTATGCATGCATATAAACATAACCAATGAACACAAGACACTAGGGGGTTAAGGTATGCCTGGGAGGGAGGTGGGGCAATGGGAAGATATGTATACATATAACATACTAATAAAATAAATTAAAATAAATTATAGAAGATACATTGAAAATGAAGACAAAGAGAATCAAATCATGCCAGTATATCAAATCATCAAATAACAAAAGAAAACAGCAAGAGAGGAAAAAGAAAAAAAATACATATACAAAACTCCTAGAAGAAAATTAGCCAAATGGCAATAATAAGTTCTAATATATCAATAATTACTTTAAATTAAAATAGATTAAATCCTCCAATAAAAAAAACAGAGTAATTAAATGGATTTAGAAAACAAGACCCAAATATATGTTGCCTACAAAAGACTCACTTCAGTTTAAGGACACCCATAGGCTGAAAGTCAAGAAATAAAAAGATAATTCTATGCAAAATAATAAACTTGGTCCCTTATATTATACCATACATGAATATATAACTCAAAGTGGATAAAGACTTAAATATTAAACCTGGACCTATGAAACTCCCAGGAGAAAAATTAGGGAATAACTCTTTGATAGTAGTTTTAACAATGATTTCTTGGAATTGACATTAAAAGTAAAGGCAACAAAAATAAGAGTGTGACTACATCAAATTAAAACATTTCTGCACAGCAAAGAAAATAACCAACAAAATAAAAAAGCAATCAATGAATGAGAAAAGTATTTGAAAACCATATGTCTGGTAAGGGTTAACTAACACTCAAAATATGCAAGAAACTCATATAATTCAATAAGGAAAGAACAAGTAACCCACTCTTAAAAAATGGGCAGAAGATCAGAATAAACATTTTTTTTTCAAAGAAGACTTTTAAATGACCAAGAGACATATTAAGAGAGGCTCAATATCATTAATCATGAGGAAAATGCAAATTAAAATCACAATCCAATAGTCAAAATGTAAGTGTTGGTGAGACCATCTAAAAGAAAGAATTCTGGTGTACTGCTAGTGGGAATATAAACAGGTATAGCCACTATGAAAAGCAGAATCGAGATTCCTAAAAAATAAAATAAAATCAGAACTACCCTATGATCCAGCAATCATGACTTGATTGTGGCAATTATTTCTCAATATATACATTTATCGAAACATCACATTGGACTCCTTAAATAAATACAATTTTAATTTGTCAAAAATCAATAAGTATATTTAAAAAAATAATGTCCAAGTTCAGAAGAACATTTTCATTTAGAAGACCAAAAAATTCACTAATCAATCCCCCTCCTTTCTGAGTACTTAACCAAACTACTCCATTTTTCTTTCAAGATTTTGAAGTAAATATTTGTTAAGTTACCACTAGCCATCTCACCCATTTCATTGACCCTCTTGTAAATTTAAAGAAGCAATTCCCAGAATTGTCATCACCACATAGTTCATTGATTAAGAGAGGATGTTAGATCTGGCTAGACTGCATTTCAAGATAATTAGAGTCAGTATGTTGACTAAGTGAATATTGGAAACAACTCATCACTGTTAGCTCTGCATAGTGGTAGTGGGGAAAAAAAAAATGTTTTCTGAGCCTGAGAGAGAAGAAAAGGTGAGGAAAGGAAGCAAGGCTACTGTCTACATTGCAATAGAATGGCATCTGTTTAATCTCAGAAAGTTACACAATGGATGATATTAGGATACAGTGATGTAAGTTTTTTCAATGCATTAAACATTTTACTCCAACTCAAAACCTCCAGGGCCTTGTCATGACCAGACACTTCCAGGAAATGACTGGGGTGACTGATCACATGTCTGTGTAACTAGGGGGAGGCAGTGCAATGTTCAATTTCAATGTGTGGCCTTTCTCCGTGCTGCAGGGCTTTGCTCCCTTGTCAATATTCTCAATAGCACATCCCTGGATGTTACTTATTGCTTAATGAAAAAACAGATTGCTCTGCCTAGCATCTAATAGTTGTTAATATCCTAATAACATTAACGTATGCAATATCGAGCTGAATTGTAAGGCTGACAAGAGCCTACGTGTGTAGAAATGTAATTACAGTGGAAGTTCAATGATAAATCACCGCAGTTTCTCTCTGCCTTAATAAACCGTCAGGCACTACCAAATAAAGCAGAAGCAATTAAGGAAAGCAACAGGATATTGGGCTAAGGGACAGGAGTGATGGAAGAAATGGAACCTCCACACCCCAGAATAGCTTACATAAACTGTTGGTACTTAACAGCTGTTGAACTCTGATCGGCAGGAACATCAGCTTCCTCATTCATCCACCTAGGATATGGCATTTTGATTTCTCATAGGAGGGTACAGTATTTTCAGCTATGATAAAGTACCTTAGACATCTGAACAGCTCATTAAATTCCACCTTTTTACTTCAGTGATCCCCGCAGTATCTCTTTAAAGAGGTTATTTCTAAAACACTAATATTTAATTTAGTTTTATTCAAAGGCAGGAATCTTCTATTTCCAAAGTATTTCCACTATAATTGTTAGAATGAATAGACAAGGATGCAGAGGGTGCAATGGATAGGAACCATGTTGCAGAATAGAAAATAGCAAAGGATTTGGTATGTGACAAATAGCAAAGAATTTGGAGAGTGCATCTTAATATTTGGGCGACTTTGTACAAGTTATTTAAACTTCTTTGATACCCCATTTTCTGGTTTGTAAAATGAGAATATTAATTCATAATACTGATTCCATAAGATTGTTTGGGGGGAAATTAAAGAATACATTAAACCTCTGAATTGGTACAATTCCCGCTACCTATAATGTATTTAGTTCATGCTTGTATTAATAGTAGTCTATTATTATATCATTACCCCATACCCCACACCCTCAAACATTTGCTAGACATTGTTCCTGCAGCCAGGTTAATGATAGGATTACATAGCATCTTGACAGACAAGATAATTATAATTATGCTAGAGGTCCAGTGCACAATTAAATTGTGTGCATGTAGGGTCCCCTAGGCCTAGTCTGCCTTCAGGGCCATGTTTGCTGCCCAGTGATGCCTTGCATGCTCTAAGTACACTGCCAGCACCTTACAATGCTCCACGATGACCACAGGCCTTTTATGATATAGATTAGAGGCCTAATGCAGAAAATTTGTGCAAGAGTAGGACTTTCTTCCCCCAGCTGCTGGCACCAGCTTCCCTCTGGCACCCTGGACCTGGCTTCCCTCGCAGCCTCAGCTTCATCCAGAAGGTCATTCAGAAGGATGTCCAGCTATTTAGCATATTATGCTTTTATTATATAGATGGTCTAACCCATGGTTGGACACATGCAAAAACTCAGTTATCTGAATTATTGAATCATGAATTGGTCAGATATTAGCTAAGCACCTGGCTCTGAGATAGGCACTCAAGGTACAAATAGAGCAGAAAACCTAATTCATCTGAGATCCAGCACTTTTTACTAAAACAGTCAGTTAAAGGCAGGTGAGAAATGGACCAGCAAAGGCAAGTTCCTATTGCTACTCACACATAAAGGAAGAATAACTTATTTCTGAATAGGATAGTCTGAGAAGGGGTTCTAGAGAAGGTGATATTTGCTCTGTTGACACAGTTTGCATAAAAGAGAGACTCTGGGCCATGTGCTGGGAAAACATTTCTTTATTTTCACTTCTCTAGATATCTGAGAAGCATTTTCTCTGGAGAAATATTTTCTATGGAGGAACACAATCAAAGTGTTGAAATTAGGGCAGCATAATTCTACTGATTTATATAATTAGGCAACCTTCCTTATTCAAATATGTTTCACCAATATTCCATACATATGTATCCAGCTTATTATCTGTACTCATAAAAGTATAATATGTTAATTAGACCAGACATCCTTTCAGACCACCTTCCAGATGAAGCCAAGTCATGACAGTGGAGGCCAAGGCAGAGGCAGCCATCGCAATGGCGGGGGGCCTAGACCCTTGCACGAATTTCATGCTCCAGACCTCTAGTATGTATATAATACTCCAGAGTATTGTATTAAAAGGTAAGGTAAAACAAAATTATTTTTCATGGAATAAAATTTTATCTCAAACATGAGTCATAAATAAGATATCAACAAAGTAACTCAGAGCATGTAAACAAAAATGTCAGTGGTAAACCTGCAGATAGCAATGCACCCAGGAGCTGAAGAAAAGCTGAAATTATGGGGATGAGTAGAGGAAAGTGAAGACAGTTGTTCCTCGTTAACACTAGAATTTCTATCATATTTATCATTTCTGGAGCAATAGTGTGGTATTTTACTAACTATTATTACTTATTCATCCCAGAATGCCTATATTATAAATATTAGTCTCTTGGGAAAATGACTTTAGAAGGTTAGATCAGAAAGAAAGTATAATGCTAGATAAAAAACTTCAACTGTGAAAGCATCGTTTTTCAACTTGAAGTTATATGTTTTTCAGGAGGGGGACAACTTGGAAGTTTATTTTTATAATAATAATTCTAGGTAAAGAGCCAGATGGGATTAAAATGGGCGAACAGAGCCAGAAACAGGAAATTAGGTGTCAGGGGAACAAAGGACAGTTCAGAGAAGTTACTCTGTGCTTCCAAGGAGAAGCTACACATTGGGATTTTATCACAACTGAGTCTTTTGAGATTCATCCATCACTAGACAGTACTAAGCACATTGTCTTTAAAGGAAATCTTTGTTCTAATTCCCCCCTGACAGGAAAAAGCTTCTGGGTTCACTCAACCCTATCTTTATCCTTTATAAAGGAAAACTATAGAGAGAATGGCTTTACTCCCAGGGGCCCCACCAGCTCTTATTTAACTAGCTCTGTCTAACCAGACAAGTGCTTAGACTCCCTCCATTCACCTGCTGCAGCATCGCACAACAACAATAAAAAAGCCTGCTTATATGTTTTTGTTTCCTTTCCTTTGGGATTCCTCAAAGTCAAGGGGCCCCAGGGAGGAATCCTTTGTAAGTAAGTCACCTAAGCCCTTGATAAAGGGCCAGAACATTCCAAAGATACAGTGGTTATTACTTGTTTTCTTTAACCTCAGAATAGTGAATACCTGACCCAGATTCAAATCATCAAAAGATGAAACATCCATCCAATATTAAAACATAAAGAAATGGCAATATTTCTCACATTGAATTTCATTGTTGAGAGCCTGTAACATCTGTTAAATATGAATAATGCAGACAAGCCCTTGCTTCAAAGCAGGAATTATGGGGACCCACCTCATTTTAGGAAAACAGGCCTTTAGTTAAATATAAGTAAATATAAGTAAATGATTTTCAATACTCAATGACCCCTATCAACTTTTTACACTACTCTATAGTTGGTTTTTTTTATTATTTATCTACAGTCTATGTTTATGCTCTGAATTGTAGTTTTATATACATTGTTAACCTTTTGACATTTAAAAAAATTTAATTGATTTTTATAGAGAGAGGAAGGGAGAGAGGGTGTGAGAGAGAAACATCAATGTGAGAAAACACATCAATGACTGCCTTCTGAACACCCCCTCCTGGGGATTAAGTTTACAATCCAGGCATATACCCTGATCAGGAATCTAACTGGCAACCTTTTGGTGCATGTGATAACATTCAGCTAACTGAGCCACACTGGGCAGGACAACCTTCAGACATTTCCCTAGGGAATATTACTACTAGGCTTGGAATTAAAATTATCACCTCCTAGTCTAATGATTACACCATTTTCATCTCATAGGTATCAAGTAAGATTGTTGGTTGCAAGCAACAGAAGCTGATTCTGGGTAATTTAAAGAAAAAATATTTATTGAAAGTATAGTGGGCTCACGGAATCTGCAGGAGGATTGAAAATCAGACTTAGAAAATAGACCAAAAATAAAGGAATTTAGTAAAGACAAGAAGCAAAAAGCAAAACAATTGCCTTTCAGAAGAAATGCTCAGCTGCAATGTTGCCTCAGTTACCACACAAAACTGTGCCCTCACTTAATTCATCTTGTACTCTCTCTTCAAATCATTTGCTCCACATTAAAATTCCAAGACTGAAACATCTAATTGGCCAAGCCTAGGTTATATCCTGTTGTGTTCAATTAGCTGATTCTTCACACAAACCCTTTCTACAAGTCAGTTATCACTGGAACCTCTTCTTTTAGAAGGCTTCTTGACAATTCTGTAACTCCAAAGAGGGAGAAAAAACCATCATGTAGCTATACAACATGAAGTTGTAATTCAAATTTCAATTGCAGTACCTATAGCAGTAAAAACAGAAAAATAAAAGCTGGCCATTACTATGCCTCTACTCTGCTCTTGGCATTAATTTCAACTGAAGTTTGTTCACATTTGGTTACATCACAGTTCCTAGGGCACTCACCAGAACCAACAAAGAGATCCTTTCCCCTATGTTATTTCTTGATCACATAGAAAAATCAGTGGCCTGGGGACAGGTGGCATTCTTCAATCAGCTAAGTGTCTGAGAGATGAGAGGGAAGAGGGGCTTGCAAGATCTGTCACTGGCTGGCAGTGGCTCAGTCATCCCAAGACTTCTTGATACTTTCTGGAAAAAAAGGGAAATTTTAGAAACTACAAAGCTCCTCTCAGCTTTGATTTGGCCCACAGCTCACAACAGCTGTAAAAGTTGAATCTTGTGGGCTAGGGGGTGGGAAGAGAAAAAAAAAAGGTCAAGACTGCAAGACTGGTTATAATGTGGCTTTGCTAGTTTATTGTTTGCAGAAGAGGGAAAAACCACTATGTATGAATATGCAGAGACTGAAAAATAAGAAAAACATGTTAGTTTTATTTCAAGCTAAAAGAAGCCCATAATCCCAATTACATATATACTTCTAGGGGTAAAATGAATAATTACTTGTCTTTGAAATGCTCTAGGACACATTGTAGCTTATATCTCCAAAAACATTCACTGTTTTTAGTTATTTTATCCCCCAGGGTTTGAATAATGGTGGAGAGTGAGACACTAAATGTTAAATCGGCCAATGAAACATTTTTCTTTTTAATGAGTGACTAATTATTACTGTATTCTACTGATTCAGAAGTCAAGTGAAAGATATTTCTCCCTGGACTTAACTTATTTCCTTTTATTTATTTCCTCTTGCAAAGAGATTCCCTTCCAAACAATTCAAACATGTATCTTGCTTCTCTCGAAATTCAAACTGGGCAATGTTAATTTTATCGAAAGCAGTAGATTAAGAGAGAAGAGTTTTATCTTCAAGTAGTTACCAGGTTTTCCATGACTCTGTTATCAATTAGCTGGAAGTGTTCACATCACTTTTGACAGTAAGTGCCAGCAGGAAGGTAGCTGTACTTTAATTATTTAGGACGGTAGTTTTCAGCCCTTGATGCATATTAGAATCACCTGCAGCACTTAAACAAAATGGATGTCTGGGCCTTATTCCAGACCAACTAAATCATAAGCTCTAGACATAGAGTGCAGTCATTGGTATTTTGTTTTTAAACTCTCAGCTGAATTTAATGGGAAACTGGGCTAAAATTTCCTTTTCCTAGAGAGCTGCCACTTCTTTGTGGCTGAGGATAGGAATGTGTACAAAAGGATTTCCACCAGGACATGAAGAATTAGAGCTAAATCTCTCCCACCTCTCCTGCAGAGCAATAGATTCTGGCAACTTAGCTTGTGAACCTGGACGAAATAGAACAATAACAACAACAGCAGTGTCTTTAACCGAGCCTTGTCCCTCTAGTTGTCTTTCTCCCTAATTAGTTTTATTGACCCAGAAGTGCCCCTTAAACTTGTGGCTTCAGTTCGGTATCTCAGATTCTCAGAGATACCTGCTCTCATTACATTGCTTGCTCTAAATTGTACCATTCATCAGAGAATACAGGAATCCCAAGGCATATGCCCTTGCCAATTTCTGGAAACATTTTGAAAGTCCTTTAGAGATTCTAAGGGTGAGTTCCCCACTGGCATTCACTTGATGGGCAGAGAAAACGCAGTTAAAAGGAGTACAGAGCAGGTTGACACCGAGCCCAGCTGGGGCCCAGCTCCCACAACAGAGAGCCCTGGCTCTGCAATCTGACGTTCTGTTTCAGTACATCTGAGCTGAAACCCAAGATCGGCATTTTTAAATAGGAACCTCAAAAAATTCTGCAACAGCTGGCCTGCAGACCACCCAGAGAAGTATGTCTATAGGCTGTTATATGAAAAGCTTTCAGAGAAACCAGGAATATTTAAGTGGGAAAAGCTAAGCTGTCTTCAAATATTTAAAGGGTTTTCCTGTTTGTGGGGGAAAAAAAATTTAAACCCTCTTTTTTGAGATCCTAAGAGATTGAAAAAAGGAAAGATGGGTTGCAAATGTAGAAAAACTGATTTGGCCTCAATTTAGAGAAGAATTTCATAGCAATCAAATTGGACAGCCTTAGAAAGTAGTATTTCTAGATTCATCCTAGAATGATTGTCAGTTAATAAAAATACTATCCCAGGGATTCAAGCTTGTGGTGGGTAGATGCCCTGTCCTTTAAAACATGAATTCAATCAGAATAACAAAAGTCTAATCTTAATCTCTACAGCAGGATGAAAAACACATATCTGGATATTTGTGAACCATATTAACTAACTCAATTTCCTTAAATCACCTCCTTATATCTTGGATATATTATACAAAGGAATCCTAAAACCAGCTTTTGGGTTATAAAGCTTTAATCCAAACACTAAATAGGGCTACCAAAATAAAAACTTAATCAGCTATTTATAACTTTATAGTCCACATCTAAGCTAGCCCAATATAAGGGTTGTTATCCAGAGAAATAGAGATATAAAGATGATATAGATGTAATCTGTGGTTGTTTGAATCCTTGGAAACTGCAGATATGAAGAGCCAACTATAGTTATTGAAAAAAAATCCAGGTATAAGTTGCCGCAAGCAGTTCAAAACAGTGTTGTTCAAGGGTCAAGTGTACTTATTTTACAGAGCCCACAGATAGCTGTTCCTTACCCAGAGTTCATAGCTGCTTTCAACTGGAGAGACAAGGAGTGCTCACTTCACCTTACCCAGAGTCAGAGCCTCATCCTTCTAGAGAAATTTTCAAGCCATTGAAGTCAAGAAAAACATGTTCTGAGAAAATTACAAAATATTACAAAATATTGCAAAAAGTTTCTTCTTGAATCTTTGGGTAATATTATTACAGATGAATGCTAAATAAGTTACTTCTGATTTTCTGCTTATAGCATTCAGCCTAATTTTTAAATTATATTCCTAGTCACTTTCCCTTCTCTCTGCTAATATGCATGGAAGAACTAAATGGATCTTTTCATTTTTCCAAGGAAATGATTTTTAGAAGGTTAAAATATTTGTCCCTAAATATATAGATTTTCCACATTTAAATAGTCATAATTTTGGACTATCCATGTCACTCAAGACCAACATTACTACAGATAATGGGAAAGTAAAGTGGCTATATGCATATTGGAAATAGATCTACACTATTACTGTAACATGTTATTTCACACATTCTTTATTATATTATTTATTTCACAAATACTTATTGAGAGTCCATTTAGTTCTAGTTTTGACAGTGTGTCAGAAAAATCAATTGAGTAAGGTCTTATCTTCATCTTATTAGCTAGAATTTGAATAAAATATCATAGACATTCTGACAAGCACAACTGTTCTGTAATGTTGATTTTCTGAATATGTAGATTTTTTCTTAATTATTCTGCAAGAGAATTTGCCTTTGGTGATCCTTACAGCAGGATAGAGACTAGACAGACCACATTTCTTTTCAAATATACCTTACTTCACACACACCAAGAAGTTTTGGGCCATTATAAACTTCATGTTCAACTGAGTGATACCAAAAATAACAATGTGGTGTAGGTATGACTATTCCTGCTCATTAAGAAATGGTTAGGGAATTAAGAGTGAAGAATTAGAGACCAAAGGTAAGATCATCCACATCCTATATTCTCTGTTAAAATATATGAATATAAAAGTTGGACAGTGGAGAAGGCTGATAGGATAAAACTTGATTCATTTGAAATATAGATACCAGAAAGACAAATAGGTGGGTCCCAAGGCAAAGTAAGCCTGAAATTTCTCTGGAGAAAAACGTGACAGAAGTGAAACTCTGCTACTTCAGCACATATTGAGAAGGAAGGGTTCTTTAGAAAAAGCAATAATGCTGGTAACAATAGAAGGCAGCAGAAAAAGGGGAAGACTAAATATGAGATGGATTGAGTCCACAGAGGAAGCCATAGGCAGGAGTCTACAAGAGCTGAGCAGGGCTGTTGAGGACAGAACATGTCCCCAACATCTTTCAGTGTCCACAGCAGTACAAACCCACTCAATAGCAAGGCACATAACACCCACATACCTGCTAATTGAGCATAATGATCATTGTAGAATTTTTGCCTTGAAAAATTTCACAAATTTCCTAACTTTGAGCAAATATGCCAGCTGTACAAAAAATAAAATAAAAGCCACAGGTGGAACTTGGTCTTTTTTACTCTATCTGTGTTCTCCTGGCTAAAGTTAATAATTATACCTTTTATTTTCTTAAAGCAACTCTTTAACTTTAAGAGGCTAAAATACTTGATTAACACCATTTACCTTTTCCTAGGTATTTTTTTAAAACTTTATCTTTATTATTGAAAGTATTATAGATGTCCTCTTTTTCCTCCCAGTACCCATTACAACCTGCTCTAATGCCCTTCCCAGGTCTTCCCCACACTATTGTGTGTCCATGAGCTATGCATATATGCACACAAGTACATATGTTAATTTCTTCTCACCCCTTTTTTCCTCTGAAATACATCAGTCCATAACATGCTTCAATGTCTCTCAATCTTTTAGATAATTGGCTTATTTTGTTCATTACATTCCATATGTAAGTGAAATTATGTGATACTCATCTTTCTCTTACTGACTTATTTCACCCTAGCATAATACTCTCCAGGTTCCTCCATGCTGTCTCAAAAGATTAAGAGATCCTTCCTTTTACTGCTGCATAGTATTTCACGGTATAAATGTACTCAGCTTTTTTTATCCACTCATCTAATGATAGGCACTTGGGCTGTTTTCAGATCTTAGCCATGGTAGATAATGCTGCTATGAACTTAGGGTGCATATATTTTTTTCTGATTGGTATTTCAGAGGATATGACTGAATGCAGGACTCCCATCTGCTGCTTCACCCTGTCTCCTCCATTCCCCCAATGCTTCCCACTTCAGCCTCTCGTTAAGCACCAAAAGTCCTTACCATCCTTCCTCCACCAAAGCCTCAGGTGAGTAGCTGCTAATGAAACTCCTAAACTCTGGATGAAAATAAATAAATAATTTTAAATGAGGCTTTCCAGTCACCCAGCTCCAATCTCTGAGGCAACCAGAAGCCCTGCTATCTCTCAGGACTAGATGTTACATGGGCCACTGGTCTTGGCTCTGGTGCCCCAGACTGTGGAGCCCAACCTGGGTCCTGGGCCTTGATTTTCTCAGGGAAATAACCCTCCTTGATGTAGCTGAGAGATCCCTCCTCACTATAGGCCTGCCAACCTGTGGAGGTTCAGCCTTACTACAGGTCAACAGGTGTTTTCTGTCCTCCTCTTCAATGCAACTTCAGTTGGTAATTCAGGGTGAATGCTCCCCAATTTAGTTTTAATTCCAGACTGACCCTGGGAGGAGGTTCGAGAAAGGTCTTCCTATCCGGCTGCTATCTTCTCTTTCCTCCCAGATGGTTTTGTGAATGCCACTACTAATAACTTCAAATTCTTAATGAAAAGTTAATTTTGTTTAGTAGCAAGAGAGGTCACTTGCTACATTAACTCATGAACTTGGAGAATTTTGTAGTTAGTATTTTGTATTTCAACTCTGTGATGGAAGTCATATTTATTTGTTAGATACTAGGCTGCTTTTCCTTAGTAACTTTTTTCCTTCTCCTCCTTCATCTTCTCCTCCATGCTTTATTTCCATCAAACATGCTTCCTGATCTTTTACCTTAATACCTCTGGTCAATTATCAGCTTCTCAAATGTTCTCACTGACACTGAGAGTGTGGCTATGCCATTACTTCTTCAATATATCCAGGTGTGATTTACATACAACTATAACAGAGATGAAGGCTGTTCTATCATTACTATCATGTGGAATGTGCAAGCATCCTATCTAATAAAGAGGGACTATGCTAATTGACCATCACTCAGTCACAAAGATGGCTGTACTCACAGCTGAGGCCAAGTTCCCATAAGGAGCCTTAACAAGTAATCAGCAGGAACCTGAGACTATGTTCCCCTGCCCACCCCCCTACCCCCCGGCTCCAATGGGTCTTGACAGGGGAACTCAGGCTGAATCCCTGGTCTGGCAGGGATTCACAAGAGACCTCAGGCCATGACCTCAACCCCAGCACAAAGCCAGGGGACCTCAGGCCATACCCCTGCCTGGCAGGGTTTGATGGGGGATCTCAAGATGCATTTCCTGTCCTAGTGTTGGGCTAGGGGACCTCAGGATACTCCTCCTGTCCCAGCACCAAGCTGGGGGACCTCAGGCTATGCCTCCCACCAGGTGGGGCTTGACAGGGATTTCAGGCCATGCCCCCCACCCAGCAGGTTTGATAGGGGACCTCAAGGTGCACCCCCAGTTCTGTGTCAGGGAAAATCAGGCCACACCCCTGCCCAGCAGTGCTTGATGGGAGACCTGAGGCTGTACCCACCCACCCCCACCTGGCAGGGCTTGATGGAGGACCTCAAGGCATTCCCCACCCCAGTCTGGACTGGGGGACCTCAGGCAATGCCTCCCATTCTGGCACCAGACCAGGGACCTGAGGCTATTCCCCCTGTCCAGCAGGTCTTGAGACTGGCTGGATCTGGACCTGGCCCAATGTAGAGAGACCAGTTAGGTCTAGGTCTCATGTGATTTTGAGGTGCATGTGGATGGGCAGGGAATTGACCCTGTGTCCCAAGGTGTGCCCCAGACTCTGACAGGAGGGTTTTCATATACATTTTACTAATTTTCTTTCATCTCTGACACTTCTATTATAAAGGCAGTCCAAATAGAAATATTAAATTATTTCCTTTACTTAATTCCTTTTTGATGTGCACAAATTTCGTGCACTGGGTCACTAGTATTCTTATATGAGACTAAGAATGTTAACAACCTTCACTTGGCAGAAACACATTTAATTAATTAAATCTGGTGGAAACTACAAAAAGTTCACTGAATTCCAGAAATCATATAAACTTTGAGTTTGTTTTGAGGCATTTTCCATTAACATTGTTTAAATAGCTACCACTTTTAACATTTGCATTCCTCCCACCCCCCAAGGGAGGAGAATACTATTATAATTATACTACATTCTTCTGAGGGTCCATAACGAGCTATTATTTTACTAATGGAATATTCAAGTAGTCTGTAGTAACTTATCAAATAGTCCCAAGTCCCATTTTCTCAGTGTGAATCTTTTTGTTCACAGGTAAATTGATGTGTGGGGGGTTATCAAGGCCTTTTTTTTGTAATTCAAATTATTCATTCCATCTCCCTTCACCAAAAAATGTATGTAATCTTAGAAGAGTTTTTAAAAATGTTTAGATTTAAAATTGTACAGACACTGTGCAAGTAGTAATTTCTGCATTTTCATTTGTTTTATATTTTTGCATTTTGATGCCTAATTTTGAAAATGCATCTAAATGGGTAGTGGGGAGAATGCAAAATGTAATTCACCTTCTTTCACACTACAGTGTGTTCTTTTGTCAGCTTCAACTACTATCATGAGAGCACTAGTGTAAATGAAAAATCCAGCAACAGAAAACTATCTCAGCTCAAACGTTCCCATTTTCTTTCACTTTAAAAGACAATAATTTAAACTAGTGTAGTTCTTATTGAAATGGACAACACTTTTAGCAAAGAACTCAAAGGTATAATCGGTTGTGTATATATTGATGAATACATAACAGCCCTTGAGCACAAAACTATACAGATAAACCCATGTTGGGAGAAAGATTTTAAACTACTAAACAAGCAAGCAAATGCAAATTACTTGTAAAATTTACTAAGCAACTCACTGAAGGGTTCCAGTTCCTGCCAAGATTGAGAAATGGTTTGTACTGTTGGTTCAGTTTCCTCAAATCAGCCTTAAAGTTTTTTGGGTAATATTGTCACTACAGTAAAGCATTTTTGAGAAACTAACCGAAGTAATGAACTGAAGGCCTTGAAGAGGCTTACACATTGTTTAGAATTGCTGTATAGGACAAAGGATAGAAAGTCACATCCTGCTATGGAAATGCTCCAAAGATTAGCTTGAGGAGATACAATGGAAAAAAGCCTTTCAAATTTTGCACTTGCCTTTCCTATGCATTGTCTTTGGACATCCCTCACTTTTCCATTACCAGAAGTCTATAGCAGCTCAGAACACGGAAGTAGTATTCCTAAACAGTGGTCAGCAAACTGTGGCTTGCGAGCCACATGGAACTCTTTGGTTCCTTGAGTGTGGCTCTTCCACAAAATACCATGGGCTGAGTGAGCCTATTTTGAGGAACTAGCATTTGAAGAAGTTTAAGTTTAAAAAATTTGGCTCTCAAAAGAAATTTCAATTATTGTACTGTTGATATTTGGCTCTGTTGACTAATGAGTTTGCCGACCACTGCATAGTGAGGCAGCACAGAAGGCCCACCTGAGTGATGAATTGTTAAAAAAAAAAAAGGTGAGGACCGATCAACTGCCCTCCACACAATCACTCTTCTTCTTCCTTCCCCTCAATATTAATTAGCTAATGGATGTCAGTCTAGGCAGACTGTCTCCCTCATTGCTGAGTTACTATTAAAAATCAGACATAAATCACGGATCATTGACACTCCTGTGGTAGTGACAGTCAACAGGCTGGAATCCACAAAGGGTCTGCAGTGCCTGGAACTCTCTGCCCAAGGGATTAACCCCTCCTCTATTTTTAAATTTACCAGGTTTTATATAGACTAAAGTTTCGCCTTTGGCCTTTGCCCAAAATACATTTCTAGAAATTCAAGACCATCTTTCCATTCAGAGAACCTGCTGAAACAGAGTAGCTGATGCCCCAGAAAAGCATGAACACACCAAAATGCCAAAGCCAACAAATACCTACAAGAAAAGGCATGAACTGATGACATGTACTAATTTAAGCAAGAATATTAAATGGCATTTGACATAGAAATGGTGATTCCATATAGTAAAGTAATCAATAAATGTTAATATTGGAACTCCCCATGGTCCCTCCTCAGCTGGACAACCTCCTGCATCCTTCCCCAGCCCCGATCATGCACCAGGTCCTCTTGCAATATAGAACCTCTTGGGGGATGTCAGAGAGCTGTTTTTGGCCTGCTACCACAAGCCAGGCCGAGAGACCCCACTGGTGCATGAATTTGTGCACTGGGCCTCTAGTTGAAAGATAATTGAAGAGAAAGATCTTCAAATATCACTTGAATAGTTTCTAGACTTTTGTATTATTCAAAATAATTGTGAAAAATGCTGGCTTTTGCTGCTTTGCTGTAACTGCTTTTAATGTTTGAATGGATGAAATTAAGAAGATTACCTTAGAAAGTTAAACTACACATATATAACAAAGAAAACAAAACTATATGAACTTATGTCTAATTGTTTTTTCTCCATTGACTTACCTCATACATAATTTGTTCTGCATGATGACTTCTAGGTAATAGCTTAGAAATTTTGGCTTCTATTATACCGTATTTATTACTTTAATTTATTATGTCATGAATTAAGTATAACTTTAAGATATTTCTCTGACCTTCATGTCTATCAATTTTTCTCTCATTGTTTCTGTGTTCTTATTTTTTCCTTCTGTGTTCTAAAAGAAACACTGAAATTTTTATATTTCATTGAAAAATCAGTTTTTGATAATATTGATATAGCTCTTTTAAAAAAAAACTTTATTGTTGAAAGTATTACATATGTTCCCCTTTTTCCCCACTTATCCATTTTAGCCTGTCCCTTCCCCCTGCCCAGGCCTTCACCACACTGTTGTCTGATTCAGTGGGTTATGCATATACGCATACAAGTTCTTGGTTGATCTCTTCCCATCCACCCACCCACCCTTACCTTCCCTCTGAAATTGAACAAAATTTTTTAATATATTAATAATAATTAACATTTATTGATTATTATATGCCAAACACCACTTAAATTCTTTGAATATATTATCTCAATGATTTAAAAAAAACTATAAAGAAACCAGTTATTATTCATCTTAAAGGTAAAAGATTAAGTAACTTTTCTAAGATAAAATAGTTGAAAAAAGTGGAACCAGAACCTGTAATTAGGCATTTTTTAATCCAAAACCCATATTCTTATTCAATGAGCTACATAGCAAGTATCTTTATCTCTAATATATTTAGCATACTCCTCATGCAATTCATTTATATTTTTATATTTGACTGTTACTTTTAAACATTTTAATTGTGATAAAATGCAAATAACATAAAATTTACCATCTTATTTTTAAATATACAGTTTAGTATTAAGTACATATGTTGTCAAACCAACCAATTTCTAAAATTGTTTTCATCTTATAAAACTGAAACCTTATACTCATTAAAAACTCCCTATTCCCTCCTACCCCACACCCTGTTAACAACCATTCTACTGTCTCTCCAACTCATTCTTTATTTCAACCTATTTTAATAATAATCCTATATAAAAAGAGGTAATATACAAATTGACCATCATGCCCTCACACAAGATGGCCACCCCCATATGGTCACAAGATGGCCAACTCCATGTGGTCACAAGATGGCCACCACAAGATGGCAGGCAGGAGAGGGCAGTTAGAAGTGACCAGGCCAGCAGGGGAGGGCAATTGGGGGCGACCAGGCTGGCAGGAAAGGGCAGTTGGGGGCAACTGGGTCTGCAAGGGAGGGCAATTGGGGATGACCAGGCATGCTGGGGAGGGAAGGTAGGGGCAATCAAGCTGGCAGGAAGAGGCAGTGGGCAGTGACCAGGCCTGCAAAGGAGGGCAGTTGAGGGCAAACGGGCCAGCAGGGGAGCAGTTAGGCACTGATCAGGCTGGCATGGGACTGGTTAGGGGGTGATCAGGCTGGCAGGCAGAAGTGGTTAGGGGCAATCAGGCAGGCAGGCAGGTGAGCAGTTGGAAGCAAGGAGTCCCAGATTGTGAGAGGGATGTCCGACTGCCAGTTTAGGGATTAGGCCTAAACTGGTAGTCGGATATCCCCTGTGTGGTCCCAGATTGGAAAGGGTGCAGCCTGAGCTGAGGGACACCCCCCAGAGCACGAATTTCATGCACTGAGCCTCTAGTTTTATATAATGAAAGCCTAATATGCAAATTGAGCCAGGAGACCAGGAGTTTGACTGCTTGCTATGATATGCACTAACCACCAGGGGGAAGCATGGAATATGGTGGGCATTGGCGAGGAGAGAGCAGGCTTCCTACCCGGCTTCTGTGTGGTGCTGCTTGGCGGTCTAGAGGCCCATCTGTACCTTGGACTGCAGTGTCCAGCTGTACTCACTGCATCTCCAAGTGGGGACTCGGGTGCTATGATTCAGGATCAGGGGACCCAGGTGTTATTCCCAGAGGTCAGCTGAGAACTGCACTTCCACATCAGACATTCACACTTTGATCACTGGTCAGGCCTAGGGACTGTACCCATGCATGGATTTTGTGCACCAGGGCTCTAATAATTTAATATTTTTTTTTGTTATATAGGAACTTTGTGTTTCTAAAAATGTTAGAGCATAACATAAATACAGCAACGTACAAACTTTTATATTTTTTATTAGAAATATTTTCAAAATATGTTCTTCCTCTCCTCTGGTGCTATAGTTTCTGTTTTGGGTTATAGAACACTTTATATAATACATATTTTGAAAAGATAGTCTCTTATACTTGAAAAGAATGCATTATTCTTTGTTGGAATTAATCAATTTTATCTGAGTCTAGTTGGATTCAACCCCTGTCAACTTTCTAGTTCTGTGTTGTCTTTAATTTATAAGGGATCTTTTGGCCTGAAAAACAATCCCTTGATCTTATGGTCTGATTATCTTGTCATAATCTTATTTTATGCTATACAGCCTGAAGCTATCTGCATATTTTACATTGCAAAACACCCCAAATTGTGAAATATATATTCCTGGATCCAAAGAGATCCCCAATCCATGTTGGCCTCAGTATTGTTTCATTCCTGTGGACTATCGGGCTGGGCATAGAGATGAATCAAAGTTTACTGTGGGGTCAATGTGTTTAGATTCTATATTAAACAGCATTCACAAAATGGAAAGGTAGATATGCCCTGGCCAATGATTAGAGTTTTGACCAGCACATCAAAGGTTAATAGGTTGGATTTCTTGGTAGGGAAGAGGTGCAGGGGAACCACAGGAGGCAATGAATCTATGTGTCTCTCACATCAGTCGCTCTCCCCCCCCCTCTCTTTCTTCTCTTCTCTCTCTTTATTCCTCCCTTCTACTTTCTCTGAAAATCAATGGAAAAAATATCCTCAGGTGAGGATTAACAAAAAAAAGAAAGCTGAATTGTGCTTCTATAAGTCTGTGTACATCCAAATCCTCTATTATTAACACAAGTGGCTTTACCATTCTACCTTCAGGCTAAGCTTTCCTTAGTTGACTCTCCAACTTTTGCCTGACACATTTTTGACCAACATTTCTAGTTTCCACTGTTGAAACTGCATCCCTTTTCCTGTTTTCATGAGCATTGTAATGGAAAGATTGAAGAAAGTGATTCAGAAACTTCTGATTGCCAACAATGTAGCCAGAATATCCTCTTTCATATTTAATGAAGATGAAGCTGGTAAAGGCTTTTGCCCTCATTTGCCAGTCTGACCTAAAACACAGGGTGAACCAACAGTCTTTAAACCATATATATGAACAAAGTGCATTTTAACTATAACTATAACTTCAGCTGGTCTTTGAAGAGCTAATTTCTTTTTACTATATCTTTTCCATTTTCATTTCTCAGACATATTATAGCAGGAAAAGGCACATATAAATTGCACAAATAACCTATATTATATTGAGATGCTATTTGCAAGTATTTTTATTAAAATATTCATTTTTTTCAAACATTTTTAAGACCACGTGTAATTCTGATATAACTATAAATTACCAAATATCTTTTATGGTCAAGTTTGAATAGCTTTCAAGCTTCCAAGTTCTATTTCATGTCCATAATACATGCTAGTATAATGAACAGCTCATGTGGAAATGACAATAGCTAACTTGTAAAATGTGTTAAAAATCCATTCTACTATGGTCTAGTTCTTCATTATTTAATAAAAGGAGGAAAGAACAAGTAGGAATAGAAGAGGACAGAATGTAAAATTTAAGCAAAAACTGGGGATTAAAACTTGAAATTATAATTTAAACTGAAGCTTAGTTTAAGAAAGCACATAAAAACAATCTAACCTAGAATGAGATTGTATGTGTGTGTGTGTGTGTGTGTATTTGTGTGTGTGTGTGTGTGTGTATGTGTGTGTGTGTGTGTTCGCTAAGGCATGTGAACATTCTATGAATTAGCTCATTGCCCATGGCTGCAGTATTTCTTGTGGAAAAAATGGGTGGCTTGTTAGCATGATCTCATCCATCCTCCAGGAGCAGGCAGTTGTTTATGAGCAGAGGCTATTAACAATAATAATTTCAAAGAGAGGAAGCAGTGCCCAATGTTTAAAGTCAGCAGCTTAGATTCTATTTCTGGATCCACTGGGTTGTTTTCTTTTTTTAGGAGGTTTTAGACAGGTCACATTCTCTTGGGACTTCTGTTTCTAAGTCTGTTTGACTGGCATATTCATTTCTACTTTATTACTTCATGGACACTTTTGTGAGTTTTAATAATTTTAGGTAGAGTAATCTGCAAAAATGCTTAAAAAGTTATTGGAGAAACTCCAGAACAAAGGAGGAAGTGTTAGTTCTCTGGAGAAAACATAGTATCATTTGATAGCAAGTGTTGTGTGGTCTTTTTTCTCCTCCTCCTCCTCCTCC
>JAAGEH010000392.1:2657982-2863466 GCA_011751065.1 Lasiurus cinereus
TTCTATAAACTTTCTTTCCAAAATTGCCACTTAGCAGCTTCTTTCTCACCAGAAGCTATATGTTTCACATGACTAAATTATTAGTATGTTTCATAACTAATACATTTTCATATTATTTTTCAAAGGGGACAAATCATGGTGAATTTAGGAGTCACTAGGATGACCAAAATTGTGGGACTGTTTTTGGAGCAACAATTCTTTGTATTGAAAATATACTCATAAGGACAAGACCATTCCTCCTCATGAGATGCCCTGAGCAGGTGTGTAAAAGCCAGTTGAAACATTGCTCATCTGATTAAGACCAAAGAGGAAGCCCAGGTGTTTGGGATTTCACTTTAAAAAAATGATTGAGCAAATGGATTTGAAAGAATCTAGAAGCCAAGTATGTACATTCATCTCTGTCAATTAATAATAAAAACTTAAATTTTTAACACACTTTATAGTTTAAAATAACACTATATATATTTTTCCATGAAAATTATGAGGTAGAGCAATGTGTTTTTTTAATGAAAAAAAAATTTGAAGTTACTAATTGATCTGTCCAAGATTGCACATCTAGAGGGCTAGTACTCCAACCCCAATATTTTAATTCTTCATCTAGCAATGTATGCTGTACCTTTGATGCTCAACTCAGTAAAGAGGAGCAGTGCTCTTATACACTTCATGTTCCCTATCTGCCTATCTGCAAATTTTAACCTGCAATGTTCCATTGGTTAAAAATCCCTAACACAGCTCCGGAGTCTTTATGATGAGTGGGTTTCCCTCTACTGTGTTAGCACAGAAAATAGCTTGCCAACCACAAACTATGGCCTTTTTGTAAGTATTTTTTTTTCTTTTTTATGTAAATTATAAAACTATAACACAGACATGAAATGCTTATCTTCATTTTCTCAAGCAAGGGTTTTTTAATATACCCAGATACTTGTGACAATGTTTATCCCCTCTCAGAGTTGAAATTTGGCTGCTGTTTTTATGCTTTGTTAATAGATCTAGCCACCCTCCAGTGCCTCTATCTGAGACTAACATTTCCCAGGCCTAATTCTCGTCACTGCTGGTGCCCTACTTTTTTTTACTAATGTACATTTTAACTGAAAACACATGACATTGGAGAGATTAAAACCTCTCTAAAGCATAACCAAAGCAACATTTCATAACTTGACTTTCCTCTAGACTATTTTCCAATGAGATTTTCATGTGATTGCAGATGTTGAACTTTACATTGGCATCTATGTTTTGACATAAACTTGGAGAAGGAAATAAAACGGGCTCTTTTCTCATGAAAATCTTAAACCAGCCCTCAAAGAAAGGAATGGAGAATGGTTTCAAGAGAGACATACCTTAATTTTGTTGCAAATCTTTTTCTGCCTCCAGCCTTCAATATCAATATGTCACACTAAATTATTTCACTAAGCACTTCATCTCCTCTGTAACCTGCTTGTCTTTGAGGACAAACTTCAGATCTGCCATGTACACATCTGCAATATTTCCATTCAAGGAACACCTGCTGACTCTTAACTGGAAAGTTGTGTGCATTCTTTTCCTCTATCCTTCATAAATATAGTATATAGCAATTGCCACTGTTATTTAAAAAAAAATTCCCTTTGGTCTTTAGTGATCTACCAGGCTCTACTCTTTCTTCATTTATAAGCTGACCTTGCTCCCTTAGAAAGACAAGAAGACAACCTTAAGTGACAATGAGACAAATTTCATTTTGTTGGGAACTGCCTTTTCAATTATTTCTCTCTTCTCAATTTTTCCTTGCTGACCTGGTCCAAGCTGTTACTTTGACAGGGGTCCCTAACCTCTAAATTAAAATATGCAAATTGTTATGCTTCCTGCACTGGGACCAGTATAGTCTATGCATTGTAATTGCCAAAGATTGTTCAGTTCCGCTTTACACCAGAAGAATATAGTTACCTACTCCTGCCATTTCCTGTTATGAGAAAAATAATACCCTGCAGATTGATACAGTATAAGCAATACATTTATGCATTAGTATTTCTATTTTAAAAATGAAAGATGATTATTTTTTTGTGACCCATATCCTGCCACAAGGAAAATATGTCCAAATATATCCAAATATTTCAAAGGACTTGGTGAATATATTTTAAATGTTTCAATACTGAGGTCTAGTCTGCCCTAATTTGAAAAATAACTATACTTTTAAGTCCGTAATTGTCATTTAATAGATTTGGAATATGGAACATGATTGTGTTTTTCTTTATATTCCTCTTCTAGTAAATTCTTGGAATTGGGATGGTTCCCTTGTCACTTAGTCAGTACTGATACAGGTTGATAAACAAGCCATTTACAAGGCCATCCTTTGAACTATTTATCTACATGTGCAGAAACAATTTTTTTTGCATTATTTTAAAATGTTTTGTTTCTCAAACCTTCAATAAATTAGTTTTATAAGTACTCACTGTGATGACAAATGACATTTAGAAATTGCATAAGTCTTATGTCTGTGATGCCATCTTTTTGACATATTTTGCAGAAATGCCTAAGTGACCAGGAGCATCACGATTCCTCCCAGGTTGTCTCAGAAGATTTGATGTGGAAGCCCACATGGGAATAACTTATCCATAGGAGAAATAGCAATAATAAATAAAACTACTAAAAATTAAAAATGCTATTTGTTGCTTGGGGGTATATTTGATATTTTCTATTTATTTTTTTCATAAAATTTGATTTTGTTAGAGTGGTTTAAAATGAATCTGACAGAAAGGAACATATCAAGTAATGGCAGGAAAGCTAACTAGAGTTCAAAATTTTACACAGTGTAAATCAGAGATAGAGAGAGAGTTGAATGCTAAAGTCAATGCTAAGATATCAAGCACCAAGTTCCATCTCTGTTGGTAATGAGCAATATAGATGATGAGTAAGTAACCTGCCTGGACCTTATTTTCCATATCCAATTAAATTCCATATTCCTTGTCAGTGAACTTTAGCATTGAGATGAGTCTGGTCAGCTAGTAAATCCCTGTGGTTTAAACAGGATAATAGGATAAATCATTTGACAATTATCATATAATCAATTATCCAGTAAGACAGTCCTAGAATTCAACCATTCATTCTTTCATTTAATGAAAACTGCTAAGAATAACAGGGTTCGAGAAACGATTCAAAGCTATATAAAGATTGTGGGGGTGTAGGTGGGAAGATTATTGATTGTGAGCACAATTCAAGGCCATTTGAAAGTATGCAAGGGTCTCATCAATGTTCTCTTGACACCTAAAAGTTGTGGACTTATGGTATAAACTACTATTGATTCTCTTCTCTCACTGGGTTGGTATTACTTTCTTAGAGACTGTAAAAATGCACCCCTCAATTATCCTAATACAACAGTAATATGCAAATTGACCATCACTCCAACATAAAAGATGGCTGCCCCATGTGGTCAAAGATGGCTGCTCCCATGTGGACACAAGATGGCTGCCACAAGATGGCCACAAGGGAAGGAAATTGTGGGTGATCGGGTCAGTAGGGGAGGACAGTTAAAGGTGACCAGACTGGCAGAGGAGGGCAGTTGGAGGGGACCAGGCCTGCAGGGGAGGGGAGTTGGGGGGGGGATCTAGAACTGCAGGAGAGAGCAGTTAGGGGCAACCAGGCTGTCAATGGAGAGTAGTTAGGGGTGACTGGGGCAGCAGGGGTGGGCAATTGGGGGTGACCAGGCCAGCAGGGGAGCAGTTAAGCATTGATCAGGCTGGCAGGGGAGTAGTTAGGGGGTTTTCAGGTTAGGGGCAATCAGGCAGGCAGGTAGGCGAGTGTTTGGGAGCCTGCTGTCCTGGATTGTGAGATGGATGTCTGACTGTCCATAAACAAGCAGTCAGGCATCCCTCAAGGGGTCCCAGATTGGAGAGGGTGCAAGCTGGGCTGAGGGACACTCCCTCCCTCCCCCCCAGTGCATGAATTTCATGCACCAGGCCTCAGTTTTATCTCATAAGATAACAAATGGTTGTTAGATTTTATATAAAGGGAACAGAAGCAAAGAAGGCAAGTTTTATTTTGTTTATTTTTCCTAGCAATGTTCTTAGATGTTTGGGTCTGACAGGATGTGGCAGTTTTTCATGTGTTTTACTCCTCTGTTTGGAGCACATGGTCATTTGACCATGGAACAGGAAGACAGCCAGAGTAGCACTGAGCAAAGCCAGGGCTTCTAAGGGATGGATGACTTGAAGACCTAAGCTCTCACAAGTAAACTCAATATATGCTTGCCTGTGTGTGTGTGTGTGTGTGTGTGTGTGTGTGTGCTCTCACACTATATATCTGTATCTGTGTTTAATTTCTGTAACATAAGAAATTTTTAGGCTAGACTCTTGGATTCTGTTGAAAATAATAAAAGACAAAATCAATACTCCACATATAATATACAAAGGCTTACAAAATTTTAGTGGAAATAAACTCAGAGGAAAATTTATGTGTTTCTTTATTAATTGAAATAGTTACAGAGGAGCAACAGACAGTCAAACATGCTAGAAGGCAATGTTTCATGTCAGGCTGAGAGAAGCTAAGATCCTACCAGGATACTCCCAATCTTAGAAAAACCAGTCTGTGAATATGTATCTCTGTGTTAAAATTATAAAATGAGTTTCTTGAGACTAGTTTTCTGAATAAGATAAGGGGTGTGCATGCTAAAGTGTTAGGATTTTTTCCCCCTGTGTGAAGGGCCCAAGAGAAATTCACAAATTTTACAAACTAAAATAAAACATGGAAGAGTTTTCCAGGATCTCTTAGAGATTATTGAAAAATATCAGCTCTATAATTGAAAGGCACTGATTCTGGGCCTTTTTATTTATTGTGAGATAATTAAAAAAGAAATTTATTATTGCCAAAACCGGTTTGGCTCAGTGGATAGAGCGTCGTCGGCCTGCGGACTGAAGGGTCCCAGGTTCGATTCCAGTCAAGGGCATGTACCTCAGTTGTGGGCACATCCCCAGTAGGTGGCATGCAGGAGGCGGCTGATCGATGTATCTCTCTCATCGATGTTTCTAACTCTCTGTCCCTCTCTCTTCCTCTCTGTGAAAAATCAATAAAATATATTTTTTTAAAAAAGAAATTTATTATTTAAAAATACCTCATTTCTAACTTTAAATGTCTGAGATTATTAAATACTAGTGACCTGGAGCACAGGTTCATGCACATTAAAGGGAAATTAATTAGAAGGTGTCTGGCAGAGTGGGACTAAGCAAGACAGGCCAGACACATCCTAGAGTCAAACTCCTGCAGTTCCTCCCTGGTATTTGTAGAGTGAGTGGGGTCCCTCCGTCATGTAGGGTCCCTTGGCCTGGCCTGCAGGGATAGGGCTGAAACCGGCTCTCCCACATCCCTCAACAGGTCCCAGAGTGCAAGAGGGCACTCTGCAAAATTGCTTTCATACAGGGTGAGGAATGTAAATGCAAGTGTGCAGTAAACTAGATTCAGAGTTGACAATGCCCCAGCAACAACAAAACCCACAGCTGAAGATGGAATCATGTGGCCCTGTGAGAAATTGGGCTCCTCCCTCTCTGGTTTTGAGATGTATCACCTGAGAACCATCACTGCCAAGTTACTGCAGCTCGGTATTGAGCATCTGCCCCCTGGTGGTCAGTGCACATCATGCAATTGGTCAGATGGTTGGACACTAGCATATTAGCTTTATATATATATAGATACTCTGTGAAAAGAAAGTAATCTTTTTCTATTCATTTCATCTTTCCTTTGAGTTGCTGTATTTGAATTTTTCTCTTCAACCTCAACCTTAATCCTACATTTCATTTTTAGAAACTAAGTTCTAGTGGCATTAAGATGACAAAATTGGTCCTATCTGACTTCAGTATCCCCCACAAAAGGACTAATTAACAAATTCATAGACAAGACACTATTATGAAAACCTAGAACACTTAGGTGAGGCTGAAGCACCTCCCTGGATCACAAAGATGAAAAAAGATTGCATTAGAAGATAAGAGGAGTGCTGAGACCGGTTTGGCTCAGTGGATAAAGCGTCGACTTGCATACTGAAAGGTCCCAGGTTCGATTCTGGTTGGGGGCATGTACCTTGCTTGCGGGCACATCTCCACTGTGGGACGTTCAGGAGGCGGCTGATCGATGTCTCTGTCTCATCGATGTTTCTGACTTTCTATCTCTCTCCCTTCCTCTCTGTAAAAAATCAATAAAATATATTAAAAAAAAAAGAAGAAAAAGAAGATAAGAGGAGTGACTACACTCTGACTGCATCACCACTGTAATGACATAGCATCACCCAATAGCATCACCCAGAGATGGCCTCCTTAATCCTATGCTTTCCCGGGGTATGCGGGGGAGCGCAGGATGAATATTCAGCTCCTTCAGTATTTTGTGTCACTTCCCGGGAAGCTCATTTAGAACTCACCTCACAAGAATTATGAGGAGAATGTGTTGGGCTGACTACTGGAGGTCAGGCTGTGATAGAGAAGAGGGACAGGGCCTGGATCCAGAAATCAGCACTTGAAACTTGGCAGACTTGGTTTCTTCTCACAGAAGCATCCAAGTAGAAATCCAACTAGCAGCTTTTCCCACCTTTAGAGCCAAGATGACAGCTCTGCCTGGACAGGAACTTGGTATACAGTACTGCCTGATTCGGGACCATAAATGGCAAGTCTTATTGGCCTTGGAGCCCATTCTGACACCCCTCCACCCTTAGCAGGAACACTACTTCATAGACACACCTAATGCTGAATGTAACCTCTGGTTCTGTCTGACAAGAAGACTTGCCTGAACACAATGAAGAAGCCCCCTGGAGCTCAGTTGGGATTTAACATCCTATGACAAAAACCTTCCAGCTAGGATCTTTATCTGCAAGGTGATTCCTGACTCTGATACACATTGAGTAGGACTTCAGGGAGAATACCAAGTCCTTGCTGTGAATGATGTGGATTTCCAAGATATTGAGCATAGGAAGGGTGTTGAGACCCTGAAGATAGCATGCCTGTTCATTTTTTTTTTTTTGCTACAATTATCATTGCCAAAAAGAGAGGACTGTGCACTAGATATTTGGAATACACAACCCTCCACATGGAATCTTAGAAAAAGCTTGCCAAGCTTCAGGGAAGCCACTTGGGAAATTCTACTTTCAGCTCCACCCTAGCATAGTGGAGTGGGAAGATGGGGAGACAATAAGCCCTGCACTGAGTCTGCCAGTCAACTGTATTACCTAAACGTAGCTATACTTTTATTTCCCTGGTTTTCTAAGTGAGCGTCATTCCCTGAAAGGAGATGATGATATCTAGGTATTGCCTACCTTGTGGAGAATCCTATTTGAAAGACAACTGATACTTATTGAATACTATGTTCTAGGTCAGTGTTTGGCAAACTCTGGCTTGTGAGCCACATGCGGCTCTTTGGTTCCTTAAGTGTGGCTCTTCCACAAAATACCATGGCCTGGGCGAGTCTATTTTGAAGAAGTGACATTAGGAGAAGTTTAAGTTTAAAAAATTTGGCTCTCAAAAGAAATTTCAATTGTTGTACTATTGATATTTGGCTCTGTTGACTAATGAGTTTGCCGACCACTATTCTAGGCAATTACACATATGTCATACCATTTTCATTAGGATATAGAAACAAGTAGAAAAAGGAATCTGAAGATCTCTCATTTAATTTGTCTGGCTATTTAATCCTCTCCTTAGAGGACCAGCCTCTAACACTTCAGAGACTCCAATGGATGTACCCTATTTTTTTTCTCTCCTCTTATTTTCTCCATCAAAATGTAAAACACTGTGCTGAAGAAGAAGAATGACACACATAGAATCAGGTCTGGGTACCAATGGAAAGCAGGGATAGTTATACCTATATTAGACAAAATATACTTTAAGCTAAAATGGTAAAAAAGACAAAGAAATTCAGTCTCTATACTAATAAAAGGGTAATATACTAATTAGACAGAACATCGTCCAAACAAAACCACAGCAGCTGCAAGGGCCAAGGACAGGCAGATGCTTTGGCTGTGAGGGCCAAAGGCCAGCAGCGCGGGAGAGACTGTCCAACGCTGTGGTCCCTTTTGCAGAGGCCATGAGAGAAGGCAGCACCACAGGAGAAGGGAGAAGGAAAAAGGCCAGTGCTGTGTGAGAAGGGAGAAGGGAGAAGAACTGCACCATGTGAGAAGGCCAGCACCAGGGGCTCGTCCACAGAGGCTGCGCAGAGGAGGCCCCGGTGTGGGCCAGTCCAGCACTGTGGCCCCTTCTGCAGAGGCAGCGCGAGAGGAGGCTGCATGGTTCAGGTGCCAGTGCTGCCCCTTCCACAGAGGCAGCCACAGAGGCAGCAGCACAGGTCAGTCCCAGCGTGCCACACCTCTGCAGAGGCTGGATGGAGTACAACCTGCTGTGCCTCCACCTCCCACATCTTCTCCCTCAGCCGGTCTGGCCCCAGAACACTCCCCACCCATCAGTGGGTTGGGGGCGGGACCAGCTCTAAGAAGCAAGGGCCAAGGGCCAGCAGCTGTGGCAGCCAGCAGTGGCAGCAGCAGTGTCTTCTCCTGATCAGCCTGATCACCTCCTGCAGAGGAGGACATCCCCTGAGGGCTCTAGAACACACAGAAATTGCACTGGGCCTCTAGTATAATTATAAAGTGGTTATTCTATCAAGAAGACATAATAATTTTCAATATTTATGCATGCAATATTGAAGTCCCCTAAACTTTTAAACCAAATACTAGGAGAAACAAATAGCAATACAAATAAAAGGATAAACAAATAGCAATAAAATAACAATTGTGGACTTTAGCCCACAATTCTCCACATTGGAAAAGTCATTCAAAGGGAGAAGCAATAAAAAAACAGTGCATTTGAACAGCACTATTGGACAAATTATATAATAAACATCTTATCCAACAATAGCAGAATACACTTCGCAACAACACAGAATACACTTCTCAAGACCACATGGAACATCCTCCAGGGTAAATTATAAGTTAGACAATAAAACAAGTCTCAGAAAATTTAAGAATTGTTAAAATAATTTCAAGTATATTTTCTATCAAAATGGTGTGATAGAAATCAATTACAGGAGGAAAACTGAAAAATTCAGAAACACACAGAAATTAGACATCATACTTCTGAGTAACAACTAATAGATCAAAGAAGAACTTACAAGGTAAATAGAGAAGTATCCTATGAAAAATGAAAACGGAAACACAATATATCAAAATTTATGGGATGCAGCAAAAGCAGTACTAAGAAGAAGATTATAGCTATATAATATGTATATATCAAGAAAATAGAAAAATCTCTAACTTATACCTAAAGGAACTTAAGAAAAACCTAAGCTCATAGGAGAATAAAGGAAGTATAATGATTAGAGCGGAAATAAATGAAACAGAGAAGAGGAAAACAATAGAAAATATTAATAAAACTAAAAGTTAGTACTTTAAAAAGAAAAAATAGAAAAACCTTTAGATAGACTAAATAAGAAAAAATAGGACTCAAATTAATAAGTTATAAATGAAAGGGGAGACATTACCAATGATATCACAGAAATACAAAGGATCATAAGAGACTGTACCCAATTTTATGCCAACAAATTGAACAAATTCCTAGAAACTGTCAACCTACCAGGTCTGAAATAGAAGAAATAGAAAATCTGAACAGACCAATAACAAGTAAGAAGATTGAATTAGCAATCAAAAAATCTTCAAAGAAAAATTGCACCAGATGGCTTCACTGGTGAAATCTAACATTTTAAGAATCAATGCCAATCATTCTGAAACCCTTTCTAAAACTTGAAACATTTAAAAAGTCATTTTATGAGACTGTATCATCCTGATACCAAAGCCTGATAAGGACACCACAAGAAAAAAAAATTGTAGGCCAATATCTCTGATGAATGTAGATATAAACATTCTCAACAAAATACTAGCAAACCAAATTTAGTAATACGGTGATCAAGTAGGATTCATTCCATGCAAGGATATTTCAACATTTGTAAATCAATAAATGTGATAACATCACATTAAGAGAATTAAATATAAAATCATATTATAACCTTAATAGTCACACATAAAAAAAGCACTTGCCAAAATTCAACATCCCCTCATAATAAAAATGATTCTCAACAAAGTAAGTATAGAAGGGATATACCTTATCATAAAAAAGCCATATATGACATGCACAGGCAACATCATATCAATGTGAAAAGTTAAAATTTTTTTTCTAAGATCAGCAATAAGAAAAGAAAGCCCTCTCACTACTCCTATTTGATATAGTACTAAGAGTTCTAGCCAAAGCAATCAGGTAATACAAATAAATAAAAGACATAAAAATCAGAAAAGAAGTAACATTGTCTCTATTAGCCCCAAACAAGAGAGTGAGGCTGTTCTTTGAAGTTTTGAAGCCAGGCACTGACCTCTTTTCTCTATGAAAGTCCTAGATAGCATTTTCTCCCATTATAAGGTTGCTTTGTCCACATAAAAATCTGTCATTTGGTATAGCCACCTTCATTAATAATTTAGCTAGAACTTCTGGAAAACTTCTTGCAACTTCTATAGAAAACTTCTTGCACTTGCTGCTTTACCTTGCACTTTTATGTTATGGAGAGGGCTTCTTCCTTTAAACCTCACAAACCAATCTCTGCTAGCTTTAAACTTTTCTTCCGCAGCTTCTTCACCTCTCAGCCTTCATTGAATTTATGAGTTAGGGCCTTTGAGCTTTTGATTTAAAGTGGGAGATGTGCAACTCTTCCTTTCACTTGCACACTGACAGGCCAGTATATGGTTGTTAATTGGCGTAGTTTCCATATTGTTTTTTTTTTTAAATAAAGATACCCAAGAAGAAGGAGGAGACAGGTGTGGGAATGGCCAGTCAGCAAAGAAGTCGGAAGACACACAATTATTGACTAAGTTCACCATCTTATGTGGCCATGGCTCATGGTGCACCAAATTAATTATAGTAGTAACATATAAGATCACTAACCACAAATTACATAACAAATATAATCACAATGAAAAAGTTTAAATATTGTGAGAATTACCAAAATGAGACACAAAGAGAGCAAATGCTGTTAAAAAACAATGCTAATAGATTTGCTCTATGCAAGATTGCCACAAATCATCAATTTGTAGAACATATATTATCTTTGAAGCACAATCAAGAGAAGTGCAATAAAATGAGGTAGGCTTCCATTGTATTGGCATACAAACACACACATAGACCATTGGAACAAAATCTAAAGCCCAGAAATAAATCCATGCATATATAGTCAAATAATATTTGACAGCCAAGACCACTCAATGGAGAAAAGATGGTTTCTTCAATGAATGTTGCTGGGAAAATTGGATATTCACATATAAAGAATGAAAGTATCCCTAGCCAGTTTGGCTCAGTGGATAGAGTGTTGACCTGCAGACTGAAGGGTCTCAAGTTCACATCAGGTCAAGGGCACATGCTTGGGTTGCAGGCTTGGTCCAACGTGCAGGAGGTATCCAAGTAGTGACTCCCTCTCACCACTGATGTTTCTATCTCTCTTCTTCTCTCTTCCTCTATGAAATCAATAAAAATATACTTTTTAAAAAAGAATAAAACTTGACCCCTTTTTATATCACTCACAAATATTCACTTGAAATGCTTAAATGTAAGACCTGAAGCCATATTTCTAGAAGAAAAACATAAGAAATAAACCTTGTGACATTGGTCTGGGAAATTATATTTTTAATATGGCACCTAACACATAAGCAACAAAAACAAAAATAAAAAAGTGAGACTATATCAAACAAAAAACTACACAGCAAAAGAACCCATCAACAAAATGAAAGCAGAAATGGCAGAATGGGAGAAACTGTTTGCAAACTACACATCTGATATAGCTAAAGTATATAAAACTCAATAGCAAAACAACCTTACAAATAACCTAATTTAAAAATGGTCAAAAGACCTGACAGAAGTTATTCCAAAGAATATATTCAAATGACCAACAGGCACATAAAAACACCAAAATGTGCTCAGTTTCATTAATTATCATAAAAATGCAAACCTAACCACAATGAGATATCAATCTACACATGTTAAAATTTCTATCATTAAAATACAGTAAGAAATATAAGAAATAAACCACAATGAGATATCAATCTATACATGTTAAAATTTCTATCATTAAAATATAAGAAAATAAAAGAAAAAGAATAAAGAAATACTGGTAAGTATGTGAAGAAAAAGGTACACTTGTGTGCGGTCAGTGGAAATGTAAATTTGTGCATCCAATATAAAAAACAGTATGAAGTTTCCTCAAAAAATAAAAATAGAATTACTATATGATTTAACAATTCTACAACTGGGTATATATCAGAAGAAAATAAAATTACTGTCCCAAAGAGATATCTGCATCTCCATCTTCATTGCATCATTATTTGCAATAGCTAAGTCATAAAAATAACCTAAAGTGCCCACTGATTGATGAATGGGTACAGAAAATGTATATGTAAACACAATGAAATATTATTTGGCTGTAAAAATGAATGAAATTCTATCATTTGCAACTTGGAGGGAACTTGAAAGCACTATGTTAAGTGAAATATGTTAGACAGGGAAAGGAAAATACTGTATAATCTCATTTAAAATGCTCAACCTAAGAAAACCATTCAGAGAAACAGAGATCAGATTTGAGATTGCCAGAGATGGGAGCTGAGAGTGGATTAGATAACAGTAGTAAAAATGTGCAAACTTTCGGTTATAAGATGTCCAAGTTCTAGAGATATAATGTTTAAAATGATGAGTTTAGTTTATAATATTGTATTGTAATTTAAAAGTTGCTGAGAGTAGATTTTAAAAGTTCTCATTATAGCCTGGCCATCATGGCTCAGCAGTTGAGCATCAACCTATGAACCAGAGGGTCATCATTTGACCTATGAACCAGGAGGTCATAGTTTGATACCCAGTCAGGCATATGACTGGGTTGCATGCTCGATTCCCAGTCTGGGGCATATAGAAGGCAGTCAATCAATGATTTTCTCTCATCATTGATGTTTCTATCTTCTATCCCCCTTCCCCTCCGAAATAAAGAATACTATTTTTTTAAAGTTCTCATCATAAGGAAAAAATTATAACTGTGTGGTGATGGATGTTAACTAAACTTACTATGCTAATCATTTTGCAATACAGTTTACCCTTGAACAACATGGGGATTAGGGATGCCAACAAATCAAAAATCCACAATCAAAAATCCTTGTGTACTTAAGGTGGCCCTCTATATCCAAGGATTCTGAACTGCTAATAGAAAATATTATCTTTGATCCATGGTTTACTGAACCCACAGATGCAAAACCTGAGGATGCAGAGTAAAAACTGTATATTTATTGAAAAAATCCTACCTAATAAAAGAGTAATATGCAAATTGACCATCAAATCCAACACACAAGATGGCTGCTCCCAGATGGTCAAAGATCCTGCCCCCATGTGGACACAAGATAGCTGCCACAAGATGGCCAGCAGGAGAGGGCAGTTGAGGGAAACTGGGCCTGCAAGGAAGGGCAGTTGGGGGGGACCCAGGCTTGCAGGGGAAGGCAGTTAGGGGGGACCAGGCCTGCAGGGGATGGCAGTTAGGGGTGACCAGGCCTGCAGGGGAGGGAAGTTAGAGACAATAAGGCTGATAGGAGAACAGTTATGCATCGATTAGGCTGGCAGATGAGTGGTTAGGGGGTGAGCAGGCTGGCAGGCAGAAGTGGTTAGGGGCAATCAGGAAGGCAGGCAAGTGAGTAGTTGGGAGCCAGAAGCCCTGGATTGTGAGAGGGATGTCCTACTGCTCCTTTAGGCCTGATCCCCTGAGAATCCCACATTGGAGAGGATGCAGGCTGGGCTGAGGAACACACCCTCCCTGTGCATGAATTTCCATAAGTGTATGATTTTTGTCCAGTTTTTCCCAAACACCCCTCTCCCTTTTCCCCTGAGAATTATCAGTCCACTCCCTTTCTGTGCTCCCAATTCTATTATATTCACATGTTTATTCTGTTGATCAAATCTTCAATTCCCTTAATTTTCAGATTTACTTATTGATAGATAACATATTTGTTGTTCATAATTTTTTATCTTTTACCTTTTTCTTCTTCCTCTTCTAAAAGAGTGCCTTTTAGCATTTCATATAATATTGGCTTGAATTTAGCTTTTTCTTCTCTGTGAAGCCCTTATCTGCCCTTCAATTCTGAATGATAGCTTTGCTGGATAGAGTATTCTTGGTTGTAGGTTCTTGCTATTCATCACATTGAAAATTTCTTGCCACTCCCGTCTGGCCTGCATTGTATCTGTTAAGAAATCAGCTGACAGTCGTATGGGTGCTCCCTTGTAGGTAATGAACTGTTTTTTTCTTGCTGCTTTTAATATTCTCTCTTTGTCTTTTGCTCTTGGTATTTTAATTATGATGTGTCTCGGTGTAGTCTTCTTTGGATTCCTTTTATATGGGGTTCTGTGTGCTTCCTGGACTTGTAAGTCTATTTCTTTCACCAGATGTGGGAAGTTTTCAGTCATTATTTCTTTAAGTAGGTTTTCAGCATCTAGCTCTATCACTTCTGGCACCCCCATAATTCTGATGTTGGTACACTTGAAGCTGTCCCAGAGGCTCCTTACATTATCTTCACATTTTTGTATTCTTTTCTCTTCTTGCTTTTCCAGTTGAGTGTTTTCTGATTCCTTATATTTCAAATTTTTGACTTGATTCTTGCCTTCCTCTAGTCTGCTGTTAGGTCTCTGTACAATATTTTTTTAATTCAGTCAGTGTATGTTTGATTTTTAGTTGGTTCTTTCATATTTCTAGTTGGTTCTTTTTCATCTCCTCTTGGGTCTCGCTAAATTTATCCATCTTTTCTAGGAGATTCTTGAAAAACCTTATAAGCATGGTTTTGAACTCTATATCCAGTCATTTGTTTTCCTCCATTTCTTTTTGTTTGTGATCCCTTCCCTTGTCTCGGCATTTTCACTATGCCAGGAGAACTTCTGTGTTGGATTCAGCCTTATGATACCAGATTAGCAAAACTGCAGAAGCCTCTCATATTGAGCTTGGGATGGGTGGAGTCTCAGGGCTTAATGGACCACCTTGCCTTCCAGTCGGCCCTTCCCTCCATGGCCCCTGAGTCTCACGTGACTGGATAATCACTGGAGCAGTCCCTTGCACGTGCACGCTCGTGCAGTGCCTCTAGACTGCTGCCTTTCCGGCTCCCCTGTGCTTTGGGACCATATGAGTCTGGGTCCCCAGGGTTTTGCCCAAAATTGGGGTTTAGTGAAGTTAGAAGTGGTGCAGTTGGGAGGGTCTGTCTCCCACCCACTCGTGAAAGCCAGTGGCACAATCAGAAGCCGGCCCTCTGCGCACAATGCTGTGCGCACCACCAGACTTCTGATCTTTTGCGACTCCCCTAAATTTCCATGCACCTCTCCCTTTTCACAGTCCAAACTACCCCCGTATGAGTTTCAGCTGAATCTGGGGTTTAGTGTCACAGAATAAGGGGTTCAATGCCTTTGAGAGACTCTGTCTGCCTCCCGCCAGAGAAAGCCACCCAGGTTCTCCGGCACCCACTCTCTCCGCCCGCGCACATCTCCGTACCTCAGCTTTTTGCAGCTCCTCTGGGTTTCTGTGAGCCCCTCTCTTTCCTTCTAGTTATAGAATTTCCACTCAGCCAGCTTTCCTGTGGTTCTAGATGATGTCCGTTCTGTCTTTTAGTTGTAGTTTTGAAATTGTTGTCTAAGGCAGCAGTGTAAGTGTTTACCTATGCCGCCATCTTGGATTCTATCCAAATTTTAATTTATTTGTATTGGTAATATTATGTGATCATAATACATCATTTCTATAATTTTTTTTCAAATAACCTCCTTTATTGTGTGAGAGGTGGAGTGATAATTGAGAAAGGGGATAACATCAGGATTAGAGAATTTGGGACAAACAACTTAGATTTCTAGAATCTTGGTAAGATTATTATTTTTAGAAAATATCTTTGAAAGAAAAATATCAACATCATTTGTACATAAAAATGCTATCAATTTTTGGTAAAAACTATGCCTTAATGTACTTTATTGGCCTTATTCAGTGTATGAGAGAAATTTTTTTTCAGACATTATCATTATTAATATGAGCTAGATAATATCTGAAATTTAGCATTACCTTTCTGTTGATAGTCATTCTATGAGGGAGGTGATGTGATTATAAGCACAAGCTTTTGTGAAAAGAGTGTTCACCCAAAGCAGGGAGGAAAAGACATGCAACTTGAGCTTGACAGTCTGGAGATACATTGCTACTGCAATAATATTAGGATGGTTGGCTTCAAGTAATGTCACTCTAAAAATAATTTACTTGTAGGATATATGTGTGTAGTAGGAATTTATGCATGCTACTATTTTACCCTAAACAAAATAAAGTCAATAATATACTCTCTGAAATGAAATTAGTATTATGGTTATCAAAAGAGTGTATTATTTGGCCAAAAGGCTAAGCTTGCAAAATTAGGGGGGCATGGAACAGACTGACACACCTCTATGTGGGATTGAGGGGAAAAGAAGAGATAAACCAAAGAACTTATATACTCACTAAAGGCCTCATACATGAAATTTGTGCACGGCGGGGGAGAGGGGATATCCCTCAGCCTGACCTGCACTCTCTCCAATCTGAGAACCCTCAGGGTATGTCCTACAGATGGCTTAGGCCTGCTCCCCATAGTTCTCTACGGGGCCTGCCTGCTCCACAGCATGGTGACTACCAAGCAGGCCATGCTGGGAGCTGCCAGCGAGCTGCACTTGCCTACCCCCCGGTCACTGCAGTGATGGCCAAGCAGTCTGTGCTGGGAGTGCCTCCTCCCTGCTGTCAGTCTCCATGGAGGTGATAGGGTTAATTTGCATACTGATTCCTGATTGGCTGGTGGGTGTCATGAAGTGATGGTCAGTTTGTATATTTCTCTTTTATTAATATCCATGGACACAGGCAATAGAACAGTGAAGACCTGAGGAGGGGTAAAAGTTGGGAGGAGGGGGAGAAGGCAGAAAAGAATATATTTATAATACTATCAATAAATAAATAAATAAACAAACAAACAAATAAATAGATAAAATAAAAAGACCTCAACATGCAGGGGCTTATATGAGATCAGAGTTTATTTCTCTCTGACGTACTGGCTAGAGAAGAGTGCTTTTGTGTTGAATGATCTCCCACACAGTGGAAGAGGAAGGTTCCACACATTTTATGAGTCATCCATCCTTCTGCTCATCCCTGGCCAGAATAAAGACATGTGGCTCTCCAAGGAGTAAGAGAAGCTAGGAAATAGAATTCCTATCTGGGTAACTATGCAATCAAGTGAAACAAAGACACTTGCTTATTAAGAAAGGGAAAATGGAAACTGATAGACAAGAAGCAGTTTCTGCCACTTAATATTCAATTGTTTTTTTGTTGAACAAATGAATGTCATTATGTGACATTTGCTTAAGATCCAGACCAGTAATACAGGATGAATTCCCAATTAAAGCAGGATACTTTTTCTAAGATAGTATTATATTTTTCTAATAAATATTTGGATTAAGAATCAATAGGAGAGCGGAAACCGGTTTGGCTCAGTGGATAGAGCATTGGCCTGCAGACTGAAAGGACTCAGGTTCGATTCCTGTTAAGGGCATGTATCTTGGTTACAGGCACATTCCCAGTGGGGGTGTGCAGGAGGCAGCTGATCGATGTCTCTCTCTCATCTATGTTTCTAACTCTCTATTCCTCTCCCTTCCTCTCTGTACAAAATCAATAAAATATATTTTTTAAAAGAATCAATAGGATAACTCCCTCATAATCTATAGGGAGGCATGGAACAGACTGATATACCTCTATGTGGGGTCGAGGGGACAAGAAGAGATAAAATGTTCATTTTCTCATTAACAATAAATAATGTATTTTTTTCTGTATGACTACTTAATGGGGCACTAAAATATTTCTATAGTAAAGTAGGAAACAAAATAAATACATAAAAGTATGTTTGAGATTATCAATGCAATTCCATATACATATCTATTCTGAGACTTATAGTGAAGACAAGAACCAACATTCTGTTACCTGTTATTACCCCTAGAGAGTTTCCCCAATTCTTTTTTTTTTTAATCTTTCCAGGCCAATTGCTTTATTCTCACTAAGACCACTTGGCACATGCTTATCATGCCAACAGAAGGAGATGTCAACCCCAGGCCTTATGCTGCATCTCTGTCTGTATTTCATAACATCAGGCAAGGCTGTGGTTGCTTAATTAATTCAGGGCAATATTACTAAAAAATTAAATAACATGCACAATTCACTTTGAGAAAAGTAGCAGTAAGTGATATGGTTTCTTCCACCAAACCTTGTTTAAATTAGCAATGTTCGTTTTTTAGTTTGTTAGCCAGCCTGAATTGAAATTCAGTTCACTCTATCTTAGTCATTACCTACACATTATGTACCATTCTGCCAAGGGCTTTCAAATACCCTTATTTATATGCAGCCTTTGGGCTTCCCAATACTATTATAAAAGTAAGCTGACCTAAAGATGCTCATGCTTCCTCTAAGGGACTGAAATGTCTGCCTATATAGGCAGTATTTGGGATAACAATTTATTTAAGTTCTGAAGTGGAGAGTTAACCAAATTGTATATATGATATTGTTACAAAAATTCAAAAAAAGAATATCTTAGAATTATAAAGGTAAAGAGAGATAACAAAAAAGCTGATCAAATTTTAATCTAAAGATATCCTATTAATTTTAATTAACTTATTTTTCTAATGCTATCTTAAAGTTAAATCATTTATAGATGCTGTTTGAGTGTTTTAGCAACGTTATTAGTTTATTGTGTTTCATTTTCTCTATTCACATGCTGAATCCAACCCTTTGAAGTAATTAGCATAATCACTAACATTATAAGATCATTTCCTCACTCCAAATAAATGACCATCAAACTCATGTCTACTCTGTATTCAGAAATGCTTAAATAGTTCATTATTACCCAAATGACTATGGGGAAATGCTATGCATAAGATGAAAGGAATAATGACTCATACCCCCCACAATGAAGATAAAACTCTCCTACATAAGAATCAATTCACTATAAAATATCTGAGTAGCAGGAAGATAATTGAAAGGGCTAAAAATAAAACTGAATGCAATAGGTAATCTAAAGGTCATGAGACCTGTCACTAAACAATTAGAAGATTTTTAAATTTCAATAGCTTTTACAAATATTACTGTAGTTTATATTCTGAATATAGATTACTTTTAAATGGAGTTTTCTTAAATGTACACTTAATGAAAATATTTTTATATGCTATAAGCGTTCACCTATCATATAACATTGATAAAAAACATAAAGATAATAAGACTTACCACAAACCTTCAGAGATTTTTTAATTTTGGTAAGGTTATATTTTTATGAATATGACTATAGTTATGTGTTATGAATATGTCTATGAATTCAGAACAACTTTTAAATGATACTTTATCTAAATGTGCATTTAATGAAAATATTTTTGTTGCATGTTTCACAATTCTCATCACCCTAAGTCAAAAAGAAATCTGATAGTACCCATTTAACTATTCAATAATATGTTCCATTGATAATAGGTCTTATTGATTTTGAAATCTGAACTTAAATTATCTGAAACAAATTAGGACAAATGAGGAAGATATTATTCCTAAGTTTACATATATAAGCAAATTTACTTAAAGGGAGACATGTTGATTTGCATAGTGACATACATGGATTAGTAATTCTGATTAATGACATAAGTTAGATTTTATAATACTGACATCAGATTATATAACTAAGCAAAACTGTGAAGGAAAGTGCTTACTTGTAGCATATTTTCTCTTTTGTGTGTATCTATTTTTTCTTAAATACATCCTGAGTCCATGTTGGTCCCTGGTATCCTGGTACCCAAGACCCATGCACATTGGTATGCATCCATTAAGCTGTAAGCCTGATTTGGTTAGCATCCATATCATAGGTCAATGCCTAACCCAGACAGATGATAAAGTATTTAGAGAATCATCAGTGGTGTACACTCTCTCAACTAAGTCCCTTCTTTCATTAGAGATTCTAAGGAATCTATGAATCTTATCTCAAGGTTGTCTAAAGGAAAATTTAATTATAAAGAAATAGTAAATGGCATAACATTGCCAATATATAACATAAAAAATTTCTTATGCTGATCAAATTTCTAATAGCATTTATAATTTGCCTCCTCAACAGCTCCACATATTCCTAGCTACAAAATGAGGGTATGTCTTATTTTTATAGGTTTCATGGATATTTTTCATCTCTAGTTCTTTCTGATCTCTGAGGTTGTTTCTTCTGCTAACCCTGATCCCTGAAATGAAAAACACCAAGATTGTCAGCTTACTAATTACAGATTTCATATTTGCTCTGAATTCACTGGAAAATATTAACTGCCACTTACCATTTCTGTTATACATAAAAATCACAAGTTGCTTAGCTTCCCTTGCTAAATAAATGTTAGAAGCATGCTTAGGACATTATCTCCCAGTTGGCTATCTCTTGAGTTCACTCTCAGGTGAAACACCAAGAACTAGGAAATGGGTCAGGGATGAATCCTATTTCATCAACATCTGAAAGCTTTCATCTAGTAGAACATCCAGTCCTCCTTTCATAGCAAAACATATCCCTCCCAGGAAAGTTATTAGTCCAAAGGCCAAACTCAAGTTCCCGTGGTGATACTTCTAGTGCCATGAGTCCTGGGTTAAGTGAGGTAAATAATGAATGGTCTGTTCACTGGGGAATTTATTTCAGCCCTCTCAAGAAGCAGATGAGAATTTTAACCCACTCACATCTGATCTTAGTTTGAAGCCATCTTTCTTTCCCTCAAAGAACAGAAACTAAATTTCAGGCTAGTTAAATCATTTCCCAGTTCAGTGTGCAACAAGAACTTGAAAATTATATGATGAATCACTGCTCTGACCTTCTGCCCTGATATAGATGACTACCTAAGTTATTTATTTTCCAAACCAAAATAATCAGGTTATAGCATTTAACCTTATGCTAGGAGGGGTGGGGACTCATGGAATGAGCCTTGTTGGTGCTTTGATTTTATGCATGTGTATATATACATTCACACAACTGTGCTGGATCATCTTTTGTTTTCTTTCCCAGATTCACTCTGGTTTCTCTTTTAGTTCAGCTAATGGAAGCCTCTGGTCGAACAGAGGACTGGAACAGAGTGAGGACAGAGGGCGTATGTCCCAAGTTCTTCCCCTACGGGGCTACTGACTGGCTAAGGCTGCCTTTCTCCACGGAAGGCCACAGCTCTATCTGGCTAACTTCTCCTACAACTTAGGGTCACTCCAGTTCTCTTAACCTTGCCATTCCTTCATGAAAAGTT
Source organism: Lasiurus cinereus (assembly GCA_011751065.1). Classification (NCBI taxonomy): domain Eukaryota; kingdom Metazoa; phylum Chordata; class Mammalia; order Chiroptera; family Vespertilionidae; genus Lasiurus; species Lasiurus cinereus. Next base: position 2,679,294 of record JAAGEH010000392.1, read on the forward strand.
TCTACTTTCATTTTCTTGCTTGTGCATGCCATCTACCTCCTGCCTCACCTACCTTTAATTACGGAACTTGATTTCAATAATATGATACGGTGATTAAATTGCTTCTGGAATATATCATTTGCATCATTTTACTATAGAAAATTAGTAGTACAATTTGGTCAATTATTAGAATTAATTGTAAAGAATCAGTTTTATATAACTCCCAAAACAGTGAACTGGTGAAAATTTGCCTTGGCATATATCAGCCAATAAAATAAGGTTAAACTTTTAAAGTAAATAGGAGAAGATGAGAGCTAACATATATTTTCAGTTCTAGAATACTAGGGAATTCTATACTGTATACTTTAATCATTGTAACAACTATAATATAGCAAATATTTAAAAGTTAACTTTACCCTGAGCTGCTGCCACTATATTCATGCTGCTGCCATTCAAAGGGGTCAATACACATTTTCTATCTTCATTATTTGCTATCCAAAGAATTGAGAAGCTAAAATAAATAGGAATTTATGAAAATTCAGCAAACACTACCATCATTGCTGCCTTAAAGCTGTCCCTTTGAGGGCTGCTATGGTCTGAAAGTTTGCATACCCTTGAAATTGATATGTTAAAATCCTAACCCTCATAGATAATGGTATTAACAGGTAGGGGTTTGGGAGGTACTTAAGTCATAAAGATGGAGTCCTCATGAATGAGACTAGTTTCTTACAAAAAGAGGCCCCAGAGAAATCCCTACCTCCACCCACCAAGTGAGAATACAAGGAAAAGTCTACAGCCCTGCAGAGGGCCCTCACTGACCAGGCTGGGACTTTAAATTTGGACTTCCAGTCTCCGGAACTGTGAGAAATAAGTTTATGCTATTCATAAGTTACTCAGTCTGTGGTACTTTGTTATAGCAGCCTGAATTCTCTAAGATCAATGGTGATCCTCTCAGTCCCAACCAGCTCCTTTGAATTCAGGTATCAGCTTTCTCAGCCTAATCCTTCTCAAGTGTCTGAGATCAACCAACTACTTCCATGAGGTTGAGGAGGAGAAGGTTAGCTACACTGGCTAGAACAATGATCTTCTCTCCAAAGTCCTTCCTAATTAGGAACCATTATCTTCTGAAGCTGAAGCCACTGGTTCTTCTATATCAATGATAATTAATATTCTGCCTTTTAGAAGCAGGGCACAAAGTACATGTAGTATCTGAGCAAAACCACAGGTTTTATATATAATACTAGAGGCCTGGTGCACAAAATTTATGCACGGGGCAGGGAGGGGAAAGGGAGATGTCCCTCAGCTCAGCCTCACCCTCTACAATCTGGGACCCCACAAGGATCGGGCCAAACCTGGCAGTTGGACATCCCTCTCACAATCTAGGACTGCTGGCTCCCAACCACTCACCTGCCTGCTTGCCTGACCACCTCCTAACCACTCCTCTGCCAGCCTCATCTATGCCTAACTGCTCCCCTGCCAGCCCGATTGCTCTGAACTGCCCTCCCTTGTCAGACTGGTTGCCCCCAACTGCCCTCTCCTGCAGGCCTGGTCCCTTCCAACTGCCCTCCTCTGCCAACCTGGTTCTCCCCAACTGCCCTCCCCTGCCAGCCTACTTGTGGCAGCCATCTTGTGACCACATGGGGTGGTCATCTTGTGCACAGGCATGATGATCAATTTGCATATTACCTCTTTATTATATATGATTCCCTCTGGTATATACACTATGGTGCAAAAATCCAACACAAATGCTTTTCTATCTTTTTTCCCATTATTTCTATTAGCAAATGTTGAGTACAGCTAAAGGATTCCCAGCTCTCCCCTGACACATTAATGAGCAGGCCCCTAACCCACATCTCTCTTCCTTCGCTCTGTGATTGTGAGACACTGAGACTCTCCCACAGTTCAGGTTCCCACAGCTCTTTTCTTCCCTGCAATGTCTGACCTTCCTCTGGATCTGTTCATTTAACAGGGCCCTATCCACAACAGGAGAAGGTACTTGAGCATGGTGCTTTTCCATTCTCTCACTGCTACTGTCTCACCTCAGCTCCATGCTAGCATTTATCCATCTGCTGACTTCTTATCCATCTGCTACTCCCACAGCTCACAGGAGTGGGTGGAGATGAGGCATCCCTGTTATGCCTCAGCCTTTCCCTTAGCTTAATTGCAAATGACCATATTGATTTCAGGAGGGCAGAGTGTCCAGTCAGCATCCCCAGAGAAGACTGTCTGAAAGGGTTTAGTCTTTTCCACTTTCCATTTAAGGATTCATTTTCCTTTTCTCTTGGGTTGTGCTGTTGCAATCAATCTCTCTAAATCTGTGTGTTATCCCCTCCCTTTTAATATTCCTATTTCTACTCTCTATTTTTTTCTTTATTCTCTCATTTTCTTTCTCTCTTCCTCTGTTGCTTCTGCCTTCTTCCATTTTCTCCTTTTCCATTACATTCTTCACTTTCACTTTTTTTTGTTTGTTTGTTTTCTGGACAAAATGGTAAACAAAAATGTTAAGAAAATTTTAAAATGCAATAATTAAAAGGTGAATCTTAAAGGCTTAATAGCCTATAGTTGAAAAGATATACTTTAAAGAGATAAGGCACTTAACAACAACAACAAAAAAAAAAACATGCCATGGTGGAAGGCATACTAAATAAAATGCATAATTGCTAATGCTATAAATTTGATGAATGTGCTTCATTCTCTACATTTACTGGTAAGCAATGTAAGTTGCATACAACCTAGGAGGAAGATTTTTCACACCTTCAACATCTCATTTCCTTTAAAAGTAGCTTTATCCATACTAAAAAGTAAACTCTACATATTCTCGTCCACATAGTTATTTTATTTAAAATCAAGGATATCAAATGCATGACATAGTCCTCACACTTTTTTCCCAACACCCATATAGTATTTGCGAATCATTGACTGTTATTTTTCAATTTGAGCTCAGAAGCAGCTTCTGTTTTTCTCAAAAAAAAGTAATACAAGCATCTTCCACTAGCTGATAGAGAACATCACCAGTGAAGAAGACTATCTTTCATTCCTGCAAAACAAACAAACAAAAACAAAAACAACTGGTCACCAGATATTAACCATGATCATCTCCACATATTGCATTATGCGTTATCATTTATGCTTTTCTAAATTATCAGAATGTGCCATAATGAATATGTATGAAATCAATTATCAGAAAAATTCTAGTTTTAATTAAGTAATTAACTGACAATCCTATATAATTTGAAGACAGTTACCAACATGTAGATTTCGTTCTGACAATACCAAATTCATGTAAATTATCTGAGCAATTCTTTTATCTTACCCTGTTCTGACCCTGTAAAAACACCCTGGTTAATCATATTAAAAACATGAAAACTAGGATTGATTTTTCAAAGATAGTTTAAGACACTTTATATTATTTGTATAGGGTCAAAGAGGAAAGGGGAATGACAAAGCAAGCTGCACTGCCATTAGGAGAAAGTTGCAAGTAGATCACAAGAGGCTGTAAAGAAAAAAATGTCTTTAAGGGGAAAACATTTCATTTCTATTTCACCTGATATATCTTCAAATTAGCTTCAGTATAACACTTGGAAAATGTTAGTTAGCATTCACAGGTAATAATATTACCTTAGCTTAAAGTGTGTGTGTGTGTGTGTGTGTGTGTGTGTGTGTGTGTGTGTATGCGCGTTTACATATGCATGTGAACTTCCATCTCATTAGTTACATTTACCTTGACATTTACCTGGACTTTGGTAATGGCATTTATACTTAACAATTTATTCTTAACACATATCCTACAATGTTATTCTCAAAAGAAGTTCTTTAGTAAATATTGGTCAAGGATAAGAAATCTGTCAAGGAAGCTAATATTAGCCTTGACTTTTAGCAAATTATTTTCATTTCTATATAAGGTATTAGGAACCATTAGCATTTGGTGTTTAAGTTATATGTCTCATAAAAAATCATGGGAATGATATCAAACCTATGGGGGAATTTTGAATAATATTTTGATATGTCAGTGTGAGACATGGTTTACTAAAATGACTTAACTACATTTCACTTACCTGATACTCCTACTCACCAATCTAAAATTATAAGTCAGAGGCCTAAATAGTCAAATAAAAGTCACCAAGTTTATGCATTTATTTGACAAAAAAAAATTAGTATATTTTACTGCTAGATCTTGTGTTTATTAGAATGTGTACAAGATAGATATGTTCCCTGCCTCATAGAGCATGCAAATCAGTGAAGAAACAGATGAATAAATGGCCAACTATAATGCAGTATGTTAGTATTTACTATATGATGATTCATGATAATGTTACATTAATATCACCTGGAGGGATTTTTTAAAAATACACATTCTCAGCACTCTGCTCCAGGTGTCCTGAATCAGAACCATGTGTTAGCATGCCAGGGAAGCCAGAAGAAACAGCTCATTTCTTAGAGAAAATGGGTCTCAAAGGGAATGGGAAATTATCAAGGAGGGGCTTGGCTGAGGCTGCTCTCAGGGCAGGTCAAGGGCAGTGTGTGGGTGGAGGAAGATATCAAATAAAATGAGAATGGGAAAAGAGTGTTTTGATTTTAAGGGACCAGCATGCATAACCCTTTAAATGTAAACAAGCATTTACTATGTTAACATTATACATGCAGTATGGAGGGATGCAGGAGTATGGACATAGTTGAGAGAAATTAAAACTAGTGAAGTAAGCTCTAGCTCATGTAGAACCTTGGAAGATTTAAACTATTTTAAACAATTTAGACTATTTGTATGTAAATCAACAGAGAAGAAATTTGCTCAGGGTCACCAATATGATGTTTCCAGCTTGGGCCATGGTGTAGGTGCTATTAATATCCGCTGATATATAGCACACAGAAGAAAGAGTTGCTTTGTGGGAAGGTAAGAAATTCAATTTTGAACACAATTTTGAAATCCCTGTATTTAGCATCTAGTAGCAATTAATGTCTATAAAATCCACACAAAAGTTAAGACCATTTATTTAACATATATTTAGTAAGTACTTCCTCCATGCTATACCATGTGCTAAATTTAGAGATGAAACAGTGAACAAGAGGAGACATGATGGTGTCAATCTTTGTGAACCATGAATGTGGATGTTGATTGACATCCCAGGAGTGCAAGGGATCATCCAAGAATGAGGTATGATTAAAATACATAAAGAGCTTTAGCCTGTGTGGCTCAGTATTTGGATTATCACAGGTTATCTGGATCATCATGGGTTCTATTCCTGGTCAAGGGCATGTACCTAGCTTATGGATTTGATCCCTGGCTCTGATGTGGGTACATACGGGAGGCAACAGGTCAATATGTCTCTTTTGGGTTGATGTTTTTCTCTCTCTCTCTCTATCTTTCTCTCTCTCTCTCCTTCTTCCCTTCCACTCTCTTGAAAAAAATCAATGGAAAAAATACCCTCCAGTGCGGTCTAACAACAACAACAAAAAAAATGGTACTATGGTTCAACTTCTAATGATCAGGCCACATACCCAGGTTTTAGGTTCAATCCCTGGTTGGGGTATGTGGGGAGGCAACTGAACAATGTTTTTCTCTCACATCTATCTTTCTCTCTCTCTTTATTTCCCCTTTCTCTCTAAAAATATCAATAAAAATAAAATAAAATGCATAAAAATTTAGATGATGAGTAACACATAGGAAGCACTATATCAATGTTAACTACAAAGTAAACAAGCAAAAATGAAAGAGTGATCATTGCGAAACAGAGAATTAAAATAGGATAAAAGGCAGCTGACCATGTGATCCAAAAATCATGAAAGGCCCCTTTGAGAAAAGAATGACATTAACTAATATAAAAGCCATTGGTGTGAATATCAGGAAGAAGAGCAATGAGAGGCAGAGGGACTCACTAATGTGACCATAGGAGAGAATGCATAGGAGGATCTGATGTTGGACTCTTAAAGCCTGCTTCTGCATTTGAATGTTAGCTTAAATGGGAGGCAAAATTGTTAAATGGTTTTAAGCAGGAGAGTTATTTATCTAATTTATAATTTTGAAAATACTACTCTGGCTGTTGTGTGGAGAAATGATTTTGAAAGAGAAAGAGTGAAAGCAGGGAGAGTTTTAAGAGCCTTTTTCAGTTCTCTGGGCAAGAGATGGAATGGCTATTTGTACAAGTGATTGGATTTGGCTTATTTTCTGACAGTGGAGAAGAATTGACTTGCTGATGAATTAAATGTAGAGAAGTGAAGGAAAAGAGGAACAAAGCTAAGTCCTAGTTTGGGAAAGCAATTGTGGGGGGGTAAGCTTGATACTGAGAAGCATAACTAGCAGGAGAGCGGGATATATGAGTTCTTTACAAACTTTCATACTTGATAATATTTTGTTGTTTCTGCAAATATAGTGTAAACTTCTTGAGGAGAAAGACAATGGTTTCTATTATAAATGGTTTACACTGCTTTTTACAATGGTTTTTGAAATGGCAGTATAATAACAAGAAGTGCTTTGTAAATAAATCAAACAAGGATAAAACATATCCTTAATGGAAAATAAGGCCACTATTTTCATGCATTATTTTTTACTTCTTAATTTTACTGTGGTCCCTGAGAATATTAATGTCTACCATGGAGTACTTGGTCTTTATTTACTAAAATATTAATTTAAAAAGCTGTAGCTCTTCCCTGCACTTAAAGAAAAACAAAACATACAAAATAAAGGAAAATTTCTTTTCAGAGAGGGCAAATTTGTCTCCCAAGAGGCTATTGAGAATCTGGAGCTATTTGACTCCAGGAGGGAAAAATGTGGAAAAATTCACATCCAATAAGTACCTATATAGGCTACATATTATTTGATTATGATTTAAACAGCACAGAAATACAAAAGGAATATTTTATTAACATTTCATAGATGTAAAAACAGCATCTAGAAGATACAATAACTTATACAAAGTAATTTAATAGTAAAGGGCACAATCAGAAATCAAATCAGACCAATTGGTGCTCAGAGGTTTTGCATTTCCACACCTGAGATTTCCAGGGGCAGATAGATATCCTTAAGACTTGTCTCTGAGAGGTCAATCAAGAGGTAGGAGAGACCTGACCATGACTTTACTGGCACTCAAAGTCACTTTACTCTAGGTTTCACATGTGAACAGAGCAAAGATTGTCCATGAAGACTTGCCAAGCACAAATTCATCTATGTCAGGGCAGTCATGGATCTGGAACCCCCTTCCTAATTTGGGCAACATACATTTGTTGGTAAGAAAGCTGAGTCTAATGAATGTGGTCTCAGAGACATTTTTCACTACTAAAATTAAACCCAGAACACTTAATTCTAAACATATGGCCAGCCCAAAGTCTTAAAGTCTGTGGCCCAGTGTCAGAGCCCTACAGTTGTCGGCCTACATTTCCCATCCCAAGCATCTATTTTATTCATTTTAAAAATTATTTTTAATATTTTTTAATCAATTTCAAAGAGAGGGAGGAGAGAGTGGTGTTTCATCAATAATGAGAGAGAATCATTGATAGGATGCCTCCTGCATAACCCCTACTGGGGTTCAAGACCACAACCCAGGCATGTGCCCCAAACTCAAACCATGACTTTCTGGTTCATGGGTAGACACTCAACCACTGAGCCACAATGACCTGGCTTAAGTGCCTATTTTAATTCAGGTGCCTTTGCCCAGGAGGAGATGTCCAGGTTATGCTAAGAGTCTTGGTAAATGGTTCCCCCATGAAGTTTTCTTCCTCCTTCATACAAACTAGAAGAGATTTTCAAGAAAGCATACCAACAACTCTATTCTTAGTCCATTTCTTTCCTCTGCTAAAACAGTTCCACTAGCTGCCCTTATTCTTTAAAATCTGTTTAATACCTCAATCCAACCTCTTTTCTACACGCACACCATTCACTTATTTCTATGATATCACATAAACAAAGACACCATTCAAACATCTAGATTTTTAATTTTGGCAGTAGGACTGGTATTGAAGAATATCACTAGTATTGGCATTCATAACCTTGTGTGTGTGTGTGTGTGTGTGTGTGTGTGTGTGTGTGTGTGTGAGTGTGCATGCGTGTGAGCCAGGAAACCCTTTGCAGTCTGGCATTTTTGTCAACCCCCTTTCCAAATACTGTTTTTAAATGTATAAGGTAAAATACATAAGATTAAAAAGAAAACCATTTATATTGAAGTAAAGATTCAAAATACTAACTTTTTTGACAGTTATTTCTATACTTCTTTACTGATACATTAAATAAAAACATATAGCAATTGATTTAATAACAACTATAATTTTTAAGCAGTGATGATCCTAAATGATATTTAGAGCTGTCAGAAACAACAATATAATACAAAAACTATCTATGATTCCTATCAGTAACAAAATCATAGTTGCTATTAAACTATGGTTTTTCTACATGTAAAATTGAAGAAAATACTAAATTCTGTATGCAGTTAGTGAAATAAAAAATGTAATTTTTTCCATCTAAATTGTGGATCCTTTAATTTAACTTAAGAATCCATCTAATTCAGAATATTGAGACCCTCCTTCAACACTAGGAAGATCATACACTAGACCATGTAACTTAGATATTTCTGACATTTCTACTTAATTCCAAAGTAGGAATAATTTGATGCTGTGTTTCAAAGTGGCCTAAGCCAATTTGGACAAGGACAACTTTTACATTGTTTCTGGTGGAACTAATCACTGAATAGTTTCAAGTGAGTGTAAGTTATCTATACAACCTTATTACCATATTATAAGGAAAGTAAAGTTTATTCCATTCTAAATAAGAAATATATTAAGCAAATATTTCCATGAAACAAAACCGCAAATAATTACATTTCTGTGAGCTCAATGAAGCCCCATATTTCTGCCTTTTTTACTTATTTTTTGTTTTTTTATTAATGTTTTAAATGTATACATATCTTCCCATTGCCCTCCCAGGCATACCCTAAATCCCCAGTGTCTTGTGTTTATTGGTTATGCTTATATGCATGCATACAAGTCCTTTGGTTGATCTCTTATCTACCCTACCTTTCCTTAACCTTCCTGCGGTAATTTGACAGTCTTTTTGTTGCTTTACTGCCTCTGTATCTATCCTTATGTTCATCAGTTTATAATGTTCTTTATTATCCACATATGAATGATATCATGTGATGCTTCTCCTTCATTGACTGGCTTATTTCACTTAGCATAAGACTCTCCAGTTCCAATTAATTGCTGCAAATGGTAAGAATCCTTCTTTTTTATGGCAGCATAGAATTCCATTGTGTAGATGTACCACAGTTTTCTGATCCACTCATCTGCTGACAGGCACCTAGGCTGTTTCCAAATTGTAGCTACTGTAAATTGTGCTGCTATGAACATAGGGGTGCATAAATCCTTTCTGATTGGTGTTTCTAGTTTCTTAGGATATATTCCTAAGAGTGGGATTGCTGGATCAAATGGGATTTCCATTTGTAGTTTTCTGAGGAAACCCCGTACTGTTCTCCACAGTGGCTACAGCAGTCTGCATTCCCACCAACAGTGCACAAGGGTTCCTTTTTCTCCGCATCCTCACCAACACTTGTCATTTGTTGATTTGTTGATGATTGCCATTCTGACAAGTGTGAGATGGTATCACATTGCCATTCTGATTTGCATCTCTTGGATGATTAGTGACTTTGAACATCTTTTCATGTGCCTTCCTTCTGTCGTCTTTTGAAAAGGTTCTATTTAGATCCCATGCCCATTTTTTTTTATTGGATCCTTTATCTTCCTTTTATTAAGTTGTATAAGTTGACTGTAGATGTTGGAGATTAAACCTTTATGCGTGATAATATTTGCAAATATGTTCTCCCATACAGTGGGCTTTTTTGTTGTTTTGTTGATGGTTTCTTTTGCTGTACAAAAGCTTTTTATTTTGATGTAGTCCCATTTGTTTATTTTTTCTTTAGCTTCCATTGTCCTTGGAGCAGTATAGGCAAAGAAGTTCTTTCATTATATGTCTGAGATTGTGCTGCCTGTGGATTCTTCTAGTATTTTTATGGTTTCCCATCTTATGTCTAAGTCCTGTATCAATTTGGAGTTTATTCTTGTATGTATATGGTGTAAGTTGGTGGTCTAGTTTCATTTTTTTGCATGTATATTTCCAATATTTCTAACATCATTTATTGAAGACTCCATTGTATGTTCATTCCTCCTTTGTCCAATATAAATTAAGCATAGTGGTTTGGGTGGATATCTGTATTCTCTATTCTATTCCATTTCTCTATATGTCTGTTCTTGTGCCAGTACCAGACTGTTTTGAGAACAGTGGCTTTGTAATATAGATTGATATCTGGTATTGAGTTTGGTTGTTCTTTCTCAGGATTGCTGTGGCTATTCAGGGTCTTTTTTTGTTCCAGATGAATCTCTGAAGAGTTCTTTCTAGGCTTGGGAAATATGTCATTGGTATTTTAATGGGTAGTGCATTGAATCTATAGATTGGTTTGGGTAGTATGGACATTTTTATGATGTTGATTCTCCCAATCCATGAGCATGGTATGCTCTTCCATCTGTTTGAGTCTTCCTCTATCTCTTTTTTCAGTGTCCTGTAGTTTTCTGTGTATAGGTCTTTTACCTCCTTAGTTAGGTTTATTCCTAGGTATATTAATTTTTTTGGTGTGATGGTAAATGGGTTTGCTTTTTTAGTCTCTCTTTCTGTAATTTCCCTATTAGTGTATAGAAATGCCATAGATTTCTTGGCATTAATTTTGTGTCTTGCTACATTGCCGAATTCATTTTTTAAGTCTTTTAGTGTTTAGATGGAGTCCTTCGGGTATTTTATGCACAGTATCAAGTCATCTGCAAAAAAGGACAGCTTTACTTCTCCTTTTCCAATTTGGATGCCATTTATTTCTTCTTGTCTATTTGTAATAGCTAACCCTAATATTATGTTTAACATTGTCTATGAATCTCCTGATTTTACCTTCAATTTTGATTGAAAGCCTTGCTGGGTATAGTATTCTTGGATTCAGACTCTTCCTTTACATGAATTTGTATATTTAATTCCATTTCCTTCTGGCCTGATGAGTTTCTGTTAAGAAATCAGTTCCTAGTCTGATGGGGGTTCCTTTGTAGGTCACTTTCTGTTTCCCTCTGGCCACTTTTAAGATTTTTACTTTGTTATTGGTGTTTGCCAATTTAATTGTAATGTGCCTTGGTTTTGGTTCTTTGGGATTTTTTTTATTTGGGACTCTGTGAGCTTCTTGGATTTGTTTGGGTTTTTTCTTTCCTATATCAGGGAAGTTTCTGTCATTATTTTTTCACACACATTTTCTATTCCTTGCTCAGTTTCCACTCTTTCTGGAACCCCAATTATGCGGATGTTGTTTTGTTTCATGCTATCCCAAGGCTCCCTTATGCTCTCTTTTTGCTTTTTAATTTTTTTTTTCTTGAAGCTATTGTACTTGGGTATTTTTTTCCTACTTTGTCTTCTAGCTCACTGATGTGATCCTCTGCTTCTTGTAATCTACTTTTGATGCTTTCTATTGAGTTCTTTACAGAAGCAATGTCTTTTTCATTTCCCCTGATTATTCTTCATTTCCTCTTGGTTCTTCTTCATTTCCTCTTGGATCTTACTCATATTGTCGATTTTGTCTTTTATTCTTTTCAGCCATTTTATGACCATTTCTCTGAACTTTTTCTCTGGCAGGTTTATTTCTGCTTCTATTTCATTTACTTCCTTTTCTGGTGATACCTGCTTTTCTTTCATATGCAGGCTGTTCTTCATCTGCCCAGGGTCTTTCTTCTCTGGGAGTCTGGTTATGTAGTTCTCTCTCCTACATTGATTTATAGACACAAACTATAACATGATCAGGTACAAAACACAAGGCACTGAACAGAAATGTATTCATGATATTAATAACCACAAATTAGGTGACCACCAATGAAAGAAAAAGTAGGGGTAAGTAGAGAAAGAAGAAGAGAGAAATTAGGAATAAAGAAAAGAAAGAAGTGCTAAAATCAAATTGGGTGAAGAGAGAAAAAAAAGAGGGAAGAAAAAAGAAGGAGAAGAAGAAGAAAAGAGAAAGGAAAGCAAGCAAGAGAGAAAAGAAAGTGAATAAGAAAGAAAAAGGGAACAAATTATATATGTGAGGAGAAAACTCCCATAGAACAGCCACTAATCCCAATAAATGCCAGGATCAAGTACCTGGAGATTAATGCAAACTACAAATTACAACTAATATCAAGGGAATGAGGGAAAACAGAGGTATAAAAAACATACCAAAACAAAGGAAACAAAAAGCAAAATAAAACAAGTAAAATAAGGAAAAACAATCTCATAAAAAGTATTAAAAATAAATATAATCACTGTTCAGGCAAACAACAACAAAAGGACATAGAGAAAAACAACCTTTTGGTTAGTGAAGACAGAGAAGAGAGAGGTTTGTATGGTCTTGGAGTAGGGGATTCGAAATTAGATATATTAGTGTGGTGAAATTTTAACCAGGTAAAAAGAAAGAATAGAGAGAATCTAAAGTTGGAAAAGGGAAAGAGAAATAAGACAACAAAATGGGGAAAGTTAGGAAGAAACTGTGGGCATAAAGGTAGAGTTGAGATAGGGTAAAATTATGCTAAAGGAAAGGTCAAAATAGAACTCTAATTCCAAAGTAAAATAAAGAGAAAATAAAATGACACTTCTTTTTTTTTTCAAAAAGGTAAAATAGTAGTAGTAATAATACTAATTGAAAATAAAAATGTAATAATTAAAAAGGTAAAATCAATTGAGGAGAAAAGACAAAAAATAGCTTTTCTAATTAAAATATAAAAAAATTAAAAATTAAAATGAAAAAAATTAAAAATAAAACAATAGAATGGGCAGTAGCGGAGTTCATTCACTTGCACTATTGTTCTGTTCGGCTCTCCTGTTTCCCAGTCAGAAGGATATTGCCATTCCCTGAGTTCCATTGCTGAGGTGTGTCTTAATCTCTTTATTCTTTTGTGATTATGCTAAAGTCAATTTGTGAGTCATCCACTGGGTGGCAGTGTTTTGGAATTGACTTCTGAGACTAAGCACAGAACCTCTCTAGCCTGTGCTTAGATCCTGCTTAGTCTGTGGTACTCAGTACTGGTTTGTGGGGGTAGTTTGCCCCACAGCTGATTTTCTGATGGTTATTCTACGCTCTGATCCCCAGGTTCCAGAAACACAACTTTCCCCTGCAGTCTCTCAGGATGTTTCCAATTGTATGATCCTGTGTATTGGGCTTAGCAATCAGAAGCCATGGTCTGAAGAGGGAAGAGTTCAGTCTGTGCTCTCCCCCTTCTCCAGTCCTATTTAAGTAGCCGGGACACTGTAATAACTCCCAGGCTGTCTTTTTGCCTCATATCAAAATGGGTTGTTTTCTAGAGCTCCCCTCTGTTAAAAGCACTGAGAGCCCCCTTCCACATTTAGGGATCATGCCCTGCCCCACATCCATGGATTTCTCTTAAGAGCAGCTTTCCCCCAGTCCAATTCCCACAGAGTACGTGTCTCTCTGTTCTGCAGGACCGCAGACCTCACCTTATCCTAGGCAAAATCTGACCTTTCCATGTGACATGTGGAGCTCCTCTGAGTCCGAGTGTTTGCGCTGATTGGAGAGTGGTGTTCTGGGTCTCCCAGCTGTTCAGACCACTGTAGACATCCACTTCCCCCTGAAAGATGGCATGGTCTCCACGTTTGCACTGGTGGCTCTGGGAGACAAAACCCCGTGCAGTCCCCCACCTTTACCTGGAGGATAACTGTCTCTTAACTTGCCAACAAACACTCCCAGTGCAACCCTCAGTTATTCTCACTGTCTTCTCAGTGACAAGGCTCCAGACATGTCCATCTATTCTGCCGCCATTTTTTTCTCCTCTGTCTTTTTTAGATTGGGTTTCATTGAGCTCACAGAATAGGTGAGCCCTGCATGAAACTTCTACTCCAGGTCAATGTTACAACATTTTGGAGGCATGGAACTGCCTGTGACTTTTATGTCAGCTTAGGAAATCAAGGATAGCCCTTAAGTCATTAAGGGATCAGCAGGAGGGGCCATCTCTAAGAGCATAAGCATTGTGCTACCCTGAATTAGTATATTCTGTCCATGCAACTACATGCAGCATTGCTAAAATATTTTAGTCAAGTCACATCTCCAGAATGACTTTTATTTTATCTAATTTAAGTATAGTTTACCAGTGATCATGATAAATAACAAGTCATTAATTTCATTGAGCAACACAAAATCTGACCTTCATTTGCTGATTAGAAAATTCTTAGGTGTTTATGAACACCTGAAGATTACCCTTTTTTTTTAATATGATATTAGGTAACATCCTGGGAGTGTGGATTCTTTTCTTTTTTTTAATATATTTTATTGATTTTTTTTACAGAGAAGAAGGGAGAGGGATAGAAAGTCAGAAACATCGATGAGAGAGAGACATCAATCAGCCGCCTCCTGCACACCCCACAGTGGAGATGTGCCCGCAAGCAAGGTACATGCCCCCGACAGGAATCGAACCTGGGACCTTTCAGTCCACAAGCCGACGCTCTGTCCACTGAGCCAAACCGGTCTCGGCAAGGAATGTCGATTCTTAATTCAAGGAAATAAATGGTCCTAGAGTTGAAGCTTAAACTAACTAGCATATACATGATATTTTACAGTGTGTGCCAAAATGTTTTGAAGTAAATTATTACAGATACTGTAACAGTCCTTTGTTCAGCTTGAATACAGAAAATTTTATATTTTTAAAGATTTTTTTTTTTTAGAGAACAAAGAAGGGAGAGTGAGTAATAGAGAAACACTGATATGAGCATGAGTGAGTGATTGTGATTGCATTTCCCTCATTGACATGCCTCTGACACTCTTGTTGAAGATGTTGATCTTGTATAAAGCTGCTGGCTCCTACACGCCCCCTATCAGGGATCAAGGCTACAATCAGGGCACATGCTCTGACTTGGAATTGAACCAGCAACCTTTAGGTGCATAGGACGAAGTCCAACTGACTAAACACCAGTCAGGGCTTCAAGTGTGATATTTTAATAAGATCCCTCCCCAAGGATTTTTGGATGCCTGACAGAATGACCACATGTCTTCATGTCCACCACGTTGTCAAATCAGTTAAATATCACTGAATCTCTCTGAATTTTCTCGTACTACCTTTTGTCATCCCCTCTTTCATACAACTACCGAACACTTTAAAAACATTGAATTTCAGGAAATGAGATACTTTAACAAACTCTTTAGTTCCTATTAATTATCTTAAATTGTCTTATTTAGTAAGATCTTTGATATATTTTTAAAAAGGGTAATCTTCAGGTGTTGATCATTATTAATTTACTAGTTTAGTTACATCCTTTCATTTCATTTCATTTTTTCAAGGAAGGAAATTAAAAGGTTATAATAATTCCAGTTATTATTACAAAAGTCTAAACATATTTTTTCTGTACAAGGTAACAACAAACTTCATTAATTCTAAAGGAACTGGAAAATATATGCTAGAAGCTCTTGTAAGTTATTACAGTCTAATTGTAGTTAATTTTATTCTCTGGACAACTAATCTCTCAAAACATTTGCAGTGGTTGATTAAATCCACTCCTTGCTAAAATCAAGGTCTTGAGGTAATTGATGTGCTAATAGACCTGCTATTATTTGAGGCTGTGCTTCCTCACAGAGATCAAGTCAAGGAATGGATAAAGTCCAAGTAAAGTACCTATTTTGCAACAGGAGCTATGATAATTGCCAGGGGACAGACTGCTTATCTGTGAGAGTTTTCACCTTTCATTAATATGTAGTTAGGTTGGACATCAGAGAAGCTGGCCCCCATGGGAATACTCTCTGAATCTCCCATTATCTCATTGGCTTGACCCACTTTTATCTACATCCACAGAAAGATCTGGCTTTTCACATTTGGGCTTTCTAAATTATCAGCTAGCTATGAACTTGCGTCCCAAAGCTCCATGCAGAGTTGACTACTGTAAATTTGGACAAATGTGTACATCAATAAAGTATCAGTTTAAATGTTCCAGACTAAATATTTTAGAAGTAGACAAAATAAATATTTCATTCTGAGGCTTGTGCTTCCATGTGCTTACTGTGGGGCTGCAGGTCTGTTTTCTTCAGGCATCTGGGAGAGCCACCCAGTCCCACTGTCCAGCAATTCCTGATTTCTCATACCTCAGGCTGAATTCACTACTGAGTCTAAATGGATCCAATGATAGACTATGAACAAGGCTTTAAAAACTCCATGAGTGAAACAAGAACTGTTTTCTTCTATCTCAACCAGACATAATCTGGGTGGTAGAAATTTAGAATTATTATTTGAGACTAATCAATTTTATTTTATCTTGAGCTTGTGAGAGATTGATTAAGTAGGGGGCAATGTTTTGTGGCCTCAGCTTTCTTTATCTTTGTCCTCATAAAGAATATTTCTGCTTCAGAGTTTATTGTGGAAGTTTATTAGAGATGATTTACCAGTATTATAAGTTTACTATGAGCCAGGCTCTATGCTAATGCTTCCTTCACTCATACCATGTCATTTAATTTTTACAATATATAAGTATTATTACACTTATATCACATTTTAGTAAGTGCCATTTATCCCTATTTTACAGATGAGAAATGTTAACTTTAAGGATCCCACATGTAGGAAGTAGCAGATCCCAGACCAAAACTAGAATAGTAATCATCTGTTGAATGAGAACATAATCAGATATGACCTGGTTGTTTTGAATGACATTTAGCAAAGAACTAGCCATCAATCATTTTAACCAAGTTCACCTTTTGTTGTTGCTCTTTAAGTATAATTTTGTCCCAGGAAATTCATAGTGAGTGATTGTGATTGCATTTCCCTCATTGACATGCCTCTGACACTCTTGTTGAAGATGTTAATCTTGTATAAAGCTGTCTTTGGAACTGATGATGCTGCCACATCCCATTCCTTTGGGAAATGGAAAGAGGTCATGCATAAAATAGAGCAAAATGTATTAGGGCCAAGTTAAACTGCTAAAAAGAATAATCACTCTAATAGGTTTTTTAAATTATTTTAAATCCATTTTTAATTACATAAGCTCATTTCAGAAGTCCTACTGATGTAATGAGAAGTTCACAAATTCTGTGCAAATTGAAAACAGATTATATTGTTTAATAAAATAACACTTTATTTCTATATTATCATATATGTAAATTTATGCATACATACATAAATTATCTGTGTATATGTATAAACTTTAATTTATCAGGGCTACTCAATTTCATCTTCAACCTAAGAATTTAGAATATATGTATTCCCATATATTCTCATATCAATGATGATAAAACATAGCATTCTAAGGTTACAGAGTGCATTTTTCTAAACAAAATGTGGTTCCTATTTTAGAAACTTGATGTCATCAAGGTATCATCATCAAATTTAGCTTCTGTATTGTTCTTTAAGATAAAAATTGAGAAGAAAGCTTTGCAAATGTGTAAATCCCAGAAAAGTTATTAAAGAATTCCTGGCTCTTGCTTAGGATGTATTCTACATTTTAATTCATATTGGTAGTAGACAGGAAACTTCCCTTCTAGATTGAAGCCTGAATAAAAGAGTGCATTGGGAAAAAATAACTCTGGTTTCTGCTCTCATAACTCCCTTCTTCCCATAAAATAAACCTGTGCAGAATATGTGAATTAGCATCTCAAACCTATCCCTGAAAATAATGAATGTTGAATTCCTGGGGAGCCCCTGGTGGGTCAGATTGCAAGGCTGAAACCTGAAAAGTACTAGGGAAACTTTATAGAATCATTAGGGTAGTGGTCAGGCTGTAAGTTTCAAATACAGACCATCAGACCTCAAAGGGAAAGCAGGGGAGGTGGGGGAAAGGGGAGAGATCAACAAAAGGACTTATATGCATTCATATAAGCATATGGACATAGATACTAGGGGTGGTGAGGGCATGAGTGAGGTGGGTGGGAGGCCAATGGAGGGATAAGGACACATATATAATACCTCAATCAATAAAGAAAAAAAAGATGGGGGGAAAATGGTGTCGGAATAGACGGACTCATCTGGAGCTTTGTCGCTGGACAGAGGGAGAGAGAGAACAGCTGAGAGTCGCACGAGGAGTGTTTGTTGGCAAGTTAAGAGTCAGTTATCCTCCAGGAGATGGCGTGGAACTGCGGGACGGGGCTCTCCTGGCCAGGCAGCCCCACTGCCAGTGGGTTTTTGTCAGCCGGAGCCACCAACGCGAATGCAGAGACCTCGCCATCTTGCAGAGGGAGTGGATGTCTACGGCGGCCTGAAAGCTGCGGCTGGCTGAAACACCCACTGAACAGCCGGAGACACAGAACACCGCTCTCCAATTGGCACAGACACACGGCGGATTCAGAGATCCACACGGCACACGGAAAGGTCAGATTTCGTCTGGGATAAGGTGAGGTCTCCTGCCCCTCAGAACAGAGACATGCACACTATGGGAACCTGGCTGCAGGAAAGCTGCCTCTGGAGAGGTCAGCAGAGCTGGGCAGGGCGTGATCCCTAAGTGTGCAGGCAAGCTCTCCGAGCTGTTGACAAAGGGGAGCTCTGGAAAATGACTCATTTTTTATCTGAGAGTTATTACAGTGTCCCGGCTGCAAAATCCCCACAAACCGGCTTTGAAAAACACAGAGTAGCAGAATCTGAGCACAGCCTAGAGAGGTCCTGTGCTTTGTCTCAGAGATAAATTCCGAAACACTGCCACCCAGTGGATGACGCACAAATTGACTCTCGCATAACCACAAAAGAATAAAAAGATTAAAACATCAACAGTACAACACAGGGAACTGCAATACCTTCCCTACTGGGAAACAGGAGTGCCAAGCAGAATAATAGTGGAAGTGAATGACCACTCTATTTTTTTTTCTTTTTCCTTTTATCTTTTTTTTTTCTTTTTTTTTCTTTTTTACATATTTTAATTAAAATACTATTTTTTTCCGCCTCAATTGATTTTACCTTTTTGATTATTACATTTTTGTTTTCAACTAGTATTATTAATTACTACTAGTATTTTACCTTTTTTGGACATTCTATTTTCATCTTTCCTTTAGCATAATTTCACTCCAACTCAACTCTACCTTTATGCCAACACTTTCCTCCTAACTTTCCCCATTTTGTTGTCTTGTTTCTCTTTCCCTTTTCCAACTTTAGTTTCCCCCTATTCTTTCTCTTTACCTGGTTAAAATTTCACCCCACTTATATATCTAATTTCAAATCCCCTACTACAAGTCCATACAAATCTCTCTCTTCTTGTCTTCACTAGCCAAAAAGTTGTTCTTTTTTCTCATTGTCCTTTTGTTACTATTTGCTTGAACAGTGATTATATCGATTTTTTGACCTTTTTTGTGAGATTGTATTAGCTTATTCTACTTGTTTTATTTTGCTTATTGCTTGCTTTGTTTTTTACCTCTCTTTTCCCTCGCCTCCCTCGATACCAGTTGTTATCTGCAGTTTGTATTAATCTCTAGGTACTGGTTGCTGGCCTTTACTGGGAGTAGTGACTGTTCTATTGGAGTTTTCTCCTGACATCTATATTTTGTTCCCCTTTTCTCTCTTATCCGCTTTCTTTTCTCTCTGACTTTGTTTCTCTTTCTCTTTTCTTTTTCTCCTTTTTTTAAATTTTATTTTATTTTATTTTTAGCTCATTTATTTATTTTTTTCCCCTCTCCCAATTTGATTTTGGCACTTCTTTCCTTTCTTTTTCCCTCAATTTCCTCTTCCTCTTTCTCTACTTACACCTAATTTGTCTTTATTGGTGGTCACCTTATTGGTGATTATTAACATCGTGAATACATTTCTGTTCAGTGCCTTGTGTGCTGTACTGAATCGTGTTGTAGTTTGTGCCTTTGAATCAACGTAGGAGAGAGAACTACATAACCAGACACCCAGAGAAGAGAGACCATGGGCAGAAGAAGAAACAGCCTGCATACGACAGATAGGCAATTATCACCAGAAAAGGAAGTAAATGAAATAGAAGCAGAAATAAGTCTGCCAGAGAAAGACTTCAGAGAAAGATCATAAGGTGGATGAAAAGAATGGAAGACAAGTTCCACATTGTGAGTAAGAGCCAAGAGGAAATGAAGAAGAAGCAAAAAGAAATGCAGAAGCAACACGAAGAAATGCAAAAGAAGCAGGAAGAAATGCGGAAGAACCTAAAGGAAATGCAAAATAATCAAGATGAAATGAAAAATTACATCACTGCTATAAAGAACTCAATAGAAAGCATCAAAAGTAGACTAGAAGAAGCAGAGGACCACATCAGTGAGCTGGAAAACACGGTAGGAAAAAATACCCAAGTACAGCAGCTTCTAGAAAAAAAAGTTAAAAAGCAAGAGGAGAGCCTAAGGGAACTTTGGGATAACATGAAACAAAACAACATCTGCATAATTGGGGTTCCAGAAAGCGTGAAAACTGAGCAAGGAATAGAAAACCTGTTTGAAGAAATAATGACAGAAAATTTCCCCAATATAGAAAAGAAAAAACCCACACAAATCCAAGAAGCTCACAGAGTCCCAAGCAAAATAAGCCCCAACAAACCGACACCAAGGCACATTATAATTAAATTGGCAAACACCAACGACAAAATAAGAATCTTAAAAGCAGCCAGAGAGAAACAGAAAGTTACCTACAAAGGAACCCCCATAAGACTAGCTACTGATTTCTCAACAGAAACTCATCAGGCCAGAAGGGGATGGAATGAAATATACAAAGTCATGCACAGGAAGGGTCAGTATCCAAGAATACTATACCCTGCAAGACTCTCAATCAAAATTGAAGGTGAAATCGGAAGCTTTACAGACAAAAAAGGACTATGGAATATATTACCACCAAACCAGCAATGCAAGAAATGCTAAAGGGTCTGCTGTAATAAAAAGAAAGAGGAAGCAAAGAAGGAATGTGGGGGTAAGGACTAAAAATGGCAACAGATAAGTACTTATCAATAACAACTTTAAATGTAAACGGATTAAATGTTCCAATCAAAAGACATAGGGTAACCGATTGGATTAGAAAGCATGATCCATATATCTGCTATATGCAAGAAACCCACCTCAGGAAAAGAGATGCACACAGATTGAGGGTGAAGGGATGGAACATGGTATTTCAGGCAAACGGAAATGAAAAAAAGCTGGGGTTCCAATACTTATATCTGACAAATTTGATCTCAAAATGAAGAACATAACAAGAGATAAAGAAGGCCACTTCATAATACTAAAGGGAACAATCCAACAAGAAGAAATAACTCTGGTAAACATATATGCACCCAATATAGGAGCATCTAAATACATAAAAAAAACTCTTGGAGGATATTAACGGAGAGATTGACAGCAATACAATCATAGTAGGAGACTTTAATACCCCACTGTCACCATTGGACAAATCCTCTAAACAAGAAATCAGCAAAGAAACATAATCCTAAATGACTCACTAGAACAGATAGAATTAATTGACATCTTCAGAACATTTCACCCCAAAGCCACAGAATATATATTCTTCTCCAGTGCACATGGGTCATTTTCAAAGATAGATCATATGTTGGGTCATAAGAAAAGTCTCTTCAAATTCAAGAAGATAGAAATCATATCAAGCATTTTCTCAGACCACAGTGGCATAAAACTGGAAATCAAGTATAATAAAAACAATAGAAAGAAATCAAACACATGGACTAAACAGCATGCTATTAAACAACGACTGGGTAACCAAAAAGATCAAGGAAGAAATAAAAAACATCATGACAACAAATGACAATGACAACACAACAATACAAAATTTATGGGACACAGTGAAAGCAGTCTTGAGAGGGAAGTTCATAGCCCTACAAGCCTATTGCCAAAAACAGGAAACAATGGCAATAAATTAGCTAACCCTACAACTAAAAGAGCTAGAAGGAGAGCAACAAGAAAAGCCCAGTGTATGCAGAAGGAAGGAAATAGTGAAGATCAGAGCGGAGATAAACAACTTGGAGACCAAAAAACAATTCAAAAGATCAACAAAACCAAGAGCTGGTTCTTTGAAAGGATAAACAAGATTGATGGACCTCTAGCCAGGCTCATCAAGAAGCAAAGAGAGAAGGCCCAAATAAACAAAATCAGAAATGAAAGAGGAGAAATAACAACAGTCCCTGTAGAAATACAAAGGATTGTTAAAAATACTATGAACAACTCTATAATTCCAAAAAACTGGACAACCTACAAGAAATGGACATTTTCCTAGAAAAATATAACCTTCCAAAACTCAATGAGGAGGAATCTAAACATCTCAATAGGCCAATAATGATGGAAGAAATTGAAGCAGTCAACAAAAAGCTTCCAGCAAATAAAAGCCCGTGACCAGATGGCTACACAGGACAGTTTTACCAAACATTCAAGGGACAATTAAAACCTATCCTCCTCAGAATATTCAAAAACATTCAAGAAGAAGGAACACTTCCAAACACCTTCTATGAAGCCAGCATCACCCTAATACCAAAACCAGATAAAGACAATGCAATGAAAGAGAATTATAGGCCAAAATCTCTCATGAACATAGATGCCAAAATCCTCAAAAAAATTCTAGCAAATCGTATCCAGCAGTACAACAGAAAGATCATACACCATGACCATGTAGGATTCATCCCAGGAATGCAGGGGTGGCACAATATCTGCAAATCAATAAATGTAATACATTACATAAACAAATTGAGAGATAAAAATCACATAGTCATATCAATTGATTTAGAAAAAGCATTTGACAAAATTCAACTCCCTTTCTTGATAAAAACTCTCAGGAAAGTGGGAATAGAAGGATCATACCTCAACATCATAAAAGTCATATATGATAAATTCACAGCTAACATCATACTCAATGGGCAAAAACTAAAACCATTTCCCCTAAGAACAGGAACAAGACAGGGATGCCCACTCTCACCACTCCTGTTTGACATGGTACTGGATGTATTAGCCATTGCAATTAGACAAGAAGTAGAAATAAAAGGCATCCAAATTGGAAAAGAAGTAAAGCTGTCCTTATTTGCAGATGACATGATATTGTACATAAAAAACCCAAAGGACTCAATTCCAAAACTAATCAACTTAATGAATTTGGCAAGGTAGCAGGATACAAAATTAATGCTAAGAAGTCTGTGGCATTTCTATACACTGATAGTTTTATTACAGAAAGAGAGACTAAAAAAGCAATCCCATTTACCATCACATCAAAAAAATTAAGATGCCTAGTAATAAACCTAACTAAAGAGGTAAAAGACCTATATGTAGAAAACTACAGGACACTGAAAAAAGAGATAAAGGAAGATGTTAACAGATGGAAGAGCATACCATCCTCATGGATTGGGAGAATTAACATCATTAAAATGTCCATACTACCCAAAGCAATCTATAGATTCAATGCACTACCTATTAACATACCAACGACATATTTCACAGACCTAGAAAGAATTCTTCATAGATTCATCTGGAACAAAAAAAGACCACGAATAGCTACAGCAATTCTGAGAAAGGAGAAAAAAGTAGGTGGAATCTCAATACCAGATTTCAAGCTATACTACAAAGTGACTGTTCTCAAAACTGCCTGGTACTGGCACAAGAACAGACACATAGATCAATGGGATAGAATAGAGAACCCAAATATCCACCCAAACCACTATGCTCAACTAATATTTGACAAAGGAGGCATGAACATTCAATGGAGCCAAGATAGCCTCTTCAATAAATGGTGTTGGGAAAATTGGACAGATACTCACAAAAAAATGAAACTGGCCCACCAACTTACACCAAATACAAAAATAATCTCAAAATGGATACAGGACTTAAACATTAGAAGGGAAACCATAAAAAAAACTAGAGGAATCCACAGGCAGCACAATCTCAGATATATGCCGAAAGAACTTCTTCACTGATACTGCTCCAAAGGCAATGGAAGCTAAAGAAAAAGTAAACAAATGGGACTACATCAAAATAAAAAGCTTTTGCACAGCAAAAGAAACCATCAACAAAACAACAAAAAAGCCCACTGTATGGGAGAACATATTTGCAAATGATATCACTGATAAAGGTTTAATCTCCAAAATCTACAGCCAATTTATACAACTTAATAAAAGGAAGATAAACAACCTAATAAAAAAATGGGCAATGAACCTTTTCAAAAGACGACAGAAGGAAGGCCAAGAGACACATGAAAATATGTTCAAAGTCACTAATCATCCGAGAGATGCAAATCAAAACAACAATGGGATACCATCTTACACCAGTCAGAAGGGCAATCATCAACAAATCAACAAATGACAAGTGTTGGCGAGGATGCGGAGAAAAAGGAACCCTTGTGCACTGTTGGTGGGAATGCAGACTGCTGCAGCCACTGTGGAGAACAGTATGGAGTTTCCTCAAAAAACTAAAAATGGAACTCCCATTTGACCCTGTAATCCTACTCTTAGGAATATATCCTAAGAAATCACAAACACCAATCAGAAAGGATTTATGCATCCCTATGTTCATAGCAGCACAATTTACAATAGCTACAATTTGGAAACAGCCTAGGTGCCCATCAGCAGATGAGTGGATGAGAAAACTGTGGTACATCTACACAATGGAATTCTATGCTGCCATTAAAAAGAAGGAATTCTTACCATTTGAAGCAACCTGGCTGGAACTGGAGAGCCTTATGCTTAGTGAAATAAGCCAGTCAATGAAGGAGAAGCATCACATGATCTCACTCATTTGTGGATAATAAAGAACATTATAAACTGATGAACAAAAGGATAGATACAGAGGCAGTAAAGCTTCAAACAGACTGAAATTACAACAGGAAGATTAAAGTTAGGTGAGGTAGATAAGAGATCAATCAAAGGACTTGTATGCATGCATATAAGCATAACCAATGAACATAGACACTGGGGGGTTGGTTTATGCCTGGGAGGGAGGAGGGGCAATGGGAATATATGTATAAAAAATAATAAAAACATTTAAAAAAGGAAAAAAATAGTCTCATTTATTTTGCCACTCAAATCTGAAGGCTTTTGCATCAATGAGTTAGTGATGGGCCCAAAACTTTGGTATTTTGCTGGAACAGTCCCTGTGGTTAATGGTTGGCATTAGATATTGCATGAATTTTAGATTTCAAAGCCCAAGATAGGCTCCTATGATTCTCATCTTTGTTTTTAGTTAAGAACAGAAGAATCTCAGTCCATCCATCTCTATGGCTGAGCTGTGAAAAATGCCTGGTCTGAAAATGGATAAGCTTGTGGTCTAGAACTTGCTGGCCAGGAAACCTATGGAGGTAGGACTTACAACCTCTCCAAAGATATGCTATGGGGGGCAAATGGAGAGTGGTTGATTCAGAAGTTCAGTCTAGAGGTCAAAATGTTACCCACACAGAGAGAGACCAGCCTCCTAACTAGTCTTATTGGTTCCACTTGAGTGATCTTTTCTGCAGTGCACTGTTGACCATGCTACTCCCTTGATTAAGCTAGTTCAATAACCAGGACTTAGGGCAAGAGTACAAATGCAATCCTACATCCATCTAGCTAAATATATAAAAGTTATACATCAATTTAACATATTAATAAACAGAATATGTCCTCCTTTTGTGAGAAATATGCCTTTTTGTCGACAAAATATTTACAGAACATGTAAAGCTATGGTTTTTATTTGGAAAAGTCAGGCAAATAGTAAAACAACTAAATTGGATTATTGTGCATGCCAAAGTATTCTGCCAAGAGCCTAGTAATATTAGGATGAGAAATAAAAACAGGAAAAATATAAGATATCTAAAAATGGTACACATGTACTTTTAATAATTATAAAGGCAGTGTTTATCAAAATACATATTATTTTCAAAATTGAGCTGTCAGCTGTTAAAGTGTCTACACATTTCTTTGGGACACCTTATATATTTTATTAGTATCTATATAATAAAAGCCTAAGTGACTGTTAAAGCAGAACAACCAGACAGGCAGATCACTATGATGTGCCTGACTACCAGGGGAAGGCACTCAATGCAAAAACTGCCCCCTGGTGGACAGTGCACTCTCACAGTGGAGCAGCCTCTCAACCAGAAGCCAGGCTCATGTTGGGGAGTGCAGGGGTGGTGGTGGAAGCCTCTCCTGCCTCTGCAGCAGCACTAAGGAGTAGTGAGCCAAGCAGTAAAGAACCTGCCAGTAAGGAGTCTGCCACTAAGGAGCAGCAAGCTGAGCAGTAAGGAGTGAACAGGCTGGCAGTAAGAAACAAAGGATCCCAGATTGTGAGAGAGATGTCCAACATCCCCTGAGGGGTCCCAGACTATGAGAAGGCAGAGGCTGGGCTGGGGGAACCCCCCCAATGCATGAATTTTGTTCACTGGGCCTCTAGTATTCTATAACACTCATTTTAGCAAAATCACTAATGTTATTTTAAATAATATTTTATATAATAGTGACTGTAATGATCTAAATGATTAAAAATGTTCCAACTTGATAAAAGTTTAATGTATTTTCACTCAATAAAGATTGCAAGTTAACTATAAATGTAAACAATGAATATTATTTTTATATTTGTAAAGTCTCAAAATATTACAAATTATTTATAAATTTAAAAGATAAATTATAGTAAAAGAATACAAAGATATTAAATGAAATATTTTAAAATGAAGCTGAAATGTTCACATAATTTTTAATTTAATATTTTCATATAAATAAAGCCATTCAAATTTTAGCACTCAATGTAAAATTACATTTTATATATTTTTATGTTTATATTGTGTGTTTGTAAGTATGTGTGTGCATACTGTATATAGAAAGAAAGAAAAAGAGGGAGAGAAAATAAATCAAATAATGCAAACATAATAAAAATACTTAACATTGTAAAACATTCCTTAAACTTCATATGCAAATTTTGGGAACACTACCCTAATTTCTGTGTATCTCTTTGTCTGCAAGCTAGAACACAAAGAAAAGTTCTTTTTGGGAAAACTATCCTTTGTGAGGCAAGAATGTACTATATACCCATTAAATGAGAAGTTGAATTAGCATAAATTAATGCAAGAAAATTCAATTTCTCCCCTTTCAGGGTCTTCTGATTTTTGAAGCAGTGCCCATTTCCAGCTGCCAAAGCAGGGCCACTGATCTTCAGAGTGAGGACCCAGGCTCCTGAAGACATGGGACCAGAGATGCAGAGAGATGTTTGTTTCTGTGAACCTCAACATTCATCACAAAAGCTGCTGTTTCAATTATGTGTGAAACTGGGACATCAATGCTTGTCAAAGCCAGAGTACAGAGGTGGTCTTATAGTTTTTAGTAGCTTGTGTGTGTATGTGTGAGTGTGTGTGTGTGTGTGTAATTGCTTAAAGAAGGCTTTCTAAATCCTGGATTCCAGAGCAAGGGTACCATACCTGAGACTAAGAGATATGTCAACAACTACTCCAACCTTTACATTCAAATCTACATATTCTTAAACAATATAGGAGATAAAACTCTTTATGGGCAATCTCCTATTTCCATATTCTCACATGTTCTCTCCAGCCAAAAAAAGTAACTTTAGTCTATATTATGCTTGCTTTTATAATGTTGAGGTATTTAGAAAAACTCTAGTTCTTTTGTTTTCAAACCCTTTTACACCATCCCTGACTAATCAATTAGTCATTAAAGACTCAAACCAAACATCAGATGTCACTGTTTTGGGGAAGCTTCCTTCTCAGACTCATTTGGGTTAGGGTCCCTTTTAGGTACACCTACAATATCTGGGCCTCCTTCCCTGTTAGAATTGACCACAGTATAGTTTTCTGGCTACTATTAGGAAGGGCCCTCCTAGTTGTGAGCATGTTAAGAACTGTGTCTCATTTTATTTTGTAATCCCTTCTCTTAGAACAGTGTCAATTGATACATTCATTGGTGCTTAATAAACATATAATAAAAGAAAAAAATTAATTAAATGAAGTCACTTTAACTCTTTCAAATAGTCACCCATATATAGGTGTTACCAACTCAGTTTATATCCATTTGTTAGTTGCCAGAGAACAAAAGGCAAGACCAAATCAAAGCCAGTGCCTGAGATGTCCATCCAGAACACACAAAAACCTTTTGACACATACCTTGTTCAAGCCCTTTATGGAGTTACCAACAAGTGCACTCCCTTAGTATATACTAAATTCTCTTCAAATAAAAGCCTATCTCGATGGCATCAAGTCTTCCATATATTCAGCTTACTCCTTATAAACCTCAATTTCTCCCTTTTGTCACCATGTATGTAAAAAGACAGCTGATGCCAGAGTTCCATGCCGAGTTTGCAAAAAGGTCAACTAGCATTCAGATTTATGCTGGTAAAATTCATTCCCTCTATTTCAAAAATTTAATGAGAAAGGACAGCTTTGTGAAATGGAGGAGCAAGAACAATATTGCTTAAATAAATTGGAATTTGCACTTTGACTACCCTGCAGTTTCTGCCGTACTTTACTGGAAATGCTCCCTGTGGTGCAGGTTTTCTCTGGAGTGACATCATCATATGAAGCCATCTTCACTGTAATTATTTCCATCCATATTTGTAAAGCACATAGCAAGAACATTCAGTAAGGAATATTTGATGCATATAGAACAATTTAAAACTGTAGAGTCACCAGAAAAGCTCCATTAAAAGGCAAATGATATATCTTTATGCATGCTTCTGACCTCAAAGGAGATATTTCATATTCACATTAAAAGAAAAAGAGTCTCTTTCAAACAATGAAACTCTGATAAGAGTAAATATTCTATGACATGAAATAACAAACAGCATATGTAGTTTTGGTTGCTTTTCTTGGAATAACACTTTAAAAATACTGTAATATAGAGAGAACAGGCATATTTTAGTCTATATTTTCAAATTTAAATCCTTTTGGGATTTAGGCTCTGTGCCAAGTATTTGGATTTTAAAATTTTAGTCTTGGCAATCCTGGTTTCCTTTCGGGAAAATTGATTGTTCTTTTTTACAATATGTGTGTATGTTTAATATTAATAAAAGTGGGGGGAAAACAATAGCAAAGTATTGATTTTTTTCAATAACCAAATAGTTTGCTGAAACACAAGGTTTTTTTTGACAATTTAAGTGAAATATAAAATGTGAAAACTATAGATTGGCTTCCCTGGCAATTTGTGATTTCCTCAGGCTGACTGTACCCAGGGGGTACACTTCAGCCTTCCACTGTTGTGAGTTAAAAGGCCTGGGCAGGTTGTCTCCTGGAAAATAACAGCTTCTACCATCTGCTCACTGAGGTTTTGATTTGGTTTTTTAATGTAGAAAAGCATGCATTTAACTCCACAGTTAGTGATAAAGTCTAAATTCATTCATTCATCCATCCATCCACTCATTCGACATAACAACTAAGGAAAAGAAAAAGGTGTGGAATATGAAGTTAAATTGAAAAGTTTACTTAATAGATTAGAAACATAATTTTTCTTTCTCTCTCTACCCACTATTTACAGACCTACTTTGTAAAATCTCCCTTCCATGTCCTTTAATGTCATCTCAATCAGATTCACCATTTTTCAACTATGATCAGTTGCTTAAAAGTCCAAGCTAATTTAACTCAGTTTAACATTTCAGCCACAGTCTGCAGCATACTTTTTGCTTCCCCTAGGTCCAGTATTCCGCTCATGTCTGGCAACCACAACACAGAGCTTTTCCTCCTATCTTTCCTCTCTTGTCTGAGCTTGTGCACCTCTGTGTTGTCCCAGCAGGATGATCGGTGGGATAAAAAGGGCACAGAGTCCTTATTGTGCTTCTGTATGTCATCTTTAGGTTGTTTCAAAAGCCCTGTGTGGCAGGTAAATGAATAACTACTATATTAGGAAGAGGATATTGGGCTCTCAAGAGGCTCTGCACAGGCACTGTTCCCATGTGCCATGTGCATCAGTTTAATTTTCCTTGACTGCCCCTTGGCTCTAGTCCACCACAATATAATTCACAACATCTTACTGTTGAGGTCCCCTCATAGAGCAGACCCTTCACTGACCACCCACCTTCACAGTTCTCTAAAATGTCCCCAAATTCCCAAGGATACATCAGATTCTTTCAAGCATGTGCTCTATTGATATCCATTTCAGCTTATTCCAAGATTTTTTTTTTACATATTCTTGGATTCATTCTGAGTGATTGCGTGTGTTATAAAAGCTCAAATGTAAAATGGGGTCAATATTGCATATCCATTTAGTCAGTAGACAATCACATATCCCTCTACACCAATGGGTGAACACCCACTTACTGCTCCTCAATCCATGCTGGAGTGCAGGACCTGCCACCACAGCCTCATTTGTTTGGATGTGAGAAACTCTTAGAGCTGAGCTTACAGGATTCCTAGTGTGTTTTCATTTTCACATGGCATAAAAGTCATTAGTCAAATTGGCCCTCTATGATAATGCTGTCAAGAGCTGTCAAATATTTTTTTTTCTTCATTGAAATTTGTGATGGTAAGTGGCAGCAAATGGTTCCAATCCTCAAGTTTAGGAATTAAACTCTGATCTCATTTATAGCAGAATGAAATGTCACTTATAAAATGGTTTAAATTTTCTATTGTTTGTTTCTAAGGGTGACTTGCCCAATTCTTTAAGGAAAGCAAGGTCATACTACCCTAATGGTGGATTGTTTTCTTCTCACCAACATTAAGCTTATGAGAATCTTGTCACTATTGAGAGTTCATAGCCAGGAACCAGAAATGCTGACTCTCATGGAAAACTACATTTCTGGGATTTGGGTAATGAGTTATCTCAGTCACTAAATAAGCTCTGTTTGCCAGAAAAGAAACAGTTAACACCAAACAAGACTGTCAAATACTTTAAATACAAGGGGAACATTAGAAGATTTAGATTACAGATGAGTATTTTATACCATCACAATGAGAGCTTTTACTGACTGTTTAAATAGGAAAGAGTTTAAATGTGATTCCACCTTCAGCCTTCATAAATCTTACTATCCTTTCAATCATGTTTAAAGAGACTTAACACCTCTTTAATTATGCATCATAAATAATATTGACTAGAAAGCAAATAAGAGACCACAGATGACAACTTAGAATTTGATTTAAATCATTATATATATATATTTTTATTTTTTGAAAGACAAAGAGATAATCTATCCTTAGATCTCCCTAAATAGTCTTCTTCTCATTAATACAAAAATTCAAATGTGGAGCTTTCTAAATTTTTTTCTCTGCAGTTATAAGTGCTAATCTATAGTTTTCAGTAATTCTCTTTTATAAATTTCCAAAATAAATTTATCACTTCTACCACAAGGGAAGAAAAATACTGTTTACTATTATCGTTTTAGAAATGTAACCACATTTTATCACAAGGAAAGCTAGAGCTCTCAAAAATAATGTTTGAAAATTTAAACACTTGTTATTATGATGTGTAAGAGAAATTTGTTCTTCTTGAATAAGAAGGCATAATTTTATATAAAAATACCTGTGTTGCTGATTCCCAAAATTTTCTCAATGAGTGTTTCTGGTGTGTTAACCTAGAAATGCTGGTACAATCACTTGATAAGACATGAGGCAGGGCACAGAGTCAGAGGTGAGTTGCCAACCAGGAGATATTAGGGAGCTGTGCCCCTGGCCAGATGTCAGAAACATTCCTGAACTATACAAAATCTGATATTTTTTGTTTTTTTTAGTTCCAAAAAAAATTCCTACATCCCCTTTTCTCCTTTTTTTAAAAATGACAATTTTACTTTTTTTCTATTTATCTTTAGCTGTATTTGTTTATGATTATACTAATAACTGTTCATCAACTAAAGGAGACTTCAGAAGGTTGATTATACAAAGAAAAAGCAAAGTTGTATTTTTCATATAGCTCATAAGTTGTATAAATGTTACCCAAATGAAAATAATTCATAAATGTTTCAATGAGTCTGCTTCACTTTAGACTCTGGAATTTATGGACTGAAGCTACTAGTTGAGATGATCACAAATTACCTTATTCAGTGTGAGACTTCTATTACTTTTCTATGCCACCAATGTTTTCAATTGCACTGCTAAATGATTTTGTCCCCTGAAATAGCATCTTTATATATTTTTAGAAAGCAGGCTTATAAATCAAGGAGATCATACCTTCTTTAGAGACAATAAAATAATCTCTGAAATGAGACTTAGGTAAGAAGAAACTAGCTTACATATCTAGATGCCATTTCCTAGGTTAATTAAGCCAACACTGACTGACACAAAGCCATAGAATTTGCTTCTGTGATAAGTTTTCCTTACGAATGCAAACGTTGGGCAATTCTGTGTTGATTTTTATTTAGTAAAATAAAAATATAGTTGCTGTCTTTGAAACACCACAAGCAATATCTTTCAGTCATTTATTTCTTTATTAATCTATTAGGCTTTTATTTCATGCTTACTAAGCTCTAGTATACATTTTTAAATGTATTTCAACTTATAGATATATCAATGTAGCTGAAATCTCAAGGAGACTGACCTTCAGAGAGGAAGGCAAGAAGAGTCACCTAATATTTGATGCATTTTATCAGGCTTCTGGAGCACAGCAAGGAGCCAGGGTCTTTGGTGACTGACTGCATGTATAATGAGCAGGGCAGCAAGGTTAAAAAGACAGCCACACAGCTACAGTGAATTCTGCAAACGACATCTCACTAACACAATTTTTTTAAAGTCTGAATTCTGAGCTACCTTGAACCACTACTAGGCTCTTTCTAATTACGAGCAATGACAAGTCTGCCCTCTCAGTTGCAGCTGGATGCATGCCCCAGGCATCTTTATAGCAAAACCAACAAATGATCAGAATACTATGATTTAAATGCAAAACTAAAGCACAGTTGGAGATTTTTATTTTTTACAAGGCTGTTTGAAAGTCTTGTGTCTA
Source organism: Lasiurus cinereus (assembly GCA_011751065.1). Taxonomy (NCBI): domain Eukaryota; kingdom Metazoa; phylum Chordata; class Mammalia; order Chiroptera; family Vespertilionidae; genus Lasiurus; species Lasiurus cinereus. The sequence continues at coordinate 2,712,037 of JAAGEH010000392.1, forward strand.
GAGTTTGTAAGATCATAGAAGACAGGGAAGGACATCACAAGGTCACAACTACATCTCATATAGAAAGAATAAAATGACTTTCTAATCCATTTACTATAGCTCACAATCTAGGGGACAATCGGAGATGAACAGTACAGTCCTGTGTGCAAAGACTGTACTAGTGACCTTAAGTACCCTGGTATGAATAATGGCCATGGTTAGTGGGAGGTAGTGGCAGCAGCACCAATATACCACTGTCTTTCCTCATGAACCAAAGAGAAAAAGTGTGGAAAGAGCAGCCTTGCAGATATATGCTACCCTAATTAGTTTTGTGATATAATTCTTGGGGGCATCTGTTTATTTGAACAACCAACACAGCTCTTTAAGTGTAGCACAAAGCACCTTGTCATTAACTATCTGTGGTGTGGGGTGTGTTTGTTTTCAAAATGTATAGATATGTAGTATTTATCCTGATCCCACAAGATCAGAAAAATGATTAAATATACAGCTTTTGGCAATGAAGATTCTCTTTGACTCTTGGTAAAGACACACCAGTCAAACTACACTCTAGGTGCAAAGATTTAGGGGCTATTGGTGTCCACCATTTTTAACCTATTCATTATTATGCACATTCAGATTTGAGGGAACCTCTTTAACCAGTTCATGGGGTGAGTACAGTCAAAGGACTGTATCAGACGACTGTTCTCCTCCATTGTGTAATATTTGTTTCTGGGAGCTGGTAAGGTGATACTTTCTGAAGAAAGTGATGGAGGGAGGTAGAATATGTATTGTTTTTATTTTTTGTTCTATACTGAGAACTTGAGACTTAAAATATCATTTTTATCATTTCTGTCACTCTTATAAACCCACAGAGTCAGAAACATTGTGGAATACTTGCACTGATTTATATCTGCTTAGCATTCAAACATTTATATCAACATGATTGAAATATATTGAGAGGTCCATTGCTCAGACAGTCATAAGAAATGTGAGATGGTAGATACTCAGCTATCTCATTAACTAATGTAGCCCAAACAGCCCTTTTCTGACTCATTGAGGGACCTTGATGTGATTATTTTTTTCCATGGCTGTGACATTCAGACCTAATGGCAATGACTCCTAACAGGTGAGAAGTTTTTAAGAATGCCAATTAAGTAAAAATTGCAAAAATATTGGTTTTCTCTATAGTGAGATAAAAGGTTTCAAACTTACCTTAAACTCTTCTCATTGCACATTCTTTTTTTAAAGAGCTTTTCATTGATTTTTAGAGAGAAGAAGGAGGAGGGAGAGAAAAGCATTGATGTGAAAGCAAAACATCAATTGCACCACAATAAGGGATGTGCCCTAATCAGGAATTGAACCGGCAATGTTTTGGTACAAGGAGTGATGTCCAACCCACTGAGTAACACTGACAGGGTCCTCACTGTAGTTTCTATACTATCATCCAACTCTTAATATTGCTCATCCAAAAAAAATTATCATTTCAAGTTATGTCTTACAAAACCCCAGAATTACTGGTAACAAGACCTCTCCTTGCGAGATTAAATAGAATATAGAACCCTGGAAATATATTTCATTTATATCTATTATATCAACTCCAAGTTCCACTCCTGCTGCAAAACAGTTCAGATTCTGGGCCAGAAGAAAAATGGAGAAGAATTTCAATGGCAAAAATTACTTAACACTAACAAGAAATTCAACCCAGTGTATACTTATGACCTTGATAATTAAAATAAAAATTTGTCTTTAAAATATTCCCCACCTGTACACACATACTATTCTCCTTAAATACCCTCTAATAAAAATTACTCAGTTTGCATTCAGAGAAATTATCTTATAAAGACTGGGGTGGGGAGCTGTTTGGGCAATTATACCTACCCTACAAACCTTAAACTATAGGCATGTAATAACAACATGCCTCGTGAATACTCCATCGGACTGATTTGGCATCCAACCCTTACCATCATTTAGATCTTACATTAAATTTATCTCACACGTGGACATACTCTCAGAATACTGTTAACATCTATCTACATTGTAATTTAATTAATGTGAGCTAATTGATAAAATGGATGATTCTTTATAAAGTACTCTGCTATGTACTGTAGAAGATATGGAAAATTTCAGGGCCCTTATGTTGTTATATTTTCTATTTGGGGAGAGAAAAAAAAACATATAAAACATTAAATAGCATAAAGATAAAATCTGGGTTGCACCAGAGTGAGGAAATACTACATGGATGTGTATGATAAATTGGAAAATAAGTGGTATTGAGCAATAATTCTCATTTCAAATAATACAGGATTTGTGTGTGTGTCCTCTGTGCTTTAAGGTGTGCCACATGTAATATTTTATCAATTTTAAGTATATGAGTTTTTAGATTAATTATATTTTCACAATTATATTGATTCAAGGTCACCTTTATAAGGATGTCGCTCTATTTGTTTATATTCTGATGTGATGATTTGAAGGGCAGGGAGAGGGCAAGCCCTCACTGATCTATTCAAACCTACACAGTGCCTATCTGCCTCTCTCCAGCCCTCCTTACCTTGCCTCATTTTTTCCCAAGGCATTTCTAACCTTCTAACATACAATATAATTTTCTTATTTATTAAGTTTGTTCTTACTTGTCTTTCTCTGCCTGCTAAAATGGAGGCACCAAAAAGCCAGGTACTTAGTTTATATTGTTTACTGATGTATTTTAAGTCCCCGGAATAATATCAAGCAGATAGTAAGCACTTAATAAAGGGTGCTATTTTGACTGTTTTTCTGCACACATATAAGAATGTTTACTGGCATGAAAGTCTTTGGGATCTTTTTCTGTAGATTAAACAGACAGAACCATTAGCATAGGTAATAGTGCTAAGAATTCACAGGACAGAAATATTCTGTTCTGTTTTTTCAGCTTAATTTGAAATGACCCATAGAGTTCCTGAGAACTATGTTTATTTTCTATCACACTTTGATATTAATGCATTCCATATTTATCATTCTCTTCATTTGGTGTCTACTTGTCTGATTTTCCCATAGAACACAAGCTTCTTGAAGGTAGATAGCTCGTCTGTCATATTTACTGTTCCCCAACGCTCTCAACAGGCCCTGGTACAATGCCTTCATACATACACACTTACTTATAGCAAGAATGCTTTCTCCTCCTGCAACTCTAACACATCAAAAACTGTGAAATCTAAGTTGTTATTAGGTTTCTAACAATTCAGCAGATTTTAATTTTTAAAAGAAAAAAAAAGTGACTCATAAAATGTAACAGTTTCTCTTGTCTTTTCCTATTTTTGCTTTTGTTTTAAAAGGAGGTTTGAGGTACTGTCATCAAAGTATTCCCTGACTAGAATAAGTGTTATGTCCCAGAGTATAAACAAGGATGACAAAAAATAAAAATAAAAATAGAAATTGCTAGTTTATGGTAATGAGGCTTAGGCTGAAATACAGACTCTGGGGAGAAGAGACATGTGAAGAAACTGCACCAAGGGAAGGACTAATGATTGACAAATTTTGAGCACCAGAAGAATCACAAGTGAATCGGAAAAAGCCAGTCTTGTTGACAAGTGAAGAGCAGTGAGAAAGGAGCTGAGCGGAACATATTTTTTAATGAAGTGTTAAGTAGATCTCCAAGAGAGGTGGATAATGACTGTGATGAAGAGTTGGCCAGGGTGTGAAGAAAAAAAAAAAAGTAAAATTAAGTGACACTTGGTAAATCACAGGAGAATGTGAAACCTGAGAGAGCTTCTGGAAAGAATGGTCAATCCCTTGTAACACTCCAGTGCCTTTTAGTAATCGAATTGGGCAGCTCATTAAAATTATGTGTGAACAGATAGGTACCTTGGCAAAAAGGCAAGGGAGCCAAGATATAACTAGAGCAATACAATTACTATTTCTGCAGTTGAAAAATATCAGGAATATGAGGTATTCAAGGAGATGCATTTAAGAAATACACTTTGGAAACCAGTGAGTGGATCCTAGGGAAATAACAGGAGCTATGAAACTGGCCTTAGGAGGGATGAGTCATGCCAAAGAGGAATCTTTTAAATTGGATAAGTTCGCATAAAATAACTCAGCTAACAGTGAGGGAATTTAAAGAAGCTATTTGAAAAATAATATGAGGAGATAGGAGGATATGATTTCTGTTTTTTCTCTGTGTATGGGTAAACTAAATATAGAACTGTCATATACATCACAACCAGGAAGCTTCTAAGAATTTGGCAGAGCTGACCAGAATTTTCCTAAATAAAAATGATAGTTGGGCTCTACTTATCTCAAATACTATGGTTAGTACTCTGTACTACATTGAAGAAAAGTGAATTTATATGTAAATAATGACTATTTTGTGTTGGACAATATGTTTGACATTTTAAAGTATATGAGCTCATTTGCTTCTCACAACAAACCTGTCACATAAAAGTTACTGTCACAACTTTTAGTTGAGGGAAACTGAGATTGCACTGCTGTTAAATAGTGGAGCCAGAATTTAAATCTGAGTTTAGGTGGCTCCAAAGTCAGATGCCACCAAGCTGCTTCCTACATTAAAGAGAGTTGTTAATGAAGTATAAAATTATTCAACAGAAATAAAATTTAAGAAGCTAGATACTATGTTTAATACATTTATTCACACTTGGATTCAGATGAAGACCTTGGATAATTTGATTTATCCTTCTTAGGCTCCTGTCTTGCTAAGGTTTGTTAGCAAGACCCTGACCTGTATATAATTTTTAAAACCTTATGTAATAAATGGTATAAACTCATTTAAAAAATCCTTAGGCTCATCTTACTGTGTTTTACTAAACATGACAAAATTCCATAAATTTTCGTCTGAGGGCTGGAATGAAGGGGGAGCAACAGAATGTAGTCATTAATTCATTTATTCATTCATTCACCACCATTTATTGATTGCTTAACATTAAACTAGCACTTTGCTAGGTTCTTAGAATAAGCAAAAATGATTATATTTCCTATCTACATAGAATATAGATTGGGTGATCAACCTGTTGGTTGATACAAACTAGTAAAGAGATTTTAGTGGTTTACTAGTTTACTAGGAGTGAATGTTATTTAGGGGAAATCAGAAACATTTTGGAGGGATACCTAATTCTGATGTAATAATTTTGAGGATGCATCATTAAGGGAAAAGAGAATAGAGTTGTTAGTTTTCTAGAAGAAAGAAGAGCATGTATCAAAGTGAGAAAAACAAGAGAAAATGTAACTCACCAAATGACTTATACTCTCAGGCACTGACCACACAGCAAAACCAAAAGTAGGTGAAGTTCTTTTTCCACTGTTCCCCATGTCAAAGAAGTGGTCATTCCAGTTATGACTGTCCTTGATAAACATGCCCCAGGTTGCCTCTGGCCATCCAGAGCCTTTGCCCTAACATTTTCTTTGTATACTCTGGCATTCTCAAGACCACTTCTGTGAAGTTGGAGATTACATGTAAAATTTGACTGCCAAGGGGAAAAAAAAAATTCTTGTCAGAATTACTTTAGAGCTCTCAAAATCTAATATGGTCAATTTTTCCACCAGGAGAGGGAAATATAACTGTTTATGTATAAGCCAAATAATTGGCTTATGAGATTGGGGCCATATTGTGTGGTGAATAGATGCTGTTCTTTAAATACATTAAATTTTGAGAAATGTCTACACCAAATGAGGTATCTACACCACAGGAGGCTGTAGGAGTGACAGATCCAAATTCCCCTCGGCATACTAACAGTTTATTATTGTAAATTTTGGGCTGAATAGTCAACACATGATTCCTGTATGAAGAAGACAGTAACCAGAATGTTCTCTTGCTTACCTGGGGATCTTATTGGTTCAACGAAGACAGTGACTAAAATAGTGGGGAAATTTGGGTAAAATAAAAAACATTTTCTTGGCATCAGGGAACAATTTCTCTGGGTCTATGAGAACTATCAATTACTTTTCAAGTCACCTAATTTAGAAAGTTAATTATATGAACACAAAATCACCTAAATCTGCATATGTCATTAGGCCATGGGCCAGTTTACATTGCTTCACTGTTTTCACAATCAGGATGAATTCAACATCACATATGGCTTTTATTACAGAACTAAAAATTATAGAGTATTTGATAACAGGCTTTCAAGCATTTAGAAAAAAATCTATTGTATGATTATGGCATGTTTTAGAAATTGGGATAAAATATTAATGAAACATATTTTCTTTCTATTGCAGCCTAGGAAAAGAGCAAAAAATTAACAGGAAATGAGACTCCGATCACTGTGAGCATAGAGTGGTACAGGAACACACAGGACTGACTCTCACCTTGAGTAGTTAGCCAAGCTCAGGAGAGTCTAGTTCTTTCTAAATTCAAGGAAAAACATGTGTGTGTAGCATGTGTAGCAGAAGTTTTTGACAAGAGTGTTGACAACTAATTGAATAGAAAATGCCCTATGCACCCTGAACATATATTATATTTTCAGGAAAACATAAAATGGAGGTATAAGCCACCAAGAAGAATTCACACCTTTGGTGAGAGTTTGCAGAACTGGTGAGAACTAAAAGAAAGAAACAAAATTTACAACCCTCAGTGGCATCTTAGTGTCTTGCCAAAGTGATGTAATCAGTGATGTTTGTGTGCAATATCACATACTTTGAAAGCCTTACCGAAGCCAGATGTTAAATATGTCTGCAAATCATTGACAATATGATGAGCACACATTTACATGGAACACTTAAACATCTTCCAAACATTCATGAACACATTTGAATACCCACAACATAGCCTCAGCGAAAGACTAAGCAGTGCTCTTTGTTCAGTAAGGTAACTATTTATTGATTGGTAATTTTGTCACTGAGGCATATGCTATTTAGAAGACAAAGAACAGCATTTGGAATTATGGGAAATTTTATACAACCAAAGACATTTTAGAAAACAGCATTTTTTTCAGTCCACACAAAATCATTTCTTGGCCACCAAAGCATACATATAGTGTTTACTGCCTAGAAGAAGAGGGCTGAGATAAAATTTTTCCATGTTTAATTTTGCTTCTTAACTCTGCAAATCATCCTTTAGATGTACTTTATTAGTCTGATTACCATTTTCATTGCCATATTATAGTCACTAAGAAGGCAAATGTGTGTGATGCTCCCTAATAAACACCAACTTTTTCTATCCCTAACATCAAAAATAAAAAAGGAAAAATACAGAGACAGACTCAAATAGTAATTTCATTTTCTGTCTTTCAGTTTATTGAATCATTTCAGAAGATGTGCCTTTCTAAAAACCTTATCAAAATCATGTGCTTGCCTATGGCAAATAAACCATTCCATATTCAGACTTTCTATAGTCACATACTTCTTGAAAAATTCTGATGTGCAGTTTCCTCATCATTTCGCCAAGTCACTTAATGACAAACCAATTGTCAATTGCCTCAAGTGGTTTTTATCTTACATACCTACTAGCAATATTTGCTAATATATTCTTTGATATACAAATGTCTAAATGTTCACTTCAAAATAGCAGACAATTAGTACTCCCACTTTATTTAGTGGGAAGCAATATGATAATAAAACAAAGCACCTATGATTTAAAATAAGAAAGACTTGCCTTTGAATCTTAGTTTACTGCTGTCTGACTTTGAGAAAATTACATACCATCTCTGAATTTCAGCTCCTGCAGCTGTAAAATAGCAATAACTGTACTTTATTGGGTAGCTGTATTAATAAATATATTACATGTACAATATGGTATATTGTCTGGCTCAGAACTAAATATAACCTACTCTCATAGCTATGTATTTGTTATGAATCTAAAACAGCAAACAATTTCTGATTTCATGGTTAGTACTTTTTTGAATTTGAAATTCAGGGACAAAGCTTAGGCTTGGCCTAGTAAAATCTGTATTTGAATTCTGAGTGTTCTGTGAAGTGTAAGAAAGCCACTTAACTTTCTTTGAACCAGAGTTACTTCCAATGGGAAATTTGAGTATTAATGCCTATCTTGCCAGAATATTACAAAGACTAAATGATAAACAGCCATTGAATAGTAATAGCACCTAATATACAATAGCAGTTGAAAAATAAGGAATCATTTGATTAGTAGTCCTTGGAGTAAAATAATTCCATCTTATACAGAGATGGAGAAATAGGATTATCTTCAGTTGCCAATCCAGTCATGGCCTGGCATGTTTGATGAGAAGGACTCCCATATTTACAAAGCCTCTGCATGCATTCAGTGTTGATGAATGCAGAAACTGGAACCCAACATGTGATTATCATTAAGTATACTGAAATATCCCCAGATATTCACACAAAGCCACTGCAAAGACAAAATATCCTGCAGATACTATATATTTTAAGAACTGGAAATATAAAGTTACTGCTTTTTTCATGTAATAAGTGTTGCAGGAAAGAAACTAATGGTGAAATCTGATAAAGCAACAACTAAAAGGTGAAATCCTCTTAGCCTTATTCACCAGATCTGTTGTTTGGCAAAGCACACAGACTATTAGAAACTCAGTTATCTCATTTACTTACCATTCAAATATTTTGTAATTTGTTCCCATTCATTCTAATCAGTGGCAGTGACTATGCTAGATGGAGTAAGGAATAGAGAATTAAGACAATAAAGGTTTATCAAGTGTAATTATAAAATATCTCTATATATCCCTGGCCTGGTGGATCAGTTGGTTGGAATGTTGTCCCATAAGCAAAAAGGCTGCAGGTTTGATTCTCAATCAGGGCACATACCTAAGTCACAGGTTCAATCCCCAGATGGGACACATACAGAAGACAAACAAATCCTATTTTGATGTTTCTCTCTCTCTCCCTCTTCCTCTTTCTAAAATCATTAGAAAAACATATCCTCAGGTGCAGATTTAAAAATAAAATATTTTTACATAGGATTTATAGAAACTAAGAAGAGCATTAAGGGCCAATTCTTCAGAAACCAAAGAAACAGACCTGAGATTTGTTTAACGTAATCAAAGAGCTTTATTTTCTAGAACTGAAATACTGCAGCTCTTCCATCGCTAGTTAATCAACAATTTTTCATCAGAGCCCAAGGGAGAAGACTAAGGGTGAAAGAGATAAAAAGATGAAAAGGGCATAGAGAGACCACCAGGAACAGGTGAAGAGGGGTCACTTATTTCTCCTTCTTCTCAATAGATTACATATGAAGTCTGATGGCAGGTTGGGAAATGTGGATGGGAAATTACACTGCAAACAACAAAGCCTTAACTACAAAAAGAATGGCATCAAAACCCATAAAAAAGGATAACCTCCTAGTTCATCTAAAAGAAGGTGGTAGCAATGGAAGAGTTAGGAGCTTCATGGAGGTATAACCCAGGGGTAGTTCTTTATTTAAAAAAAAAATATATATATATATATATATTTCCTTTTATTAAAAATGTTTCCTAAACTATGTGTCTTGTCTTTTATGTCTGGGTGTTGTATATGACTATAGGATGACTTTGAGGTTGTAGAGAGAGGGGAAGGCTGGCCAAGGGTCTTCCCAGAACCACCCATGCGGTACTAGAGATCTAAATGGGGATAGATGTTCCTCACTATTCTCATCCAAGAAGCTGGGCAAAACTAAACCTTCTAATTTTACAAACAACTTGGGCCCTCCTCCCCCTCCCCCCAATAATTTCATGAAAAACTACAATGTAAGAACTCCCTGGGTCAGTAAAATTTTTTGGAAGGGAGGGCCTCCCCTACAAGCTGCCCCACTTTTCCTGACTCTAGGAAGTTAGTATAATAGGTATGGGAGAAGTGGACAGGAGCTTGGGAAGTTGTCACTCCCCTGCCATCATCCACCTCCCACCAAAGTTCTAGGATTGCTCCCTCCAGGCCTCTGGAAGTCCACTTTGCTCTTCATCCTCGCCCCTCGCACTTCTGCTGGATCCCAACACGGAGGTCTAGAATGTCCGGGGGAGAGATGGGTGTTGGGAGGTGGGCATGGTGCAGGCCCACAGAAGATCTGGGCAACAGTTCCAGGCAGGAAGATAAATGGCTTCATCTCATCCCAGGGCACAGAGGCCCCGACTCAGATGCCAGGGGCATGGGGGCGGAGGTGAGCGGCAGGCAGCCTGCCAATCCAGCAATCCAGGTCAACCTCACAGGCCAGGTGCGTGTGCGCGGGGCGGGGCGGGGCAGGGGGGGAGGGGGAGGTGCGGGCAGGGCGGGGGAGGTGGTCTCAGTTCAGTGCCCCTGAAGAGGCCACGGCGGCGGGGATGGGGCGGGGGCTCTTGTTAACGTTGGTGACTACAGGCTCTCGTGGTCTCCATCCCCCGGGACCTCAGCCTCCCCTTCCACCTCGGTAGCCTCTTCCTGCAGCTCCCCTTCTTCCTGCGGCGGCGGCCCCCAGGCAGGGCCCTGCTCCAGCGACTCCACCACAATGGGCCTCGCAGCCTCGCAGGCAGCTTCCGCCCCCGCCGCCGCCGCCGCCTCCTCGCCTTCCAGGTCGCGCTCCAGGTCGGCCACCTTGGGGCGTTTGAGGACGTCCTCCAGTAGGTCCTCGGCGCTCCTCTTCAGGGGGCCCCTCTCCTCCCGCTTCGGGGCCGGCTCTTGCACGCGCAGCTCCCCTTTCTCCTCGCCGCCGCCACGGGGGCCGCCCTTCTGGGCCTCGCCGGCCGCCTCGTAGGCCTCAGGCTGCGGCCCTGGCCCCAGCCCCTCGGCGGCGGCGGCGGCGGCACTGCTCTTCTCTAGGGGGCCCTGGTCGTCGCAGGCCTGGATGGTGGGGTTGTTCTCGATCTCCCACAGCCCCTCGCTGAAGCCCCTCCTCTTGTTGGGCTTGCCGAACTTCTCCTTGCACTCGGCGTACGGGAAGAGGTGTTTGGGGCCCAGGAGGGCCGTCTCGTGCGTCCCAAAGAAGAACACTTGGTATCGGTTGTGTTCGGCCATGTGCTCGACCCTGGCGGGCCAGTGCGCATAGCCCTTGAGTTTGGCAAATACCAGGTCCCCGCTCTGGTATTTGGGAGAGCAGTAATCGGACATGGCGGTGGGACGACCGGCCCGGGTGGTGGCGGCCGGAGGAGACGCTGAGGAGGAGCATGCGCATCAGGCGGCCGCTGGGCTCGGGCCGCGAGCCCCCTAGAGCGCCCTGCGTGCGCCTGCACATGCGCAGCGGCCTCCCTCGGTGAGAGGAGGTTCTCGGAGGAACAGGGCGTCCTCTCGGAGGCTCCAAGCCCACTGGCCTCGCCTCAGGCTCGTGGTTCCCAGAAGGACACAGTGAATCGCTTAGATGTTCCTGGCGGTTGGTTGTGCTGAAGGTGGCCTCGCGCTGATCAGGCTCGAGGCCACGCAGAGGGCATGGTTGCGGTGTGTCTGCGCGTCCTCGAGATGCGACAACGTGGTGAGACCAAGCAGTCTGGCTTGCTGTGTAGCCTTGTGGCCGCTCATCCCAACAGAAAACTCAACTCCTGGCTCAGGAGCAGCAGAGGGGATGGCCTGGTCAGTGGTTTCATTTGTTTTCTGATTTCCTAACACTGGAGCCTGCAGGGGGGGTCTCGAGAGCGGGGGAGATCTGGCAAAGGGAGAGTTAGCGATATTTTTAGGCTGTCTGAGCTGCCCATCTGTTGGGACGTATAGTACTTTTCGGGGAGGGGGTGTCACAAAATGTATATAGCAGCATTATGAGTATGACAAACCAGCCATGCCAAAATTTCCTGTTTCACCTGGCAATTTTACATTGGCTGTGGCACATGGATTTCATCCTTTCAGTAGTTGTTGAATATTGTAAAATATAAGACTGTGTTTAGAATATCCGTTATCAGGTGCTCTCTGTATCTTCCTACAAGAGAAGAACATTGGGTTCATTATGCTTAAGAGTTTAGAGATCTGTTCTAAATAAGCATTATGTTAGCCGAAAGACTATTTTAAGAAGATACTTTTCTCTGGGTTAGTATACTCTAAACTGGTATTTACAGGAGTTTCAATGTAACTTCAGCTATTACACAACTTTCTACTTATTTTTGAGTCCTTCTAGTTAGCTGTGAACTTGCACTCTGAAACCTAGCCAAATTTATCATAACAGTACTCTTGGCTATTACGACAAAATCTTTTCCATATTAATCATTGAACTGGGCAGATGTCCTTTCCTGGTGTAACTAACAATGCCCAGTGGAGAATTTGAACCATTAACCCATTTCAATACAACTCAAACTCGTTTCCATTTTAGATCAGTCATTTTACCTCTGGGTGATGGAGACTTGGACTAGGCAAAAGAAGTTACCTTCTCCCAACAAGTCAAAACAAATACGATGCACTTTGATAACTCTAAACAAGTTCTTTTAGCTTTTTGTCAAGCCACCTTCTTAGGATGCTTATCTGCCTCACAAATATCTGCAGTTTTACCAGTTATGTAATGCCAACAATGTATTAACAATTCATTTACAAATCAACATTCTGCTACAAAGATGAATCTGACACATTGCCTCCTCTTGATTTCTTAAGGAAAGTGCTAGAAAATTAGAAATGTTTAATTGCTATAGGAGAATATAGGAAATCATGGGCAGTTATAAAGTCCATGGTAGGAAGTGAAGTTTCTGTAAATAAAGGTTTTCCTGCATGTGGTCTGTATTCTCACCCCTAAGTAGGCTGCACTAATGCACAGATCATGTAAAATTGGTCAAGGGGGAAAAAGTCTGGCTTGACAGCATGTCCAGAAAGGCTACATGGTTTTTATGTCATCAGCTCAGTCTAAAGGTATGACCTAACTTAAAAACCTAAGGTAAGTGTGGTCATAGATAAATGGGCCAAACATCAGATTATTACTGGGTAGTTGAAATACAGCAAGTGAACAGCTATGAAAATTGGACTGAGGATCTAAGAATCACAGCAAATAATGAGAATCTGATCAAACACTGATTAAAAAATATGATTGGAAAAAATATATGGTTGGAAACAGAGACAAGATCTAGTAAATAATCTAGATCCACAAAGGTTAATAGAGATTATATCAGGCAAAGAAGGGTCACTCTCTTATCTCTACCCCTTGCCCACAAATACACTGTGTGGTGTTAAAGGGCTGGTGCAAAAGATGTTTATCTTTGAAGAGTTTAAAATCTAATTTAAAAGATAAAATACCGGAGACTTCATTCCAAAGCAATACAGACTAATCTGCAAGTGCGAAATCTTATGTCCTTTAAATAAATATGAAGGAATTCCAGGAGAAATCAGTGGGAGTATGGTTGTTAGGATGGGCTTAAGGGGATGTAATGGGAAAGTGATGTAATAGAAAGAATTCTGGCATCTCTCACTTGTTTACCAGCCTCGTAAGGCTGAGAGTACATATAATCTCTCTGAGCCTCTACTTAGTAGAGTCTACTACTTGATTTTAAGATGTTTAAAGTAATTCTTCAAATTTTTCTTAAGATAGTTATAAATGTTAGTGAGATTGTGGCTATGAAAGTCCAGACATGAAGTATAAAGGTTTATGATGTACTAACAAAAGAGAAGTAAAATTTCATTATGGATAGGATTAGGCCAAATGAAGGAAAAGATATATCAAAAGGAGTAGCATCAAAATTAGGTCACTGAAAAAAGAAGAAAAATCCTTCACCATATGTGCCTTCAATTACATATGGAATTACACATCCAGCACAACTTCTGCATACAACATATACGTTTTTGTTACTTGGAAATACTATTTTTAAAAACAGCATTCTTCAATTAAATTTATCATCTAATGTTGACTAATTTCAGAAAGGGGAGAGTGGGAGGAAAATGGTCCCAGGTTCAATTCCGGTCAAGGGCATGTACCTTGGCTGATCGATGTCTCTCTCTCATCGATGTTTCTAACTCTCTCTCTCCCTTCCTCTTTGTAAAAAAATCAATAAAATATATTTTAAAAAAAGAAAAGAAAAATAGAATGAATTTAAAGAGTTAGAGACCAGTTTTATAAATGCCTTATTCTTTTTTATTTCTAGTAGGGGCCCAATGCATGAACTCATGCACCTTTAAAGGAACTGTGGGCTGTGAGGCTGTGGTGCACATAGGGGCAGTTCTCGGTCCATCCTCTGTGACCCCGCCCAGTCCATCCTACTGCAGCCCCCAGTCCCTTGTCTGCTGACTGCCCTGCACCCGCTGCTGCTGCTCCCATGTGCTGACGGTGGCACTGGCCCCACTCACACCCATTGATGGTGTGGAGTGATTGAGGCCAACACCAACAGCTGGTGTGAGTGGCAGCTATTGCCTTGATCACCCCTGAGGAGCAGGGGGAGGTGGAGAAGCCCTCAGGGGAGATTAGGGCCAACAGCCACAGACAGCACCCAGCAATCTGGGCTGACTCCAGGAGCTGGCAGCAGGTGCAAGGGGGGCGGCACCAGCAGTGGTGTGAGCACCAGGCAAGATTGCAGTGCATGGGAGCCAAGAATTTTCAGTAAACACCAGAGGCTCGCCCTGATGATGACGGCTGGTGCCCCGCCTTGATCTTGCACCATCCCCACACCCTTCATCTGCTCCATCATCCAACATGGTCGATGCCTGCCTGCTACTGAAGACCACTGTGTTCCATGTTCGCCCCCTTGTGGTCAGTGCATGTCATAGTGGCCAGTTGTTCAGTTGTTCCACTGTTCAGTCTATTTGCACATTAGGGTTTTATATATATTGAGATTCTCAGTAATGTCATTAAATGGTATGATCTTGGTTTCTTTTAACCTGGAAACCAACTTGCTTTTAAAGCTGTTGTCTCTCTTGCTTAGAGTGAGGTGAGTAGGCAAGTGGTGTTCATGGTGACTTGGTTAGATTTAGCTATTATGCAAAGTACTCATGAGCAAATACAATGATTAATTTTCAGAAATTAGATCTCCATGAGTTTACATTTTTCTAATCAGTCAGGACATTTTAAAAATCAAATGTACCAAGAACACCTGTTTACAAGAAGGACATAATTTCAGCCACAGAATACATAGTAAAACACCTTAGAGTCCATAACATTTCTCTGAAAAACTAATGATAAGATTTAAAAGTTGCTTGGCAATCATTATGAAACATGAGCAATAAAACAATATAATTGTACAAGAGAGAGAATAGATATCTAATTGATGAGTTCTTGTTTAATTAGTTTTACTTTCAATTACTTTGGTGTAAACTGTGATTGAAAATACAGGTAATTGTTTTTTACATACTTTTGTCTTCATTAAAAAATATCAGCTGTCTCTGGGTTTATACACCAGAAGTGTTTATACATGGTTGGTATTTGGAGTCAAAGCTCTTCTTTTTAGAATGCTCTAGCAGACATCATTTTACAAAAATTATCTACCCTGGGTTAGGAAATCCTCTCACTAATCTTTTTTGCAAAATCTTAGAAGGGATGCTACCTCTATGTTTTGCCACCTCTTCATTTCACTTGTTTCCACTTTGCCTAACCTAAAGACTCGTGGATTTCTGAAATCCAAGGGATCGGCTGGGGTTGAAGATAAATTCAGTTTCAAGAGGCTGACTTGTTAAAAGATCATTTAAGGGATGCTTCTAAGGAGTTGTTACACTATTAATTTGAATAGAGTCAAATCTGTATCTGCATTTGATGATGGGATCTGGCAGGGAGAAATGAGGTGCAGATTTACCAAGTGGTGCATGTATCCTGGCAATTTGGACCTCCTTGGCCAATTGTAAATATTATGGGATGATATATGGGAGGGTCCAAAATGGAGAGAACAGTCTTATTTACCAAAGTGTTGTTTTAGTGACCTCTGAAATAAAATTGCCACTCTAAAATTAATAAAAGTGTTTGGTTAAGAATAATTATATTTCATTATACTGATTTGTTGGGGGCTCAAAGACTAAAAATTACTCTTTGGAAAATATATTTTAAAAATAAAATGTGTTTCAACAATATAAGTCTTTTTCTAATTTGAATCTTACGCTGTATCTATATAATTAGCAGTGTTTAAACAATTCAGTGATTTTATGCTAATGAGTATTTAATAATTGGGGATTAGATGCATATAACATGATCTGTTTATACATGACCATTATATAATTAGATGGCTATATTCTTTGTCAAGGTTTTCTTTCATTTTTGCATACTATTTTTTTATTAATGTATTACATGTGTACATATCTTCCCATTGCCTCCCCCTTCCCCCCCATATCCTCTTCAAGGTTTTTAAAATCTAGTTTTGGGACTGGGAACATGCTTAAAACATAAAGTTGAGTGAAAATGTAGGACACAATATGTAACAGGCAATTTAGCCCATGTGAAACCTTGTTCCTTAAATATGTGGATAATCTTTATATCAATTTCAGAGAAAGGTTGTTGGAAATAAATAGAACAATATGTCAGGTATGTTGCCTGACATTTATTAAGTGTTAAAATAGCTGATAATAGCTCCATTATGTTACAGTGCATTTTTTTAAAAAATTTGCATTGTGTGATATATATTTTATTGTTTTTTTTTTAATTGCCCCACCAACAGATTATTTCTGATTCTAAGTTTAAGTTGACACTGCCAATGTTCCCTTCTTTTTTTATAATTATTTTTTTTCTTATTTTTGAAAATAAATGGAAATAAATACTTGAAATATCCACAATCAACAACATTATGTCTATAAGCAAATATGGAACTTGGCTTTGTAATTTCAATTTTTTGCTCTTATCATTACATTAAAGTGTCATATAAGTGGTTAAAATTATCAAAGTTTTAGAAAGCTGTGCTAAAGTTTTTGATGATATAACCTCAATCTTCACCTCAATCGTGTCATACATTTTGCTTTCATTAGTTTCCTAACTTTCAAAATAATTGCCAATATATTAATATTTGAAAATAAGTAATTTATAACATCTCAATTTAAGGAAATCATCAATAATGTGCATGAAAATGTAAAGGAGGAAATTTTCAAACCAAGATATATATTTTGAATGAATAAAAATAGTATTTGAAGATGTATAATAATTTTGATTAATCACATTTTTCCTGTTTTATTTTTTAAAATGCCTTTAATTTTTTATATAATTTTGGTTTAGGGGATATCTGTATTGAATTGGTGGTTGATTATCTTTCTCACCAATGGATTATTGGAGGTGAATGGCTTTCTCTTTTTAAACATTACAAAAGAAATATTTATCCTTCAGAACAAATTAGGTTTTTTAAAACTAGAGAACATGTAAATTATGTGTTTAAACAAATACATATGTATTCTAAGAAGTTTAGTGGTTTATATAAATTCAAACATTCACAAAATATGGACTAGAAATCAAGTAAAAGAAAATTACAGCAGTAGAAATTCAACAAAACTTTTCTAAACCAGCATTTGAGCCCAGTGAAATCTTGAACAATGTCTTCAGCAATGTGCCTCTCCTTTTTAGATTTTGTTCATTTTTTAAATTGAGGTGGTGATGAAAAAAACACTTTTTTTATTTGTTTGTTAATCCTCACCTGAGGATATTTTTCTATTGATTTTTAAAGAGAATGAAAGAAGAGTAAGAAACAAAGAAACTTTGATATGAGAGAGATACACTGATTGGTAGCCTCGGCAAATGCCCTGTTCTAGAACTGGGGATTGAGCCTACAACTGAGGTACGTACATGTCTTTGACCGAAATCAAACACAAGACCCTTCAGTCCACACCACAGGCCTATGCTCTTTCCACTGAATCAAACCCTAGGGCAAAACACACTTTTAAATGCTTCAGTACATGTCCTATAGAACACAAATGATAATTTAGAAAAGTATTATCACTTTTATCTTTGGTCATTCTTCATAGTGAAAAATATAGTCTCAGACAAGATATAACTTAAATACTTTAACACTTAGGTTATAGTCTTATCATTCATCCTTGCTTTACAAAATAAGACATAACTAAAACTCACATTCTATTCTGCTTATCAAATATAACTGTAATTCCAATATATTCGTAAATAAAATTATAACAGAGCTGCTAATTTTTAACTACCATTTATTGAACACATTTGCCACACACTGATATAAGCATTTTATTTTCTCAGTTAACTCTTAGAACACTGTGCTATACTGTCTTACTGCCTTTTCCTATTATTTTTTTTTCTCCACCTTTTCAATGTGAGCAAAATCATTGAGAAACTACATTCTAAAACCAAATAGAGAAGTTGGTTCAGAGAAGCAGTTCTCAACCTGTGGGTCGCAACCCTGGTGGGGGTCGAAGGAACAAAACACAGGGGTCGCCTAAAGCCATCGGGAAAATACATATTTCCCGATGGCTTTAGCCGCTGAGAAGTCGCACTACCCTCTGCAGCAGTTATGGATGCGCATTCCAAACTGAATGCCTGCGCGCATGCGCAGACGTGATTGCATCATCCCTCTGGGGCTTAAGGGGCAGGGGAAGCGGGGGAACGCTCCACAGCAGTGGTTCTCAACCTTTCTAATGCCGCAACCCTTTAATACAGTTCCTCATGTTATGGTGACCCCCACCATAAAATTATTTTCGTTGCTACTTCATAACTGTAATTTTGCTACTGTTAATGAATCCTAATGTAAATATCTGTGTTTTCCAATGGTCTTAGGCTCTATAACAGCAGTTCTCAACTTGTGGGTTGCAACTCACAGGTTGAGAACCGCGAGCAAGTTCTCAACCACCTAAGACATCGGAAAACAGATATTTACAGTAAGATTCATTAACAATAGCAAAGTTACAGTTTTGAGGTAGCAACGAAAATAATTTTATGTTGGGGGTCACCACAACATGAGGAACTGTATTACAGGGTCACGGCATTAGAAAGGTTGAGAACCACTGGTTCAGAGAAAAATGAAGACAGAATAATAAAGCAGATAATAAGAAAATGTCATGAACAATAAGTGACTAGATGGATCACAAAAGTGGGATGGAGAAAACTGCCATTCTCTAGAGCAGTTTCAGTTCTGAGGTTCTTTCCAGTTACAATTTGAGTTCAGTGGAAAGCATTACATTAAAAATAGTGAGTCAATTGTGTATCTACCTTTAATTGTGGCATTTGGAGAGGAAGAAATGAAGGTGGAGACTTAATGTTAAATGCATCTGAGGGAGCCTTTGTTTCTTACAATAAAAAGTATCTAAGGCCGAGACCAGTTTGGCTCAGTGGATAGAGCCTCGGCTTGCGGAATGAAAGGTCCCAGGCTTGATTCCAGTCGGGGGGCATGTACCTTGCTTGCGGGCACATCTCCACTGTGGGACGTGCAGGAGGCAGCTGATCGATGTCTCTCTCTCATCGATGTTTCTGACTTTCTATTTCTCTCCCTTCCTCTCTGTAAAAAAATCAATAAAATATAAAAAAAAAGTATCTAAGGACAATAATAATTATACTAATTTTCTGTGATTGGCAAATATTTATAAAGGTAAAATGATGTTAACAACACATCAAGTAATGTTGGTATAGACATGGTATCTTTCTAATGTAAATATTACAGATAAAACATTTACTTTTTTTCAAAATGGCCAGACTTTTATTATCTCCTAGAATAGTGGTTGGCAAACTCATTTGTGAACAGAGCCAAATATCTACAGTACAACGATTGAAATTTCTTTTGAGAGCCAAATTTTTTAAATTTAAACTTCTTCTAACACCATTTCTTCAAAATAGACTCACCCAGGGTTTCATATTTTGTGGAAGAGCCACACTCAAGGGGGCAAAGAGCTGCATGTGGCTCGCAAGCCACAGTGTGCTGACCACTGTCCTAGAATACTTATACCTGTAAACTCTAATCACTTAACAGAATTTTCTTTTAAGTTTTCGAAAAGTATATATTCTGAAACTTTTATGGCTATTACCTTGTTTTATGATGTCTGACGAAACTTTTAGTCTTTTAGTAATAGCAAAATCAATAGTTTCATTGAATAGGTGAGTACAACATGCATAAGTATTAAATTGAACAATTTTATATTAGTAATAATTAAAAACACATTGGTTAAATATAATTTTGCAATAGTTAATTCTGTTATTTTGTCTTTAATAGTTTTAACTGCTTCACCCACTTTCAATATAACTAAAAAAATAAAAGAATGAAGGCATATAGCTTTTTTTAGTTGTGAAAGATTTAGTTTTGTTCAATTTTCTCAGTTTTTTCTTTCTCTCTGCTTTACAGAACTCTGAGTTGATAGGAAGGTTTTACATTGCAAATACAGAAAACTGAAAAGAAAAAAAAATGAAAATCTGCAATGTAATTTTTGTGTGTGTGTTTTTTCTTAATTAATCCTCACCTGAAGATATTTTTCCCATTGATTTTTTAGAGAGAGTGGAGATGAGGGAGGGGAGAGAGAAACATCAATTGATTGCCTGGTATGTACCCTGACCTGGGCCAGGGAAGGAGCTTGTAATGTAGATACATGACCCTGACCAGAAACTGAATGGAGACCCTACACTCAAACCACTGAGAAACACCAGTCAGGCCTTTTAGGACACTTGTTCAGATTAATCAATGTCTGAATGCTTACCATATGCCTAGCAGAGAGCAATACTGTGGGAAAAATAACTTGAGTATAGAATATTTTAACCAGTGGTCACACTAGGTGGTCTGTATTATATCAATTATTTGATATGTATATATTTTTCTTTTATTGTAATTTCTATTTTTTAATAGCATTTTAAAAAATTCAATTCCTCGAATCCAAGATGGCGGCATAGGTAAACACCTACACTGCTGCCTCGAACAACAATTTCAAAACTACAACTAAAAGACAGAACAGACATCATCCAGAACCACAGGAAAGCTGGCTGAGTGGAAGTTCTATAACTAGAGGGAAAGAGAGGGGCTCACAGAGACCCAGAGGATCTGCAAAAAGCTGAGGTACGGAGACGCACGCGTGGAGAGAGCGGGTGCCGGAGTACCTGTCTGGTTTTCTCTGGCAGGAGGGAAATGGAGACTCTCAAAGGCATTGAACCCCTTATCTTACAACACTAAACCCCAGATCCAGCCGAAAATCATATGGGGGGAGTTTGGACTGTGAAAAGGGAAAAGTGCACGGAAATTTAGGGGAGTCGCAAAAGATCAAAGGCCTGTTGACGCGCAAGGAACTGCGCACAGGACAGATTGCTGATTGTGCCGCTGGCTTTCGCGAGTGGGCGGGAGACAGACCCTCCCAAATGTGCCCACTTCTGACTCCACTAAGCCCCTGTTTTGGGCGAAACCCTGGGGACCTAGTCTCATGTGGTCCTGGTGCGCAAGGGAACTGGAGGGGCAGCAGTCTAGAGGCACTGAGGGCGCTCGGGCACAAGGACCGCTCCAGCGATTACCCAGTCACGTGAGATTCAGGGGCCGTGGAGGGCAGGGCCGACTGGAAGGCAAGGCGGTCCCTTAAGCCCTGAGACTCCACCCATCCCAAGCTCAACAGAGGCTTCTTTGGTTTTGTAAGTCTGGTATCATAAGGCTGAATCCAACACAGAAGTTCTCCCGGCATAGTGAAAATGCTGAGACAAGGGAAGGGATTACAAACAAAAGAAATGGAGGGGAAAAAACGACTGGATATAGAGTTCAAACCACGCTTATAAGGTTTTTCAAGAATATGCTAGAAGAGTTGGATAAATTTAGTGAAACCCAAAAGGAGATGAAAAAGGACATACTAGAGACACTGACTGAAATAAAAAATATTATACAGAGTCCTAACAGCAGACTAGAGGATGGCAAGAATCAAGTAAAAAATTTGAAATATAAAGAAGCGGAAAACATTCAACTGGAAAAGCAAGAAGAGAAAAGAATACAAAAATGTGAAGATAATGTAAGGAGCCTCTGGGACAGCTTCAAGCGTACCAACATCAGAATTGTGGGGGTGCCAGAAGAAGAGAGAGAGCAAAATACTGAAAATCTATTTAAAGAAATAATGACTGAAAACTTCCCACATCTGGTAAAAGAAATAGACTTACAAGTCCAGGAAGCACACAGAACCCCAGATAAAAGGAATCCAAAGAGGACCACACCATGACACATCATAATTAAAATACCAAGAGCAAAAGACAAAGAGAGAATATTAAAAGCAGCAAGAGAAAAACAGTTCATTACCTACAAGGGAGCACCCATACGACTGTCAGCTGATTTCTCAACAGAAACGATGCAGGCCAGACGGGAGTGGCAAGAAATATTCAACGTGATGAATAGCAAGAACCTACAACCAAGAATAATCTATCCAGCAAAGCTATCATTCAGAATTGAAGGGCAGATAAAGAGCTTCACAGATAAGAAAAAGCTAAAGGAGTTCATCAACTCCAAACCAGTATTATATGAAATGCTGAAAGGTACTCTTTTAGAAGAGGAAGAAGAAAAAGGTAAAAGCCAAAAAATTATGAACAGCAAATACATATCTATCAAGTGAATCTAAAAATTAAGTGAATTAAAAATTTGATCAACAGAATAAACTGGTGAATATAATAGAATCAGGAGCACAGAAAGGGAGTAGACTGATCATTCTCAGGGGGACAAAAATCATAAAGCATCAAACACTGTGAAATTACAGCAGAAAGATTAAAGTTAGGTGAGGTAGATAAGTGATCAATCAAAGGACTTGTATGCATGCATATAAGCATAACCAATGATCACAGACACTGGTGAGTTGGGGTATGCCTTGGAGGGAGGGGGAGCAATGGGAGATATGTATAAAAAATTAATAAAAAAAAATTAAAAAAACTTCAAAAAAAAAAGAGAAAATATCACCCAGTAACTAAAAAATAAACCAACAGTTCTTTAAAAAAAAAAAATTCAATTCCAGTTTACATTTAATGTTATTTTGAATTAGTTTCAGGTGTACTGCATAGTGGTTAGACAATCATACACTTTACCAAGTGTTTCCCCCAATATTTCCAGTACCCACCTGGAACCATTCATAATTATTACAATATTATTATCTATATTTCCTATACTGTACTTTAGATCCCCATGACTATTTTATAATTACCGATTTATACTTCTTAATTCCTTCACCTTTTTCACCCAATCTCCTACCTACCTATTTTTTTATTTCAAAATATTTGTGATCAGCTGAGTTATCTGTTTTGTAATTTATACATTATTTTTATTTATACATTATCAGTATACTTAAGTAAGCTTATTAATGGTTTTGTTCAGTATTTTAATATCCTACTAATATTTTGTCTATTAAATATATTTATGATAAAAATGTTAAACTTCTCTATATTCCTAGACTTGTCAGTTTCTTTTAAATTAGGTTTGTTTCTACTTTGTATATTTTAAGGCTCCATTATTAAGTAAACTCAAGTTCTTTATTTTTATATTATTTTGCTTCTATTAGAACTTCTATTTTATTAGAATGAAATAATTGCTCTATTGGAAGCTCTTGTTTTAAATTCTATTTCGGTATTAATATGTTGCTCCAGCTCTTTAAAACTAGCAATGAGAGTTATACTTCTTTAATTTTAACTTTTCTGTGCCATTTTGTTTAATTGTACCCTTGAAACCAGCATGTAAGTAGTACTTTCAAGCTAATATTTTCTTAAGAGAGTTTAATCATTTTAACATTTTGTGGTGAATTACATCTCCACATCTTATTTTTGTGTTTTTGTTTTACCATGCTTTCAGTTGGTATTTTTCTCCTTGATTTTCTACCTTCCTGTGGATTGTCAAAATTAGTATCATTATCATTATCATTATCATTATCATTATCATTATTATTACTTTTCCCCTTTGCTAGTTTGTACCTCTTTGCTGATTTGGTAAGACTTTTCCTTCAGCAATTATTATTTAACATACATAACAGTAATTTTTTTAAATCAAATCTGAAGACTTCAGTGTGTTTTAAATAGCCTTAACACTTACCTATATAGCTGTGTAAAGTGTTTTAGTTTTAAATTTTCACATATTCCTTTTATAATTAGTTTATTACATTTGCGTATTTATCATAAATTTTGTACACACTTCCTCCACATACAGTTAAAAAAAATGTCACCTGGCTGTTGTGCTTCAGTGGCTGAGCATCAACCCATGAACCAGGAGGTCAAGTTTGATTTCTAATTCACATGTCTAGATTTGGGGCTCAATCCCCAGTAAGGGGCATGCAGGAGGCAGCTGATCAATGATGTTACTCTCTCATTGATGTCTCTATCTCTATTCCTCTCTCTCTAAAAAGCAATAACAAGATATTCTTTAAAATGTTACTTGGTAATTACAGTGGTACCTTGAGATACGAGTTTAATTTGTTCCGTAACCTTGAGGCATGGGAAACTATGAGACACTCAAATCGAGGTAAACTGGTGGGGCCGATCCACGCGATTACTCCTATCTCAAATGTTGCTCATATTTCAAAGCAAAAATCGCTCGCTCGACGGCTCATATCTCAAAAATCTCCTAGGTTAGGGCACTCGTATCTCGAGGTACCACTGTATTTTAATGAGGGTATGGAGTAGTAAATAAATTCTCTTAGCTATATAGCTAAAAATATGTGTATTATGATCTCACCATTAAATAGCACATCAGCTAGGTATATAATTTATATTTAACATTTTATTTAAGAATTTTATTTTATTTCTTTAACATTTTATTTAAATATTATATTTAAATAATTATTACTACCATCCATCCAGTGGTCACTCCTTGCTGGGTACCATGCCTTTCTCTTTCCCAACTATCAAGTGTTTCTTTATTCTTGAGATATTGCAGTTTCTAGGACATGTATGGGTGCAGACTTACTTTGATATATTTTAATTTATACTTGGTGGAGACTTCTACTCTGAACTCATGTCTCTCCTCAAATCTGGAAAATTCTTATATTTTGTCAGTTCTCTTCTAGAACATTTAATTTAAACATATTAAATTATCTTGACTTATATAGCCCATGTCTCTTATACATGTTTAAAATATGTTTATTGTTCTATATTCTGTGGAATTTCTCAAAACTATAGTCCTATTTATGCTGTGTATCTGATTTAAAGGCTATCCTATTTATTATTATTTCAATAACCATAGTTTTTACTTTAAAATGCCTAAATTTTATGTCTCTCTTCATTATTTTATTTACAGGTGCTTTGGTTTCATATTTTTTCATTATTTTTATTTCATTGGAATTATTTTATCTTTATCTCTTCAGAGATTATAAACATGCAGTTTTTAAAATCATTATTAATATTTTTCTCTTATTTTCATTTAATCTGTCATGATTTCATCTCCTGATGTCAAGTGGTGGCTTGGCTCAAGATTGCCTGGTTTCAAAGCTGTGTGCTTCTCTGTGCCTCTGTTAAGAGGCAACATTATAAATGTTATATCCTTTAAAATTAATAAATGAGGGCTTTTTTCAACTTCCAGTGTCACGAAGCACCACACTGTCTAGCAATGAGACCAGCTCTTATGTCTACTACACATGAAGAACTTTATTTTCTTCTACCCTATGGAATCCAGAACAAGTGGTCACATCTGATTGCTTCCAGTCTCAGATTCCAACAGAATTACCTTCAGTATTAGTTTCTCTTAATATTTTGTGTTTCATTCCATTTCTGGTCTATCACTATATTTAGTACTTTGAAGTTATTTAATTGTATCTTTTCTATTTTATCTGCTATTTGCCATATGTTGGATCAAAGAGGCAGGATTTCAAAGCATGCATTTATAACATCTTAATTAGGTATCAGGAAGTTTTAAAATGTCTTGCATACCCTTCTCCTGAACACTTTGCAAGTAAATTGAGGAGAAAAGGTTCTATGGATGAAATATTTAGAGAATACAAAACAGATTCTAATAAAAAAATATTTTACCCATTTATACAAAAATAATCAGGAAAGACTTTTTGAATGTGACAAAAGTTGAGATTTTTATTAAGGAATGAGCAAGGTCCGAATGAACAAGAAATATATGGATGTTAACTTCTTAATTATGTGCCTTGAAGGTGTAGTTTATCTACATTCCATTAGTGATTTTGAGGGGAACAAGGTATTGGTAAATTGCAGAGCTTTTGGTGCACAATCAAGTGGAAATATTGAAAAGAAATAATTTTATAGGGATCCCATTAATTTGGTTTAAAAACTTGTCCTAAGAGTTGTGCAATTTTGAAGAAGCTATTGCGAGAGGTGAGAATGTGTGCATGTATCTGCCTATGTCCTCTAAGAAATATTAAGACTGCAACTAATGAGTCATCGCATATAAAGGACTCCTCTTCCAGGAAAATATTAGCAACAACTAATTGGATCAGTATTGACTCATTTCCAGGATCTAAAGCTAAGTGTGTCTTATTTTCCTCTGTGCCTGAGTGTTCAGTATTAAGCTCCTTCATAATGTTTTTATATTCTCAAGGAAGTTTAAAAATACTTTCATTGCATAAAACTCTAATATACCTCTGATGCCTGCTATTCACAATCCTTCCTAGGGGTTAGTTTATCTGATGTGCCAAGAGCCAATAAGTAGATAGTAACAAGATGCAAGACTTTCACAAATAGGCTATTTATTGTATGCCTCTGTTTAAGTTTCATTTATTCACACTGCACCTAAGTCTATCCAGTTCGTTTTACAGAAATAATGGATATAATTGGCCCTATGCCTTGTTGGTTCTGATTGTGAACCTTACTCAGACTAATAACATTCCAACCAAAGGAAAATATGTAGCTCTTCTATTGCATAGAGAAGAGCAATTGCAGGCGTCAGCTGCAGGCTTTGGCGATGTCTACAAATGGATGACTAAATAGTTTCAAAGTAGGTGATGGAAATCAGGAGACAGGAAGATTAACCCACAAGACATGTCTGTTTTAAGTCAGCTTGACTTCCATTTATTACAAACCTGACATTGAAATAAACCTGTTAAATATATTTTCAAAATGCAACCAAGTGGTAAAATGTGATACCTCTCGTTAAAGCTTTTTAATTGAATGCACCTGGTGCTGTTCAAAACCAATTTATGTTAATGCCACACACAGGCAAGCAGGACCTAATTACCAATTAAGCAATAAAGCTGTTTATAA
This sequence comes from Lasiurus cinereus, assembly GCA_011751065.1. Lineage (NCBI taxonomy): Eukaryota > Metazoa > Chordata > Mammalia > Chiroptera > Vespertilionidae > Lasiurus > Lasiurus cinereus. The sequence goes on from JAAGEH010000392.1 coordinate 2,738,828, forward strand.
GAGCAAATGTTTTTGGGTCAAGTTCATATATATGTATGTGCTATGTATATATGTATATATGTATATATGTATGGTATAAATAGGTACGTGTGTGTAAATTTAAACATATATACACATATATTTCTTAACTTTTGTTATAAATTGACAACTTGTGCTATTGAATCCTAGTTGTGTTTTTTTTAATATATATATTTTATTGATTTTTTACAGAGAGGAAGGGAGAGAGATAGAAAGTCAGAAACATCGATGAGAGAAAGAGACATCGATCAGCCGCCTCCTGCACATCCCACTGTGGAGATGTGCCCGCAAGCAAGATACATGCCCCCAACTGGAATCGAACCCAGGACCTTTCAGTCCGCAAGCCTCTATCCACTGAGCCAAACCGGTCTCGGCTGAATCATGGTTTTATAGAGATCTCTTTCAACAGTAATTTGATCTTCTTAAATGATGAAAGAGACTCCATAAAGTTCTAGGTTATTTTAAACCTAAAACTAAGATAATTTAAAATGCATAAAAATAGTTGTTTTATGAATGGTTATTGACTAAGTCTTCATTCCAGATGAAGCTTAGATCTCAATTGCTGCTCTTGAGACAGCATTCTGGCCCCACCCACCCACTGACTCTCCAGAGAGCTGGTGTCAAAACTTCAGTTCAGGATAACTTTATGTTGCTGTTCTCGACACTATCACAGTCAAAACAAAAGAAAGTGCAATCTTGGACATGCAATTGCTTACTATACACTATTAGTACAGAGACATTGAGAAGAGAGATGTGAGGAGAAACCAAGATGGCAGCATTGGTAAACACGTAAACTGCTGCCTTGTACAACAATTTCAAACTACAACTAAAAGACAAAATGGACATCATCCAGAACCATAGGAAGACTGGCTGAGTGGAAATTCTACAACTAAAAGGAAAGAGAAAAGCGCACTGAGACTCACAGGAGCTGCAGAAGGCAGAGGTACTGAGGCACCCATGTGTGGAGAGGTCTGGCTTTCTCAATTGGGAGGGAGACAAAAGCTCCCGACTGCTCTGAATTTCAGTTCTGGGAGAGGCTATGGGAACCCAGACTCATATGGGAAGAAACTAGACTGTCTGACAGCAGGCAAAACTTGAGAGTAGCTTTCTCTCAGAAGTGCTTGTAGCAATTACCGAGGAACACTGAGACCCAGGGGCCTCTTAGGGTAGAGCTGAAAAGAAGCCATTGCTGCTTGCTCTGCCATGAGACTCACCCCATCCAAGTAGAGTACAGAGGTTTTAGCGTATGAATGGCCTGGTCCTTTGAATTCTAAACTTACCTAACAAACTACAGCTGAGTCAGTGAGACCAATAACATCAAAAAGAAGGCCCAAAGCTCCACAGCAGCTTGCATTACTTCACAGCTGGGCCCAATCTGGGGGCACCTCCAAAACCCAAACAAAGAAGAAGAATCTGCAGTTCTCTCCATAGCTCCTGCTGGGTGGCCTCAGGCAGAGACTAAATTAGCACCTCCTTAGAGATCCAAAAGCCAGTATCTCCAGGGATCAGAGTGGGACCATCCAGATTACAACTCCTCAGATCCATAAGGGGCACACTCAGGGGGCAGATTCAGTGAGGACTAAAGCCCCACTGAAGCAAATCTTGCCTCATTAGGCTGTCTCCAGCATAGAAGTTCTCCCAGTGTAGACACAGCTGATCCTCACAGCCAGTTGGCCCAGGGGTCAATTCCTCCCAGTGATACCAATAACAATCAAGGCTTAACTACAAGACTGTACATGTACACACAGCCCACAAAGGGATGCACCAAGATTGTCCACCTCAGGTAACTGAGGAAGCTGAGCAACTGGGCCCTATAGGACACCTAGCATACAAAGCCATTCTGTTAACTCGGAGGCAGCCAAAATGTAGAGATAAAGAAACAGGCCACAAAAGAAAGAAATGGAGGACAACAAATAACTAGATAGTTTAAAAGCATAGTTATAAGATTTTTCAAATATTTTCTAGAAAAGGCCGATAAATTTAGTGAGACCCTCAAGGATATGAAAAAGGACCAACTAGAAATTAATCATACACTGACTGAATTAAAAAATATTACACAGAGATTTAATAGACTAAATGATCACAAGTATCAAGTCAAATATTTGAAATACAAAGAAGCAAAAAAACACCCAACTGGAAAATCAAAAAGAAAAAAGAATAAAAAAAATAGGAAGATAGTGTAAGGAGCCTCTGGGACAACTTCAAGCATACCAACATCTGAATTATGGGGGTGCCAGAGCAGAGAGAGAGCAAGATACTGAAAACCTATTTAAAGAATTAATGACAGAAAACTTCCCCCACCTGGTGAAAGAAATAGACTTACAAGTCCAGGAAGTCCACAGAACCCCAAACAAAAGAAATCCAAAAAGGACCACACCAAGACACATCATCATTAAAATGCCAAGAGCAAAAGAGAAAGAGAGAATATTAAAAGCAGCAAGAGAAAAACAGTTATCCACAAGGGAGCACCCATATGATTGTCAGATGATTTCTCAAAAGAAACTATGCAGGCCAGATGGGAAGAAATATTCAAAGGGATGAATAGCAAGAACCTATCACAAGATTATTCTACCCAGCAAAGCTATCATTCAGAATTGAAGGTCAGATAAAGAGCTTCACAGATAAGAAAAAACTAAAGGAGTTCCTCACTGCCAATCCAGTATTATATGAAATGCTGAAAGGTATTCTTTAAGAAGAGGAAGAAGAAAAAAAAGGTAAAGATAAAAATTATGAACAACAAATATATATCTATCAACAAGTGAATCTAAAAATCAAGTGAATAAAAAAATCTGAACAGAATAAACTAATGAATATAATAGAATCAGGGGCATAGAGTGGGAATGGGCTGACAATTCTTGGGGGCAAATTGATGTGGGAGGGTGCGGGAATAGACTGGACAAAATTCATACATCTATGGGGGGAGTAAGGGCAGAGGATGGGGTGGGAACTGGATGGAGGGGAGCTATAGGGAGAAAAAGGAGGAACAACTGTAATAATCTTAATAAAGATTTATTTTAAAATATTAAATAAATAAATGAAAAAAAGGGAGGGAAGGAAGGAAAGAAGGAAGGAAGAAAGGAAGAAGGGAAGGAAGGAAGGAGGGAAGGAAGGAAGGAGGGAAGGAAGGAAGAAAGGGAAAGATAAGAAATGTGGGAATTCTTATAATTTATTTCAGTTTAAGGAACTTTGTCCCTGGAAATTAAACTCTCTAGATGTAAGTTGGTGTTTTTTGGTTCCACAAAAAACTATTGAGCATCTACAGTTCCTGGAAATATAATGATGAATTAAACTAAATCCCTGTGTTTATTGAGCTTAAATGTCCTTATCTAACCTTTCCTCTTAATTGTCACTGCCATTGTCACAAATCACTCCTGGGCCTAACCATCAGTAGACAGTAGTTCCAAATTGGTCGTGTGAGTGTGTGTGTGTGTGTGTTGGTGCCTTGTAATATAATTACTAAATAAGCTCTGGGTCCCTTGTAAAATGTGAGTACTATTTTGCCTGTGTTTATGTTTCACTTCCCTAAATGAGGTGTCATTCATTTCATTTCATTTCTTTTCTAAGGGATATTATCTTTTCATTGCCCACCCAAGTTATTTTATATTATGTACAGTTTGTTTCCAGCTATGTTACTGTGCATCACTATCTATGTCCACAAGATTTTACTTATTAATTCCTCTAGTGACAAACACTTGTATCACTTCCAATTCCCCACTACCACACACACATACACACACATACACATTCTCTCTGGTAAAAGTCCTTGTTTATGTTTAGCTGCTCTGTGAGAATTTCCTTGGGATACAGGAACTACTCAAGGTAAACTAAGCAGAGACTGATAAAATACAGGAATTATGGTGTGTGTTTTTTTAATATATTTTATGATTTTTTTACAGAGAGGAAGGGAGAGGGATAGAGAATTAGAAACATCGATGAGAGAGAGACATCGATCAGCAGCCTCTTGCACGCCCCCTACTGGGGATGTGCCCGCAACCAAGGTACATACCCTTAACTGGAATCGAAACTGGGACCTTTCAGTCCGCAGACAAAGGTTCTATCCACCGAGCCAAACCGGTTTCGGCAGGAATTATGTTTTTAAAAATCAAAGTGCCAGAGGAATGAGAACAAATGAAAGCTCTCCTCTCTCTTGATGTCAAGGAATCATGGAGTCTGAGTAACCCCAGCTCTCTCTGCACCCAGGTGGGTGATTTCCAGCCAGATGTGCAAAGGCCACTGGAAATCTCAGTTTCTGAAACCAGGCACCAGTGGGCCACTATATAACAGGCATTTCCCTAGCCTTCTATATCACATGAGATGTCTCTCAGTGGTTGGATCTGTGCCACAAAGGAGGCCCTTGGTTTCTAGCCCTGGCATGACAGCAAAGAACAGGTAGAGAAGAGTATGTCTTTGGTCTACTTCCTGGGTTGATAATCCTTAACATTAACTTTCAAACCTGCTATTGGATTGCTTGCACTACTCTTTTTAATTTTCCAGGATCCTCTCCAATTCTGACTCTTTTTTTATGTAGTGTTGTTGATTTATGTATGTGATATACAGGATGGGGCAAAAGTAGGTTGACAGTTGTGAGTATATAAAATAGTTTATTCTTGTATTAATTATTGCATTATTTTCTGTAAGAACAGTTGTAAACCTACTTTTGTCCCATCCTGTAGTATTCTCTCTCTTCTCTGGAGATAATAGTAATTCTTTCAAAATTTTCTTATCCTCTCTGCATTGTATTGATTTTAAACATATTCTCTTTCTGTTCATTTTAGCCTCTGTCTTTCATATTGGTCTTTACCTTATGTGTCTGGTGGTGATGTCTTACATTTTTATGTTAGAATGAAGCACTAAAATAATACTTGGAAGGTCTCTAAGTGGGTGAGGCTTGTTCAAGTGGGTGAGGCTTGTTCCACAAGCAGTCTTCACTGATGACAGGGACTGTTTATTGGGGAATGCCCAAATGTCATTCTCTGTTGGTTTCTTCTCCGGAACTGGTCAGTTTTTCAGAAAGGACATTTCTAATCTGGATGGGAGAAAGTAAGGTTGTGGGTCTTGGAAGAGGGTTTAATTGAACTGGGCTAACTGGATTTACTAGAGGCAGTTCATAGGCATTTATTTAATCCTCTTTCAGAAAGATGACTCACATTTTACTCCAGCCTTTGGGTTTGATGGCCCCAATCTCAGGGTCTATTCACCTTGCAAATGCCCAGTCCTCTGCTGGAGTAGAGGAAGAGCATCACTGGCCTCATACATCTGGGAAGATGATCTGGACATTCAAATGCTTTTGTATTTAAACCTTTCATCTTTCCTCCTGGTTGTAACCCCATCTGATTCCTACTTTCAGCAATAAGAACTGCCTCCTATTTATGGTCTTGTCCAGGATTATGCCACAGTGTCAACTCATTCCTTCTGGTTTCCTTCCCCTACAACCTCTCCTTCCTTTCTACTGGCTTCACTAGATTCCCTGTTCTGTAAATAAGCTACTGCATGCCTATTCTTTTCAAATTTCTAGAATACTTCTTTTTTTCCAATGACGTCCTCTCTTCAGTTCTCTTTTTCCTTGGAAATTTGTGAATCCTTTATCTTTTTATGTCACTTTGGTATTATGCAGGAGATAACAAAGATAAAAGTGTAATGCAACTTCTTCCATGCTGGTGTGTAATTAGTAAAAATGCTAAATGGAAGCCTTCTAAATGGAAATACTCATATTTTAAAACAATAAAGTTGAGATAAAATGTATGAATACTGACCTCTATCTAGGTATCTATCCATCTATCCATATTCTGTTTTTTATGAGTTCAGTAATTATATTATTTTTTTATTATTTTTCCCTTCAACATAATAGAGTGTGAATATTATTGTCAATATTTGTGGGTAAGATATGTTGAAATTTGCTCCAACATCTGAGAACAATCACCTTCAAATGTATACATTTCTTATGAAGAACTTAGTGCTAGCATGAGCTTCTTAATTATCCAGGTTATACTCATTTACATATCTTTAAAATGGTTATAGATTGGATCATAAGTCTATTTTGAATTGAGAATCTGACTTTGTCAAACATGAATGTGCTAAAATCTTACAAATACTGTGTGTTTAATTTCATCTTTACATCCAATGCATTTTCATTTCATCCAAACATTGTTCACACTTTCAAATGTGAATTTCACTTATTTTTCTTCTGATTTTTCCATTAAATGTATTATTTTGACTAGTATTGTCAGGAAGTACCTAAACATCTTCTTCTTGATTAGTAGGTAAGATTCTACAACAGATTATTTATTAGTCTACTATTGTTTGTGCAGAAAAGTGTAAAGAAGTATGGGTTCTAGATTTTGTGTGTTTCCTATTCTCTAAATTACTCTTGGCCTCAACTTTTCTGCACAAGGAGGGATGGAACTAAAATCACTGATTTTAGTAAGGGATGGATATAGCAAAATCACTGATAAAACAACATGGCCATGTCTGTCAATAGTGATTATATTTTGTTTTTCCCTAAGTTTATTGGGGTGAGATTGATTAATAGAATCACATAGGTTTCAGGTGTGGATTTCTGTTACAAGATCAATATATTGCACTGTGTGCCTACCACCCAAAGTCAAATCATCTTCTATCACTATATATTAAGCCCCCTTCACCCCTACCCTTCCTTTTGGCAACCAACACACTGCTCTTTGTGTCCAAGAGTTTCAGTTTTATATCCCACATATGAGTGAAATGATATGGGTCTTAGCTTTTTCTTGCCTGACATTTCACCTAACATAAAATTCTCAAAGTCCATCTATGTTGTCACAAATGGCAATATTTTGACTTTTTTATGGCTGCGTAGTGTTCCATGTATATGTGTACCACATCATCTTTATCCAGTCCTCTATCACAAGATACTTTGATTGTCCATGTCTTGGGCACTGTGAATAATACTTCAATGAGCACAGTGGTGCATATATCTTTGTGAATACATGTTTTCAAGTTTTGTTTTGTTTTTTTTAATATATTTTATTGATTTTCTACAGACAGGAAGGGAGAGAGATAGAAAGTCAGAAACATCGATGAGAGAGAGACATCGATCAGCTCTCTCCTGCACGCCCCACAGTGGAGATGTGCCCGCAAGCAAGGTACATGCCCCCAACCGGAATCGAACCCGGGACCTTTCAGTCCGCAAGCCGATGCTCTTTCCACTGAGCCAAACCGGTCTTGGCATGTTTTCAAGTTTTTTGTTGTTGTTTTATATATATAACAACAGGAGAGGGATTGCTGGATCATATGGTAACTCTATTCTTAATTTTTTTAGGAATTGCCAAACTGTTTTCCATAGTGGCTGTTCCAACTCGATAGTGATTTTGAGCATGGATTCAATAGTCAGCCATACCTGACTTCATATTCCAACTGCTCTACTTATTAGTTTTGTGACATGACATGGTTTAATTTTTCTGAACATAACATATCCTCATCTGTAAAATTGGGATAATATTAAAAATTCTTGCTTATGTGCTTTTATGTGAATTTATCAAAATTAAATGCAATAAAGTTTGTAAGGCATGTAGCAATATTTCAAATGCAGTAAGCACCCAGAAAACATTAGCAACAACTATAAAATATAAACATTACTGTTGAATCCAAATAGTGCATAGACTAAGACTATGGAGAGAAAACTAATCATTTAATTTATTCATATATTCGACATTGAGCACCTCTAACTGCCAGATATTGTAATAAGCACTGATATAATTATGAAATGCTTGTACCCACAGAGTTTACTTACATTTTAGTGACAATAAAAATATGATATGACAGGATATAATGTAATATTGATAACATATAATGAGAAAAGACTAAAAGGAAAATAAAGTAGATAAAGGAATGCAGAATGATTAGGATGTTATATGTTCTTTTATATAGAATAGCATAGGAGTAGTAGAGGAGAAAACATTTGAGTGAATTCTGGAGTAGACTATCCAGATATCTGAGGGAAGACTTTCTAGACAATGAGATCAGGATATGCATAGACCTTGTATCTGAGCAAACTTCTATGTTAGAATAGCAAGGAGGCCATGGGACTACAGATAGACTGGAGGGGTAACTACAGAAAATAAAGATAGAAATATAGACAGAGGTCAGAAACCTGAGACCTTATAGACAATGATAGAGACTTTGAATTTTCCTATAAGTGTGATAAGAAATCATCGGAGTGTCATGAATGGGGAAGTAACCTGATTTGACAAGTTTCGTGTACACATGGGTTTCAGTCCTCTGTGGGAAAGTTGCTGGCTTGTGTCTTCACATTTTATTGGAAGGATTATAAGAGACAATGTGCATGAAAACAATACAATGGCACAAAGTACATGCCCAGCATCCCTAAACATTGGAAATTCTTTCTTTTCACCTAAATCTGGGCTGAAAATTGATACAGGACCAATTTCAATGAATGTTTTCTTTCCCACAATATGGTTAATCCCAGCTCCTGACATTATCTTCATTTCAGCCATTCATTTCTTCAAACGCATTTGCTCCCCTGCAAGATTCCTATGATAACCTTTAATACAGTAATTATATTATTTATACTGGCATTTACTAAAAGGAGTCACTAATTACTAGTTGGTGCTATTTTAAGCAAACTGGGAATAAGACTTGCATTATGATTGATGGAGGGTTAAAGGGACTTGTATCTCATATGGGATGCTGCAGAGAGAGCACCTGTGGGTCCACAGAAAACAGTGTGATCTTTGGACTTGTGATTGGAAAGAGGAAGTTAGATAGCAGCAAACTGAGGAGACCTGCTGAATAAAATGTTGTATTTAGACAGCGCTGGGCTGGAATTTTTTTCTTTCTCCACACCTGAGGAATATATGTCACATGGAGCCACACAGAAAGTCATCGTCAAATATGTTTGAGGCCAAAATTTCCGAGCCAAGCTCTTCTCGGGTTTAAGTTTTGACACCTAAGGCTTCCTGGACTAAGTGTTTCATTTTGGAAAGAGCATTTTCCATTTGATCTTTGCTTCTTATTTCTCCCTTCTTTCTTTCATCTTTTATTATAATATTTGGATTGGGCCATTGCCTTTCAGTGACCCAGTAAGTGGATATACATGGCTGTGGATTTCTTTTCTATCTAAAGTATCAATTGTGAGAATCTAAGGGTATAACAGGACCTCTATAAAATATATACTTCCTTGTCAATGATTCAAAGAATGCCTACCTGCCTTGGACATTATTTAACTTGAATATTACACAATGTTTTAAGTGTTGAGAAAATATTTTCTCTAACATAATTATACCTAGAAAACTAGTGTAGTCTGTAGCAACTTCCAATTATAAAAATGTTCTTTGGGTCTGCTCCATATGGAAATTCCTCTTACATTTTGCATGACACAATCCATCACCTTTGTAGCAGATGTGGTAACATGCATTAAAGTTTCTGTGTAGACTAAAACTCAACATTGAGTCCCCAGCTAAAAAAGAGGAGAAATGAGTCTAGACTTAGTGTTGAATTGTGTCTTTACATAATTGGGGGGACAGGGATGATTTCAATCTAACCTCAGAAGAGATAACTTTCACCTTGTTATCTAAGCTCCAAATATACCTATGGTAATCTGGTAGGTGTGAGAACTATGATATAATAAAATATTGATGTTCTGCACATCACAAATAAGATTTTTAAATGAAAATAAATGAGAGGACACCTGACATTTCCTTTTGAATCATATGATCTTATTATCCAAATCTTTTCTCTTTGTTATCTATTCATAATAAATTCAATGTTTCCTAGCTTTTGCTTTAAACTTTCTTGCAGCTGTTTTAATGAAGTTATTTGGGATGCAGTTTCTTGTCCTTTTACCAACATTCCAGCTCCTTCTCATTCTTTTGATATAATATATGGGAAATACATTACAATTAAATGATAACATAGTTTCCATCAGGTTAAATCTCCTTCACCTTTCTTGCCTCTTTATTTTTTTTTTTGCCTCTTACTCTTAAATGAATTATATTTCCACTCTATTATACATTAAAGCTAACCATTCTAACTGTACTTTTGACTCTGTATTTTTTTTACCTTCTCCCTCAACTTGTATTCATTACTCACTCTTCCTCTAATTTTTTAATCTTCATTAGATCTTCCCACTCTAAGCTCCAATTAAAGGTCTTTTATATTAAAAATGTTATTTTCTCAATTCACTCTCCTCATAAAATTCACTTTTCCTATCTTTTTTCCATCATCTTTACACTAGTTGGAAAAGACATTGTACCATTTATCATTCCTCTGCTCATTTCTCTAACGCATTTCCCCTATACTGCATTACAAAATGATCTTTCAAAATTACCCTCTCATTTCTATCCCAATGACCTCTCTTTATTATTGATTGTGTATTACATCTCTGAGTTTTAAAATGCTGGCTTTGCCTAAACCGGTTTGGCTCAGTGGATAGAGCTTCGACCTAGGGACTCAAAGGACCCAGGTTCAATTCTGGTCAAGGACATGTACCTTGATTGTGGGCACATGCCAAGTGGGGAGTGTGCAGGAGGCAGCTGATTGATGTTTCTCTCTCATTGATGTTTCTAACTCTCTCTTCCTCTCCCTTCCTCTCTGTAAAAAATCAATAAGATATATTTTTTAAAAAAAGAAGTAATAACTCCTTTAGAGGGGTAAAAAACAATAAGATTGAACTGAATAAAAATAAGGTGACCTTTGAACAATACAGGTTTTAGGGATTCCCTGAACTGTTGAAAATTCAAGCATAACTTTGACTCAACAAAAACTTAACTACTAATAGCCTATTGGTGACCTTACCAATAATATAAATAATCCATAACATATTTTGTGTGATATGTGTATTATCTACTGTATTTTTATAATGAAGTAATCTAGACAAAAGAAATTATAATTAAGAAAATCATAAGGGGGAGAATCCAAGATGGCAGCATAGGTAAACACCTACACTGCTGCCTTGCACAACATTTTCAAAACTACAACTAAAAGACAGAACGGACATCATCCAGAACCACAGGAAAGCTGGCGGAGTGTAAATTCTACAACTAGAAGGAAAGAGAGGGGCTCACAGAGACCCAGAGGAGCTGTAAAAAGCTGAGGTACGGAGACGCGTGCATGGAGAGAGCGGGTGCCAGAGAACCTGACTGGCTTTCTCTGGCAGGAGGGAGATGGAGATTCTCAAAGGCACTGAACTCCTTATCCTACAACACTAAACCCCAGATCCAGCCGAAACTCATATGGAGGGAGTTTGGACTGTGAAGGGGGAGAAGTGCACGGAAATTTAGGGGAGTCGCAAAAGATCAGAGGTCTGGTGGTGTGCACGGCACTGCGCGCAGAGGACTGGCTGCTGATTGTGCCACTGGCTTTTGTGAGTGGGTGGGAGACAGACCCTCCTAACTGTGCCACTTCTAACCCCACTAAACCCCAGTTTTGGGCAAAACCCTGTGGACCCAGACTCATGTGGTCCCAGAGCATAGGGGAGCCGGAGGGGCAGCAGTCTAGAGGCACTGTGAGAGAGTGCAGCGTGCAGAGGGACTGCGCCAGCAATTACCCAGTCACGTGAGACTCAGGGGCCATGGAGGGCGGGGCCGACTGGAAGGCAAGGCGGTCCCTTAAGCCCTGAGACTCCACCCATCCCAAGCTCAACAGAGAGGCTTTTGTAATTTTTCAAGTCGGGTATCATAAGGCTGAATCCAACACAGAAGTTCTCCCAGCATAGTGAAAATGGCGAGACAAGGGAAGGGATCACAAACAAAAGAAATGGAGGAAAACAAATGACTGGATATAGAGTTCAAAACCACACTTATAAGGTTTTTCAAGAATATCCTAGAAAAGTTGGATAAAGTTAGCGAGACCCAAGAGGAGATGAAAAAGGACCAACTAGAGATAAAAAAGGACCAACTAGAGATGCAAAAGATCCAACTAGAGATGAAAAAGGACCAACTAGAAATTAAACATACACTGACTGAAATAAAAACTATTATACAGAGACCTAACAGCAGACTAGAAGATGGCAAGAATCAAGTCAAAAATTTGAAATATAAAGAAGCGGAAAACATTCAACGGGAAAAGCAAGAAGAGAAAAGAATCCAAAAATGTGAACATAATGTAAGGAGCCTCTGGGACAGCTTCAAGCGTACCAACATCAGAATTGTGGGGGTGCCAGAAGAAGAGAGAGAGCAAGATACTGAAAACCTATTTAAAGAAATAATGACTGAAAACTTCCCACATCTGGTAAAAGAAATAGACTTACAAGTCCAGGAAGCACACAGAACCCCAAATAAAAGGAATCCAAAGAGGACCACACCAAGACACATCATAATTAAAATACCAAGAGCAAAAGACAAAGAGAGAATATTAAAAGCAAGAGAAAAACAGTTCATTACCTACAAGGGGGCACCCATACGACTGTCAGCTGATTTCTCAACAGAAACGATGCAGGCCAGATGGGAGTGGCAAGAAATATTCAATGTGATGAATAGCAAGAACCTACAACCAAGAATACTTTATCCAACAAAGCTATCATTCAGAATTGAAGGGCAGATATAGAGCTTCACAGATAAGAACAAGCTAAAGGAGTTCATCAACTCTAAACCAGTATTATATGAAATGCTGAAAGGTACTCTTTAAGAAGAAGAAGAAGAAAAAGGTAAAAGACAAAATATTATGAACAACAAATACATATCTATCAACAAGTAAATCTAAAAATTAAGTGATTTAAAAATTTGATGAACAGAATAAACTGGTGAATATAATAGAATCAGAAGCACAGAAAGGGAGAGGACTGATAATTCTCAGGGGGAAAGGGGTGAGGGGTGTACAGGGAGAGACTGGACAAAAATCATACACCTATGGATGAGGTCAACGGGAGGGAGGTAAGGGTAGAGGGAGGGTTGGGAGCCGGGTTGAGCGGAGCTATGTTGGGGAAAAAAGAGAAACAAATGTAATAATCTGAATAATAAAGATTTTATTTTAAAAAAAATTATAAGGAAGAGAAATACACTAATAGTGTTTATTGAAAAAAAAACTGTGGCTAAGTGAACTCACGCAATTCAAACTCATGTTGTTAAAACATCAACTGTACTTGCAATAACATGCATAGAAATCAAAAGGTAGTAATGGGAGTTAAAGTATCTTAACTTCCTTATTTTTCATTGGGATGATAAATATTTTTACTAATTTTAGGCATCTGAAGTTCTAGACTAATCTTTAACATAGTATTTGTAATTATAGGAAACAATTTTATATCTTAGTTTTCTTTTCACTTAAATTATTTGCTCTTTTCCATTTTGTTACATCACCAAACCTTTCAAAAGCAATATGTGCTCATAGTAAAAATGAAAACTATTTTTAATCTTTTTAAAAAAAGAGAAATAGTATTTATAACTAAAAAAACAAGTAGAAGAAACTTTCACTCACATTCAAGATGGACTAGCAGCAATCAAATATATCCTCCTACCTAAAACAACACACAGACCAGGCAAAATATATGAAACTAAAGTTTCCAAAACACTACAATTCAGGCAATGAAATACACTGATCTCTGAAAGACAAAAAAACAAAAAACAAAAACAAAACAAAACAAAAATCAGATGAGCATTGCATCATCTTATTGCCATGTGAAAGTTTTCAGAACATTGAATGGAGAGGGAGAGAGAAGTGGAGCTTGACTGTCTCCCTAAATTGACTAAATAGAGCTGAGAGTCTGGGAATGTAAGTCAGCCAGAATTCTTTGAATGGAGAAATAAAGAGGGAGAGACCTATTCAGAAATAGAGCTCTAGAAATCTGTAGCAGAATCCCCTTGAAAACTAATCAACACATGATGTGAGAAAACAGGAAAAGAACCACCTGAAAGAAATAGAGGAAACAGTGACTGGCATTTCCAGGAGGCTACGAATAGCAGCTGTTTCCCTCTATCCTTACTGGGAAAAAGAAATCATATTTCATGGACCTTCATAGAGTCCTCACAAGGGTATTGCCTCAGAAGTGAGGGATAATTTGTCCTTCCTTGACTGAACACTGCTCTGGCCCTGCTCAACATATCTTAAAGCAAGATTCAAAAATACCAAAATGATTTAAAATAACTAAATTATATACCAGAACAAAGCTCAAGAATTTGTATAGATATTTTTAAAAATATGCAGCATCTAGGAAGGAGGATACACTGTGTCCAGTATCCAATAACAAAAAATTAAAGACATGCAAAGAAATAGAAAAATGTGGCCTGTGGTGTTTAAAAAATCCCCCAATTGAAACCAACACAGAAATGATATAGATGTTAAAATTATCAGACAATGACATTAAAGCATATATTTAAAAAGTTAAGCAAAAGCATGAAAAATATTTTTAAGGTCTTAACTGAACTTTTAGAGAGGAAAACTATAGTATCTAAGAAAAATGCACAGGATGGAAATAATAGAAGATTATATATTATAAAAGGAAAGATTAGCAGTCTAAAATTAAACTCAGAAAAAAACAACTTACAAATGGAGAATCAGTACATTATGGGACCAATCAAGCAGTTTAATATATATGCTTTTGGGACCTCCAAAGAAGAGAAGGGTAGAAAGATAAAAAACAAACCTTGAAAACATAATGGTCTTTAAAAGTATTTATTTTTATAAAAATTATAAACACACAGATCTAAATTCCACAAAACCTAAGCATAAGCAACAAAATGATTACAGCAAAGCAAAGTAGTATCATCAAAATTTTCAACACCAGCAACAAAGACAACATCAATTTTTCACAATGTAGGGAAAATATAAAAACCTAGAGTTAACAGCATATTTTATGGTGAAATGCTTTCTCCCTAACAACATAGCAAGAATGTCTTCTCTCATTGTTTCTATTCAATATTGCATACTGAATGCATTAGCTAGTGCAATAAGTCAAGGAAAAGAAATAAGTCATCCAGATTGGAAAGAAGTTAAGCTGTATTTATTCACAAACAGGTATGATTGTTTATGTAGAAAATTCAATGAAACATTACTATAAGTATGTGAGCTTAGCAACTTTGTAGGACAAAAAAAATCAATGAACAAAAATCAATTGCATTTCTATATATGAGAACTGAACAATTATAAATTGAATTTTTAAAGAGCTGAAATAAATGTAAAAAATAGAATATTTACTAGTGAATCTGACAAAAAATATAAAAACCTGTTCAATGAAAACTTCAAAATGTTTCTGAGAAAGATTAAATAAGAACTAATTAAATGGCAAGATATACTATCTCAATGGTGTGTCAAGTTTCTCTATACTGATTAACAGATTGAACACAATCCCATTAAAAAATTCAGAATTATGAAAATTGATCAGATTCTAAAATTGTTATGGAAATGCAAAGGACCTAGAATAAATGAAACAACTTCAAAAATATATGTTAGGGGAGAGGAAAATAGTGGCGGAGTAGATAGACACATCTGGAGCTTTGTCACTGGGCAGAGGGAGAGAGAGCAGCTGAGAGTCGCACTGGGAGTGTTTGTTGGTAAGTTAAGAGTCAGCTATCCTCCAGGAGAAGGTGGGGGACTGCTGGACGGAGCTCTCTTGGCCAGGCAGCCCCACTGCCACAAAACCACCAGCGCGAAGGCAGAGACCGCGCCATCTGGCTGAGGGAGATGGATGTCTGCTGCAGTCTGAAAGCTGGAGCTGAAGCACTCACCGAACAGCCAGCCTGGGGACCCAGAATACCGCTTGCAATCACTGCAGACACGCGGTGGATTCAGAGGCGATCCACACGGCACACGGAAAGGTCAGATTTCGCCTGGGATAAGGTGAGGTCTCCTATCCCCGCACAACAGAGATGCGCACAATGTGGGAACCGGCTGCGGGAAAGCTGCCTCTGGAGAGGTCTGAGGAGGTGGGGCAGGGAGTGATCCCTAAATGTGGAGGCAAGCTCTCAAAGCTGTTGACAGAGGGGAGCTCTGGAAAACTACTCCTTTTGATCTGAGGCAGAGGGACAGCCTGGGAGGTATTACAGTGTCCCCACTGCAAAAACCCCACAAACCAGTTTTGAGAACCATAGAGTAGCAGGATATGAGCAAAGCCTAGAGAGGTCCTGTGCTTTGTCTCACAGGTCAATTCCAAAACACTGCCACCCAGTGGATGACGCAAAAATTGACTCTCGCATAGCCACAAAAGAATAAAGAGATTAAAACACAACTCAGCAGTGGAACACAGGGAACTGCAATACCCTCCCGACAGGGAAAGACAAGTGCCAAGCAGAACAATAGCAGAAGTGAATGACCATTCTATTTTTTTTTCTTTTTCTTTTTTTTTAATTTATTTTATTTTATATTTTTTTATTTTTGCATATTTTAATTAAAAAACTATTTTTTTTTCTTTCCTCCTCAATTGATTTTACCTTTTTAATTATTACATTTTTGGTTTTCAATTAGTATTATTACTACTACTATTTTACCTTTTTGGAAAAAAACAAGTGTCATTTTGTTTTTTCTTTATTTTATTTCGGGATTAGAGTTCTACATTCTATTTTCATCTTTCCTTTAGCATAATTTTATTCTATCTCAACTGTACCTTTATGCCAACACTTTCCTCCTATCTCTCCATTTGTTGCCTGGTTTTCTCTTTCCCTTTTCCAACTTTAGATTCTCCCTATTCTTCCTCTTTACCTGGTTAAAATTTCACCCCACTTGTATTTCTAATTTCAAATCCCCTACTCCAAGTTCATACAAACCTCTCTCTTCTTGACCTAACTATCTAAAAAGTTCTTTTTCTCTATGTCCTTTTGTTGCTATTTGCCTGAACGGTGATTATATCAATTTTTTGTACTTTTTTGGTGAGATTGTTTTAGCTTATTCTACTTGTTTTATTTTACTTTTTGTTTGCTTTGTTTTGGTTTGTTTTTTGCCTCTCTTTTCCCTCGCCTCCCTCCATACCATTTGTTATTTGTAGTTTGTATTAATCTCCAGGAACTGGTTGCCAGCATTTGTTGGGATTAGTGACTGTTCTATTGGTGTTTTCTCCTGACATCTACATTTTGTTCCCCTTTTCTCTCTTATCCTCTTTCTTTTCTCTCTGACTTTTTTCTCTTTCTCTTTTCTTCTTCTTCTTCTTCCCCTTTATATTATTTTATTTTTTTGTTCTTGTTCATTTATTTTTTTCCTCCCCCTCCCAATTTGATTTTGGCATTTCTTTCTTTCCTGTTTTCCTCAGTTTCCTCTTCTTCTTTCTCTAATTACCCCTAATTTGTCTTTCATTGGTAGTCACCTTATTTGTGATTATTAACATCCAGAATAAATTTCTACTCAGTGCCTTGTGTGCTGTGCCTGGTCGTGTTGTAGTTTCTGCCTTTCAATCACTGTAGGAGAGAGAACTACATAACCAGACACCCAGAGAAGAAAGACCATGGGCAGAAAAAGAAACAGCCCACATAAGACAGAAAGGCAAGTTTTACCAGAAAAGGAAGTAAACAAAACAGAAGCAGAATTAAGCCTGCCAGAGAAAGAGTTCAGAGAAATGATCATAAGGTGGATGAAAAGAATGGAAGACAAAATCGACAATGTGTGTAAGAACCAAGAGGAAATGGAGAAGACCCAAGAGGAAATGAAAAAGAAGCAAGAAGAAATGCAGAAGAAGCAAGAAGAAATACAGAATAATCAAGAAGAAATGAAAAATGACATCACTGCTATAAAGAACTCAATAGAAAGCATCAAAAGTAGACTAGAAGAAGCAGAGGACCGAATCAGCAAGCTAGAAGACACGGTAGGAAAAAATAACCCAATACAGCAGCTTCTAGAAAAAAAAGTTAAAAAGCATGAGGAGAGCCTAAGGGAACTTTGGGATAACATGAAACAAAAAAACATCCACATAATTGGGGTTCCAGAAAGAGTGGAAACTGAGCAAGGATTAGAGAACCTGTTTGAAGAAATAATGACAGAAAATTTCCCCAATATAGAAAAGAAAAAACCCACACAAATCCAAGAAGCTCACAGAGTCCCAAGCAAAATTAACCCCAACAAACAGACACCGAGACACATTACAATTAAATTGGCAAACACCAACGACAAAATAAGAATCTTAAAAGCAGCCAGAGAGAAATAGAAAGTTACCTATAAAGGAATCCCCATAGGACTAGCTACTGATTTCTCAACTGAAACTCATCAGGCCAGAAGGGAATGGAATGAAATATACAAAATCATGCAAAGGAAGGGTCTGAATCCAAGAAAAATGTACCCAGCAAGTCTTTCAATCAAAATTGAAGGTGACATCAGAAGCTTCAAAGACAAAAAAGGACTAAGGGAATATATTACCACCAAACCGGAAATGTAAGACATGTTAAAGGGCCTGCTGTAATAAAAAGAAATAGGAAGTGAAGAAGGAACTTGGGGCTAAAGACTAAATATGGCGACAGATGAGTACTTATCAATAATAACTTTAAATGTAAATGGATTAAATGCTGCAATCAAAAGACATAGGGTAACCGATTAGATAAGAAAACATGATCCATATATCAGCTGTCTGCAAGAAACCCACCACAGGAAAAGAGATGCACACAGATTGAGGGTGAAGAGATAGAAGATGGTATTTCAGGCAAATGGAAATGAAAAAAAAGCTGGGGTTGCAATACTTATATCTGACAAATTAGATCTCAAAGTGAAGGATATAACAAGAGATAAAGAAGGCCACTTCATAATACTAAAGGGAACAATACAACAAGAAGAAATAACTCTGCTAAACATATATGCACCCAAAATAGGAGCACCTAAATACATAAAAAAACTTCTGGAGGATATTAAGGGAGAGATTTACAGCAATACAATCATAGTAGGAGACTTTAATAACCCACTGTCACCACTGGACAAATCCTCTAAAAAAAATCAGTAATGAAACATCAATCCTAAATGACTCACTAGACCAGATGGAATTAATTGACATCTTCAGAACATTTCACCCCAAAGGCACAGAATATACATTCGTCTCTACTGCACATGGGTCATTTTCAAAGATAGTTCATATGTTGTGTCATAAGAAAAGTCTCTTCAAATTCAAGAAGATAGAAATCATATCAACCATTTCCTCAGACCACAGTGGCATAAAACTGGAAATCAACTATAATAAAAACAATAGAAAGAAATCAAACACATGGAGACTAAACAGCATGCTATTAAACAACGACTGGGTAACCAAAGATATCAAGAGGGAAATGAAAAACATCATGTCAATGACAATACAACAATACAAAATTTATGGGACACAGTGAAAGCAGTCTTGACAGGGAAGTTCAAAGCCCTACAAGCCTACTGCAAAAAATAGGAAACGATGGTAATAAATTACCTAACCCTACAACTCAAAGAACTAGAAAGAGAGCAACAAGAAAAGCCCAGTGTAAGGAGAAGGAAGGAAATAGTAAAGATCAGAGCAGATATAAACAACACAGAGACCAAAGAAACAATTCAAAAGATCAACAAAACCAAGAGCTGGTTCTCTGAAAGGATAAACAAGATTGATGGACCTCTAGCCAGGCTCACAAAAAAGCAAAGAGAGAAGACCCAAATAAACAAAATCAAAAATGAAAGAGGAGAAATAATAACAGATCCCGCTGAAATATAAAGGATTGTTAAAAAATATGATGAACAACTCTATTCCAACAAATTGGACAACCTGTAAGAAAAGGTCATATTCCTAGAAAAATATAACCTCCCAAAACTCAATCAGGAAGAATTTAAACATCTCAATAGTCCAATAATGATGGAAGAAATTAAAGCAGTCATCTAAAAGCTTCCAGCAAATAAAAGCCTGGGACCAGATGGCTACACAGGAGAGTTTTACCAAACATTCAAGGAAGAATTAAAACCTATCCTTCTCAGACTATTCCAAAACATTCAAGAAGAAGGAACACTTGCAAACACCTTCTATGAAGCCAGCATCACCCTAATACCAAAACCAGATAAGGACAACACAATGAAAGAGAATGATAGGCCAATGCCTCTCATGAACATAGATGTCAAAATCCTCAATACAATTGTAGCAAATCGTATCCAGCAGTACATCAGAAAGATCATACACCATGACCAAGTAGGATTCATTCCAGGAATGCAGGGATGGTCCAATATCCGCAAATCAATAAATGTGATACATCACATAAACAAAATGAGAGATAAAAATCACAGTCATATCAATTGATGCAGAAAAAGCATTTGACAAAAATCCAACAATCTTTCTTGATAAAAACTCTCAGCAAAGTGGGAATAGAAGGATCATATCTCAACATCATAAAAGCAATATATTTTAAACCCACTGCTAACATCATACTAAAACCATTTATCCTAAGAACAGGAACAAGACAGGGATGCCCACTCTCACCTCTCCTGTTCAACATAGTACTGGAAATACTAGACATTGCAATTAGACAAGAAGAAGAAATAAAAGGCATCCAAATTGGAAAAGAAGAAGTAAAGCTGTCCTTATTTGCAGATGGCATGATACTGTACATAAAAAACCCGAAGGACTCCATCCCAAAACTAATTGACTTAATAAATGAATTTGGCAATGTATCAGGATACAACATTAATGCCAAGAAATCTGTGGCGATGAGAATCCAAGATGGCGGCATAGGTAAACACCTACACTGCTGCCTCGTACAACAATTTCAAAACTACAACTAAAAGACAGAACGGACATCATCCAGAACCACAGGAAAGCTGGCTGAGTGGAAGTTCTATAACTGGAAGGAAAGAGAGGGGCTCACAGAGACCCAGAGGGGCTGCAAAAAGCTGAGGTACTGAGACGCGCGCGCTGATAGAGCGGGTGCCGGAGTACCGGGCTGGCTTTCTCTGGCGGGAGGGAAACGGAGACTCCCAACGGCATTGAACCCCTTATCCTACGACACTAAACCCCAGATCCAGCCAAAACTCATATGGGGGGAGTTTGAACTGTGAAAAGGGAGAGGTGCACGGAAATTTAGGGGAGTCGCAGAAGATCAGGTCCGGTCTCGCACGCTCACAGTGCTGCGCGGAGGACAGACTGCTGATTGTGCCGCTGGCTTTCGCGACTGGGCGGGAGACAGACCCTCCCAACTGTGCCACTTCTGAGTCCACTGGGCCCTTGTTTCGGGCAAAACCCTGGAGACCTAGACTCGTGTGGTCCTGGTGCTCAGGGGAGCTCAAAAGGCAGCGGTTAGAGGCACCGCGAGCGCACACAAGGACCGCTCCAGCCATTACCCAGTCACGTGAGACTCAGGGGCCGTGGAGGGCAGGGCCGACTGGAAGGCAAGGCGGTCCCTTAAGCCCTGAGACTCCACCCCTCCCAAGCTCAACAGAGGCTTCTGCGGCTTTGCGTCTGCTATCATAAGGCTGAATCCAACACAGAAGTTTCCCCGGCATAGGGAAAATGCCGAGACAAGGGAAGGGATCACAAACAAAAGAAATGGAGGGAAAAAAATGACTGGATATAGAGTTCAAAATCACGCTTATAAGGTTTTTCAAGAATATGCTAGAAAAGATGGATAAATTTATTGAGACCCAAGAGGAGATGAAAAAGGACCAACTAGAAATTAAACATACACTGACTGAAATAAAAAATATTCTACAGAGTCCTAACAGCAGACTAGAGAAAGGCAAGAATCAAGTCAAAAATTTGAAATATAAAGAAGCAGACAACATTCAACTGGAAAAGCAAGAAGAGAAAAGAATCCAAAAATGTGAACATAATGTAAGGAGACTCTGGGACAGCTTTAAGCGTACCAACATCAGAATTGTGGGGGTGCCAGAAGAAGAGAGAGAGCAAGATACTGAAAACCTATTTAAAGAAATAATGCCTGAAAACTTCCCACATCTGGTAAAAGAAATAGACTTACAAGTCCAGGAAGCACACAGAACCCTTTTTATAAAAGGAATCCAAAGAGGACCACACCAAGACATATCATAATTAAAATACCAAGAGCAAAAGAGAAAGAGAGAATATTAAAAGCAGCAAGAGAAAAACAGTTTATTACCTACAAGGGAGCACCCATACGACTGTCAGCTGATTTCTCATCAGAAACGATGCAGGCCAGACGGGAGTGGCAAGAAATATTCAACGTGATGAATAGCAAGAACCTACAACCAAGAATAATCTATCCAGCAAAGCTAACATTCAGAATTGAAGGGCAGATAAAGAGCTTCACAGATAAGAAAAAGCTAAAGGAGTTCATCAACTCCAAACCAGAATTATATGAAATGTTGAAAGGTACTCTTTTAGAAGAGGAAGAAGAAAAAGGTAAAAGCCAAAAAATTATGAACAAAAAAATACATATCTATCAACAAGTGAATCTAAAAATTAAGTGAATTAAAAATTTGATCAACAGAATAAACCGGTGAATATAATAGAATCAGGAGCACAGAAAGGGAGTGGACTAATAATTCTCAGTGGGGAAGGGGTGAGGGGTGTACAGGGAGAGACTGGACAAAAATCATACACCTATGGATGAGATCAATGGGAGGGAGCTAAGGGCAGAGGGAGGGGTGGGAGCTGGGTGGAGGGATGCTATGGAGGGGATAAAAGAGAAACAAATGTAATAATCTGAATAATAAAGATTTAATTAAAAAATAAAAATAAAAGAAATAAAAAAAGAAATGTAAACACACACACAAAAAAAGAAATCTGTCGCATTTCTATACACTATAGTGAAATTACAGAAAGAGAGAGCAAAAAAGCAATCCCATTTACCATCTCACTAAAAAAATTAAGATACCTAGGAATAAACCTAACTAAAGAGGTAAAAGACCTATATGTAGAAAACTACAGGACACTGAAAAAAGAGAGGAAGATGTTAACATGGAATAGCATACCATCCTCATGGATTGGGAGAATTAACATCATTCAAAATATCCATACTACCCAAACCAATCTATAGATTCAATGCAGTACCCATTAAAATACCAATGACATATTTCACAGACCTAGAAAGAATTCTTCATAGATTCATCTGGAACCAAAAAAAAAGACCACGAATATCCACAGCAATTCTGAGAAGAATAAAGTAGGTGGGATCTCAATACCAGACTTCAAGTTATATTACAAAGCAACTGTTCTCAAAACAGCCTGGTAGTGGCACAAGAACAGACATATAGATCAATGGAATCGAATAGAGAATCCAGATATCCACCCAAACCACTATGCTCAACTAATATTTGACAAAGGAGGCATGAACATACAATGGAGTCAAGATAGCCTCTTCAACAAATGGTGTTGGGAAAACTGGACAGATACTTGCAAAAAAATGAAACTGGATCACCAACTTACACCAAATCCAAAAATAAACTCAAAATGGATACAGGACTTAAACATTAGAAGGGAAACCATAAAAATCTTAGAGGAATCCACAGGCTGCACAATCTCAGACATATGCCAAAAGAACTTCTTCACTGATACTGCTCCAAAGGCAATGGAAGCTAAAGAAAAAATAAACACATGGGTCTACATCAAAATAAAAAGCTTTTGTACAGCAAAAGAAACCATCAACAAAACAACAATAAAGACCACTGTATGGGAGAACATATTTGCAAATGTTATCACTGGTAAAGGTTTAATCTCCAACATCTACAGCCAACTTATACAACTTTATAAAAGGAAGATAAACAATCCAATAAAAAAAATGGGCAAGGGACCTAAATAGAACCTTTTTGAAAGATGACAGCAGGAAGGCACAATAAAACATGTTCAATGTCATTAATTATCAGAGAGATGCAAATCAAAACGACAATGTGATACCATCTTACCCCTATCAGAATGGCAATCATCAACAAATCAACAAATGACAAGAGTTGGCGAGGATGTGGAAAAAAAGGAACCCTTGTGCACTGTTGGTGGAAATGCAGACTGGTGCAGCCATTGTGGAGAACAGTATGGAGTTTTCTTAAAAAACTAAAAATGGATCTCCCATTTGACCCAGCAATCCCACTTTTAGGAATTTATGCAAAGAAATTACAAACACCAATCAGAAAGGATTTATGCACCCCTATGTTCATAGCAGCACAATTTACAATAGCTACAATTCGGAAACAGCCTAGATGCCCATCAGCAGATGAGTGGATCAGAAAACAGTGGTACATCTACACAATGGAATTCTCTGCTGCCATTAAAAAGAAGGAACTCTTACCATTTGCAGCAACCTGGATGGAACTGGAGAGCCTTATGCTTAGTGAAATAAGCCAGTCAATGAAGGAGAAGCACCACATGATCTCACTCATTTGTGGATAATAAAGAACATTGTAAACTGATGAACAAAAGCATAGATACAGAGGCAGTAAAGCATCAAACAGACTGTGATATTATAGCAGGAAGTTTAAGGAGAGGTGGGGTAGATAAGAGATCAATCAAAGGACTTGTATCTATACATATAAACATAACCAATGAACATAGACACTAGTTGTTTGGGGTATTCTTGGGATGGAGGGGGAGCAATGGGGAGATCCGTATACCTGTAACACAATAAAAATAAAAATAATAATAATAATAATAATAATAATAATAATAATAATAAAGAAAGAGAGGATTCTAAGATTTCCAAGTGATTAACCTTTGGTTATGAATTATTTGATTTTGTTTTGATGGTGGAGTAGAAGCTGGGTGGGAAGTTGTGTGTGTGTGTGTGTGTGTGTTGTGAAAAAAAAAAGTTATTATCACTACCTGCTTGCAAGTTTTATTTTAAATCTACAATAGCATTATAATGTGCTATTTAATTCCACAAGTCGGTTGACAGAATTGTGACCAGAAATAAGCACACAAATACAGAGAAATTGACTTTTGTTGTGATAAATAACACTAGACACTGTTGATTTTTGACAAAAGGTATAAAGGTAAATCAGTGGCGAAAAGACAGTCATTTCAATAAATCATGCTGGAATAACCGAATACCTAGTTGCAAAAGAAAGAAAAAAGAGAGAAGGAAGGGAAACAAAGAGAAAGAGAAAAGAACAGAAAGGAAAGAAAAAGGGAAAAGGAAGTTATTTCAATTTATTACTGACAACATATACATGGATAATAGACCTAAGTGTTTAAGGTAAAACTATAACACTTCCAAGAAAATAGGAGAAAAATCTTTGTAATCTTGGTTAGGCAAAAAATTTATAATTATGACTCTAAAAACAAAACCT
Organism: Lasiurus cinereus; assembly: GCA_011751065.1. NCBI lineage: Eukaryota > Metazoa > Chordata > Mammalia > Chiroptera > Vespertilionidae > Lasiurus > Lasiurus cinereus. Next base: position 2,763,935 of record JAAGEH010000392.1, read on the forward strand.
ATAGAGGGAAAAATTTGTGAATTGGATTTCCTCAAAATAACAATTTCTGCTTTGTAAAAGATGATGTTAAGAGAATGAAAAGACAAACCAGGTTAAGAGAATTGTGTTTTTTATTTAATTTTAAATATAATTGTCTTTTAAAATTATATTTTTATAATTTAATAAATCATCAATGATGAGAGAGAGAATCATTGTTTGGCTGCCTCCTGCATGCCCCACACTGTGCAACCCAGGCATGTACCCATGACCCCAGAACCTAACCATGACCTCCTGGTTCATAAATCAATGCTCAACCACTGAGCCACCCCTGCCGGACATAAATATATTTGCTTTTTAAACTTTATTCTCTATGTTATCTTACTGCTAAGTAATGTCCGTTTATATTTATAGCATATCAAACCATTTTTAACTTTAGTTGTGATTTCTAATAGTTTATAGATTATTTTGTAACTTCTAGATGCACCATCATTATGTTTATTATATATTTGTTAAGAATTTTTATCATGAGAGCTGTTAAATTTCATCAATTTTTTTCTACACTTTGGTTATTATTTTGCTTAAAATTTTTGCAACTAATGAGATAGGCCTCAAATTGTCCTTTTTAATAATATTCTATTCAGCTTTGGTATAAAAGCTATGCTGATAAAGTGACATCATCAAAATGGTGAAACAGTCTATTCCTGATATCAGTCTCTCTCACAAGAAAATGAACAAAACACAATTGTGAAAATCCCAGAACACAGGGGGGAGGCAGAATCACTTTCCTGGGCCACAGAGACTGAAAAGAACTACTTTAGAAGGGTCAGAGGAATGGCTATGCTGATTGCATCACTCCTCCTCCAGGTCAGCACAGCCCTACAACCAAGGGGGTCCCCTGGCCTATGGTTTCTCCATAGAGATCAAAGTAAACATCCAGCTTTCCCAACATTATGTGATGCTTCCTGGGAGGCACTTTTAGGTCTCACAGATACTCTGAGGGGAATTTGTGGATCTTGATTAGAATAGGAAGGAGAAGAGGAGTTCAGCTTATAACACCAGCATTCAGACCTTGGCAGATTGAGTTCCTCCTCATAGAGGCACTTTAATAGAAATCTCAGTGGCTCTGACCATCTGCAGCATCAAGCTGGTGCTCTGTCTGGCCAGAAAGTTTTGTGCACGGTTCTGCTTGACTTGGGTCCCCAGGCTTGGGGACTATTCTACCACCCTGCTTGGGAAGCAAATTCACAGTCAAACCTACTGCTCAATATAACCCTCATCCCCACCAGACTAGAAAGACTAACCAGTTCCACCCAATTGTTGAATCATCGTCTGGTACCTCCCCACTAGGAAGCCTGACCAGAGAATCTGGGCAACTACAATGCCCATGTTACAGTCATGCTCGGCAGGAACCAAGCCTATAGTACTACTGAATTGCTGCCAGCCAAATGCAACCTCCCTGACCCAAGCATTCAGGCAGTGGCCTGACTCAAATAAAGATCCTGAGAACAAACTTCACCTGCCTGACACTACCAGCTGATCTTTTCAGAATCCTAAACTAAGCTGACTGGTGAAAGAATCTCTTTGTTGAAGTGAACCTGTAATGGCTGCAAGAGGAAATTCTTACTCAAATGCATAGATACCATATGGGCCATCAAGGATCATGAAAACAGGACATCACCAAAGGAAACTGATCCTAAAGTAGTTGAGATCTATGAAGTCTGACAAAATTCAGAATAATCCTCTTTTTAAGAAGTTTAGTGAAATACAAAAACACTGGGACAACTAAACAAAACTAGTAAACTTATGCACAAACAAAATGAGAAGTTCAACAACAACAACAACAAAATAGAAGCCATAAAAACACACACACACAACACAACCCCAGAAATCCAGAGCTGAAGTATGAAATGAATAACAAAATGAATACAAAAAAAATAACAAAATGGCCATAATTATAAATAACTAGAGGCCTGGTGCATGAAATTCATGCATAGGTGATATTCCTAGGCCTGGCAGGCAATCAGGGCCAATCTATGGGGCAACTGAAGGGGTGATCAGGGGGGACCTCCACTTGCATTGCCTTGGCTGGCCTGGCACCACCCGCTTGCCAGTCCTGCCCCTCCCCACCACCACTAGTCTGGGCCTGTGGACTGGGGGCAGCTCCTGCATTGAGTGTGTGCCCCCTGATGGTCAGTGCATGTCATAGCAACTGGTCATTCTACTGTTTGGCTGATTTGCATATTAGGGTTTTAAATAGATAGATTGCTTTAAATATAAAATCATTAAATTTTCTAATTAAATAGCTGAATGAATTTTTCTTTTTAATTCCAAGGATATATTGCCTAAAAGAGACTCACTTTAGAATGAGAATGAGGGGATGGAAAAAGATATTTTAAGCCAATGGTAACCAAAGGAAAGCAGAGAAAGCTATATTTATTTCAGACCAACTATAGACTCTAAGCTGAAAATAACAGAAGGATATCTTAGTATCATAAACAAAGTTGGGGGTAGTCTTTTATTTTTTTTCAGTTCTTTGGAAGATTATGTTTAAGGTTATTGTTATTTCAGAGTTAAAATGTTTGAAAAATTTTACTGCTAACACCATCTGACAATGAAGATTATATGTTTGTGTATGTATATGTTTGTGTGTATATGTGTGTCTCAGAAGGTAACAGAGTAGAAAGATTATAATTATAGATTTTATTTTACAAGTAGAAATAGGATTATTTGCACTTTCTTTTTCTTCTCGTTTTAGAATTGACAAACCTTTTTTAGCAATTTGTTCATTACATCTCTTGTTTCATCTTTCAATAGGTCCATTAATTTTATTACTTTTCAAAGAATCATATTCTGACTTAGTTGATTTTTCTATTTCATTCATTTCTACTATTATATAGTTTTCTTTTTTACTTTTGAGATTAATTTATTTTTTTCTAATTTCTTAAAATATATCATCAACTTCCAGCCATTCCAATTTTCTAATATATAAATGCAAAACTGCACTTATATTCTTAACTCCATTTTAGCTATACCTCAAACTCCCATTTTATTTATTTTTATTATCACATAACAATAATATTTTAATTTTCCTCTACTTTCTTATTTAACCAACAGGTTATTTAGAAGTGTCTAACTTAATTTATTAGAATTTGAGTATTTTTTGGTTATCTTTTGTTACTGATTTTAAGCTTAATGAGGGTCTTGAATCCTCAAGATTATAATTTTGGTCTCTGTTCCTATTAGACTATCAAAATATCTACTGATGATTCTGCCACCTAATAGAGTCCTGCAGTCAAGACTTTAGAGCCTACATTTTTGCCCTATATCCAGAATCATTTCCTAAAATTAAAAGTGGATTCTTTCTTCTCTGCATGGTTTCCCATCCTCAGAGATTGTTTTCCAAAAGTATTTGTTGCCTCAACAATTCCCCAGTTTCTTTTAAACAGACTAGTTCTTAGAAACAATTTTCAGCTTTCCTGGTTTTCCCAGTAAGAACCCAGGTCTAGCTGAAATCATACCCACAAGGAAAGCCTTCATATTTAATTTTATATTTATACATTGATGTTCTTAAAGATCATCACCAAAATTATGTTTTGCACCCTCAAAGCATATACATTCCTCAGTTTCACCTACTCCTTGGTTGTTAACAGTGGTCTACTACACTACTATCCAACTAGAGTATAAGTTCTTGAAGGCAGGGACCTATATCTGCTATGCTTTCCTATAAAAGTTTTAGTTGGTCTATTTAAGGAACAAGTTTTAAAAGGATTGGAAAGGAGCACTGGAAGAAAGATAGGATAAAATGAACCAAAACAAAAATAGAAAAAGATGGTTTCTTTTTCTGAAAAACACTAAAAAAAAAATGTTTATGGAGTAAACAATAAAATCTCATTCTCCAATCCTTAGAGCCCTTCTCAACTTCAGATCATGCTATTGTATTGCCTTTTTCTGAATTATTTTAAGAGTTGGAACTTTCCAGATTGTTTTTTCTCTGAATTTCGTTTATTATCAATATGTTTTTCTTCCATCACTGTGTGTAATAGAAAAATATTGAATTGCATTTCTTATCAAAAAGCAGTTTTTACTGGAATATTGCTATTGAGAAGCAGGGATTGATACATTTTTATCAGCACTTTCCCAACTAGTTACATCATGTTACTTGTATAGTGTTCTCAGTGAGAGTGATGTTATGAAAAGCCATAGTGCATGCTGGGTAATGCAGACTTCAAGCATTCACACTCCATTTAATGAATTCATCACCTAAAAGCTAAGTATTGATTTTTTAATGGTTTTACAAATCTATTTAAGCTTTGGTAATGTGATTAAGAGGATGTGTGTTTACTGTAAATTATCTAACAAGTACAATGGTATTACTCTCAGAAATAGCAAACAATTCAACTTGTGAGAGAAGAAGGGGGAAAAAGCTTAGTTAAAATATTTTCACAAATACTGATTACTTAAAAACTTTGATAAGCCATTAAAATATGGCTTTCTTTAAAGGAAAAATGGTCATTTCAAACAATGAGTGGGTGATATGTTTCTTGATTTGTGATATGAATGAAACCATACACCAATGATTTTTTTCCCCTAAGCATGCTACAAATTATAGTGGAATAAATATTCTTTAATTGTTAGAGTTGATCAGAAAATTCTTAGTTTAGTTCTTACTGTGGAATATTATGGAATATGTAGAGTTATTTTGCATGTTTTCCTTTTCATTTCTATAAATGAAAAGCTATTTAGAAATAATGCTGCCTTTACTTGTTTATAGTATTTCCTTTATCTTTTATAATGATAGAAACCAAACCATGTGATGCATTCTTTAATTATTAATATGAAAAGGTTTATCCCTAAATCTACTAAACTAAGAAATTATGTCATTTATAGCATAAATTGATTTTAATAGCAATATAGAAATATAAAATCTATTTTGCAAATCATGGGAATTACATTCAGTGGACATAAGTACATTTAGATAAGAGTCACTTATATATTAGCACTAAGTTAAATGTCCTCTGATAATATTCAACATAAACTGTCATAGAGAGTATGACAGTGGCATTTATGCTGTGGCTTATTTTTTAAAGGAATTTTACTACAAAGTCTGAAATAATTCTGAAGATATATTTCCCAAATCCCTACCACTTTTTCCTGCAGTACAAGACAATAATTCTGAAAATTAATTCACCTTGAAGCAATTCAGACAATGTAAAGATACATGTCTGAGAAATGCAGAGAATGTTTCTTTCCAAAATTAAAATGGTGTGCAAGAATTGTGTATGAATGTGTATGTATATGTAGAAAAAATATGGAAGTAATTATATGAAAAAAATTCAAGTAAAGAGGCTTTTTGCTAACTGTCAAAGAAGAAAAAAATATTCTGGTACTCCTTTCCCAGCTAATCTTGACCTCACAACTACCATAGAAAAAAATTGGTCATTAGATAATTATGTGGCTGCTTATCTTCTTTTACTTCATATTCTGGAGGAAAAGGCTGTTATTTTCACTGGGAATGGTTGCTGCTATTACTCATTTTTTAGATGACATCCAACTAGTAATGGGAGATGGGAGGCTATTTGAAGCTACTCGTCATGCAGAGATAAAAGGGCTGCAGAATAATCCTGCTAGGGCTTTTGATAGCATTAATTAGCAGCAGAGTTAAGGTTGCTATATATCTGACTTTCTTAAGTCAAAGTTAGTTTTTTTTATCCTCAGTGTCAAATAAAAAGTAAAAAAAAACAAAACATCAGAATGACTTATATTTTATGAATAAGGAAAGATATTATTTTTGTGATTAAAACTAAATATGTGCATGTGCAATCAGTTTTGACTTAGGAAAGGACATGCCCTTTTTCTAGGTTTTGTCCCTCTCTAGCTCTCTCCAAATAATCACCATTTGGCATTTCTTAAAAAGTTTGCATAATTAGGATTTTAAAAGGCTCATGTAGGTTAGAAATAAATGTTCTCATTTGTGGTTAACTTCAAATAAGTTTTTTGGATCCTCAAAATGAAATTAAACTTATTTATATATTTCTCCACACAGCCCATCCTTCCGGCATCTGTGTATTTTACATAAATAAAAACACACAATTCTATTTAATTGTGCCACCAATAGACTGTCAACAGAGACCTTTACTATTTAAGTTCTCATTTCTGAAAATGTACTTCAAACATTATTCATTTCTCAACAGTAAAGGGACCTGGACAGCTTTATAGAGTATGGTCCCATGCAGAAAATAGAGGTCTTGATCACGAGTTGATTTGATAGACCTTCGTCTACTTCTGTTGAATATAAATACAAAAAAAAAAATCCCCACATTATTAGTCTTAATATATAAGTAGCCAGAGAAAACAGGATAAGGATCTGCATAGGATAAATTGATATGTATTCACTCAACAAACATTTCTTTAGCATTTATTATATGTCAAGCACTATTCTAATCACCAGGAACAAAACAGTAGCAGGTAATTCAGACAAAGACCTATGCCTTCATAGTTTCCAATTTAATGAAAAGATGGAATAATAATTCACAAAAGAGGAAATGGGAAGGATGTCTGCAAAGAGAGAGAGAGCAAGAGCAATACAATTTACAATAGGGTAGCCAGGGACACTTCATTAAGAATTATACTGATCAGGTGAATGACCCTTCCTTTGCTGAAGATACAGCTTACTTCCTACAGTAGGGCATTTCCATTATCCATGCAGGCAGACTTTGGTCTAGTTCTGTTGGAGAGAATTTTCCAAAGAGCTTGTAATCATTCACCCTAAAATCTGCATGATGAAAACTAACATGCACAGCCTGGATTGGTTGTTTATGAATGGTTAGTCTTTCATTGATTGTTCAGCCTTGGGATAGTTATAGAAGCTCTGATTCTCAGTTGTCTTACCTTTACAATGGGATTGATAATACTTTTTGAGAATTGGGAGTATATAAGCCACAAATTTGGTGAGCACTAAATAATATGGGTAGTACTTTGGCTTAGTAATTATTTATAACTAGAGACCTGGTGCACAAAATTTGTGCCCTTGGGGGTGGGTGTCCCTCAGCTTGGCCTGCACCCTCTTGCAGCCTGGGAGTCTGCAGGGGATGTCTGATTGACTACTTAGGCCTGCTCCCCACCTAAGCCAGCAGTTGGACATCCTTAATTCTGCTGCTGAGGTGGAGAGGCTCCCACCACTACCGCTGCACTTGCCAGCTGTGAACCCCGCTTCTGGCTGAGTGGTGCTCCACTTATGGGAGCATGCTGACCACCAGGAGCAGCTCCTACATTGAGTGTCTGTCCCCTGGTGGTCAGTGTGTGTCATAGCGACCAGTTGTTCTGCCATTTGGTCAATTTGCATATTAACCTTTTGTTATATAGGATTCCTGAAAGGTAAAATGTTCTAATGAGTATTGTATATTTTTAAGGAGCCTAGCATCTGCTGGTTAGAAAACTATGATTATAAGCTTGATGCAAAAAAAAAAAAATTATAATTGAGATACAATCAGTTCTAGTGCTGAAAGTCCCCCTATGCAAAATAATAATTTTTCAACCTCCCCCTTGAAAGTCAACATTGCCAGTGAAGAATTTATTCAGAAGTATATGCCATATCTTGGCATTAAGGAAATAATTAGAAATAGAGTCGTGGATTAGTAATGGGGTTGTAGCTGATGTCAGGCTATGTATAAAATCTTGGAAAGGGCAGTGCAGTCAGATAGAAAGAGACATTCATGCAAGGAGAAACCCAGATTCTTTCCACAGAGAAGCCAGAAATTTGAAAGATGAGGAAGTGTTCAAATATTAAAAAAGGTAAAATGGATCCAGCATTAGGTGGATTGTTTTCACAGTTGTTCCTAAATTGCATCTGCTCTTGTGGTCCTTTAACCCCCACTCACTGTGATCATACTCTTCCATTCTCTGCACTATTCTGTGTCCTAGAAGACCAGTCCATACCCAGGTACTCTTTCCATCTGGCTACCAGTTCAATTTGGCTATTTGAAAGAACTGATTGGAGAGCAGAGAGAGAGAGAGGAAGATGGAGTATAGTAATTTTCACTTTTTCCCCATGTTTTGCTCATGTTCTCTGAAGATAGGTGCATTTCTCTGTGGATAGGACTACCATCAGCAGATCCAATTTTTGAGAATCCAGTTCCTTCTCACTCAGGCCTGGGGGTGATAACAGCATTATTGCTCTTGCTAGATGCCCCACTATGTAACATTAAGTAACTCTAATCAAACCTCTGTATGTGGTTTGTATAGTAAATTTATTTTCTGTGAAATATTTTTGAATATGCTATCTTATTCCTTCTCTGACTCTTGACTGATATATTCACTTTGATCAAAATTGGTTCTAGATAAGAATATCCACTAAGCATTCTTAATTATGCTTATACAGTTTTATGGATATACAGATGCATCTGTCATCAGAACTACTAAATCTAAGCTAATCATGGCAAATGACAGATTGACTTAACTTGCCCTTTAGATTATTTGTACTAGCCTCTGGGTATCACACATTATAAGTGCACCCAACAAATAAAAATCAAAATGAGGTGCCTGGCCCAAAACCAAAAAGATACTGAAGAGGACTAGTTTTGATGTAAGACAAACTGGATTAGCAATCTGTAGACTTGATTCTTTCTTATTCTAGAGTCTTGGTTTCTCATCTAGGCTGCTGCTAACCAGGAAAGGATAGGGAGTAAAGAAAGTCATATTTAGAGTCTGAAAAGTTTGTTAGTTGCCAAGGCTGGACTTGAACACTTTTTTCTGCAGTGTCTGGGATGAAGGCAGTTCAGGAGCAGTCTATCTAAAGATCCATGAACTAGCAATTTACATACATTTTTGGTATTTTAATGTCTACCACAATCCTATCTAATAAAGAGGGAATATGCTAATTGACAAAGATAGTGGTGCCCACAACCAATAAGGAGGGAATATACTAATTGACTGCCATGCCCTCAAAGATGGCAGCACCCACATCCAATAAGGAGGGAATATACTAATTGACTGCCATGCCTTCAAAGATTGTGGCACCCACATCCAATAAAAAGGGAATATGCTAATTGACAGCCACACCATCAAAGATGGTGGCACCCATAGCCACAAGATGGCAGTGCCCAGTCTCTTCAGCCCCACCAGGGTGGCAGGTGCACAGCCAGGCTGGGCCCACCTTCAGGTGGGCCTAGTAGCTCCACATGTCTGCCTCCAGAGTCCCCCATTTACCCTCAGCCGCCCAGCTTCCCAGGGCTGGCCTGAGGCACAGGCAAGCCTCGGATGGCAGTTGCCCAGCCGTCCAGAGCTGCCCAAGGCTCAGATAACCAGGGCCAGCCGAGGCTTGTGCTACTGGCAGTGGCAGCAACAGAGGTAAGATGGGGGTGTCACCTTCCCCTGATTGCCATGTTGCCTCCTGCCCCTGAGGGCTCCCAGACTGAGAGAGGGGTCAAGCTGGGCTGAGTTACTCACCCCTCTAGTACATGAATTTTCATGCACCGGGCCTCTAGTTTTAAATAATAGAATTTTGCATCTTATTTCAAAATTAGTAATTGTTTATTCTATATTCAATTTGACAATAGGTAGCTTGAAGCAGTTTAGTTTCTCTTGTTTTTCTATCCTAAATTAGAAAATGAATTGAAATGAAAGACCTTTAAAAAAGACAGTAAGCATGTGATGTGTCTATCAGATAGTTCAGGCTATTTGAATAGAACCTTGAAGTTCTTGTTCTTTCCCATTAAAGACCACTCAGCATTCTGTCAGATACTAAATGTTGACCATGTCACCTTCAGAAACTAGTAGTTTGAAACTTTTAACTTGGAGGGTAATTGCTTTTTAGTCAATCTCTCAGTGCACTCAGTGCTGGGAGACATGTATGTTCCAATTGAAGAAATTTAATGATACAGTGGTACCTCAAGATACGAGTGCCCTAACATATGAGATTTTTGAGATACAAGCTGTCCAGCAAGCGATTTTTGGTTTAAAATACGAGCAACATTTGAGATAGGAGTAATCACGCGAATCGGCCGGCTGCACACTACCCACCAGTTTACCTCAACTCAAGCATCTCATAGTTTCCCACGCCTCAAGGTTACAGAATGAATTAAACTCGTATCTCGAGGTACCACTGTATTCATAAATATGTCCAGTAACAAATGACTGTTTCTTCCAATGAATGTATTAAAAAGTCAATCTCTTGGCAATGAAGAAATAGTTCAGTTATTTTTAGAAAAACTGACAGTCTTGCATTACAAAACACAATAGTTATTAGGTTATGTTACTCAGAATCATTTTTTTATTTAAATTTTTTATTGTTGAAAGTATTACATGTTTCCATTTTCCCCCATTGACTTTTCCCTGCCCACTCTTGCTCGCAGCATATGCCCTTACCGAGGCTGACCAGCATCCCCTGAACGATGAAAAACAGATTATTCCAACACAGTGTAATGGCGAAAGAAAGAGCTAAGGGTCTTGCATGGCTCAAGGGTCGAAGCAGCCTTAATTGTCTGCCTCAATTGAAATTTTTATCTTTAGATATAATCATTACAGTAATTTTAGGAGGACACATGTGTTTACATTATCCTCTAGGTAAGGGCATCCAGGGATTAAGCATAAGGATTCCAGTATACACCTGGGGGTCTGTATATGCACAGACTTGTTTGGAAAGGTCAAGAAATAATCAGGGTTACCACCTTTGACACTCTAAGTCTCCCCTAAGTATAATTTTTGACAAACAAGGCAGACAGCCTTCCACACACTTCCCCTTTCTCAGAATTCCTCCTTATAACTTTCCAACCCAGTCTCTTGTGGTCCTCAATTCCCCCTACTGTTTATGTTCATTGGTCATGCTGTATGCATGCATACAAGTCCTTTGGTTGATCTCTTACTGCCACCTCCTAGCTTTCCCTGCCTTCCCTCTGAAGTTTGATGGTCTGATTAATGCTTCTGTGTCTCTGGATCTATTTTTGTAAATCAGTTTATGTTGTTCATTATATTCCACAAATGAGAGAGATCATGTGATATTTATCTTTCTCCAAATAGCTAGTTTCACTTAGAATAATGTTCTCCAGTTCCATCCATGCTGTTGCAAATGGTAGGAGTTCCTTCTTTTATACAGCAGCATTGTATTCCATTATGTAGATGTACCACTCTTTTTTAATCCACTCATCTGCTAATGGGCACTTAGATTGTTTGCAAATCTTAGCTATGGTAAATTGTGCTGCTATAAACATAGGGGTGCATATATTCTTTCTGATTGGTGTTTCTAACTTTTGGGGATATATTCCTAGAAGTAGTATTACTGGACCAAATGGGAGTTTCATTTTTATTTTTTTTAGGAAACTCCATAGTGTTTTCCTTCTAACTCACTGATTCGGTCCTCAGCTTCTTCTAGTCCATTGTTGAAACCTTCCATTGTGTTCTTTATTGCAGCTATGCCATTCTTCATTTCCTCTTGATTCTTACACATGTTGGTGATATTCTCATCCAGCAGTTTGAGCATCCTTATAACCATTAATCTGAATTCTCTCTCTGACAAATAAATTGCCTCTACTTCATTAAGTACCATTTCTGGTGATTCCTCCTTTTCTTTCATATGGTGGTCGTTTTTTGTCTCCTCATTTTTGCTATTCTTTTGTGATTGTTTCTATGTATTAGATCAAGCTGGTATGCCACCCAGATTTCTTTTTTAATTTGTCTTATGTCTTAGACCCACTGATGCGGTCTTTTGGGTCTTCTGGGCTGGGTATTCTAGGGATGTTCCCTACTGGAGATATTTGGGTTCTCTTGATGTAGTTGGGTCTTGAATGTTATTGTTCCATTAGTGGATGAAGTCTTCTCTCAGGGTGTCTGGTTATGTGGCTTGCTCTATACCATCGTGGCAACCTTTGTAGAGGTGCAGACAGAATAGCACAAAATACAACACGACAAAACAGGACACAAAAGGAACAGAACACAGGTATACACAAGACACTTTTAACCCCAATAAAAGTAACCACCAAAGGAAAGAGAATTAGAAGAAAGATAAAAAAAAGATAATGAGAAAAGAAAAGACAAATAAAAAAAAAGCATATGAGGAAAAAACACAGCAAAGCAAATAAATAAACCAAAAAGTACAAACAAAAAACATACAGAAAAAAAGTGGGGCAGAATCTGTAGAGGCAGAGTTTAAACACAGAAAATAAGGTTAAGAAATTGGATGAGTAGGGAAGGATCATAGTTTAGTATAGACGAGGGAGAAAGGGAATGAGTGGATAAGAAGAAAAAACTATTTTTTAAATTAATTATTTAGTGATTTGAAAAGGAGAATAGAGGAAAGAGTAGATAGGCCTAAATTTAGGAAGCAAAACTAATTTAAAAATTAGGAAAAGAAAATAGCAAGAGGGGAGAGGGAAAAAAATAAAGAAAAAAATTAGTAGCCAAGAAAAAGAAAGGAGAAGGGAAAATGGAATAGGGACAGGGAAGATGAAATTAGATAGATGAATAAGCCAGCAAAGACTATAAGAATAATAACACATCATTAAAGCAGATAGAGAAGATTGATTTTTTTTTAAAGGGGGGAAGGATAAATAGAAAGAAAAGAGAAAAACTAAAGTGGGGAAAGGAGAAGAAAAATGGGATGAAAAATGAAGGAAAAATGGTTAAAAAAAACAATAAGAAAATAGAAATAATACTAAAAACATATTTTAAAAAATAAAAGTAAGAAAGTGATATGTTGCTCACTTCAGTCACATTTTAATGCCCCATGGAGGTTAGTTTGGTGCTGAATACTGTCAGGCACTGTCTTTGGCTTTTAGCACCCAGTTGAACCATGTTGAAGCTCCACGTGATCCACTGCTCCTCTGCTTGTGTTGACTCCTCTCCACGGGCCTTAGCTGCAAGCAGGCAGGACCAATCAACCTGATTTGCCAGTCTGCCAGCTCTCAATTTTAGTCATTCAAGCATCTCTTTCAGACAGAGCTTTAGGTAGGAGTGGTGCTGTTTCCCTTTCTGGGAATCAGATGGATGTTTTTTCCCAGAGATACTCCTCCAAAACATTACTCAAGCTTTGGTTGGTCTGAGATCCTTGAATGGAGATCAGTGAGGTTGGCTGGCAACCTGGAGTTTTTTTTTTTTTGTTTTTTTTTTTAATATATTTTTTATTAATTTTTTACAGAGAGGAAGAGAGAGAGATAGAAAGTCAGAAACATCGATGGGAGAGAGACACCGGATCAGCCATCTCCTACACACCCCACAATGGAGATATGCCCGCAAGCAAGGTACATGCCCCCAACCGGAATTGAACCTGGGACCTTTCAGTCCGAAAGCCAACACTCTATCCACTGAGCAAAACAGGTCTTGGCAACCTGGAGTTTTTATCAGTCTGGTTCCCAGAATAATGGGTAGACAGGCCCCTTTTTCAACTCAGTCACTGAGGGCTCTTTGGGGCTATTTAGAGCCTTTGTTTCCTTTGTATTGCTCAGAATGCAGACAGGGTGTGACAGGCTCTATTACCTGCCTTGAGGCTACTGGGAGGGGCTAGCTCTTCAGTTGAGAAATGGCCACTTTGGTTTGGAAGGTTACAAATGTCCCAATGCCAGATTCCTGGGCATGTCTTCTGCCCTGCTTCCCTCCCCAGCCTCTCCTCAGGCTCCAAAAGTCTGCACCGCTCCCTGTGCCACAGCCTCCATTAGTGTTTGTAATTGAAAAGTCATATGTTATAGGTTTAGCAAATAAAAGCAAAGACAAAACAAGCAAAATAAACATGAAACTGGGGGTTTCTGCTCAGGTTGCTTTGCAGGCTATCTTTTGGGGTGCAGCTTTTCGAGGTTGTGGTCTTAGGTTTAGATTCCACAGCAGCCCTGTGGCTTTTCCTTTTCACTGTTGGTTGTTGCACCTGTTGCCAAGTGTTATAGTAATAATAATAAGGATAGAATACAAATATAAAATAAGAAATTGGGTGTGACATATTAGAGCGTGGAATGAAGTGTGAACGCCTTTAAAGAGATGTGCATGTAAGAGATATAAAAGTTTGTACCCCACATGTAAAGACCAGATAGCAGAACATCTTGGGACCCGCTGATAAGACACACTGAAGACATACTGAAGACGCCTGCTTGATCACATAAAAGAGGAATAAGCTCCGAAGGAGATTACAGCCACTTGTCTGCCCCTCCACAGACGGTCGCTCTCTGCTCTCCTTCCTGCATCCTGCCTGAACTGAGCTCTGCCATGAACCCTGGGCTCGAACCGTGAGCCACAAGCTGAGGCCTCTACAAAACACCGAGCTGCAGCTGCAACGTCCAACGTCCAGTGTGTTTGTCTGTCAGCGTGGATCTCCAGGTGGCCTGCCGAGGTCTGGAAACCACCAGGACTCTGGTAAATAAACCGCATGTGATTCGTGTATTGCCTGTCTGTCTCCTGTGTAATTTATGCTCGGCCAATATTTAATAAGTGCCTTGAGTCATCCGTATAAGTCCATTCTATTGGCAGAGGATACTCTTGGCCACCTGTGCTTACGTCCTTAGATAAATTCTGGGACACCAAGGGATGCTCCTTTGGCACAATGCAGCTTCCTCTTCACCATCTTGGCCAGGTGGCCAGGTGCCCCACTCCAACCCAGATCCCAGTTCCTACCATTCTCCAGGCTTCCTCTGCTCCTCCTTTTTGTAAATTGTCTCATCAGCTGTGTCTAATTTGTTAATTCTGGGCGGAGGTTCTCCAATTTAGTTGCTTTTCCAATCTGGCCCTAAGAGGAGGTGCAGAACACATCTGCCTATTTGGCTGCCATTTTCTTCTCTCCACTCAGAATCTATCTGGTATTATCATTCACTTGAAGAATATTTTCTTTCCTCCTATCAGATACATAGATATGTACCTGTCTGAGATAGTTAACATACTTTGCATGGGTACATACATCATGCTGTAAAAGCATATCTTCAGAGGCAAAATTTGATTGTATTTACAGTTTTAATTATATACTTCATCACTGAATCAAGATTCAGAGACATATTATTGACTTCCAACTTTCTTTAATTAGTATGTGGATTATCATCTTTGTGCAACCTCTTTTGTTTATGTGACATGCCTTTCCTTGTTGATCAGATAGCTGAAATTATGTCTATTATGAATCAAATACTATTTCTAGTATATATTGTGTTTCTTAAAATAATTATTTAAATGAAAATCAAATTGTTTTATCTAACTGCAATATAATAATATTTGTTAGTGTTGTGGGGCAACCCAGGTGGGACTCGAACCCACCCGCGAAAGACGCCCACCAGACAGCCAATTGGAAAATTTAGGAAGCCTTTATTATGAACTCGAGTCCGGGCTCACGGTTCCACTGACACAGCAGGGAAGCAAGAGAGCCCTGAACTTCTGCAGCAAATGCCTTTTATCCTCAGCGCAGTAGGACTTGGCTAACTTTAATTGGCTAAGCATTACTCTTTATCTAAACTCTGATTAAGCGAGCAGCTTGGAATGCAGATGTCCTTCTTAGGGGTCGTTTGTCAGACCCTGTGGTTTCTCAGAGCTGGGTGTGCTTCAGGTACCTGGTGTTTGTGTACTAAAACCACCAGTTCCTGGTTTTACTGTCTCTAGGCCTGAGGTCACCCTGACCTTAATTCGACTCCTTATGGGGGGAATGCAGTCTGATCCTTGCCCCTCCACATTAGCACATAGACAAGCTGGGGAGGGATGCAGGGTAGGAAGACATGCCCAGGACTCTGGCATTGGGACATTCATAACCTTTCTCTATGTTGTATGCCACTTATACACAATTCAAATGTGTCTGCATATTAAAAAATACTACCAGTCGATCACTGTGCTGTCACTCTGAGATGGTTTTCATGAAGTATGCAGGTTTCATAACTTCTTAACAATACCGTGACTTGTATCTAGTTTGTACTTTTGAATGAAACTTTTTCACATTGAAAGCATTATTTTACCCCATCCCAGAAATGTTATTTAGAGTATAGAAAAGGTCATTGTGCTTTTTAAATGACAAGAAATCTTTGATGAATTTATACCACTTATTGACAAAGCTTCATAATAAACAATACTCTGAGGAGTTGGGAAAAATAGATTGAATCACCAATAAGAACTTATTTTCAAACTAGGGGCCAGGTACATGAAATTCATGCAAGGGGGTGAGGGTTCGTCAGCCCAGCCTGCCCCCTCTCACAGAAGGGGAGCCCTCAGGGGATGTTTACTGATGGCCTCCCTCTGCAGAAGGTGACTGGGCTGATCAGGGAAAGGCGCCAGCCCCATCATCTGTGAGAACCTCTTTTACATCCCTTGTAGTTCAGGGTTCCCAGTTCAGGATTCGGGTTCTGGAGGCATGCAAATGAAAAGAGAGACTAGAAAAGTATTAATTTGGCAATATTGGGGGGCCAGGCAGGAGCCTTCCTCTAGTGCAGCGGTTCTCAACCTGTGGGTCGCGACCTCTTTGGGGGGTCGAATGACCCTTTCACAGGGGTTGCCTAAGACTATTGGAAAACACCTATTTCCCATGGTTTTAGGAACCAACACACCGCTCCTTGGTGTAGCAAAATGTAGCAATGTAGTTTACTGTTGTCATATTAAGACTGATACCCATGCTACACCACAATTCAAGACAAAATTTCATTTATTTGTAATTAGAAATATTTCACAATATATAATTACATATTGTTTTTGTGATTAATCACTATGCTTTACTTATGTTCAATTTGTAACAATGAAAATACATCCTGCATATCAGATATTTACATTACAGTTCATAACAGTAGCAAAATTACAGTTATGAAGTAGCAACAGAAATAATTTTATGGTTGGGGGTCACCACCACATGAGGAGCTGTCTTAAAGGGTTGAGGCATTAGGAAGGTTGAGAACCACTGCTCTAGTGTAAAGACTACTACCTTCCTTTTACTTAGGTTTGGGATACACCTTTTGCCCTAAAACAGTCAATTCCAGTAACAGGTAGATTATCTTATCAGTAAGGATTTGCATGATTATTTGGTGGGGAAGTTGCTTCAGCTACCACTGTCTCAATTAGATCTGAGGTGGCTGGCTCTGACCTTTCAGAGCTTCAAGGTTGACCAGCCTTCCGGGTTCCTTGTCCACACTTTCTATTAATGAGATAATTATAGGTTTCCAGCAATCACCCTGCTGCTGCAGCCACTGCCAGCCATCAAAGTAGCCAAGGTGTTTTCATTAATATGGACTCCAGTCCCTTCACCATGAAAAAATAACAACTTTCTTTAGGCATTTTCAAGATATGTCTTTCATAGTATATAACATTTCTGTCTTTCTTTTTTTTTATTCTCACCTGAGGATATGTTTCCATTGGTTTTTAGAGAGTGTGGAAGAGAGAGGGAGAGACAGAAAGAAACATCAATATGAGAGGGACACTTTGATTGGTTGCCTCCTGCATGAACCCTGACCTGGGCCCCAGCCAGGGAGGAGCCTGTAACCTAGGTACATGCCCTTGAACAAAATCAAACCCAGACCCTGTGGCCAGCAGGCTGAGGCTCTATCCAATAAGCCAAATTGGCTAGGGCAGGATATGACATTTCTTAGGCCCTTCATTTTTTCCTCTAGGAGTGTGATGGAAAAACTCTAGATCACCTTCTTGGATTCTTATAACCCATGTTACCCAGAACACTGCAAGTGGTGGCATACAAGTAGCTAAGCCAATGAGCGGTCAGAAAAGGTGTTTACACTCAAACTGATTTGGCTCCGTGGATAGAGCATCACCCTATAGACTGAAGGGTCCCAGGTTTGATTCCTGTTAAGGGCATGTACCTTGGTTGTGGGCACATTCCCAGTGGGAAGTGTGCAAGGAGGCAGTAGATTGATGTTTCTCTCTCATGGATGTTTCCGACTGTCTATCCATCTCCCCTCTTCTCTGTAAAAAAATTAATAAAATATGTTAAAAAAAAAAAAGATGTTTCCTCTGAAGCTCAAATGTAGAGGACCCTCTTCATTGTGTCCACTGGCTAGGGGCGTGTACCTGCCACCACGTATGGTATACTACCAAAGCTGGCAGCCAGCCCCGCATTGTAGGCACCAGGCTAGGGGGCATGGACCAGGGCCACCACTTGGCACCGGTGCACTTGCAAGCAGCCACAGGGTGGGAACATTCGCTTGGTGCCTGCACCTGTAGGCCCGGAGTGGCTGTGGCATTCTGGGACCTTGGCCACTCAGGGCCTACATGCAGGCCTACAGGCTAGAAGCAGCCTGGGTCCTGAGGATGTTCCTGAGACTCAAGCTGCTTGGCACCTGTGTATGCAAATTAACCCTCCATCTTTGTTGGGTTAATCTGCATACCCACTCCTGATTGGCTGGTGAGCGTAGCAGATGTATGGTCAATTTACATGTTTCTCTTTTATTATATAGGATAATTTTATATATTTGTGAATAACTTCTGAGATGCTAGTTTATTTTTATAATAGTGTGATATACTCCAATAATATAGTAAAAATAAAACAAATTTGGCAAAGAAAAAGCATAGCACTGATATTTTAACAATTCAATTAGTTAAGACAAACTCTTCCCTAACAGTATGTTAGTCAAGATACACTGATCAAATCAGTCTTTGCAGCTTATGCTAAACCTTCAAAAATGTAACATCAGAGAATATCTGTGAAAATCAATATTCATTTACATTTCTTTCACCATATATTTGACTCCCTTTACCCTCTTTTTATCTTTACCCAATCACCTTTCCCCTTTGGTAAACACTATTTTATTGTTTGAAGCTATGAGTTTTTGTTTGTTTATTTGTTATGTTTGTACATATTTTTATTTTATATCTAACATATTAGTGAAATCAAAAAGAATGAGAAAAAACTTTGGGTGGCGAGCACAAAATAGAGTATAAAGATGCCGTATTAGATGCCGGCACACCTGAAACGGTATAAAGATGCCTTTGTACACCTGAAATTTACATAATATTATTAACCAACAAGAGGCCTGGTGTATGAATTTGTGCACGATGGAGTCTGGCTGCCCCCCCCACTGGGGGCCCATTGCGAGTGGGGCTGGCTTTGGGGAGGGGCCACAGGAGAGCTCCAGGGTGTGTCCTGATCAGCTGGACCCCAGCATTAAGCACATCTACCAGTCAGAACATCTGCCCCCTGGTGGTCAGTGCACATCATAGTGAGCAATTGAGTGACTTTAGCATATCATTAGCATATTATGATTTGATTGGTTGAATGGATTACCATATGACTAGACACTTAGCATATTAGGCTTTTATTATATAGGATGTTACCCCAATACATTTAATTTAAATATCAAAAAATAATTTACATTTCATATTTGGGAAAGTTATATAAAATATACTCATGTATTTTCCAGTAAAACTGCCAAATTGCTAGCAAACTAGTTCCTATAAGTATGAATTTACTATCCAGCATTGTGTTTCCAACAACATATAGAAAGACTTCTAGAAAGGATGGTTTCTGTGTGATTCATCAGTATGTCCTTAGTATTTAGCATAACGTCTGATATATAGTCAATGCTTAATAAGTAACATTTAATTTATAAATTAATAAGTAAATGTGAAGTTGCATGACATTGCAAGTACAATATTATGATGCTAAAAGAGGGCTTTCAACAACTTGCCTTTCATGTACTAATAAGTGATTGATTTAAACTGAATGAGTTGGTGGGTTCTGTAGAGTTTGTTATTGTGTAGGTGTTCTACAGTTCATTTCTGGTATGGGATGACCTTGGCATCATCCAAATGAGCATATATGCATATGAGCATCTGTGGATTTTTGAAAGACTTGTTGAAAAGGAACTCTAAGAAATTTTAAAAATTAAGAATTATGAAATGTTATCAATAGCATTGATCATTGTTAAATCATTTTAGATCATAAACCAGAGTGACATTTTTGAGGGATGTATGGAAAACAGGTACTAGAGAGGAAACATTTATTTGCTACTTGTCACCAGATACACATCTTATATTTAATGGTGGAGTAGGGATAGAAGCTACATAACACTCTCAATTGAAAAGGGAAAAATCAGTTATCTTTAGCATTACTAATTGGTAGTATTACTATGATTCAGGCATTATAAAATTTCTCAACTTGGCACTGGGGAGGTTCCCTAATTAGGTCCATTGTCCATGTATCTCTATAATTCAGGTTCTGACCTTGAGAGAGAAGGAGCTTTTTGTTCATTACCTTCCATGGCTACAACTGAAGTGGACATTAGGAAATATACCCTCTTGAAAGTGGTATTTGGAACATGCTACTGCTTATGGGAAGAAGAGAATGCAAGTGCATTTTAACTTTGAACCAAGAAACTTTTAGTCTCAGCTTTTGGTGTTTTAGGCAATTCATTTTCTGTAAAAATTTAACTATGATTTTTTTTCTTCTAGTTAGTTTTATGTACCAATATTCACACACAGATTTGCTAAATGTGATTTTCAAATCTTCTCTATTGTATTGCATCTTTAAACCCCACTACACCTCTCTCTACCTAGTAAGAGCCACTTTAAGACTGCAGGCTGCCGAAACTGGTTTGGCTCAGTGGATAGAGCATTGGCCTGCGGACTGAAAGGTCCCAGGTTCGATTCCAATCAAGGGCATATATCCTGGTTTGGGGCACATCCCCAGTAGGGGGCATGTAGAAGGTGGCTGATTGATGTCTCTCTCTCATTGATGTTTCTAACTCTCTATCCTTCTCCCTTCCTCTCTGTGAAAATCAATAAAATATATTTAAAATAATAATAATAATAATAATAATAATAATAATAATTTAAGACTGCAGGCTTATAAGACCACAACCTTTATTTGAGATTGGCCAAAAGACAGGGATTCAAGGAACTATTGTCCCTTATTTCCTGCCTTTGGGAACAGTAAGGATTTTCTAATTTCTTAAGGTCTTATACTTCAAGGCTTTCTCTGTTCCCTTTATTTTGCTTACAAAATGCCCATTTTTTTAATGACCTTTTCCCCTATAATAACTTGCCAAATCCATTTATTAGTAGCAAATAATCACTCAGAATTTTACAACTACTTCTAGATGCCTCTTAAGAGTAGAGTGCCTGGCTTCAATGAGTTTATAATCTAACTGGAAAAACAGGATATACATAAAATCTATAATAATAAAATCATAATATGCTAATTAGACCAGATGGTTGAACAGTGGAATGCCATCCAAACAGCCTCCCAAATGAAACTGAGGCTGTGAGGGCCAAGCCCCTTGCACAAATTTTGTGCATTGGGCCTCTAGTTAATTATAATTTAAAATATTAATTTCAATATGTACCAAATGACCAGTGATTTATTCAGAAGCCAAGTTTTGTTTTGGTTCAAGGAAAGTTATGATCACCATCTCAAATCACACAAGATTCATTGCAAACTTAAAGAAAAGGAACAACATAGTCATAAAAAGAAAACTTCTATGTGTCTAAGCCTCTGTTTGTAAGATTTAACATGTAATATGGAAAGTTTCTAAATTTATGCTATGCTCCTCCTGGGGCTATAGTATTGTTTTGGAATTGAGGCTATCAACAATACAGACAGAGATGATCCATGCAATGAGCAGATTTCTCATTTAATCTCTTATTAGCTAAGAAATGTCAGATAGTCTACAGAGAAGAAAAAATATGGTATTCCTACTCCCTGTGTGTATTTATAAATATCTACTGATACTTTAAGTTGAGCATTGAAAATAATTCACTAAGTGATAACTGTAATGAAGTGTGAAATAACTTATTGTCTCTGTTGTTGATAAAGATTATTGTGCTGGGCAAAAATCACATTTATCATGTAGCCTTTACAGTACAAGGAGATAAAAAACAAACAAGAAACTAAACATGTGAGATTAATTTGCTGTTTAAATCCACATGGTGGCTATGACTCAGACACCTGACACCAGGGTCAGAGGGTGCCTTTGAGGCCATTCAATTTCCCAGACAGTAGTTGAGGGACTCAGACTAGCAATGCTGACTTTCAGCTGCTCCCTAGGAGCTGAGGAAGAAACTTAAAGTGCAAAGGTTTTGTTTTGTTTTTTAGGTCATGTGTCCCAAATGTGACCCCTGAGAAGTTTTATTTGGCCAGACTCACATCCAGCCCATCCAAAGTGTTTCAGTGTTTAAGGTGATGATCAAAACTAAATTATTTTAAGATTTAAGGTAAAAAGTTATCACACTGTCTTGAGTATATTCCCCTACCAATATTCCTTCTCACCACAAACCCATTCTTACTCTAAAGGATAAAGTTTTTGCATCACAGAAATAACATCCTGACATTTCACAAATGGAAGTAAGAATTCTCATGATCAATATCACTTTTGAAATTGTTTTATTTTTGAGTTTTTCCTCACAGTAATTTTAGCACATGCTAAATTTATGTAATAATATTTTATGATTATAAGGATAGTACGGCATTTAAAACAATAGATATGTTATCCATATTCATTTTAACTGAAATTGAAACTATGTTTCAATACAATATATTTTTTTTAAAAAAGAACTATGTTTCATGATGGATTTTTGACCACTTAGTACATGCTGAGTCTTTTATTAAAATTAAATTATTACTATGAATAGCAGGTAAGTTGTGTAACTTACCTGCTATTCATAGTAATAACTGATTTTAGAGAGGGAGGGAGAAGGGAGAGAGATAGAAACATCAATGATGATAGAGAATCATTGATTGGCTGCCTCCTGCATGTCCCTACCAGAGATCAATCCCACAACCAGGGCATGTGCCCCCAACTGGAATCGAACCTGGGACTCTATCCACTGAACCAAACCAGCAAGGGTGCACATTATTTACATTAAGAATAATGAGATAGAAAAATTTGCATGCATCATAATTCTTCTTAGGAAGATCACTGTCTTTGAAAAAATGCTTTAACATTTTAAATTTAATTAAATATTTAATTTAAATATTTAATTTAATATAATATTAAATGTTTAAAGTAAATATTTTAATATTTAAAATACCTGGTATAAATGGGAGTACTTTCCTTCTCCCTCACTGGAGCCTAGGAGTTGTCTCATGCCAAGATGCCAGAACATGGGTTAAAGTATTCTGTAAAACAGAAGGGGGATACTGAGTAGTTCCTGTGAGAAATCCAGAACAGAAAAGTAAGAAACCAGGAAGGTGGATATGACATGGAAAAAATAGACAACAGAGTTTCTGTCTCAAAACTATTGACATGGTGTGTTGGATAATTTTTTTTTTAATGTTGGCATTTAGAGCACCTAAAAAGACCTGCAGCTTCCTGAAATCTGATTTGAAAAGCAATTAAGAGATAAGTTCAGGAATCTGGCAAATGGATCTCAAAATATTAGTTGGTCACTGATAAAAGCTAGATTCAATCATATATACTAGGTGTGAAATTACTGGATCATAGGGTAGGCTTACTTTCAAACTTGTAAAATTTACCAAAAAGTTTTTCAAAGTGTTTTTGTAAGTTTACATTCACATCAGTAGTGAATAAGGGTTACAGTTGTTCCATGCCCTCACTAGGATGGCATTTACTTTAATCTCTTAAAATTTAGCTATTATGGTATCTTATTGTGTGGGTCCTTCCCAGATCACTAACAGTGCTGAGATTCTGTTTATATGATTATAAGCTATTTAGATATTCTCTTTATAAAGAGCCTATTCAAGAACTTTGGTGTCTCTCTCTTTTTGTTTTTAATTGATTTAAGGCATACCTTAAATACTCTGAATCTGAGTCCTTTCTCAGTATATGTGCTACAATACATTCTCTCAACTGGTGGCTTGCTTATAGATGTTTAATATTTTAAATTTACATATATAAAGCTGTTACTTTGCTGAAATACAATTTATAATTTTTTTTCTTACCTGGTTAGTAATATAAAAATCTTTAAGAAGTCTTTGCTACTCTACAATCATCAGTGAGTTCTATTATGTATTCTTCTAGAACAGAGACCAGCAAACTATGACCCAAATCCAACTCATAACCTGTTTGTATATTACCTACCAATGGCTTTTACATTTTTGAACAGTTAAAAAAATAAAAATATATATTTAAATGACATAAAAGCTATGTAAAGTTTAAATTTCAGTATTCATAAATAAAGTTTTATTGAAACCTAGTGAGATTTATATATTTACATATGGCCTTTGACTGTTTCAATGCTTTAACATGAAGAACTGAGTGATTATAAAAAATACTTTATGGTCCCCAAAGCCTAAAATATCTGGATCTTTATTTAAAAAGTTTTCCAACCCCTGTTCTAGAACGTTGATTTCTTCAGTGTTCGCATTTATGTGTAAGAACTTTCTTTAATAAATTTTGTGAGGTAGAAGCCAAGGTTTATTTTTTATCCATTTGGATATCTCTCTCCATTGTCATTAACTAAAACACCTGTTTTCCCTCATTGAATTTCATTAGCACCTTCATCATAAATCAAGTGGCATACATGTATTCTATAATACACATGTTGACCTATTTACATATGCTGTCAAGAATATAATACAACTAGAAGCCCAGTGCCCTCTCACAATCTAGGAGCCCTCAGCTGATGTCCAACTGATGGCTTAGGCCCACTCCCTCCCCACTTGCAATTGGACATCCTTAATGCTGTGCAGAGGCAGGAGAGGCTCCCAATACTGCTGATATGCTCGCCAGTTGTGAGCCTGACTTCTGGCTGAGTGGTGATCCCTGTGGGAGTGCACTGACCACCAGGGGGCAGCTCCTGCATTGAGCGTCATGGTGGTCAAGGCATGTCATAGCAACTGGTCATTCTGGTGTTCAGTTGATTTGCATATTAGTCTTTTATTACATAGTATATATTGACTATATATTATATTATATGTGTATCATAAAATATATATTATATATCACACATAAGTGATATTATATAATTCTGAACTGTATTTTGTTGTGTATTGGTTATTTAAAATCCTTAGCATTTCCATATAAATTTAGAATCAGATTATCAGTTTCTAGAAAAAAATTGTGATTGAGATAATTTTAAAATTATAAATCAGTTTGGGGAAACCAGTTCTCATTTTGAATCCTATTAAATATCTCCATTTACTTAAGTCTTGCATAAACTATCTCTGCAATGTTAATAGTTTCAAGGATATAATTTTTTTAATATATTTATCTGTAGGGATTAGATGTTTTTATGCTACTATAAATTGTACTATTTTTAAGTTTAATTTCCTGATGACATGTTGCCAGTATATAAGTATAATTGATTTCTGTATTTTGACAGTGTATATTGACATTGCTAAATTCACTTATTATTTCTAGTTGTTTCTATATGAATATGTCTTATTGCACTGCTTGGGAACATAACATAATATTTTAAAAATTGATGATAACTTCTCCACCTTTGAGAAAAAGCTTCAGTATTCACCATTAAATATGAATTAGCTGAAAATGTCTTATAGATCTTTTTCAAGTTGATAAATCCCCCTTCTATTCCTCTCTTATACAAAGCTTTTGACTATGAATGAGTCTTGAATTTTATCAAATGCTCATTCTACATATATCGCGATGATCATATTTTTCCCTTTATTCTATTAATATATTCAATTATATTGATAGATATTTCTTACCTTAATTTTCCCCTTATATGCCTAGAATAAACTCTACTAGGTTATGATGCATTAGCCTTTTTATATACCTCTGGATTTGATTTGCTAATGCTTTGTTTAGGATATTTTAATTTATATTAATGAGGGGTAGATTTAATCTAAATCATATTAGTAAATTTCATTAAATGAACATTGCAATTAAAAGGCAGTATACTGGAAACCTATATAATCTTATTAAACCAATGTTACCTCAATTAATTTAATTGACATAAATAAATAAATAAATAAATATTAACATTTTAAAAATAAATAAGAGATTAGCTGATTGGCTAAAAATATATTTTCAAGAGACAAGCATTCTTGGACATACTCACATATTAGTTTGCTCCTCCCACTTCAAGAACCAAAGACTTTTATGGTGAAATCTCTTATCTCCTAAGCAAATATAAGTTAATTTATCTCAAAAACTAACAGGTTTTCTATTTAATTTAACAACATATTAATAAACTACATTTCTGCTCTATGGATAGAAGCAACTCATTTTGGATTCAGGGTTTTCCAAATCCTATTTATGCCATCTTATTCTATGCCAGCTTATGTTCAGCTTCCTTCCTGTAAGACTTCTAAGATTCTTCTCCATGAGGCTTGAACATCCAGTTTTTCTGTGGCATACATGACTCCTACACTAGAAATACTTTTACCTTAGTGCATTGCCTATGCTAGTCTAAATATGTGCTCATGACTAAACCATGTTCCTCTTGAAGGTAAAGGCTAGTTCCAATCCCTTTTTCATTATGAAAATATTCCTGTTAAACTCAGCCATTACTGAGTGTTATAAATTATCTTTTAATTGATTATCTGAAATAGCAAATAATGGACATATTTTTTATTTAATACTGTATTAGCATTGTTTTATATCCATTTGAACTGTTTTTGCTCAGCAGAATTATCAGGGAATTAGGAAAAGTTGTAGTACCATATATCTCATATTATGAAATAATGCATTAGCTTTAGTACTGAATAAAAAGAAAACAAAGTAGCTAAAAATTCAAAACAGAACAAGTTGAGTAGAAGAAACTAGTCTCCATGTTAAGAGTTGTTACTTTATTCATTCATTCATTCATTTACTTATTTTTATCCTCACCTGAGGATATTTTTTCTATTGTTTTTCAAAGAGAGTAAAAGCGTTGTAAAGAGGGAGGAAGAGAGAGAAACATTGAAATGAGAGACATATCAACTGATTGCCTTTCCTACTCATCTCTACTGAGTGAATGCAATCCAGGTACATGCCCTTGATTGAAAATTGAACCCACAACCCTTTGCTGCAAGGGCCATCACTCTAACCACCGAGGGACACTGGCCAGGGTAATAGTCATTACTTTAAATTAGATGATTGTTCTTTTCTCTTTGGGCATTTTCCAGGATTTTCTTTTTTAAAATTTATTTGAGAGAGAGAAAGGAAGAGAGAAAAAGACAGAGAGAGAAAGAGAGAGAGAGAAACAGAGAGAGAGAGAGACATTGTTTTTTTGTTCTACTTGTTTATGCACTCATTGGTATATTCTTGTGTGTGCCCTAACTAGGGATTGAACCCACAACCTTGGCATATTTGGATGATGCTCTAATCAACTGAGTTACCTGGCCAGAGCTTCCATGGTTTTCATAATTGGCTTATATTATTTTAAAATATTTCACCATAGGATGCTAACTATTGACAACTGGATAAAGTGTATGTATGTATTGGGTCTGTGTAAGGTATAGATATGCACTTTGGGTCTGCTAGTTTCTGTGTGAGTGTATGTGTGTGTGTGTGCATTTCTTAAATTTGCCATATGCTGGTTATGTGACCTTGAAAAAAATTTAACTTCTCTGTGCCTTAATTGTCATACCTATAAAAATAGGCATAACAATGTCATACAGATTAAAACAATGCTCAAAAATGTTAGCTTTCATTATTACCATTATTATTGTTATTTTTACATGGTATTGTTACTAGAAAGGGGTCCTGGCCCTAAGCTGGTCTACCGGCCAGTAGTCTGTGGATTCTTGAGTTGGTACAGGAAAGATTTCACAATTGGAGTCCAGGTGATTATGAGAGTAAATTTACTAAAGCTGGGGATAGTGAAACAAGGGAGGGTTTAGAATGGAAAAAGCAACAGGAGAGCCTGGGAAGGTGGGGGTTGCTTTCACTCTCTGAGAAGTCAGGGAAAAAGGGGCTTTGGAAACAGATTCAAGGGGTTAGCATGGGACTAGCCGCTGTCCATTGCTCCACTGGTTGCTAGAATCATGGAGTCCCTTAGAATTTAGGATGTCCACCTGTATGGGAAAAAGAGAGAAGGGAAATGAGTGGGTGTGCTCCCAGGACAGAGAGCGTGCCCTGAGTCCTTCATTTTGAGGGTTTTGAAAAGACTGGGAATTTAAAGGAAGTCTTAGGGGAGGATCTCAGGGCTGTGGTCTCCACTGTCTGGTCAGCATTCATTTCCCGGTCAGAGCACATCCAGGTTGTGGGATTGATCCCCAGTAGAGGGCATGGAGGAGGCAGACGATCAAGGATTCTCTCTCATCACTGATGTTTCTCTTTCTCTCTCTCCTCCTTCCTTCCTCTCTGAAGTCAATAAAAAAATATTTTTTAAAGAATTACTAATGCTCAGTAATGGAATTATAAAAAATTATTTTTCTTTTTTATATAATTCTATTATTTCCACAATAAAATCTTTTTTTTTCAAAATGAGAAAAAAATATTTTTTTTCAAAATGCAAGAATTTTTTTTCTTCTGTGAGAGGTTCAGTTAGACAACTTTTCTTTGAAGTTAATATAGTATTTTGCTTGCTTAAAAATGATATAATATAGCTAAGAGACACCATTTAAGAGCCAGATGCTAAAGCACAGGGGCAATACCATAGATGGAGATTTTTCTTTGCTGCATTCTTAGGTGATAGATTTACTTTCTGGATGAACTATTTTAACTTCTTGATTTATTAGGTCTGCAGAAACAACACACTCTTCTTGTGATACTTTCAAAAGCAAAAAGAGGCAAGTCTTCAATATAACAGATATTATATTGACCATATTCCAGTTTGTGTCTAAGTTGTAGGGATATTTTAAGTAATCGCAGAATAGAGACTCAGGAAGCTATCACTTGAGTGCTGGTACTGGTTTGACCCTGAAAGAATTATCGTTTGTGAGATCATATCAGACAGAGTCCAAGAAGGGAGGTGCATGCTGGGTCCATTCAAGCAAGAAGAGTGGATCAGAAATGGAGTTCCTCAATCTGTGACCCAGAAGCTGTTGCTTTCACATACAAGGCCTGATGGGAGTTCTACTAAATTACAAGGTAGTCTGTTTGGTCTCTCTGTCAACACCAAAGAGGCTATGGGGGCGGTATTCAAACACTCAGGAGAGCTTGGGAATGTATCTGCATGCTCCAGATGGACTTGATAAGAATCAGGGGTAACTTGAGCCTTGGCATACTGAGAGAAGCATGTAGACATGGCATTTCCCTCATTCAGAGAAAAACTCCACAAATCTTAAAATGCACATAATTTTGATGTGTGACAACTAATCTGAGGCTGGTGTGTTTCATAAATAGATTTTCAGAGAATGATGGCTTCAAGAGAATCAATAACAATGAAAACAATAGCAGCAACAGTAGTGATGCCTGTGTGCACTCACTGGGAAACTTGTAATGCATTCATCTTGAGCCTCCTCCTGAACCAAATTCTACCATCAGCAATCACAGGGCTCCAAAGAGTAACTTAGTTTAGTAATCATTTACATATAAATAGTTATCTTCCCCTAAAGGATGTTTAGCTGTAAAAGTACTGAAAATGATAGGCAAATGGCTAAGCTGTCTACTGCTTTGAAACAGATATATTCAGGCACATTATAGGGAAAGCCCAACCTACAGCTACCAGAAAGAAAGACTGAGGAGTTTCCTGGAAGACTACTCTATGGAAACAAAAAATCAACAGACAAATATGATCCAGTAGCTAGCCTAATTAGCAGGGTGAGAGCTACTTCTGTGAATATTTGTTACTAAGCTGTTTGTCCCAGCCCAGATTCTACTTAATGGAGTAGCCTGAGCCTCAAGCAATGTTTGAAAGGAAACGACTAGGATTTTTTTTTTTCCTAGAGCTATTTATAAACTTACCATTATGGAAATGTGTAACACTATGCTTTCTAAAAGGATTCTCTAAACAACTCCAAAGAATTCAGCAATGCTTTGGCAATAAGCAGAATGAGTGGATTTTAGAAGCAGAAAGGCTTCTTATAGACCAGGAGAGAAACTGGGCAGAAGAGGGAAAAAATGGAGGGCAATATTACACAGCGACTGGTTGGACCTGTTTTATTGCATATCTAAAACATCTCCTGGATCATATTTTAGAATATTTTAGTTCCTGAAATTGATGTGTGTGTGTGTGTGTGTGTGTGTGTGTAGCACAAAATTTTAAGCAACCATAGGCTTAAAAATCAGAGTTCTATTAGGTACCTCACAAAATTCAGGTTGTCAACAGAATTTTCATAGATTGAAAACTTCATATTCTATCTATTGCAGAAAATTACTTTTTAAACTTTAATTTTATTTATTTGACTTAAAAATGAGAAACTATTCCAGTTACCCTACAAATCTTCATTTATGTTGAAGATCATTACAAAATATAATCTGAAACAAATTGCTTCCATGAAATTGTCAACATAAGAATGCCTGAATCTGAAGATAATTTTTTTATAAAAATTTATTAGAGCCAAAAAGAAGATATACCTGCAAGCATAATCTCAACAGAGTAAAATAATTCCTTCTGAGAATAACAGTTTACAGTTTCTTTTATGCACTTAAAGTGGGAATACAAGGAAGACTGCCTGAAGGTGGGAGGAAGCAAGGCAGGAGTGGGATTGTAGGATAATTAAGATTATGCCCTCTCTTGGGGGTGGTTAGGTGGAGATCAGATTATGGAGTAGTTAAGATTAGAGATTAACCAAAGAATTTGGTTATGTGCATAACTCATGAACACAGACAACAGTGTGATGAAGGCCCTGTGGGGTGTGCAGATGGATCAATGGGGAACAAAACAGGACATCTGTAATACTTTCAACAATAAAGATAACTTAAAAAAAGATTATGTGTTTTCTTAAGGGTTATTTCAATGGTGTCTTAACCTACAAGCACAAAAACCATGGACAGAGTTTATTTAAGGCAAAGATAAACCTTTTACTAAAGAAGTTATATGCCTGAGGCATGATTATCCACATGACCTGCCCAGTTAAAAATTTACTGGTATTATCAGATCACTCTATGGGGTTACTTTTCATAGAATTCCCTTTTTTTGTCCACAGAACTAAAACCAAGAATTACAATAAATCAACATTTATATCAAGGAAAGCAATGATAAAAGGCCTACCTTTCTTTTTATATAAAAGTTAAGACAAATAATATTTAAAATAGGCCAAAGTTATCCAAACTTTTATTTAATCAAGATGGCAGATTGTCCCATTAATTGTAATTTAGGTACATCTTGAACTTTCTATTCAATTTGTTCAAAGTCATCCAGCTTCCTCAGAAGTTATCATGAATAGACAGAGACAAAAGCAAAGACATTAAATTCAAACAGAGACTTGATGCCTATCTGTCAGAGTCCTGCTGCCTAATTCTCTACAGCTGTTGGGTTCAAGGAGATTATTTTTTCAAATAATAATTAC
Source organism: Lasiurus cinereus (assembly GCA_011751065.1). Taxonomy (NCBI): domain Eukaryota; kingdom Metazoa; phylum Chordata; class Mammalia; order Chiroptera; family Vespertilionidae; genus Lasiurus; species Lasiurus cinereus. The sequence continues at coordinate 2,795,088 of JAAGEH010000392.1, forward strand.
ATTGCCAGACACATTAACCTGCCCCCATCTTGTGATCTTTTTTTAAGTATATTTTTTTATTGATTTCAGAGAGTAAGGGAGAGGGAGAGAGAGATAGAAACATCAATGATGAGAGAATCATTGATTAGCTGCCTCCTTCATGCCCCACACTGGGGATTGAGCCCACAAGCCAGGCATGTGCCCCTGGCCAGAATGGAACCTGGGACCCTTTGGTCCACAGGCTGGCCAATGCTCTATTCACTGAACCAAACTGGCTAGGGCGTAGTGCAGTTCTACTCACCTATAATAGTTCTCTAAAAGCTACTCATTTTTAAACTGTTCAATCATTTACACTTAAAATTGACCAAAACCCAGACAGAGGTCTAACATGACATCCTGGGTGATTATATCTCCAGGTACAATACTTCATGTGAATGGATGGTTGGCAGTGCCTTGATCTAAAGATAGAAAAGTGAGATAGGGTATTATTTTCTTTTTCTTTTCTTTTCTTGTTAGTCCTCACCTGAGGATTTTTTTCCATTGATTTTTAGAGAGAGGGGAAAGGAGGAGGAGAGAGAGAGAGAAAAACATCGAAGTGAAAGAGGCATATCGATTGGTTGCCTCCCACACATGTCCCAACCAGGGCTAGCTGGATCCTTCAGTCCACAGGCCCATGCTCTATGCACTGGGTCAAAGATGCTAAGGCAGATCAGGTATTCTTAAGTGCCTCTGAAATCTTTCAAACAAACTGCAGTTATATATTCCTTTTTGCATAGCATTCTTACAAAGACTTTAATAAATAGATATTGTTTTTCTCTCTACTGAGAGATTTTTCTCCAGACCCTACTTCTCTGTGTGCTACAAAATCTTATGTTTTATTTTCTCATATTTTTCAACTCCTCTCTTAGCTCATGTAATGTATCAAATATACATAGATCACTCTATGGGGTTACTTCATACTACAGAAAATAATTCTGTATTTTCTGTAGTATATTTTCCAAAACATAGAGAGGTCATTTTTCAAGGTAATATAAACTCCATCTATGAACACTGCTAACACTATTGAAAATACCAACATTTAAATCCTTTTGGTTCTTTATTTGAAATGAAATTTCAATTTTCTGAGAAACTCTATCCATCCTTAATTCAAAAGCCTGAATTCTGGATTTTTGGCTATATTATTTTTAGAAATCAGAAATTGATATGAAAAATTTGTTTTTGATTTATCTTCAAAGAAAACCCAATGTCAAAAATGTATTTTGGGTAATACAGAAGAAAAAAATATAATTGATCTTAAAAGATGATAATTTGTTGAGCTTTATGACCTTGGGAAAACAGACTAGGCTTCATAAAAAATGTAAGAATAATTAAGAAAGAAAAAAATTTATCACATTAATATATTACTACCAGCTTTTTATTCTCATTAGTTTGATTCTCCCTTAAATAAGGACAGGAGGTGGAAGCATGAATTGCCTCTCAGAAAGAAAAAAAGTTATTCTGAGAACAGACATGGTGGTGGAAACCACTGTCTGTTTTGAAGATAAAAGGGGTTTTCTGGGTATTTTCTTATGAGCATAGCTCTGTTTGGGCATTGGGGTTAAGTGATATATTAAGGAAAATGTTGGGGCACATTAGGGTGTTCTCCAAGTTGGGGCACATTAGGGTGTTCTCCAAGTTGGGGCACATTAGGGTGTCTTTACAAGGTTTGAAATTCATGACATTGAAATAAAAAAATAAAAAAAACTTTCTGCATCTGTGAGTTTAGCATTAATAGCAATAAGTTATCTTTTATCCCTCTCAGTTAAGTCTGATGATGGGAGAACAGTATGCTTTATTTTAATAATTCCAAACCTCTACTTTCAGAAACATGTATAGTAGGGATGTTCGATTATCTCGCATCAACTCCAGGTTTGATCTTGAGTAAAACACTTGAAACTATGCCCCAGTACTTATTTTCCTATCTTTACCTATAAAAGTCAACTGGTCTGAACTTGACTGAACCCAAGTTAATTCCTAATCCAATATTTATATGTATCCCTTATAGAAAATCATTGATTTAAAAAGTCACACAATTTACAATAGCTACAATTTGGAAACAGCCTAGTTGCCATCAGCAAATGAGTGGATCAGAAAAGTATGGTACATCTACACAACGGAATTCTATGCTGCCATAAAAAAGAAGGAATTCTTACCATTTGCAGCAACCTGGATAGAACTGGAGAGTCTTATGCTAAGTGAAATAAGCCAGTCAATGAAGGAGAAACACCACATGATCTCACTCATTTGTGGATAATAGAGAACATTATAAACTGATGAACAAAAAGATAGATACAGATGCAGTAAAGTATCAAACAGATTGTCAAATAACAGCAGGAAGGTTAAGGACAGGTGGAATAGATAGGAGATCAACCAAAGGACTTGTATGCATGCATATAAGCATAACCAATGAACACAAGACACTGGGGGTTAGGATATGCCTGGGAGGGGGGTGCCCAATGGAAAGATATGTAAGTATACATGTAACACATAATAAAAAAAAATGTTCCCAACACACACACACACAAAAAGTCACAGTAAGGATAGATTCAGAAGATAATAATTGAGTCAATCTTGAGTGTAATTTGACATACAAATGTCATATACCAAAATAAAATCCAAAACATGTTCTACTACCCTATCCTAATCCTATTGCATCTTTGTATGTATATTTGAACTTTAGTATATAGCTAGCTAACTATATAGCTGAGTTGTACACAATAATATAGAATCTTATTTCTGCATGCTTAATTTACTTCTTCAAATTACTGGCATATTGTAATAATGTACTCTAAAGCAACAAACTGCAAAATTTTGCCAGTGTATTTTCAAATATTATTTCCCAGTTTAATCCTTTGCAGGACAGATTTCCTGTGCCTGCCTAATTTGAACACATTCAGTCATTTGTCATCAAACTGCAAATGTAATTGTGTTAACATATTTTATTTTATTTTTCCCAAAGGAAATATATTGAACTCTACTAAAATAGCAGAGCTTTTTTGGGTAAAGAGATTTCATAATAAATCATACACACAGAGCTAACACTTTAATATCCTGCATATATGTCAGGAAAACAACTGCCAAAGTAGCTTAAAGTGAAATAAAACATAACTTTCCCTCCATGCAAGAGTACTTGTATTTCTGTTTTCTATTTGTATCTGTTTGAAGAAAGGTACAAATATCCCCTTTATATTAAAGTATCTCTTTTAATATTTATTAAAATGTCATGTAAGTGGATTTTGTTCTTTCAATATAGGTTGGAAATAGATGTTTCTTATCTCAAGAAGGTTCACATGTTCAAAGCAAATATTTACCAGGAAAGCAAGAACAGCTTTAAAAACTTGTGATTACATAAGGAGGAAAAGAAAGCAGTGAATACTAGCCCAAAGAGGAAATACAAGTCAATATGCTTCTTCGACTGAATAACTGGAATAATTAAATGACAAAGTTGGAACTAACTTTGCAATAGGGGTTTAAAAGTCTCTAATGTTTTTATTTAAGAAAGTCATTAAATTTTGAATAGTGAAGCAGTCTTGTTTCAGTAAGGGAATAACTATGAACAAATAGGCCAGTGATATGACCTATGAAAATAAAAGACGGACTATGTAAATAGAAAATTAGAATTTTAGAATAAGAAAAAGTGTTTTGCCCCAGAACTAGATTGAGGGGGAAAAGTTTGTAACTCAACCAGTAATTTTGATTCTTGAGTATAGAGCACATGTTTTGTTTGTATGGAAGAAGTTTAGTTCTAAAATGATACAAATTTTATTAAAACATTAGTTCACATGTGAATTGAGTCATAAAACATTCTTAATATTTTCTTCCTCAATTATTACTACCAACTCTTAGTTACTTTCCCTAAACTGTAGACATCAAATTTTCATAAACACTCAGGCTAAATTGTCAGCTGAGTAAAAAATAGACATCATTATTAATATTTCAGGTAAGAGGTTGCTATATTTGAATTTTATGATATGACCTCTTTTCCACAATCATGTATTATTTAGATGGTATAATGTCAAGTTTTCATTGTATGTATTTTGACAGATTTTCTTCTTTCAGGCAACTTTAATATGGCATCCAATAATCACAGCTACTCACTTTACCATGCACAATAGAAGATGTAAGATATGGCTCTGTCCTCAAGAAGCTTACATGACAATAGGAAAATATATGCTATGGTAAGAAAACAAAACAAAACAAACAAACAAAAAAACACAACACAGTTCTATGGAAAGTAACCTCAGAGGGTGGCCTAATCATAAATTCATAACCAGGCAGGTTGCGTAGGTAGTCATGTCTCAGGCATATTTCTTTAGTAAAAGGTTTATCTTTGCCTTAAGTAAGCCCTATCCACTGTTTCTGTGCTTACAGATTAACACACTTTTGAAATAAACCATAACCAACCCCAAGAGAAGGCATAATCTTAATTATCCTGTAATCCCAAACCTGCCTTGCTTCCTCCCACCTTCATGTAGTCTTCCTTATATTCCTTCCTTAATCTCCAATGCATAAAAGAAACTGTAAACTGTTATTCTCAGAAGGATTTATCTCAGTCTATTGAGAACTTACTTGCAAGTGTATCTCCTTTTGGCCCAAATAAACTTTTATTAAAATGTTTTATAGGCTTGGATGGTCTTATGCCAACAATACCATAAAATAAATTCACATTAAGCATCAGGAGGCTGCTTTGCATGGAAGATGCACTGCACTGGTTTTGTATTGACTTTAAGGTAAATGACCACAGTTGAATCCTGGATCCAACATTTAATAACTGTAGCTTTGGGCATAATATTTGACTTCTCCAGAACTCTGCTGAAATCTGCTAAACTGAAATACTAATACCTAAATCATAGAGTTATAGTTAGGATTGGAGATGATATATAAAATGTACTTAATATATAGTAGTTGTTGGGAGACAATTATCCATGATTATCTTATGCTTCTGCAGGGTTCAAGGCCTCTGAGAAAAGGCATTAACTACCAATGTTTGTATATGGAGAGATTCCAGGAAAGTAAAGCTACAGATGTCTCCTTATCTGGAGACACCTCAGGGTCATAAAGTAAAATCTCTCCCATCCCTCTCCTCTGCTCCCGATCCCTCTTCTTCCCCTTCCCTGGAAGAGATTTATTTACATTCCAAGGTAATAATCCTAGGAAGCTCTTCCCTCTTTATCATTTCAGTGTAATGATAAGGACTCTTCTTCTGGAGGAGAGAATGGGCATGTCACCCATTCTGTGTAGCATCAGAGTTTTCTAATTTTGGAGTTCATTTCCTTTGATGAACAAGTAACATATGGCATTCAGCGGGTTACCTTGTGGGAATAGAAACATTAAGGAATACATCATGCAAAGGTATTGCTCTTGCCACTGCTGTGTTATGAGTAATAAACTGCCTTTGTCTGTGACCCAGATACCTAGAGTCAATAGATAGATGATAGATGTTAGATGATAGATGATAGATAGATAGGTAGATAGATAGATAGATAATAGATAGTTAAGCTGGCATGTTAAAATATTAGCTTGCTCTGAAACCAGTGTGGCTCAGTGGATAGAATGTCGGCCTGTGGACTGAAGGGTCCCAGGTTCAATTCTGGTCAAGGGCATGTACCTTGGTTGCGGGCACATCCCCACTAGGGAGTGTGCAGGAGGCAGCTGATGGATGTTTCTCTCTCATTGATGTTTCTAGCTCTCTATTCCTCTACCTTCCTTTGATTTAATATATTAAATCAATAAAAATATTATTAATATATATGTGTGTGTATATATATATGTATATATATATATATTAGTTTGCAAATACTATAAAAGTTTAGACCATTTATAGTTTTTAACAGTAGTTACTTAAAACTTAATCATTATTTTTATTAGCACCTTAGTAGTTTAAAAGGCACCATCATTATCAAAGTTTCAAAGATGAGGTAGTATTTAAATTGAATCTTTATGGATGGGTAGGCTAAAACAAACCACTTACAGATGGTGTGGAAAAGCTTTTCAAATATCAGAGGTAATACAGAGGTAATTCACTCCCTCTGTGCAGGGAGTGAACCATTGCTGGGCTGATTCTAGAAATAGCAAATTAATAACTTTGATAAAATTCAGGTTCACAAAGACGTGTGGACAGAAATAGAACTAAAGAAAGAGCTTGATTTGAGAGAGTGCACTGCCTTATCAGGTAAGTAGCTTGAGAAATATCAGCAATGGAAATAAAATTGCATTTTAGCAAACAGCAACATATTCAAAATTTTAATTAGAAAAGATAGCTCCATTAGTGATATGTAATAGGGAGAACTGAACAATCATCCACATAAGAAGTAATGTGGTCTAACATCAGGCATTGCAAAGGAAACAAGGCTGGGAGAGACAAAAGTAGAGTAATGCTTGGGGTCTTGGTCTTAGGTCAGTATTTTTCTGGTCTTGGTTTCAGAGTTTGATCTATTCATGTTCTTTCAGAATGCATTATTTTAAAAATATGTTAAAAGATTTTTTTTATTGACTTTAGAGAAGAAAGGAGAGATAGAAACATAAATGCTGAGAGAGAATTATTGACCAGTTGCCTCCTGCAAGCTCCCCATTGAGGATGGAGCCCACAATTCAGGCATGTGCCCTCATTGGGAATTGAATCTGGGACCTCCTGGTTCATAGGTCAATGCTCAACCACTAAGCCACTCTGACTGGGCCATATCATTTCAGACTGAGCTAAGGTCACAGGGCATGAAAGTACTTTATACAAGACATGAAAATACTTTATAGGAAAGTATATTTATACAGGGCATGAAAATACTTTATAGGAAATACTTAATAGATTAGCAGAGGTGAACCAAACTTTATAGGAAATATCCATTAGAAATAAGTTCAGCCACATGTGACTACAATCCTAATAGTATAACAATGTACTTAAACCGTGTCTGCTTCCCACAGTCTTGACAGTATGGAACTCTCCTACTGACACAAGATGGCTATTTGAAGTCCAACCTTCACATTATTTGCCAACCAGCAAAATGGAAGAAGGGATGGAAGAGGCATACTTTCTGGCATAGTTAATGAAGGAAATCTCCACTTACACCTCCTGAACCAAACACTGTCATGGGATTACACAGGATATCAAGGGAGAAAGGGATATGTAATATTTTACCTAGCAGCAATGTACACAGATGAAAATTGGTTCTGTTATTATTATTATTTTTTTAAAGAAATTCTGTTAAATTTCATTTGAGTCAAACAGCATATATACCTGGAAGCAAAATCTCAACAGACTGGAAAAAAGTTCTGTTATTAAATACAAGGGAAAGAGGGACATGATAGTCTATTATATGGAGCGGTATATGGAACTAGACCCAGTTTTCCTGAGATACTTCACATTAAAGCAGGTCCATGCTTTATCATTTGCCCCCAATAAAGAGTAGAACTGTTCACACAAGATTTCTATATCACATGCCCTCTTGATTCAGAATTCACTGTCATGGATTAGTATTGTCTAGAGTAGTAGTCGGCAAATTCATTAGTCAACAGAGCCAAATATCAACAGTACAATGATTGACGTTTCTTTTGAGAGCCAAATTTTTTAAACTTAAACTTATAACGCCACTTCTACAAAACAGAATCACTCAGGCCGTGGTATTTTGTGGAAGAGCCACACTCAAGGGGCCAAAGAGCCGCATGTGGCTCGCGAGCCGCAGTTTGCTGACCATTGGCCTAGAGAGATCTGACCCACCATTTCAGCAAGTGGAGTATTTCACCACCAAATAATATATAACGAGAAAGCCTCCAGGTTGTTTCTATCTGCATTTAATAATTTAACAAGGTTTGTTTTCTAGAATCTCCTTTGGAAATGAGACACCTCACAAGATAAGGCAGAAGATGATGAATGTCCTAGAGAGTTATCAAGAATATTCTAAAGACATTAACAATTAAAAAGGACCTGGGGTTAAGGAAAGTGAGTTAGGCTCCGGAGAATGGCAGAATTTGAAATATGTAGAGATGGGAAGGAGACAAAGAATATTTAAGATAAGAATAAAACCGGAGCAGCATGAAATCACAGGGCAGGGGTGTAATGAATAAGTTCTGAAATGTGATATATAAAGGGAAATGGGAAAGGCAGGTTAACTGGTGCAGGATGAGATCACAGAAGATTTTTAATTCTGAGCTCCAGAGTCTCTGATTTATTCTAAGCATTAGATTATCATTTCTTGTCTAAGGTACTACATCACTCTGTTCAGAGTTGATGTGGATGGAGCTGCTATCTATGTGTGGGCACACAGGGAAGAGAAACAAGGAAAGTACTGAGATGATAGAACAATGTTGCAATAAGAATATTGTGCTGCCATCCTGCCTCAATATTGTTCTCAGGGCAGAAGTTGCACACATCACCTCCCAAAAGCAGGCAGACCATTGTGTCCTACAGAACCTCAGGTGGAGAGAGTAGAGCCACCCCCAGGCTTTTTCCTCCTGGCCTCAAGCAGACTGTCCTTCTAGTTCCCAAACAATCAATTTCCCATAATTAATATGACCAAAAAAATTTGAAGCTCAACAAGTGTTTTGGCTGTTAAGATAGCTCTATGGCCATGGACATTGTGAAACCCTCCATAAAATGTTTATTGGGCACATAATGAAATCTAATTATATTTAAAGCAAAACAACTGTGTACACAAGAGCACCATGAACCCTGCATATAAATTCAGACCTTAGCCAAGCTCTGTAAAATCTATTAACTGTTCTTTGCCAAGCCTAGAGTATGATTAAAGGGGCTATTTTCACAAAAATAACTATAAATACAACTTTGAACAAATATAAGAACAGAGAAAAGCAGATGAAAATTGAGTCTACCTTGACATAAGATTGCATTTAAAATTCATGTAAGCAAAATAGAATGCTAGGATGTATTTTAATTCTGGATTAAACCAAACCACCTCATTGGAAAACTTGATGTTGATTTGATTTTATGTTATTTGCCTTTGCATTCCTGCGAATGAATATCTCAGAGTCCACTATGAAGAGAATTTAACATCATATATGCTGTCATTTTCCTGTTCTACTTTCTGTCCCTCCCACAAAATCTTGGAGACACAAGTAAAATTCCCTCAGCGCTCATCCACTTCTGTTCATCTGAAATTCTAAAGACCTTAGAAAACATAGAGCCACTTTATTCTCACACTGGACTCCATGTTCTATCAATGCGATCAATGAATATTGGTAACTTTAGATTTCCTATCATTATCTATCCCCACCCTCTGTTTAGAAGCATCTATTCAAGATGTCTCATTCTTAAGGCCCCTACTCTAAGCCTACATGTGTTAAAGTAACATTGTGTTGGGAGTTTCACAGGCCTCAGACTTTAAAGACCCAAATTATCATATTCAAACCTTGTTTTGTTTCAAGGGCACTCTCTAATCTCAGTTCTGCCTTTTCCAATTCAAGAGTTTCCTTTAGTTTTAATACCAGATTTCTGTTTTTTTTCTCTTATTCTCAGTGGTTCAATCATTCTGGCAGATTAAGATAAGTTTCTCCCTGCCCCCCTTCCCGCCCAACTGAGCGATCATGTCCCCTTACCAAGGAAAACCACTGTATACGATGGAAGAGCAGACTCTTTAGTTTTATGCATATTTATATGTAAATACATATGCAATATGCACAAATGTATGCAAGGTGGAAATAATATCCTATATATAAAAGAGTAATATGCAAATTGTCCATACCTCTGCTATACCCACAAGCCATGGCCATCAGACATGCCCATCAGCCAAACAGGAGCAGGTATACAAATTAACCCAACCAAGATGGCTATGGTCACAAAGAGAGCAGGAGGGAGGCTTGGGTTGCCCCTGGCAATGAAGGAAGCCAAGCTTTCTGCACACCTTGGCCAGTCCAGGCCTCCACTTAAGGCAACAAAGTTTCAATGCCTGCCACCATGAAGTGAGCAGAAGGCTTGGCTCCGCTCTGGGCTACAAAGTCTCAATTGTACAAGATAAATAAATTCCAGATACCAGGGAGCATGGCCAGCCTGCAAACCACCACAGGCCCCTCACCCAGGCCACCCTATTCCCCAAGGGAACCCTTACCTTGATCTGGGACACCCTTCAGGGCACCAGGCCTCTATACTAGCTAATAAAAGAGTAATATCCAGATTAACCCATCACTCCAACACACAAGATGACTGCCCCCATGTGGACATAAGATGACCCCACAAAATGGCTAGCAGGGAAGGGCAGTTGGCAGGGACCAGGCTTGCAAGGGAGGGCAGTTGTGGGTGATTAGGCCAGCAGGGGAGGGCAGTTGGGCAGGATCAGGCCAGCAGGGGAGGGCAGTTGGGGATGATCAAGCCTGAGGGGAGGGCAGTTAGGGGTGACCAGGCTGGTAAAGGAGGGAAGTTAATGGTGACCGGGTCTGCAAACAACAGCAGTTGGGGGACCCAGGCCTGCAGGGGAGAGCAGTTAGGGGTGACCAGGTCTTCATGGGAGGGCAGTTAGAGGCAAATAGGCTGGCAGGGGAGCAGTTAGGCATCAATCAGGCTGGCAGGGGAGTGATTAGGGGGTAATCAGGCTGGCAGGCAGAAGCGATTAGGGGCAATCAGAAAGGCAGGCAGGTGAGCAGTTGGGAGCCAGCAGTCATGGATTATAAGAGGGATGTCCGACTGCCTGTTTAAGCCCAATCCTACCTAAACAGGCAGTTGGACATCCCTCAAGGGGTCCCAGATTGGAAATGGAGCAGGCTAGACTGAAGGACACTCCCCATTTGTGCATGAATTTCATGCACTGGGGCTCTAGTATAAATATATAAATGTATAAAATATGTACAGACATTTTTATATTTCTCTACTTGAACTAGACTTTATAGCCTTTACTTGCAATCTTTCCTCCCTTTTTTCTTTCCTCCCTCCTTTCTCCTTTTTTCCTTCCTTCTTCTTTTCTAAATTTTAAAGCCTTTCTTTATTTTAGAAAATAATCATTGTTATATTGGTATATGATATAAATATTTTCTAGGCTACACATATTCTTTTAACTTCATTTGATTTACCATTTCATTATTTTTTTCAATACTTTTTTCTTCATAAGTTTTGACTTATGTGGCTTGATAAATAATATACCCTAACCAAGATCAAGATGATAAGCATATTTTCCTACATATTATTTTATAATTTTTATACTTTTCTTCTAATTTAGAATTTTGTGAATGTCAGTAGGATTTTAACTTAAAAAAAAAAATGGATAGTGAATAGTCACAATGTTGAAGGCTATTCTGGGTTTTTCTTATTTAAACATTCTAAATTAAAAAATTAAAGCAATTCTCCACTCAATATAATAATATTTCTGACCGTTCTTACACCAAAATGACAGAATTCTAATGCTCATTCTTCAATATGTTATGTTATGCAGAAAAAATTTATCTCCTACCCCTGCCATTGCCTTCACCACTGTTCTGTTTCAAAATTGTCTTGGTGGTTCTTGCCCATTTTCTCATCCAAATGAATATTTTATAAATCTATAAGGTCACTCAAATAAGTCTTTAAATATGTTAATTGGAACTGCTTGTATTAAAAAGTTAATTTGAGGGAGAATTGGTCTAATATATAATCCAGTTATCCTGGTAGACCTATAAATGTTGTACACCTAACCTCAATGCAGCTGTAAAGCCTCTAGATCAGCAGTTCTCAACCTGTGGGTCATGACCCCTTTGAAGGTCAAATGACTTTTTCACAAGGGTCGCCTAAGACCATCGGAAAACACCTACTTTTAATGGTCTTAGGAACTGAGATACCGCTCCTCTATCCGTCTCCAAACAGGTCCTCCCACATGCAGATATGCCCACATACAAGTACCTGGCATGATGACATCATGGTGCCAACCCCATCACATAGACCCCGTACAAATGCATGTGTATGTGACAGGGTTGGCGCCATAATATACTTATGAGGACTAGTCGCACATGTGTAGAGAGCATCTACTGTGTAGAGAGCAGCTACTATGTATAAAACAGCTGCTGTGTTAAAAGCAGCTACTGTGTTTACTGTGTTGAATATAGAAATATTGGAGATAATATGACACTTCATGAATTATAATTACTAGGTAAATATAAAATCATGTACTGTAAAATAATTAACTACTGCAAAAAAAAAAAATCATGGGCCTAAACTGGTTTGGCTCAGTGGATAGAGCGTTGGTCTGCAGACTAAAGGGTCCCAGGTTCAATTCTGGTCAGGGGCATGTACTTGGTTTCGGGCACATCCCCAGTAGGGGTCGTGCAGGAGGCAGCTTATCGATGTTTCTCTCTCATCAATATTTCTAATTTCCTATCCCTCTCCCTTCCTCTCTGTAAAAAAATCAATAATAATTTTTTTAAAAAAGCTTTAAAATAAATAAATAAATAAATAAATAAATAAATAAATAAATAAATACTGCCTTAAAAAAAATCATGAGAACTTAATCTGGATGCTGATCGGTCTTTTTATATTCAGCTATGGTTGATGTGAATACCGCCCCCTTGTGATAGTAACAGCTATGTAAAAAAACAACACAGAGAATGGTAAATCATAGGAAACTTTAATGAACTGTATTGACTGAACTATGCCATGTATCATCTTTTCTATTATTAAAGCTATTGTTATATATTATTTTCATTAGCAAACCATCCCATGACAATAGAGAAGAACATTAAGAGAAGAACATATAGTGAGGATTTTTACAGTATGGTTTTACCTCAATAATTACAGCAGGAATTGAAATACCACGATGTGTTATTTGTTAAGAAGTTCTATAAGCTGAACAAACTAAAACACTATTTTGATAGCAAATATCTGAGCTCTGCTGGCAAGGGCACAACTATTTTAGAAGCAAAGCTGATGGACTCAAGAAAGCCAGACCTGACACTGGTGGCAACTACCACAAACAAAATGTAGCAGCCATTGAAGCTTCATATTTGGTGGCACTCAGAATCGCCAGAGCTATGAAACCTCACCATTGCTGAGGATTTACTGTTGCCAGTGGCCAAAGACATTGTTCGAGTTATGATGGGAGGCAAATTTGTTACAAAATTTAGTGTAATTTTCTTATTTAATGACATTGTCCACAGAAGAATAGATGACATGTCTGCTAATATTTTTTTATATATATTTTATTGATTTTTTACAGAGAGGAAGGGAGAGAAATAGAGAGTTAGAAACATCAATGGGAGAGAGACATTGATCACCTGCCTCCTGCATGCCTCCACTGGAGATGTGCCCACAACCAAGGTACATGCCCTTGACCGGAATCAAACCCATGACCCTTCATCCCGCAGGCAGACGTTCTATCCACTGAGCCAAACTGGTTTCGTCTCTGCTGATATTCTTGATCAGGTAATCCAGGAAATTAAATCTACTCCACTTCCAATATTTAGTATCCAGCTTGATGAATCTACAGATGTTGCAAACTGTTCAATTACTGGTTTACATGAGGTATATTAATGATGGTGACTTTAAACATGAGTTTCTTTTTTGCAAACCTCTTGAAATGACAACTACTGCATGAGATGTATTTGACACAGTTGGTTCATTTCTAAAAGAGCATATATCTCTTGGGAAAAGGTTTGTGGTGTTTGCACAGATGGTGCTCCATCTATGCTAGGATGTTGATCTGGATTTAAACTTTTGGTAGTGAATGAGTCACCAAAAATCATCAGAACTCACTGTTTGATTCATTGGCAAATATTAGCAATGAAGACGTTGCCCAAGAGTTACAAAAAGTAATGAAAAGCATCATAAGTTCTGTCAATTTTGTAAAGGCGAGCACTTTAAACAGTTGACTGTTTTCACAACTGTGCAACCAATTGGATGCACTGAACAGTGCTCTGCTATTTTACACTGAAGTGAGATGGTTGTTGAGAGGAAAAGTCTTAAAATGTGTTTTTGAGTGTCGTGATGAACTCAAAATGCTTTTTAATCAGAAAGCAAGACCTCATTTCAAAGCATTTTTTCAGCAATAAAAGCGAACTGCAGAAAATAGCTTACTTGATTGAAATTTTTGCCATCTTGAGTGAGTTGAATTTATCACTGCAAGGACCAAATGCAACATGCCTCGATTTGTCTGAAAAGATCTGATCATTGCAAATGAAACTTCAGTTTTGGCAAAAAAAATTGGATGAAAATAAAATTTACATGTTACCTACCATATCTGCTTGCTTTGAGGAAAATGACATTGAACCAGACAAAAGGATTACGATGATAATTTCTGTGAAAGAACACTTGCACATGCTTGCAGACGAAATTTCATTGTACTTTCCAAATCTACCTGACACCCCATTTGCACTTGTCAGAAGCCCATTCACAGTCAAAGTTGAGGATGTTCCTGAGACAGCACAAGAGGAGTTCATTGAACTTATTTTTTTTTAAATATATTTTATTGATGTTTTTGCAGAGGAAGGGATAGGGATAGAGAGTTAGAAACATCAACGAGAGAGAAACACCAGTCAGCTGCCTCCTGGATACCCCCTACTGGGGATGTGCCCACAACCAAGGTACGTGCCCTTGACCGAATCGAACCTGGGACCTTTCAGTCTGCAGGCTGACGCTCTATCCACTGAGCCAAATCGGTTTTGGCTCATTGAACTTATTAACAGTGATGCAGTGAGAACTGATTTCTCTACAATGCCAGTTACAAAATTCTTGATCAAGTGTTTGCAGTCATATCCTGTTCTATCTGAGACTGTGTTGTACCTTCTTCCATTTCCAACAACATATCTTTGTGAAACAGGGTTTTCCAGCTTGTTGGTTATCAAGTCTAAATATAGAAGTAGACTTGTTGTGGAAGATGATCTTCATTGTGCTCTTGCAAAGACTGCCCCGAGAATTTCTGATCTGGTGGGAAAGAAACAATCTCAACCTTCGCACTTATGTTGGCTTTTTACGCATACTGTTGCAAAATATAGCAATGTAGTTTACTATTGTTATATTAAGACTTTACCCATGCTACACCATGCTTCAAGACAAAATTTCATTTATTTGTAATTAGAAATAAATATTTCACAATTTATAATTGTATATTGTTTTTGTGATTAATCACTATGCTTTAATTATGTTCAATTTGTAACAATGAAAATACATTCTGCATATCAGATATTTACATTATGATTAATTACAGTTATGAAGTAGCAACAAAAATAATTTTATGGTTGTGGGTCACCACAACATGAGAAACTGTATTAAAGGGTCATGGCATTAGGAAGGTTGAGAATCACTGCTCTAGACTCTATAGAATAGGTTTGTGATAACATCTGATCAAAATTGCAAAAAGCACAAATCTCTTATATTTTTATAGTCTCTTATGGCCTTATGTTGGTATTTGATCAAAGTTCTTTTCATGGCAACAGGGAGAATATATGATAATTCCATGTGACCAATACTGACATTGTTATTAACAAGATTTTATAAAATTACTAACCATAAATGTAAGTTGTATGTTCTCTAGTGATTTTCCACTCCAAAGACCTATTAGAATGCCTCTGAAACCATCAGAATAATGAAAAGTAAGCCAGACCAGTTATTGTTGAGAAATAATATGTACAACCTACAAAATACTATCTATAGAGGAAACGTAATATTTGAATTGATAGAACTTTTATAAATTATGGAGTAGCATTTTTTTATTTATAGTTGAAGAAATTGAGGCTAAGAAAGTAAAGTATTTTTCACCATTTTTAGCAAATTGGTGATTACATACTAGTAGTATCTGTTTTTAAGCATATATTCTGGCTTTGCTCTGTTGACATCTCTCCCTGGTGAAAGCTACCATGCTAAAATAAAATAAGACAAAATTAAACAAAACAAAATAAAATGAATCTCCTAATCTCCAAGTTTAGAAACTTTAAGAACCAGAGTAATAGCTTTTCTGAGATCTGAAAGTTCCAAGAAATACCCCTGACCTAGTGTCCCCAAGGTTTGCACTATCCACTTGAGAAATTCTTCTGAGATATCCAAGAACAACAGCACATCTCACTCACTACTGTCACTAGGACTAATAGTATTTTGCTACATCTGTCTGTAATCATTTAAAGTGACCGCTTAGTGCCATTGAGCTTAATTTTAACTTGAAGAGATATAAAACATAGCATGTTTTCTATCAGTAATAAACAAAAACTCAAAAAAAATATTACTTTTATTTTTTGTGTTTGCTGTGGTCATAAAATGTTTTCTGAAATGACATGATTAACCACAGATTATCTCAGCATCTTTTTTTAACTTTTCTTTAAGTATCTCTGTGCAAATATTATCTGTGCATTAATGAGGTGGTACCTAACTTATCATACCATCTAATTCTTTCTTACTTTCAAGTGGGTTCATCACTAAAAAGGTCAAATTTTGTCTAGTAACTACCTCTTGAATTCCCAATTTTGTAGCTTTTAAAAGTATTTTTGTAAACTATGAAACAAAAATATAGAATCTCAAAGTGTTTGAGGCATTCATCTTGCACACCATTTTCTTTTAATTTCTAATGGAAGCCGTTTTTACAAGGCTAATTAATACCAATTAACTAATGGATTTGTTCCAGTTACTATTGTATAAGGTTGCTGTTGTTCAGTCTTAAAGATATCATCAATTATTAAGATATATTTAACAAAACAGTTCAATATGGAGTCAATATTTAAGTTTTCACAATCCAATAAACTCTCCTGCTCAGTGTCCCTGAATCTTGCTCAAATTTATTTCATTTTTAAAAAAATATATATTTTATTGATTTTTTACAGAAAGGAAGGGAGAGGGATAGAGAGTTAGAAACATCGATGAGAGAGACATCAATCAGCTGCCTCTTGCACGTCCCCTACTGGGGATGTGCCCACAGCCAAGGTACATGCCCTTGACCAGAATCGAACCTGGGACCTTTCAGTCCTCAGGCCGACGCTCTATCCACTGAGCCAGACCGGTTTTGGCAACAAATTTATTTCATTTAGATCCACTCAACAACCTTAATCCTGGAAGAATACAATCTGGATGGCTGCAAATAGCTAAAAATATCAGAAATTTACATATATTAGTTCACTATAAATTCATGATTTTTCAATCCAAGCTGTTCTTAGGTGTCAGACAATACTTGTGTTTCCATACTCATCTCTTAATTTGTTCTTTGCTGTTTTAAAACTTTAACCTCCTTAGACCTCTAACTTTTCTGCCACCCTCTCTCTCAGAGTGGGCAATCAATAGCTTGCCAGTTTCTTATCTGGGAAAAACAAGGTAAACATGTGAACTGCTGCCTCACACAACAATTTCAAAACTACAACTAAAAGACAAAACAGACATCATCCAGAACCACAAGAAGGCTGGCTGAGTGGAAATTCTACAACTAGAAGGAAAGAGAAAAGCACACTGAGACTCACAGGAGTTGCGGAAGTACAGAGGTACTGAGGCGCGCATGCATGGAGTGGGCTGGCCAAGTGAGTATGTGGCTGGCTTTCTCAAACAGGAGGGAGAAAAAGGCTCCTGACTGCTCTGGATTCCAGTTTCTGATGAGACTCTGGAGACCCTGAATCATACAGGGAGAAACTGAAGTGTCTGGAGGGCGAAACTTGAGGGCAACTTTCACTCAGAGGTGCTTGCAGTGATTACCAAGGGACACTGAGACCCAGGGGCCTCGTAGGGCAGGGCTGACAGGAAGCCATTGCTGTTAGCTACACCCTGAGATCCTGTCCCATGAAGCCATTGCTGCTTGTTCTTCCCTGAGACTCCACCCCATCCAAGTGGAGCACAGAGGCTTTTGCATATGAATGGTCTGGTCCTTTGAATTCTAAACTTACCTAACAAATTGCAGCTGAGTCAGTGAGACCCAGAACGTCCAAAAGAAGGCCCAAGGCCCCACAGCAGCTTGCATGGCTTCACAGCTGGGCCTCATCTGGGCACCTCCAAAACCCAAACAAAGAAGAGGAATCTGCAGATCTCTCCATAGCTCCTGCTGAGTGACCTTAGGCAGAGGCTAAATTAGCACCTCCTTGAAGATCCAAGAGCCAGTGTACCCAGGGGTCAGAGTAGGACCATTCAAACTACAACTCCTCAGGGGCATAGAAAGAGAATGGACTGACAATTCTCAAGGGGGGAAGGAATGTGGGGGTGCAGGAAGAGACTGGACAAAAATCGCATACCTATGGATGAGGACGGGGGCGGGGGAAAGGGCAGAGAGTGGGATGGGAACCAGGTGGAAGAGAGCTATGTGGGAAAAAAGAGGAACAATTGTAATAATCTGAAAATTAAAGATTTATTTAAAAATAGTTTTAGTTAAAGTCAATACATAACATTTGTTCGTGTTAGTGAATTTTGTATTCACACAACTATGCTATTGACATAATGTTGACACAGTACTACTGCCTTTTGACAACTGATTAAATGGAGAGGTAGCAATATGTGAGCAGATAAATGATCTGATATTACACTATAAAAATAATGATATTTCATTTAAATGAACTTAAATATTTCTTCTCTCCTATCATACTCTTCCCTTTTCTCTATCTTTTATTTCTTCCTCTTATACTCACCATTTCTTCTCTTCTGTCTATATTTTACTAGCAGTCCCTCAGCTTGACCTGTGCCCTCTCACAATCCTAGATCCACTGGGTAATGTTGGAGAACCCGTTTCTGCCTGATCTCCACAGGCTCAATCCAGACAGGAGGGACCCCGATCCTGTACATTGAGCTTCTGTCCACTATGGTCAGTGTGTGACATAACTGGTCGACCAGTGGTTTGGTCATTTGGTCATTTGGTCACTTAAGATTTTATATATATATAAATGGCACTTACAAAAATGGAGCTATTTCAATATGCTCTAGGTAAGGGGATTACAAGAGAGTAGCCAAAGGAGACTAGGATAGAGAAAGAAAATACTTTCGTTGGAGACAGACGTGCAGTTCCATTGCCCTTCTAACTACCCATTCCATGGAATTGGTTCTACCTCTCAGAACACTAGCCATGGGTATGAGGCCCTGTGCTAGTGTTGATAAAGAAGCCAGTACCAAGGAGCTACAGGTGCAAACCCTCAAATAGGATATGTCATTCTTCTCTGTCAACTCTCATGAAATTCCGAAGTCAAAAGTGACAGGTACTGCAACTGGTTTGGGAATTTAACAGTTAATATCTTCAAGTTTCATTTTTGACTCCTTCCAGTTTCAGCTTCTTCCAGTGGGATGGGGAGCAGAAGGAGCCTCACCCCCATAGCTCCCAGCATTTGCATACCCAAGAGTGGAGGCCAAATCCAAGCAGCTCTGCAGGATCATTTGACAATGACTGCAAGGAAAGGGAGGGGCTAGAGAATAACACTCAAGTGCCTTTTTGAACTCTGACAAGACAAATGAAGCTTCAGTCATCTATTCGAGACCATCTATTCAGTCATACTTCGAGAAAGTTTGATCGCAAATACAGCCTGTCTGCTGGAATCCACCAAGAATAACAAATGAAGGTTGAGATAGAGCAACAGTCCACTTGGAACATGCTTTTAGACAGAGCAAAGGCAGCCTCAGAAGCCCAACTTCTAAAAATCATCATAAAGTATCTGTGTGATCTTATATAGTGGGCTGAATATAATTTATAAGTGAAATAAATCATTACATAGAAATAGCATTCCAAATAAGAGAAAAAGAAGACCTCTTTAGGAATGTGATAGTACATTTTTATATATAAACTAGAGTGCCAGTGCACAAAATTCATGCACTAGAGGAGAGGGGTGTGTGTCCCTTAACCCAGCCTGTATCTTCTTTAATCTGGAACCCCTTGAGGGATGTTTGACTACCATAGGGATCAGGCCTAAACCAGCAGTCAGACATCCCCCTCACTATCTGGGACTGCTGGCTCCCAACTGCTTGCTTGCCTGCCTGCCTGATTGCCCTGAACCACTTCTGCCTGTCAGCCTGATCACCCCCTAATCACTCCCCTGCCAGCCTGATCAACAATTAACTGCTCTCCTGCCAGCCCAATTGCCTCCAACTGCCCTCCTCTGCTGGCATGATCATGCCCAATTGCCCTCCCCTGCCAGCCTGATTCCCCCCAACTGTCTTCCCCTACTGGCCTGGTCACCCCCCAACTGCCCTCCCCCTGCTAGCCTGGTCATCCCCAATTGCCCTCCCCCTACTGGCCCAGTCATCCCTAATTGCCCTCCCCTGCTGGCCTGGTCCCCCTCCCAACTCCTCTCCCCTGCAGGCTTGGTCGTCTCCCCACCCCCAACTGTCCTCTCTCCCCTGCAGCCCCAGTCACCTCCAACTGCCCTCTCTGCTGGTCTGGTTATCCCTAACTGCCCTCCCCTACTGGCCATCTTGTGGCGATTTTGTGACCATATGGAGGTGACTATCTTGTGACCACATGCAGGTAGCCAGCTTGTGGGAGGCTGTGATGGTTAATTTGCATCTTACCTCTTTATTATATATTATAACAGAGGCAATTTTGAAATCATTCTTTTTACTTTTAAGATTTGAAATCATGCTTTTTTAGTTCCCTGGATATGTATCTTCTCTGAATTAATCTGGACATTTTCTAAAATGATGTGAAAATTTGCCGTGAATTAGGATAAAAATATTTGAGAGCAAATCTCTGCTGAAATCTGAGAGCCTATGTCAAACAGGTTTCTGTACTATAATTGGGGCGTAGCTACAATTTTTGTTTGTTTATGTGTGTGGTGTGTGTGTGTGCGCGCGCGTGCGCGCGCGCACATTTGAGATCCAAGATGTCTAAAAGGAAACATTACAGCCACACTCTTTCATGAGGTGAGGGCCAGCATATTTTCCTTCTCTCTACAGGTCTGACTTCATCCATCTTTGATCTTTGCTCACTGGTTTGTGAACTCTGTGTCCTGGTTTTAACCAGTCAAATTTAGAATTTGCTTCTTTTTCTCAGTGAGCAGTAGCTCAGGTCAAGTGCAGGCTAGTTGGTACCTTATTCTTTGAAAGTAGTTTCTGAGGTTTCCTTTAGTCATATACAATGTCCTGCCTTTAGCCCTTCTCCATGTGCACCCATTTATAAATTCATAAACCTCAGCACATCCTCATACTTCTCTGCACATCATCTAAGATGAGACTTGCAAATGGTGTGATGTCATTACAAAGCAAACACATTTCCCATGCAAATCACAAAATTCATCTTGTTGATAAAAATGCTTTGTACACACTTTGTGGGCTGCCTTAACTGGTTTGGCTCAGTGGATAGAGCATTGGCCTGTGGACTGAAGAGTCCCAGGTTTGGTTCTGGTCATGTGCCTTGGTTGTAGGCACATCCCTAGTAGGGGCTGTGCAAGAGGCAGCTGATCCATGCTTCTCTCTCACTGATGTTTCTAACTCTCTATCCCTCTCCCTTCCTCTCTGTAAAAAATCAATAAAATATATATAAAAAAGTTATTGTGGGCTTTTATAGTAAGGGAGTATTAAGTGACACATGATTAAAATATTATAATCTTTTTAGTTTCTACTAGGAAAAAAATGCAATTACAAGAGGCAGTATAGGTTTTGATTTATTGTCAAAACCAAGATACTTTGAGAGTGAAAGGGAATACTATCAACAATTAATTATTCCAGAACAACAGATATAAAGCAGGATTGTCCCAGACAAAGCTGGGTGTGTGTCTTCCTGAGCTAAGTCAGTTGCCCCACAAAAAGAACCACAAAATGGTTCTTGCCAATAAAAAGATCAGGTAGCTAGCTGGTAGAAAACCAGTCAGTTTACCTCACTAGTATTTCATTTACTCTTTTGACCTAACTATTTAAGATGAGTGGTATTGGTTTACCAATAGCTAAGAATTAAATGAGCTATTTTGGAAAATGTGGAAGAGATGAAAGTGAAAAATTGAATCTTAGGGAAGGAAATCTACAGAGGAGATGTATAACTATTTTATCTCTTTTCCACATCCAGTGCTAGAGAGTAGGTCCAATTCTTGAGTAGAGGCGGCTGGGGATTGAGAAATAAAAGAAAGAGATAAGACACAGAGATAGAAAGAAAAGCCTGTAATCAAGTGGACCGCTGTCCTCTTCTGATGGGCAGTGAACCAGAGCCGATGAAGCATGTTTATTTTATACCCCCAAAGTTTTATACCAGAAAGTTTCACCAAAAGGTCAAGACAAAGGAGATTATTTGCATTCTTGGGTAGGCCCTGAGCATACCTGGTAAAAGGCTAGATTTAGGCCACTTCCCCAAAACATGGGCTGAAATGAAGGTCAAGCTGACAACACCCTCGCCTTTTTGGCAAGGCGTGTTCCCAGGGTGTGGCTTTGCTGATACCACTGAGTTCAGCTGACCATAATTAGATAATGCCATTGTGCCTTCCCAGAGATCCCTCTTCAGAGATGTAAGTAAATGAAGAAGTTATGATCAGCAAAATCAATTAAAAGATTCTTATTAATCATATGGTATAACACACTCTTTCAGGTACAGAAGTCTATAAAAAATACTGAGTATTTTTTTTGTATATATAGTAAGTCCTTACTTAACATCATCTATAGGTTCTGATATTTTATGCAAAAAACAAACAAAAACAAAAAAAACTGCATAACAAAAACAATTTCATCATAGGCTAATTGATATAAATAAAAGTTAATTCCCTGTGCCATATCATCAATGGTATAATAACATTGAATGAAATAATGTTATTTGGGGAGTTGCTATAGACTAGCTAGAGAGACAATAGATACATAACAGTATGTATCAGAGATGCTCAGCAAAGGAAGAGGATACTTTGGGCTGAGATGGTCAAGAAAAATTTTAGGATGGAGGTGAGGGTACAGTTGGTTAAACTGGTTATTAATTGGAATATTTCAATACTTCATAAGTAAGGAAAAACTCAAATTAAAATGGTGACAACAATCTTAGCTGGTTTTGTTCAGTGGATAGAGCATCAGCCCGAGGACTGAACAGTCCTGAGTTCAATTCTGGTCAAGGGTATGCATCTTGATTCCAGGCTTGATCCTTGGTCCTAGTGCTTGTGGGAGGCAATTAATCTATGTGTCTCTCTCATATCAATGCTTCTCTCTCTGTGTCTCTCACCCTCCTTTCCACTCTCTTCAAAAATCAATGGGGAAATATCCTCAGGTGGAGATTAACAATAAAATAAAATAAAATGGTAGTAATAAAAGTAAAATACATATCTTTAAAATGATCTAGAAGCACATTGAAGAGAAAATCCAGATTATTCTTGGTGCCTAATTAGATAAATTGATCCAAAGAGTGCAGAATCAGACTGGATCACAGTTTTAAACTTCCTGAATTAGGCATGACATTATGATTACAGGGGAAGATGAGGCAATTACTTCCAGAGGTGATAATTTTTAAGGGGCAGGGAAATACAAGGTGAGAAAGTATGAAAGTAGATAGGTGTCCTGAGAAGTAGATTAAAGTCAAAGTTGGATCTTTAGAAGTCATTGCATTAAAAGTGATTATCAAAATTTGAGAAAATGAATGAGATCCCTGTCATTGAATAAGTATTAAGTTAGAAAAGAGAGTCATGAAATCCTTGTTTGGATATGGAGGTAGGGGGAAATGAGGAAATAAATAGAAAATAAACTTCTGAAATAGGCAAAGAAGGAGAGTATGAGTGGGCAGGTGAAGAACTAGAATTTTGTGGTTTTATAAAACCTAGATGAAGAGATAATAAACAACAAGGTATGGATTTATATTATTAAAGATAAAAAGAATACAAAGAGAAGACTTTACTAGTAAAATGCTACTGGTTTTCTTGGGTCAATTGTTGTTGCTTAGCACAAGTTAAGCTCAGTTGAAGTGATAGAGAAGTGACCAGATATCAAGGAAATCAAAGCAGCAGGTGTATTAAGCTCATTGAAGTTTTGTTTTGTGTGTTTTTGTTTTGATGTGTGTGTGTGTGTGTGTGTGTGTGTGTGTGTTTTATAGTTTAAAGAAAGCAAAACAGTATAGATGGCAGCTTCTGGATCTGAATGTATCTCAAAACTTTGATTTCTAGAAGACACTGGAAATAGAAAAAAAGACATTTTTGGAATAATTCATAAACAGAGGGAAGGTAACATGATTGAAAGAGCCAATTGTTCTTTCCTAAGAAAGGACATCATTCATTCTGCTTCTAAAAAAGGGTGGTAGTAGGAACAGATAAGGAGATATTTCAGTGAGAAAGGAAGTATACTAAATATTTGACATCACATTACCCCCTGTATTAAAGTGTGTCTCTGCTCCCCTTTTATAAGTTCTTTGTCTATTTCATATTTGTGTTACTTTACATCTTTCTTCCATACTTTCCTTCCTGTCATATTTATTTATTTGCTATTTGATTTGTTGCTTTGTTCTCCATACTATGTTGGTGCCCCACTTGGATAGCAACACATAATATTAAAATCTATGGATATAGTTTTAGACTCCAATATATTTTGTATTTTCTGTTCATGGTTCATAATTTTTCCCTTCACAGTTTTCATTTAAGAATGATTTTTGAAATCATCTCTATTTTAGCTCATGTACAAATCAGATAAATCATAAGTTTATTTCAATAAAAAGGATTTTAAAATCAAGATCTTTAATTATTTCAATTTTATTTAAAAAGTAATGTTTTAAAGTATTCATAATTCTATATTTTGAATCACACATAGAAATTAGCATAAAGATTGGACTTTAGAACAAGCTCTATTTTATTAACAGTAAAGTGAGTTACAATTTAGCTAAATTTACATTGGTCGTAAGGAAAAGTGCATGTGCCAATTATAAAAGAACCTGAGGCTGATTTGTGCACTGAGTACAATTTGAAAATAGTGAAACACTAAATAAATACTTGTATGGATTTTAAACTTTAAATGACTCATATTTATTTTATATCTTATAAAAAAATCATTAGCTGTGGTCAAAATAGGGCTCATATAACTGCCTGATTGATCTGTAGGCTGTAGGCTGTTGACATTAATTCCAAATGTGTGAATAAAAGCTGAAAAAAATCATTTATAATTATGTAGATATTCACAAATGCGTAGATGCTTGAAACTATGTAAAAACATATTTGTATTCAATTTTTTTTCAACTATTTTATTCCAATATTGGGTTCCTACAGCTCCTGCAATTGTCTTTTAATCTAATGTGCTTCAAATGTAGAGTCAATTACCAAGTAATTTTCATTCTATTTTTTACATAGACACATCATACAGATGCCCCTACCTTTTACTCCCCATGACCACCAGTCTAACATTTAGCAAAATAATAATTATGTGCCAGGAATTGCAAAGATATTTACATATATTATCACTAACCTCACAACCACCCCGCAAAGTACTATCTGTTATCCTCATACTGCATGTGAGGTGAATGAGGCTCAGAAAAGTTTAGTAACTTATTAATGAAGCTCAGAATCAACATAGTTTTTTCTGATTCAAGACCCACAGTTTTTTCACTGGTACACTGAGCCACCTTCCATCCCATCAGGGATACATCTCTCTTTAACTAGAATTGGACTAATTGAACAGCTCTCTAAATGGATTTCCCCTGCCTTAGGTGCCACCATTAGTCAAACCACCATCATACTCTTAAGCTTTTGATACATCCCTTATAATAACTTTTAATGATTCCCCAGATAACAGAAACAGAAACCTCACAAGATAGCTTATTCAGTAAAATTAAGATAGAAAAAGGGTTGGGGGGGGGATTGTGCTATTGTGAACTTTACATTACTTTGAATGATACCTATTCATTGAAAATTGTAGAGATGTTCTTTGTGATTTGCTATGTGGCCAATATTTGCAATGTTCCATGTGCAATTCAAAAGAATATACTTTATAAGAGTGAAAGTTGTGAGTTTCACATACATATTTGATCAAACCTATAAGATCAAGTATTTCAATCTTTTGTCCCATTCTTTTATGTTCTTTGGTTTCACTTCTTGCAGAATTCTTGCTTTTGTTGAAGTTGCTATTGTATTTTATATTTTAATTATTTCTACCCATTAAATATAGCCAAAGACAGCATTTGGGCAGTAGTTTATTTTAGCCTTTTATATAAATTCTGGGTGGGAATAAGGTGCTCTTTGAGATCTTGTTAGTTCCTGACTTCCCTGTGAACTCAATATCTGAGCACTTGGATGAACCCCATGAGCAGAACTTCCAGGGGCCACTGCCCTCTTATGGACCCAGACTCCTTCAGACTCTTCACTTCAACTTCTCATACTTCCACATTTTTATCTTACTTCTGGCCCATGGAGATACTATCCAGTTTTCTGTCTTGACAATACTATTTAATTTTTTCCTATTGTATTTTATCTACCCCTGAAGCCCACCTGGAACAAAAGACCTGTGTGAAAATGCATACCTTCTTATCCAAAAGTTGCAATATTATACTTACAAAATAATATCCAATATATATTAATTACTCTATGTATTGTAATGTATCTTCATGTGTGTTAATAATTGGCTGAGCTTCCTTTCCTGGTGAACTAGAGGAAGCTGCATCCTTATAGAAGAAGAAAAGACACCCATGGCTAAGCCCTGAGTACAGATCTGATATGCAAATATCCAGGCAGGTTTCCCCTGTCACTTCTCTGTGGCATTCTGGACAGAAAGCCCTTCCTTGGTTGGCCAAAGTTATGTTAGAAAGCATGTTTAAAACAGGCCCTTCTCTTCCCAGAGCAGGGTGAGTCTCAGAGATCTTCCAGAATTCTACAAACTAAGGCTTCCTCCAGCTTTACAATTTTATGGGCCTGTCATTAAGAAACAAAATCCAGGTGGTGAGCATGGTGTCTCCATTTCTTACAGGACTGGGAAAAGAATGTGCTCTTGAAGATGTTAAAACTGAAAACACTGTTAGAAATAAAAACAATGTGTTAAGATCACAATCTACTATGAAATCTAGAACTGCTGCCAAGATAAGGATAAGGGTCAAACTGTGACCCATCTGGTAAAATGAATACAAGTCAACTAATTAAGATATATATGATTTCTTTACAATTTTTGTCTGTACTTTAATCCCACAATGCCTTAATGATTTTCAAATTAATCTACTTTTTTAAAAGTGAAGTAAAGGTCAATAATATTGGAAATGCTAATATCTGTTTTCTAAAAGCATACCTCCAGTTTAAATGTAAGCACAGTTTGAAAAATAATTATATAATTAAACAATACATATTTCCAAAATTCAATTAACATATAATAATAAAATCTTAAACAAGAAAAGTAAAATGTACTCTGTACAATTAACTTTTTAATGCAGATGGAAACAAATGGTCTCATAAATGGGATTTTGAAAAGAAACAAAAAGGGAAATTTTCTATAAGGAAAAAAGCAAAGAAATAAAGTTGTAGTGAAAATTTTGTGTATTTAACTTTCTATCTTCTAACATAATAAAAATACTGCTAGAAGAAAAGCTTCCTCATTTTTAACATGTACATCTTAGGGAAGAACTGCATAGCTTTGATCATCCTTGGTAAGCTGTCCACAGTACTTACAAATTATTTTAAATTAATGTATTAATTATACTTTAATAATTAATATATTAATTTATATTTGATCCTAACTAACTCTGTGTGGAGTATACTTTGTAGATTTTCATCTTGATGTTCACGTTAAACATTAAATTTCCATTTTACTAGAAGAACCCTCCAACTACTCTTTTCTCTGGAGAGTAATTTCATTTAATTAAAACAATAACAACAGTTATCTGCCTTGTAATAGCTCTTGCATGAAGTTAGTTTTCCTGATGTGGGTGTTCCCTTATTTCAGTCTTTTAATGCATTTTATTTTTCTTTTGTTTAAACATTTTCTCCCTGGGGACACATGGCTCATGGCCTGATGGAGCCAATCAACACAACACCCTCTTCTGAAACATGTACAGTATGCGTTACAGTTTGGGCAAATGAGGCAAATTACAATCAAAAGTACTGTTACCTGTAGTGAGATGATAGTATTCCTAATATCAAATAATGCCCAGGTCTGTTTATCTGAACAGAATTGGCATTATTTTCTGGTGAAGAGAAAATGAATTATTTCTATGAAGTAAACCAAAATACAAAATCTCTGTCAAATTGTTCACTTTTTTTATTTTAGTATAATCTCTTTAAGCATGCTTTATGCTTGTGTTCTCTATCTAGACAAAATATCATACGCTTTATGATAATACTGTAGGTTTCCCTAGGTAAGGTCTAGGGATAAGGTAAGGCCTGCAAGATTAGACATGGAATGTCTCATGTCTAAATGATGTTCAATCCAAAATGATCAGGAGTGAATGCTGGCTTGTGGGTGATTTCCTAACCTGCACCCCCACCTGTAAATGCACTGATGGGGTCAAATTTTCAGAACCCTGACAGCTCTGACATGATGATATCTGACTCCTTCCTTCCATAAGGGCAAGGGGTGTCCACATTCTAATCTCTGAAACCTGTAAATATATTAGGTTACAAGGCAAAAAGGAATTAAAGCTGTTCTGAGGTGAAAGCTGATAATCAGCTCACCTTGAGATGTGGGAATTATTCTGGATCAAACAGGTGGTAACAATGAAATCACAAGCTCCTTAAATATGGACAAGAGAGGCAGAACATGGAAAGGTATCAGAAGCCAAAGAAAGTGGGCAACTTCTAGAAACTAGAAAAGGAAAGAGGAAGAGGAAAAGGAGAAGGAGAGGAAGGAGGAGAGGATTTCTTCTTTAGAGCTCCCATAAAAGCCCACTAATAAGCTTCATTTTAGCCCATAAAGATCCACTTCAAATTTCTGAACTACAGAACTGTAAGATAATCAATTTATATCATTTTAAGCAACTAAATTTGGATGATTTGTTATAAGCAGCAATAGGTAATTAACATAGAACATTTCTAAATGTAAACCTGCTGCTCTGTAAATGTTAAACATTGCTTAATAATGTTACTTGGGGTGATATGACAATTTTACTTTTCATTAAAATTAATTTTAAAATACTTTCAAAGAAATATTTTGTCAGAAAGAAGAACAAGAAGGCATCTTGGCTTAAAAGAACCAATGTGGCAAAGACAATACCTGACATGTAATAGTTTCTCAGTCAATAAATGAATTTTCAATGAAAGAATGAAGGAAGGAACAGATACAGAGCTTGAGTTTTTTTAGAATCCTATCTAATAAAAGAGTAATATGCAAATTAGCCATACCTCCACTACACCTACCAGCCACTCCCACCACCACACCCACCAGCCAATCAGAGTGAGTATGCAAATTAACCCAACCAAGATGGCTATGGTCACAGAGAGAGCAGAAGGGAGGCTTGGGTTGCCCCTAGCAATAGAGGAAGCCAAGCTTTCCACACACCATGGCAGGCCCAGGCCTCTGCTTAAGGCAACAAAGTTTCAATGGCTGTGGGAGCAGAATGCTTGACTCTGCTCCATGCTACAAGGTTTCAATTGTAGAAGATAAATAACTCCCAGATATCAGGGCCTCCACTTGGGTCCCTGGGGGTGTGGCCGGGTTGCAAACCACCATAGGCCTCTCACCCAGGCCATCCCATGCCCCAAGGGAACACCCACCCTGATCCAGGACACTCATTCAGGGCAAACCAGCTGGCCCCCTCCCATGCACCAGGCCTCTATCCTATTTAATAAAAGAGTAATATGCAGCCAAGACCGCCTTGGCTCAGTGAATAGAGCGTCGGCTTGCGGACTGAAAGGTCCCAGTTTCGATTCCGGTTGGGGGCATGTACCTTGCTTGCGGGCACATCTCCACTGTGGGGCGTGCAGGAGGCGGCTGATCGATGTCTCTCTCTCATCGATGTTTCTGACTTTCTGTCTCTCTCCCTTCCTCTCTGTAAAAAATTAATAAAATATATATAAAAAAAGAGTAATATGTAGATTGACTATCACTCCAACACATAAGATGGCTGCCTCCATGTGGTCCAAAGATCCTGCTCCCATGTAGACACAAAATGGCCACCACAAGATGGTGAGTTGGGGAGAGCAGTTGGGAGGGACCAGGCTTGCAAGGGAGGGCAATTGTGGGTGATCAAGCCAGCAGGGGAGGGCAGTTGGGAGGGACCAGGCCAGCAAAGCAGGGAATTTGGAGGTAACTGGGCCTGTAAAGAAGGACAGTTGTGGGGGACCCAGGCCGGCAGGGGAGGGCAGTTAGGAGTGACCAAGCCTGCAGGGGAGAAAAGTTGGGGGTGACCCGGCCTGCAGGGGAGGGCAGTTGGGAGGGATGAGGCCTCCAAGGGAGGGCATTTAGGGGCATGGCAGGAGAGTGGTTAGAAGGTCATCAGGCTGGCAGGCAGAAGCAGTTAGGGGCAATCAGGAAGTCAGGCAGGCAAGCAGTTGGGAGCCAGCAGTTCTGGATTGTGAGAGGGATGTCCGACTTCTTGTTTAGGCCCGATCCAGGCCTAAATGAGCAGTCAGACATCCCTCAAGGGGTCCCAGATTGGAGAGAGAGTAGGCTGGGCTGAAGAACACCCCCTCCCATGCACAAATTTTGTGCACCAGGCCTCTAGTATATAATAAAATGTATTAATAGGTGCTATTTATCCAACATCAAATATTTAGTGAGCAAATACTTAGTGTCAGCCTTTATTCTGATGTCAAACACAATATGCTGACTGTCATCTCACTTCTTGATATTCTAATTCCAATATTCTTTGATATCATCAAGACCTTCAATATATTAACCCTATAAGTTCTTTTTGTCTTTTTATTATTCTCAATAACTTAGTCTAAATCATTAGCATCATCTCTGAATTTACTCTTTCTCTCACACTTCGTATACAATAAATTATAAATTCAACATAATCAGCCATGGCCAGTGATGTTAAGTGGTTTGAGCCTGGGACAAAAGGATCAGGGCTTTGATTCTCAGGCAAGGACATGAACCTGGGTTGCAGATTTGATCCCCAACCTGGTAAGTACACACAAGAGGCAACCAATTGATGTGTCTCTCTCACCTCTTGCTCTCTCCTTCTCTCCTTCCTTCTACTTTCTCTAAAAATCAATGATGGAAATATCCTCAGGTGAGGATTAACAACAAAACAAAACAAAAAAGAAAAAGAAAAAAGAAGAATAAAAACAACAAAATTATACAAAATTATACATATTCAGGATCAAAATAACTGAGAACCTGACTAGGTAATAGCTGCATCACTCTAGCCTGAGACAATATCATAACCTTATCAGTTTGTTGTAATAGCTCCCAATTTATTCTGCTTCATATTGTCTGTGAATTGTCAACACAGCAGCCACAGGGACTACTTCAAAATGTAAATCAGAGCATGTTGTTCAAAATGCTCCAATGGCTTCCTATTTTAGTCCACATATAGCAAAAATGATTAAAATAATTATCAAGATTATATAACATTTGGTTCCTTGCTCATCTCCTAATACTCTTACCCATGCTCTATCCATTTTGGTCACACTGCATCCTTACTATTCTTAAAATATGACAGCATATTCCTGCATCAAGGCCTTTGTATTTGCTGTTCCCTCTGCCTAGAACATTTTTACTCCCGGAAATTCATAGGATTTATTCTCTCACTGTTTTTAAAGATGATATATAGGTAGGTAGGTAGGTAGGTAGGTAGGTAGATAGTCAGGCAGATATTAAATTCATTTTTTGTGTATTTGTTTATCCATACTAGGGATGAGCTTATTTCTACATGTAGTGATGAAGAAAAGAACTTTGCCTATTTGTTCATTGCTATATTCTCAGAACCTAGAACAGAGTAGCTATTTAATGTTTATTAAATAAGTGAATGTTTAAAGGGATATGGAATTGAGGAATAAGTTAATTCAACGAAGGGTTATAGAAACCAAGAGTATCAAAATAATGTCCAATAGACTGATAATGTTCTCAAAAGATAAAAATCATAATAAAGTTCAGAAAAAAATCTGGTTGCTTGTGAAACCCTAGTTCATAACAATCCCTCCCCTCAAAATTTCTTCTTATGTCTTGCCATTTATACTATCTTATGTTATCATCCATTTGCCCTGCTAAGAATATAACAAGATTCTGATTACTTCCAATGCTATTAGCTGGAGTATGATTTGAAAGATTTTTTATTTTTCTTCTAAGTGAAACCATAGAGTGTTCATAAAATTTCAGGCCCTGGTGCATAGGCACAGTTTTTAGACCCAGTAATCTGAAGTAAGCCTCAGTAATGGGCAAATTCCTGCATCTTGTGGTTTTCACTCTGAAGAAGTACACTACCTAGTTGGCCTCCTTAGCTTCTGGAAACATCCTAAGTCATAATTGGGAATACTGTTCCCACTCACTCAGAGACTTGGAAGACTTCCAGCTGTGTGTATCAGAAAGGGTATCTACAGAAGGACCAGCCTAAATTGCAAACAGAGCTGCCATGTGGGTCATATAATCGGATAAACCAGTGGTCGACAAACTTCGGCTCTCGAGCCACATGCAGCTCTTTGGCCCTCTGAGTGTGGCTCTTCCACAAAATACCACTGCCTGGGTGAGTCTATTTTAAAAAAGTGGCATTAGAAAAAGTTTAAGTTTAAAAAATTAGGCTCTCAAAAGAAATTTCAATCGTTGTACTGTTGATATTTGGCTGTGTTGACTAATGAGTTTGCTGATCACTGAGATAGACTATATGTAGTTTAGAGATATCTCTGATGGGAAACACTCTATGAAGTTTATGGACAGTCACAATAGAAAGACCACAAAATAGAGCCCTAGTGTTCTGGTGCAGGGCCGTATACAGCAGAGGGAGCTACCCACTCCGCCCTCCCAGCTTATTTTCCTTATAAGTTTCCTAACTAAAAGAAACCAACTAGAAGACTGGAAGCGTTCTTTCCAAGTGAGATGGGATTTTTTCACAAAGCAAGTAGATATTATTCCTTGAGAACCAAAGCTACCAGAATCCTGGTGGTTCACAGTGTCTCTCCTTGAGAATTGCCCTCAGAGAGAGTTGCTTCATTCAAGTTTACATACCCTTACATGGTCAGCCCATGGCCAATGACTGGTTGACACAGCAAACAAGGACAGGGCCTAAAGGGACATGCTAGCTCCAGAGTTTTCTAAAGGATCAGCTGAAGGCTCTATTGTGACTGTATCACAGTTTAATTCCTCTCTCTGTCCAATGCTCCTTCCGTCACTCCCCCATAATTGATGTTTTCAAGAAAATTCCCCTATAAACCTCCTGCATGGCTTGATGTCTTGACTTTGTCAATGAATTTGACCTAAGATGCATAACCTAAGATTAGATAGATAGATGGATATACACATAGATATATGTAAAATCATTCAAGATAAGGACTGATGGGGATGAAAGGTAAACAATTTAATTTTATTATTTTGAATGGTATCAGTGTCATTAGGATGATTTTTTATGAGATTATTCTTATCAATTCACACTAACCATAGAAAAAATAAAATTTTAGAAATACCAAATCTATGAACATTTTTTTCAAGTTTTTAACAATTTTACATTATGGTATGCTTACAGAATTAACTTAGATTTTAAAAAGGACTAAAATGACCTCTATGTCTTCTGAATACAAAGCATTTTTTCCAACTACCCAGGTCTTTTTCTCTTCAGATGGGTTTGGTAGATTTAGTCCACGAATATACCAACTGCCTCTCATGTAATGTTTTTCATCCATTGGGCTTTTATCAAGGACTCCATCTTTTTCAGAAAGATACTTTTAAAGCACAGTTAAAGTGCAAGACAATACATATCTAGACTTTTAACATAAACCACCAAATATTGTAAATGTCTAAAAAAGGTATAAAATTTGGCTCCAATACAGATTCAATTTTCTTTTCAACTCATGGGGCTTTCTACCAAAGCAGAGTGTTCAGCTGGACTTATGATTCTCAAGTTACTTCTTTTCAGGCCATTGTCCAACACTTCAACCTTTTTATTTAGTGCCAAGTGTTCTCCAATGAATTCTATTGACTTAGATTTAGTGCTTCCTGCAGGGCATTTGTGAGAAGTTCATTCCTTCCTATTAACAGTTTAAAACACTTCAAACAAGAGTTTTGGTTTTTTTTTTTCCTTCATTATCTTTTTTGTTTGTTTATTTTATTGTTTTTTAGTATAAGTTCACAGGTCTAAGTGACCTAACTTTGTAAATCTTAAATTTTATGAAAAATTTTATTCACACTAAAAGTAACTTTAATGTCCCTAGCTATGAGGATCCTTTTGAGAAGGGAAAAAGACAAGGGAATAAGCTCCTCTAGAAAATTAACAGAAAAATAAAGTTAAAGGTCATCTGTTTTAGAAATTTTCTTCTTTGGTTTCAGAGTTGAAACCAAATCAGTAAGACGGGGACTTATTCAATCCATGTTGGGATTTCCATTCATTAGAGGATCACTGCCTAATCCATAATAAGATAAAAGAGAACTCTATGCCTTGCTAAACAGACTGATCAAATTTGTGTCCTTATCTGACCTCTTAGAAAAGTAACACTAGAGTTGGATAGTTATTGTTGCTTAGACTGAGTCAAAAATAAAGAATTCTATGGTCAAAAAGAAAAAAAGTTAGGTTAAACTTTTACAGATAGGAAAACTCAAGAATTTTAATTCATAGGAATTATTAGCCTAGAGTTCAGAAGGTATAATGATTATAATTTTGACCAGGAAACCATAAATAAGGTGAAAGGGTAAAGTTCTCAGCTCAGAGAATTGAAACTGTGGACTCCTAAAGGCTGGAGAAAACCTGAGCAAGGACTTACTATTTTAATTATTCAAAACTAGACAACCAAGTTATTTGCTGCCAAAAAGATAAAGGTCAAATATTCAATGATGATGTAGGTTTAAATCTATCTCTGATGCAATGATTTCATTTAGATGTAATCTTTGAGTTTAGTCTCCTATAGATTAAGTACAAGTATTGAGTTGTCAAAGCCATGTGTTCATAATTCCTGGGGGTATTTAAACATTTAAAAATATAGATAAATGGGAATGAAAAAATAATTTGAAATGATGTGAAGATAGGTTGCTGAGTTTCCTGAAAGAGCCAGGTGCTATTAAAAAAATAATTCATGCTATCACACAAAACCCACGTTGCTTGTAACCAAGCATATTTTATATAATCTAATACATTATTAATGCTACAGAGAATTCTCAATGGGGAAGCGGGCCGGTGGCTTTGTAACAATTTTAACATGCAAGAAATAAAAATGCCTTTATTATTGTTTCAGAATAAACTATTTAAATAATTCATTTTAAAGAAAATTCTTCATAATAAATTCAGTAATATTTTTCTCCAATTGAGCATTGAGAATAATGAATCAATCAACAAAATAGTTTGCTTTTGCTAATCTCTGACAGAATGACATATTGGACTGTATTTAAAGCCCAGCATACCATTTATAAAACAGGATTTATGTGTAATTTGTTATGTTCTGACAAAACAAATGCCAGTAGAATACATAAGAAAATAATTCCTATCATCCTTTGGGATCAGTTATCTCAAGAAAGAAACTGTTCATGTTGGCATGAATGCAGCAGTTTCACTGTAATTATGTCTTTCAAATGTCACCGAATCAGAGGCATGACCAACTGCGTTGACCTACAAGTCTAGTTATAGGGTACCATCATTGCCAAACCCCTGTTTTAAAATTCCTTCAATTTTGCTAGTTTAGTACATATTTGTTCTTTTTCCATTGACTAACAAGTGGTGGTGTCCATTATTGCATGATTAAAAATATGAAATTACTTTAAAATAAAGCTATCCAATATTTGTTAGGTAGGAGGTGTAAGAGGGAAGTCTGATTTCTTGTTGCAATGTGGAGAACATAGGAGAAAAAAAAGAGTAAAGGATTGTTACTCTGACCTATAGAAAATCTGACCTATAGCCTGAAATAGCAGGCTGCTAATTTGTCCAAACCCAAGACAAAATGGCAAAGAATAACATTCAAACATTTAACAGACACAGCACAGCACAGCAGGCACGATCACCAACCAGGTAGAATGGATACCAATTGTAGTGGGAGCAGTGTTCCCTGTGTCTCTTGAAGTGCCAGGGAACCACCTTCAGTGGCTAAATATTATGTACCTTTGGGAGTCCCAAGAAAGGGGCCCTGATAGTGGATGGAAGTGGGGAGGTCTTAGGAGTGAGAGGAGGTCCTGGCATCAATAGCTCTTTACCAAGTAGTAAGAAGTATTTCCCTGTTTTAGCAACTGCTATCCCCATACTGGTTCATATTATGTCAATACTGATACTTTAAGTGTGATTTCACTCATAGTCAGACTAGGATTCCCAGAACAGAAAATAGCAGGTTCTAAGGAGATGGAAGAATGTATTGGTAACACATACTATGGAGAAGAGTATGTATGTAACAAGTCAGTAAGTTCTCATTGGGTCTGAACACAGGGCAGCAGGGCTGAGACAGGACAGCAATGTGAATAGCAGAGCCTTACTGCAAAGCTGCAGTTTGTTAACACAGTTGCTGTCCCGGGCAGGAATCTCTAGGGCAGGAGGATCCCTGACTGGGAATTCATCCTGGGGAGTGAAGAATACTGAGTTGAAGAACATTCTTGGATGCCAGGTGGTTTGCACTGAGGCACCCAAATTCCAGATCACAGGACATGTTTCATGTGAAGTCCTGTTAGATAACTGGTCCGGAGTGAATTAAGTGTGTCTTGTCCAGATGGTTCAGGACTCAAAGTAGGGTTAAGGCCTCAGATGGAGAGGGCAGTGTGTCCAACTATGGCCAGTTGATGAAGCTAGGAGCTGAGGTATGGTTGAAATATTATTCTTAGCTTGTCTAAATTACCTGCAAACTTAAAAACACACACATATGTCTGCCTCATCCCAAAAGACTCACCATATATATTATATAAGAGAAATTATTCAAAAGACTAACAAAATAGAATATACACGAAAGGGTTGTTCTAAATCTTAATGAGACTATTATAAAATTTCTACCCTGATATGTGGCAAATACCTTGTAATTGTTATATAATATATACTTTGGGTGGGGTATCCCAAAAATTGTATACACTCTTTAACAGCTAATAGCAAATTCTAAAAATGAAATGTACTTTAATAAACACTTCTTTTATAATTATTCAAAGTGGGTGTATACTTTTTTGGGGGATAACCTATATAGGCAAATAAATATATGAGATGTCTAACAAAGTGTCTGTGCCTCAGAATGATCACTTTTATCATAGAGAATTATTGAATGTATAGTTGATTGAGCTAAATAATAATAATAAATGCCATTGAGAGAAAGTGGTGATAACATACTTGATGAAATATGCAATATTGACAATGTAGCAGTCCCTAATTGAGTAATTCTTAGGCTCCATGCATTTACATTATACTAGCTACATACATTAAACATGGCAAAACCGTCAGCATCACTAATTCTGGAGATAATGTGTGCAGTGTTGCATGTCATTTAACTGACAAACAATTGGCAGGTAGCTTTTACAATAGCAAGATGGATTCTTGCATGGGATGTGTTGATTGCTTATGTCAGTCCCTTTGAAATTTAACAGCAGTTGTAATTAGAGCTGTAAATCTCTTCTAACTATAATTAGATTACTATTTATATCCATTGTCATTTAAAAAAAACACACACAGCCTGAGATACTACTATGAAGTGAGAAAGGTGTGGGAGGGCAATATGGTTTCTTTAAAATAATTATTGTTAAGAATTATAAGCATGCAACTTTGCAAGTTGAAATAGTGAGTCTGAAGGAAAATATGTCAGAGAGATGGCTCCATGTATCTTTAATCTCTGCCCAAAGAAACAGACCTAGTATTTTCATGGGCTTTCCTAAGATAGACCATGAAGTCAATAGTTATCCCTATCTATATGCATGAGAACAAAATGAGAGTAGGGAATGTCTGTCATAAAAAAACTGAGTTCTGCATTTCACATCTCATTAAATCTCCATTCTCTATGAAAGCATCCTTTTGCTGGCTCTGTAATCCAGTGAGACTAGGGAATAACACTGTAAATGTGCCACTCATTTAGGATGCTATTATGCTGCTGAAGGCAATGAATGGGTTCTCAACTCTTTCCTCTTCTCAATGTTCTTACAAAAATGCTAAATAAAGCCAAGGGAGAGAACAGATTGTTTTCACATTAATAGACATTTTTTACAACTCACTCATAGATTTCATAATAACCAGTTGAAATATTCTGAATCTGAGCAAGAAGGAAAATATGTCAATCTGAAAAGTGGGATGTAGTGGGTTCTCATTTCCCACAAAGGTGTTGAAAACCTGAAGTATTTTTTATCCTCTTAAATTAATCAAGAGGATTAATAAATTTGGTCAACTAGAATTATGTGAAGTCCAGATAAAGATTTGCTCATCAAGTGATGGTAAAGCAGAGGGATGGATGCAATAAGTGGATAATAACCTCATGAACATGGAAGGAGATGTTACTTCTAACGCCTGACATTGCAGGGCTTTGAGTAAAACATTTTACTACTTTGGCATTCTTCACATTCACTTCCATTTTACCAGGTAGAGGATGAGGACATTATACAAGATTATCTTTATGGTATATTCTAGTTTTAAATCCTAATTAGAAGCTCTAAAGTCTGTGAACACTTGGTTCCAGACTTAATGTGTGGTAAAAGTCTTTGACCTGGCTATCTTAAGGAAAGTAGCTAGCTATGAAAGTGTTTCTCCATAGCTCCATTAGAGCAGAGGTTCCAAATACTGACATAATATGCAAATCAACCAAACAGCAGAATGACTGGTTGCTATGACATGCACTGTCTACCAGGGGGCAGATGCTCAATGCAGGAGCTGCCCCCAGCCCCCAACCCCCAGGCCAGTCAAGGCGGGTGCCAGCGGGGGCCCCCAATCACCCCGTCAGTCACTCCACATGTTAGCCCTGATTGCCTGCCAGGCCTAGGGACTGTATTAGTGTGTCAATTTCATGCACCAGGCTTCTTGTTAAACCATAAAAATACTAGAAGAAATTGTAGTTATTTCTAAAATTATAACCTTGGAAAATAGAAAGCTAATCTGAGTATGGCATACAGCCCAAACTACATAAAAGTAAAGCTGCCAAATTTTACAATAAAAAACTATATCCCAAGAGTGAACTATGGAATGTTCGTCTTAGAGTTGGCTTGACTCTGGGTAGAGATGTCACACATGGATTGTTAAAATATTTAGATTTGCTAAACTTAGAATCTTAGAAACATGCATCAATACAACCTTTAACTGTGAGATGTGTGCAGTGCAATTAATTATTAATAACAAAAAATCAAAGTTTATGAATGATATATGTATTTTAATACAAACTAGAGCAATGATAAGAGTATCTGTATATTTTTAGTGCCATGTACTTGCATTCTTATATATATGTTTTCTTGAGTAGGAAAAATGTGAGAGAGTTTCAGCTGGGACTTTGGGGTTTCACACCACAAATTGTTACTTAAGTAAATACTATTCAACTGCTGTGTCATGATGGAAAAAAGTAAGTTGAGTGCTACTGCTGTAACACATTATTCTGCAAGAATTCACTTAACATGAATCATGCTGTTCATATAGCAAGATTTTTTCAGGCCAACTCTGCTTACTAAGTCTGCTTACTTGGGTTTATTTAGTGTTCACTCAGTTCAGAAGGTATATGTATAAGTAAATACTCCATTTTGTATGGGTCAATATTCCTGGAAATGATATCACTAATCGACCCAGCTCTACATAGATGCATTTTTGTCTAGCCAGATATCTTTCTGACTATAGTCCATATAATGGTAGGGGAATTTTTCCAGGATGCAGTTATATGAATGAAGTACTGTAATGTCAGAGAACTTCTACCAATCCTTTACTGCCTACTGATCTTTTCCTCTGCATACTGGCCAATTTATTGAAGGTATTTCAAGTTACCAAGAGACTTGCATTTTAATAATTACAACATTAATCTCTATGTGGTAAGTCAAGCATTATCACTTTTATCAAGCTTTGTGGATCAAAACTATTAGCCAGAACATAAATAATTGGCAGAAGGAGAGGCCATAATAGAATAAACAAAACTCATTGCAAAATATATTTAACTC
Organism: Lasiurus cinereus; assembly: GCA_011751065.1. Lineage (NCBI taxonomy): Eukaryota > Metazoa > Chordata > Mammalia > Chiroptera > Vespertilionidae > Lasiurus > Lasiurus cinereus. The sequence goes on from JAAGEH010000392.1 coordinate 2,834,956, forward strand.
AGAAAATCTCAGAAATAACTGATTGGCTGAGAATGTATAATAGGATTCATCGATTGTTGGTGGGGAGTGAGAGAGGCAAGGGGTGGTTAGAAATTACTATAATGTCATGGATATATATTGAATTATTTATATACTAGAGGCCCAGTGCACGGAATTTATGCATGGGGAGAATTGTGTATGTCCCTCAGCCCAGCCTGCACCCTCTCGAATCTGGGACCCCTCGAGGGATGCCCAACACCCTCTCACAATCCAGGACTGCTAGCTTCCACCCACTCACCTGTCTGCCTGCCTGATGGCCCCTAACCACTTCTAGCTGCTAGCCTGATCATTCTTGTAACCATTCCCCTGCCAACCTGATCGATGCCTAACAAATCCCCTGCTGGCCTGATTGCCTCTAACTGCCCTCCTCTGCAGGCCTGGTCACCCCTAATTGTCCTCCCTTGCTGATCTGGCCCCCCTCTCCACCCACTGCTCTCCTCTGTAAGACTGGTCCTTTCCAACTGTCCTCCGCTGCTGGTCATCTTGTGTCCACATGGGGGTGGCCATCTTGTATGTTGAAGTGATGGTCAATTTGTATAATACTCTTTTATTAGATGGAATTATATATGTGCTACATAAAAAATTCAAGTTTTATATACATACTTTTTTAGAAACAAAGCCACTTAATTTTCTATGTGTATTATTATTTCTAGTTATTTATATTTTTATTTGTATTTATAATTATATAATAAAACTACCTTGTATGAGATAGTACTGAAGAGGCACTTACTTATCTTCAGTAATACCAAAGAAATTTTTGATTATAACAAAAGGATTGAGTATGTTATTTTGAAATAAATTATATATAAACAGTTACTTTAAAGATAAAATAATAATACTCTACAAACAATAAACAGCAGGTGGATGGTTCCAATTATTCTTCTGTTTGGTTAGAAAAATTTTTAAGGACAACATGTCTAAAAATGTGTTCAAATATGACAATCCATATCTATCACATTGACTGCTTTGTTTTTTATTAAAATAATCTGAAAAGTCCATGTAGAGAGTAGAGATAGGTATACTTTTATCTAAGAACCTTTTTAATAGCAATAATATTTAATTTTACACATTATCACTGTCTATACTTTGACTAGCACTTATATATGAGTCTCTAATGGGAATCTCAGCAGGCCACATAGCAACTAACCAAAACCAATGACCTCTCTAACCATACCTATTTCTCTTAATATACTATATCAATATACTCCAGGTTGTTGAAGCCAGGCAAGGAGTCACTTCTAGTTTTCTTGTTTCCCCACTATGGAATCTGCCTTTAAAATGTCACATGAATCTGTTCATTTTCCTCTAACTGAGCTTCTAGGCCAAATCACCATCATCTTTTTCCTAGGCTACTTACTCCAGGTACCTACTTACTAACTGATTTCACTTTTTCTGCTGTTGCTTTCCTGAGATCCATTCTCTATGGAGCAGCCTAGTGGTTCATGAAGCATAAATCAAATTAAGTCTGTCCTTTGCTTAAAATCCATAAGTAGTTTTCCTAAACAATAGAATAGAAGAGGCTGAGCGAATTAGAAGACAGGTAGGAAAAAACACACAAACACAGCAGCCACTGGAAAACAAAACTTAAAACCAAGAAGAGAACCTAAGGGAGCTTTGGGACAACACAAAACAAAACAACATTTTCTTAATAAAAATACCAGAAGGAAACGAAGAGAAGCAAGGAATAGAAAAACTATTTGAAGAAATAAGGACAGAAAACTTCCCTGATATTGGCAAGAAAAAAAACTATGCAAGTCCAAGAAGTACACAGAGTCCCAAAAAATCTGAACCCCAAAAGACTGACAACAAGACACATCATAATTAAATTGGAGAACACTAATGACAAAGTAAGAATCTTAAAGGCTGCCAGGAGAGACGGAAAGTTACCTATAAGGGATCTCATATTAGAATATCAACATATTTTTCAACATAAACACACCAGGCCAGAAGGGAATGGAATGAAATATATAAAGTGATGCAAAACAAGGGTCTGAACCCAAAAATGCTATACCCAGCAAGGCTATCATTCAAAATAGAAGGTGGAATCAGGAGCTTCACAGACAAAAAAGGGCTAAGAGAGTTTTATCACTACTAAGCAAACAATGCAAGAAATGCTAAAGGGACTGCTGCAAAAAGAAGAAAGAGAAAGGCAAGAAGAAACACAAACACTAAGGAAAAATATAACCACAAACATAAACTTGTCAATAATAACATTAAACATAAATGGGTTAAATGCAACAATCAAAAGACATAGGGTAGCTGAATACTTAAGAAAACATGATCCATATATGATCCATATATTTGCTGTCTACAAGAAACCCATCTCAAAGCAAAGGACTCTCACAGACTGAGAGTGAAGGGATGGAAATTTTTTTTTCAGGCAAATAGAAATGAGAATAAAGCTGCAGTGGCAAAACTTATATTTGATAAAATAGAGCTCAAAATAAAGGCCTTAATAAGAGATAAGTAAGGCCACTACATAATACTAAAAGGAGCAATTCATCAAGAAGATATAACTCTATACTAAAAACCTATTTAAAGAAATAATGACTGAAAACTTCCCACATCTGGTAAAAGAAATAGACTTACAAGTCCAGGAAGCACACAGAACCCCATATAAAAGGAATCCAAAGAGGACTACCCCAAGGCACACCATAATTAAAATACCAATAGCAAAAGACAAAGAGAGAATATTAAAAGCAGCAAGAGAAAAACAGTTCATTACCTACAAGGGAGCACCCATACGACTGTCAGCTGATTTCTCAACAGAAATGATGCTGGACAGCCAGAGCGGCAAGAAATATTCAACGTGATGAACAGCAAGAACCTACAACCAAAAATATCTATCCAGGAGACTGTGCCATCTTGCAGAGGGAGGTGGATGTCTGCGGTGGTCTGAAAGCTGCGGCTGAAGCACCCACCAAACAGCCAGAGATTCAGAACACCGCTCTCCAATTGGCACAGACACACACGGTGGATTCCGAGATCAACAAGGCACACGGAAAGGTTAGATTTCGCCTGGGATAAGTGCCTTGTGTGCTGTATCGAGTTGTGTTGTAGTTTGTACCTTTGAATCAACATAGGAGAGAGAACTACATAACCAGACACCAGGAGAAGAAATACCATGGGCAGAAGAAGAAACAGCCCGCATACGACAGATAGGCAGGTATCACCAGAAAAGGAAGTAAATGAAATAGAAGCAGAAATAAGCCTGCCAGAGAAAGAGTTCAGAGAAATCATTATAAGGTGGATGAAAAGAATGGAAGACAAATTCGACAATATGAGTAACAGCAAAGAGGAAATGAAGAAGACCCAATAGAAAATGAAGAAGAAGCAAGAAGAAATAAAAAATGACATCACTGATTTAAAGAACTCAATAGAAAGCATCAAAAGTAGACTAGAAGAAGCAGAGGCCCACATCAGTGAGCTAGAAGACACGGTAGGAAAAAATACCCAAGTACAGCAGCTTCTAGAAAATAAAGTTAAAAAGCAAGAGAAGAGCCTAAGGGAACTTTGGGATAACACGAAACAAGACAACATCCGCATAATTGGGGTTCCAGAAAGAGTGGAAACTGAGCAAGGATTAGAGAAACTGTTTGAAGAAATAATGACAGAAAATTTCCCCAATATAAGAAAGAAAAAACCCACACAAATCCAAGAAGCTCACAGAGTCCCAAGCAAAATGAACCCCAACAAACCAACACCAAGGCACATTATAATTAAATTGGCAAACACCAACAACAAAGTAAGAATCTTAAAAGCAGCCATAGAGAAACAGAAAATTACCTACAAAGGAATCCCCATAAGACTAGCTACTGATTTCTCAACAGAAACTCATCAGGCCAGAAGGGGATGGAATGAAATATGCAAAGTCATGCAAAGGAAGAGACTGAATTCAAGAATACTTTACCCTGCAAGGCTTTATATCGAAATTGAAGGTGAAATCAGAAGCTTCACAGACAAAAAAGGACTATGGGAATATATTACCACAAAACCAGCAATACAAGAAATGTTAAAGGGTCTACTCTAATAAAAAGAATTGGAAGCGAAGAAAGAACTCTGGAGTAAACATTAAAAATAGTGACAGATAAATACCTATCAATATAACTTTAAATGTAAACGGATTAAATGCTCCAATCAAGAGACATAGGGTAATCGATTGGATAAGAAAACACGATCCACATTTCTGCTGTCTACAAGAAACCCACCTCAGGAAAAGAGATGCATACAAATTGAGGGTGAAGGCATGGAAGATGGTATTTCAGGCAAATGGAAATGAAAAAAAAGCTGGAGTTGCAATATTTATATCTGACAAATTAGATCTCAAAGTGAAGGACATAACAAGAGATAAAGAAGGCCTCTTCATAATACTAAAGGGAACAATCCAACAAGAAGAAATAACTGGTAAACGTATACGCACCCAATATAGGAGCACCTAAAAACGTAAAAATACTCCTGGGGGGTATTAAGGGAGAGATTGACAGCAATACAATCATAGTAGGAGACTTCAATACCCCACTGTCACCACTGGACAAATTCTCTAAACAAAAAATCAGAAAAGAAACATCAATCCTAAATGATTCACTAGACCAGATGGAATTAATTGACATTTTCAGAACATTTCACCCCAAAGCCACAGAATATACATTCTTCTCTACTGCACATGGGTCATTTTCTTATTTTTTATGATTTTTTTAAATTTTTTTAATTAAATCTTTATTATTCAGATTATTACATTTGTTTCTCTTTTTTCCCCTCCATAGCACCCCTCCATCCAGCTCCCACCCGTCCCTCTGCCCTTAGCTCCCTCCCATTGATCTCATCCATAGGTGTATGATTTTTGTCCAGTCTCTCCCTGTACACCCCTCACCCCTTTCCCCCTGAGAATTATCAGTCCACTCCCTTTCTGTGCTCCTGATTCTATTATATTCACCAGTTTTTCTGTTGATCAAATTTTTAATTCACTTAATTTTCAGATTCACTTGTTGATAGATATGTATTTGTTGTTGATAATTTTTTGTCTTTTACCTTTTTCTTCTTCCTCTTCTAAAAGACTACCTTTCAGTATTTCATATAATACTGGTTTGGAGTTGATGAACTCCTTTAGCTTTTTCTTATCTGTGAAGCTCTTTATCTGCCCTTCAATTCTGAATGTTAGCTTTGCTGGATAGATTATTCTTGGTTGTAGGTTCTTGCTATTCATCACGTTGAATATTTCTTGCCACTCCCATCTGGCCTGCATCGTTTCTGTTGAGAAATCAGCTGACAGTCGTATGGGTGCTCCCTTGTAAGTAATAAACTGTTTTTCTCTTGCTGCATTTAATATTCTCTCTTTCTCTTTTGCTGTTGGTATTTTAATTATAATGTGTTTTGATGTGGTCCTCTTTGGATTCCTTTTATATGGGGTTCTGTGTGCTTCCTGGACTTGTAAGTCTATTTCTTTTACTAGATGTGCGTAGTTTTCAGTCATTATTTCTTTAAATAGGTTTTCAGTATCTTGCTCTCTCTCTTCTTCTGGCACCCCCACAATTCTGATGTTGGTACACTTGAAACTGTCCCAGAGTCTCCTTACATATGTTCACATTTTTTAATTCTTTTCTCTTCTTGCTTTTCCAGTTAAATGTTGTCTGCTTCTTTATATTTCAAATTTTTTACTTGATTCTTGCCTTTCTCTAGTCTGCTGTTAGGACTCTGTATAATATTTTTTATTTCAGTCAGTGTATGTTTAATTTCTATTTGGTCTTTTATCATCTTTAGTTGGACCTTTTCTATCTCTAGTTGGTCCTTTTTCATCTCCTCTTGGCTCTCGCTAAATTTATCCATCTTTTCTACCATATTCTTGAAAAACCTTATAAGCGTGGTTTTGAACTCTATATCCAGTCGTTTTTTTTCCTCCACTTCTTTTGTTTGTGATCCCTTCCCTTGTCTCGGCATTTTCACTATGCCGGGGAAACTTCTGTGTTGGATTCAGCCTTATGATACCAAACGCAAAACCTAAGAAGCCTCTGTTGAGCTTGGGATGGAGTCTCAGGGCTTAAGGGACCACCTTGTCTTCCAGTCGGCCCCGCCCTCCACGGCTCCTGAGTCTCACGTGACTGGATAATGGCTGGAGCGGTTTTTGTGCGCGCGCCCGCAGAGCCTCTAACCGCTGCCTTTCCAGCTCCCCTGTGCACCAGGACCACACGAGTCTCGGTCCCCAGGGTTTCGCCCAAGACAGGGGCCCAGTGGACTCAGAAGTGGCACAGTTGGGAGGGTCTGTCTCTCGCCCACTCGCGAAAGCCAGTGGCACAATCAGCAATCTGTCCTCCGCGCAGCATCGTGCGCGTGCGCGACCAGACTTGATCTTTGGCGATTCCCCTAAATTTCCGTGCACCTCTCCCTTTTCACAGTCCAAACTCCACTGTATGAGTTTCGGCTGGATCTGGGGTTTAGTGATGTAATATAAGGGGTTCGATGCTGTTGGGAGTCTCCGTTTCCCTCTCGCCAGAGAAAGCCAGCCAGGTACTCCTGCACCCGCTCTCTCAGCGCGCGCGTCTCCGTACCTCGGCTTTTTGCAGCTCCTCTGGGTTTCTGTGAGCCCCTCTCTTTCCTTCTAGCTGTAGAACTTACACTTGGCCAGCTTTCCTGTGGTTCTGGATGATGGCCGTTCTGTCTTTTAGTTGTAGTTTTGAAATTGTTGTGCGAGGCAGCAGTGTAGGTGTTTACATATGCCGCCATCTTGGATTCTCCACATGGGTCATTTTCAAAGACAGATCATATGTTGGGTCATAAGAAAAGTTGCTTCAAATTTAAGAAGGTAGAAATCATATCAAGCATCTTCTCAGACCACAGTGGCATAAAACTGGAAAGCACCTATAATAAAAACAACAGAAAAAACACATGGAGACTAAACAGCATGCTATTAAACAACGACTGGGTAACCAGAGAGATCAAGGAGGAAATAAAAAAACATGATGGCAACAAATGACAATGATGACACAACAATATAAAATTTATGGGACACGGTGAAAGCAGTCTTGAGAGGGAAGTTCATAGCCCTACAAGCCTACTGCAAAAAACCAGAAACAATAGTAATAAATTACCTAACCCTACAACTCAAAGAGCTAGAACGAGAGCAACAAGAAAAGCCCAGTGTATGCAGAAGGAAGGAAATAGTGAAGATCAAAGCAGTGGTAAACAATTTGGAGACCAAAGAAACCATTGAAAAGATCAACAAAACCCAGAGCTAGTTCTTTCAAAGGATAAACAAGATTGATGGACCTCTAGCCAGGCTCACCAAGAAGCAAAGAGAGAACACCCAAATAAACAAAATCAAAAATGAAAGAGGATAAGTAATAACAGACCAAGCCGAAATACAAAGGATTGTTAAAAAATACTATGAACAACCCTATTCCAACAAATTGGACAACCTGCAAGAAATGGACATTTTCCTAGAAAAATATAACCTTCCAAAACTCAATGAGGAGGAATCTAAAAATCTCAATAGTCCCATAATTATGGAAGAAATTGAAGCAGTCATTAAAAAGCTTCCAGCAAATAAAAGCCCAGGACCAGATGGCTACACAGGAGAGTTTTACCAAACATTCAAGGAAGAATTAAAACCTATCCTCCTCAGACTATTAAAAAACATTCAAGAAGAAGGAACACTTCCAAACACCTTCTATGAAGCCAGCATCACCCTAATACCAAAACCAGATAAAGACAACACAATGAAAAAGAATTATAGGCCAATATCTCTCATGAACATAGATGCCAAAATCCTCAACAATATTCCAGCAAACCGGATCCAGCAGTACATCAGAAAGATCATACACCATGACCAAGTCGGATTCATCCCAGGAATGCAGGGGTGGTACAATATCCGCAAATCAATAAATGTAATACATCACATAAACAAATTGAGAGATAAACATCACATAGTCATATCAATTGATGCAGAAAAAGCATTTGACAAAATCCAACACTCTTTCTTGATAAAAACTCTCAGCAAAGTGGGAATAGAACGATCATACCTCAACATCATAAAAGCTATATATGATAAACCTACAGCTAACAACATACTCAATTGGCAAAAACTAAAACCATTTCCCCTAAGAACAGGAACAAGACAGGGATGCCCAGTCTCACCACTCCTATTCAACACAGTGTTTAAATTACTAGCCATTGCGATCAGACACGAAAAAGAAATAAAAGGCATCCAAATAGGAAAAGAAGAAATAAAACTGTCCCTATTTGCAGATGACACAACACTGTACTTGGAAACCCTAAAAACTCCATCAAAAAATTATTAGATGTGATAAATGAATTCAGCAATGTAGCAGGATACAAAATTACCAGCATGAAATCTATGGCATTTCTATATACCCATAATGAAACTACAGAAACAGAGACTAAAAAAGCAATCCCATTTACCATCACACCAAAAATATTAAGATACCTAGGAATAAATAACTAAGGAGGTAAAAGACCTATATGCAGAAAATTACATGACACTGAGAAAAGTGATAGAGGACAACATAAACAGATAGAAGAACATATTATGTTCATGGATTAATAAAATCAGTATCATCAAAATGTCCATTCTACACAAAGCAATCTATAAATTCAATGCAATCCTCATTAAAATACCAAAGGCATAATTCACAGACCTAGATCGAACTTTCCAAAAATTCATCTGGAATAAATAATGACCCCAAATTGCTGTAGCAATCCTGAGAAAGAAAAACAAAGTAAGTGGGATCTCAATACTAGATTTTAAGCTGTATTACAAAGCCACTGTTCTCAAAACTGGCTGGTCCTGGCACAAGAACATACATAGATCAATGAAATAGGATAGAGAACCCAGAAATTTCTAACCAAACCACTATGCCCAATTAATATTTGAGAAAGGAGGCATGGACATGCAATGGAGTCAAGATAGTCTCTTCAACAAATGGTGTTGGGAAAATTGGACAGATACATTCAAAAAAATGAAACTAAACCACCAACTTGCACATACACAAAAATAAACTCAAAATGGATAAAGGACTTAAACATAAGACGAGAAACCATAAAAATATTAGAGGAATGTTTTTGACAGGCAACAAAATCTCCGACATATGTCAAAGGAACTTCTTCACCAATATAACTCCTTGGGCAATGGAAATTAAAGAAAAAATAATCAAATGGGACTACTTCAGAATAAAAAACTTTTGCATAAGAAAGGAAACCATCAACAAAACAACAAGAAAGCCCACTGCATGAAAGAACATATTTGCCAATGATATCAACAATAAGGGTTTAATCTCCAAAATTCATAGGGAATTCATGCAGCTTAACAAAAGGAATATAAACAACCCAATCAAAAAATGGGCAAGTGATCTAAATAGATACTTTCAGAAAGAAGACAGGGGAAGGCCAAGCAACATATGAAAACTTGCTCAAAGTTACTAGTCATCAGAGAGATGCAAATCAAAACAACAATGTGGTACCATCTCACACCTGTCAGAATGGCTATCATCAACAAATCATCCAACGACAAGTGTTGGTGAGGATGTAGAGAAAAAAGAAACCTCGTACATTACTGGTGAGAATGCAGTCTGGTGCAGCCACTGTTTGAACAGTATGGAGTTTCCTCAAAAAAATAAAAGTGGAACTCCCATTTGACCCAGTGATCCCACTTCTAGGAATATATCCCAAGAATCTAGAAACTCCAATCAGAAAGGATATATGCACCCCTGTGTTCATAGCAGCACAATTCACCATTGCTATGAACACAGAGGTGTCCATCAGCTGATTAAAAAACTGTGGTACATCTACACAATGGAATACTATGCTGTGGTAAAAATGAAGGAGCACCTACCATTTGCAACAGCATGGATGGAGATGGAAAGCATTATGCTTAGTGAAATAAGCCAGGCAGAGAAAGATAAATATCACATGATCTCACTCATTTGTGGAATATATAATGAGTGACATAGACTAATGATAAAGATCAGATCCAGAGAATGAGAAACGTTGATCAAAACAACAAACCTCAGGGAAGGTGTGAATTGGTGGGAATAAGGGGGAGAGATCAACTGAGAGAATGTCGTAGATGCATATGAGCATAATCACTGGACACAGACAATGAAAGTGAGCATGAGAGTGAGTGGGGCATGAGAGCGAGCAGGGGGTAATCAAAGAATAAGGACACATGTAAAAATTTTTTTTAATTATTATAATAAAACATTAAATCTAATCCATACAGTGGTCACCATAACCTTATAAGAAATTGTTTCATGTGACAAAGATTTTTAAATGAAACTCTGCAGCATGAAAATCATTTTGGAAGGAAATAAAGAAAAGTTTCGTTCAAATTTCATAAGGATTGTAATTGAAACTCAATATATTTGGCCTCTTGAACTAAGGTAAGTAATCTGTGTTTTTGCCTCCCTGACAAAGTTTATATAAAGTTACAAAAATAAATTGACAGCCAGTTTGAAATTGAATTGTCATGGCCTAGAGCAAAGAATATCCTTACATGATATTATTCTACAATGTCATTTAATTTTTGATATTTCACAACAGCATATTGTACAATTATCCCAAACAAAATTCCAAACTAATTCTTTGAATGTTTAGCAGCAATTTAAAAAAGGACATGAAAGGATTTAATCCCTTTCAGAAGGAATTAAGGCACTGGGAAGGCACTTGAACATTCTATATTGGCCCCTCTTACCTCTTTTGCCAAGAGGGAACCTCTTCTTACAAGCAGTTGCCCTCAGCTGTAGCCAGAGCTTTCTATTCTCGCTGAGGTTGAAACCTGGAGGTGGCTGGTATAATGAATCTGTTTCTCGCCAAATGGTGTGAGCTGGGTCCTTCCTGGAGAAGAAACCGGAATTCCCCGGGATATGTGATCAGTGCCAGGCCCCCACTAGCAGGCAAGGGAATCCCAAGGCAGGTGCTAGGCGTGGAGGCCACGGGGGCATAGGCTACCAAGAAGACAGAACTGAATCTTACAACACTCTGCTTGGCCCTGGAGGATGATCCTCACCCAGAGTCGGGTAAGATTCCTCAGGGAAGGAACAATCTAAGACAGGCACAGTCGCAGAGGGGCCATCAGGAGAGAACTTGGGGGTCAACAGAGGTGGAGCACAAACCCTCATCCCCCTCCCCAACCTTGCAGGGATCTGAACCCTCACCCCTTCTGAGGGAGATCTCCTGCCCCCATGGCTACTTCGATTCCCATTGTCAGCACAGATCAGGACCCAGGTAACAGAGATGTGGCCCAGCTCAGATCAGGACCCAAGTAACAGACAGAAAATTGCCACCAGCAGCTGCCCTATATCTAAATTCAGCCTAGCACTAGGAATGTTCAGTGCCTACTCAAGAATGCAAATAAACCTTTCCACTAATATTTACAGGGTAATCTAAAATTGTTGGTAGAGTATTAAATTTGACAGTAAGAGAGTAATCAAGCTTTCAGATGATTTTGAATTGGCAAATTGAAGTAAGTGAATACCCAAGAAAATTTAAAAGTACTGGACAAAAAGCTGTTTCTAAAGTATTAACTAAAATTTTTATTGGTAGTTCGTCTCATGGTAAAATTGCTTAACATGCAATGAACATAAAACAGGCATATTTGTGTGCAAAAAATTAAAATTTAAAGTTATCAAGATTGCATTAAAAATTTTACAAAAGTCTCCATTAATCAAAAAGGGGGGGGATAGTAAGATAATATCATGTAAAGAAAAATATTCTGTAAGTAAATTACATCTAGAAAATTTTCACTTTAGAAAATTAATTTTTATTTGTAATACTAACAGCAAGAAACCCATGAAAAACACACATGGTGTCAAAATAAGCCAAAGGAAAATCAGGTGGGTAAATATAAAAAAGTATCCCAAGTCAATTTTATAGAAAATATTGAGAGATAAAAATCACATAGTCATATCAATTGATGCAGAAAAAGCATTTGACAAAATCCAACACCTTTTCTTGATAAAAACTCTCAGCAAGGTGGGAATAGAAGGATCATACCCCAACATCATAAAAGCCATATATGATAAACCCACAGCTAACATCATACTCAATAGGCAAAAACTAAAACCATTTCCTCTAAGAACAGGAACAAGACAGGGATGCCCACTCTCACCTCTCCTGTTTGACATAGTACTGGAAGTATTAGCCATTGCAATTAGACAAGAAGAAGAAATAAAAGGCATTCAAATTGGAAAAGAAGAAGTAAAGCTGTCCTTATTTGCAGATGACATGATACTGTACATAAAAAACCCAAAGGACTCCATCCCAATACTAATTGACTTAATAAATGAATTCAGCAATATAGCAGGATACAAAATTAATGCCAAGAAATCTTTGGCATTTCTATACAATAATAGTGAAATTATAGAAAGAGAAACTAAAAAAGCAATCCCATTTATCATCACACCAAAAAAATTAAGATACCTAGGAATAAACTTAACTAAGAAGGTAAAAGACCTATTTGCAGAAAACTACAGGACATTGAAAAATGAGATAGAGGAAGATGTAAACAAGATGGAAGAACATACCATAATGTTGGGAGAATCAACATCATTAAAATGTTCATACTACCCAAAGCAATCTATAGATTCAATGCACTACCCATTAAAATACCAACAACATATTTCATAGACCTAGAAAGAACTCTCCAAAGATTCATCTGAAAAAAAAAAAGACCCCAAATAGCCACAGCAATCCTGAGAAAGAAGAATAAAGTAGGTGGGATCTCAATACCAGATTTTAAGCTATATTACAAAGCAATTGTTCTCAAAACAGCCTGGTACTGGCACAAGAACAGACATATAGACCATTGGAATAGAATAGAGAATCCAGATATTCATCCAAACCACTATGCTCAATTAATATTTGACAAAGGAGGCATGAATATACAATGGAGTCAAGAGAGCCTCTTCAATAAATGGTGCTGGGAAAATTGGACAGATACATGCAAAAAAATGAAACTAAACCACCAACTTACACTATACACAAAAATAAACTCCAAATGGATACAGGACTTAAACATAAGACGGGAAACCATAAAAATACTAGAGGAATCCACAGGCCACACAACTCAGACATATGCCAAAAGAACTTCTTCACTCTACTGCTCCAAGGGCAATGGAAGCTAAAGAGAAAATAAACAAATGGGACTACATCAAAATAAAAAGCTTTTGCACAGCAAAAGAAACCATCAACAAAAAAACAATAAAGCCCACTGTATGGGAGAACATATTTGCAAATATTATCACTGATAAAGGTTTAATCTCCAACATCTATAGCCAACTTATACAACTTAATAAAAGAAAGATAAAGGATCCAATAAAAAATGGGCAACGGACTTAAATAAAACCTTTTTGAAAGAAGACAGAAGGAAGAACAAGAGACACATGAAAACATGGTCAAAGTCACTAATTATCCGAGAGATGCAAATCAAAACGACAATGTGATACCATCTCACACCTGTCAGAATGGCAATCATCAACAAATTAACAAACAACCATTTGGCGAGGATGTGGGCAAAAAAGAACCCTCATGCACTGCTGGTGGGAATGCAGACTGGTGCAGCTACTGTGGAGAACAGTATGGAGTTTCCTCAAAAAACTAAAAATGGAACTCCAATTTAACCCAGGAATTCCACTCTTAGGAGTATATCCTAAGAAACTAGAAACACCAATCAGAAAGGATTTATGTACCACTATGTTCAACACAATGTACAATAGCTACAATTTGGAAACAGCCTAGATGCCCATCAGCAGATGAGTGGATCAAAAAACTATGGTACATTGACACAACGGAATTCTATGTTGCCATAAAAAAGAAGGAATTCTTGCCATTTGCAGCAACCTGGATGGAACTGGAGAGCCTTATGCTTAGTGAAATAAGCCAGTCAATGAAGGAGAAACACCACATGATATCACTCATTTGTGGATAATAAAGAACATTATAAACTGATGAACAAAAGGATAGATACAGAGGCAGTAAAGCATCAAACAGACTGTCAAATTACAGCAGGAAGGTAAAGGAGAGGTGGGGTAGATAAGAGGCAAACCAAAGGTATGCATGCATATAAGCATAACCAGTGAAAGACACTGGGGGGGTTAGAGTATGCCTGGGATGGGTGGGGGGGATATGTATACATCTAACACATTAATAAAAATAAAGATAAATAAAAAATAATAAAAAGAGATTTCTTTATTAACTTTTGGTCAAGAATATGTTTGTATACTTTCAGAAAACAACTCCAAAACCAAGTGGACTATTGCAACAGGGATGAACTGACAGGTCTGCTCCAACCACAAAGACAAGAGGAGAAACAGTCCAGAGATGGAAGACATTGAGGATGCCTTACCATGCTAGCAGTCAGCAGCTGTGCGTTGCTACAGGTTGCCTAGGACCAAACCAGAGAGGGTTGGACTGGCATTGCCACCATTTGTCCACTATCCAGATACCATTACTGATATGTGCACACAAGGAATTGTTTGACATTGAAACTGGGACTCATAAATATTGGACATTGAAATTGGGACTCAAATATTTTTTGTTCTTATAAATTTATTTCTAGCCTACAGAGGCAAGGTATTTTTAAAGAAAAGAATTGGGGGGGTGGGCAGGGGGAATTGGGGAAAACAGATACAGAGGCAAAGAAGCAATGAACAGACTGTCATGCTACAGTGGGAAGGCAGGGGAGGTTTGTAGGAAGGCAGGGGAGATTGAGGGGGGCTCTAAGAGATCAACTGAAGGACTTGTATGCATGTATTAAAGATAGCCAATGGATATAGGACACTGGAGGGGGGGTTCAGGGGGGAGGGCATGTACTGGGGGGTGGGGAAGGCAAGGGGGAGATCAATAGGGGGGAAAAAGGAGACATATGTACTACTATTTGTAATACTTGAAACAATATATATATATTGAAAAAGAAAAAAAACTTTAGAGGAAAATTACTTATGAACTAAAGAACTCCATAAATATATTTGTTCTCTTACTCAAGTATTTTTATTATATTTTTAAAATATATTTTTATTGATTTCAAAGAGGGAGATAGAGATGGAAACATCAATAATGAGAGAGAATCACTGATGGGCTGTCTCTTGCATAACCCCTACTTGGGATCAAGCCTGAAACCCAGGAATGCAATAAATCAATATCTTCTCAGAGTTCTGTATCTAATCATACCAGAGTTCCCTGGGCTTGGGACTTGGGAAATCAAAGCCATAACATTCTGGCAATCAGACCAGAGCCTCATCTAGAGACTGCAAATTAAAAAAATGCTTAAAACTTGACTTTGAGCCCTGAGACCAGAAATTTTAACTGCCAAATGAAGTGGAAAGAGCAGTAAGTAATTGAATCTGAAGACTTCTCTGAAAATTTTAGAGGCAGGATTTGAGCTAATGAATGTGACAATGATGTTCCCTATAGAGACAAATAAAATTAGCTCATCATTCAAGTTTACAAAGTTCCTCCTCAATGTTGTTCTTGAAAAGTTTACACATATACATACACATACAAATATGGAAACATACACTAAAGATTAAAACTATCACTAGAAACTTGGAATTCTCTCCAGATTCTTATACCAGTGTCTGACTTCCAGAATAACCCTTCTCCCTGCTGATTTTTTCTGGGACATACTAATTTCATCCAGGTATCTGAGAGCTAAGCAAAGCATGTATAAGGCTTTGAAGGACAGCAAATCTCTTCTGTAATACATATGCCTTTCTTTTTCAAAATATAACAATTTTTATTATCTAAGGCAATAAATTATTTTTCTTTAGTTATACACTTTCAACTAATTTTCAACTTCTTTCAGACATCATAAAACATGGACATTAACTGAGTTTTGTTTTATGTTAGCAATATTTTTTAATCTGAAGTTCTACTGTACTGTAGAGACCTATAATTAGAAATGTCACCATATGTTAGCACCAAAGAAACTTATGAACTTATCTGTTCAGTTAAAATGTCAGCTATGAAGATGCCATGCAAAGAATCACATTCATTTATATGTTTCTAACACTCATGCAAATGGGAGAAATAAAATTTTTAAGTAAGTCTATAATTCCTTATTACCAATTTATTATGACAATGAGGAACATAAAGAAACTTACTTATCCAATTATTGATGCCTAATTCTGAAGCTATGCTGGATCTAGGTTCTTTTGAAAGTTCTCAAAATAGTATATTTTTTTAAAAAAAATCCTCACCTAAATATATTTTTCCATTGATTTTTAGAGAGTTTAAGGGAGAGGAGAGACAGAAAGAGAAAAACATCAATGTGAGAGAGACATATCTCACACTGATTAGTTGCCTTCCGCATGTGCCTTGACTAGGGTGGGGCATCAAGCCTACATCTAAGGTAGATGTCTTTGACCAGAATCAAACCTGTGACTCTTCAGTCCATGGGCTGAGCCAAACCAGCTAGGACTGTAATACTTTCTTTAAATTCTTTTGATCCTGGATTTCAATTTATTTATGGCCTCTAGATTATATTAAGACACTTTAAACCAACTGGAAATTAGCAGTCTGTCACTTCAGAAAATCCTTCTTATCAACTCAAACACTGGCTAGATTTAAAGTATTAATCAAAGCTATTGGTTAAAAAGATAAACTCTTATTATTGAACAACTTTTTTAATTAAAATGTCTGTTGGTCACAGAATGTTTAAGTAGACTATTATTGCTTTCTTTATCCTGATGATAAATTAGTTAGAGCTCTCATTAAAATGTGGTCACTGAAACTATAAAATTTGAGAGTTGTACTAGAGTCTAAATTAGAGGCATATAATTCTATTTTATTCTTCAATGAAAAGAGTTAAAATTATACTTTGGTTAGTAGTAATCCAATAAAAATAAGTGATGTTATAGTTGTGTGTGATGCTAGAATCATGAGTGAGTCCCTCTGCTATGACAAAAAAATCAACTAAGAAAAGAGGCATAGCCCTAATAGTGTCCACACAAACTATTTGCTCTTTCTAAAGGCTCATGAAAGTGAGGATGTTAAAATATATGAATTATTAATAAATATTCATAGTCATAGTTTATTTGGACTAATCATATTATGTACTTACAATTTTAATTTTCATGTTCAAGTAAATCTTAAGAAATATTTCTTTGTCTACTTATATGCAAATCATGAATTAGCTAAAGTAATTAATTTTTAACATACAAATGTTACTATATAAAACTCTAAAACATTTGTAGATAATGTGCAAATTTGTAACATAATAAGATATTGGATAATCATATCTATTGATCAGGCATATTTATATTAACCCAATTCCAATCTATAAATATACAGTGGTACCTCGAGATACGAGTGCCCTAACATACAAGATTTTTGAGATACGAGCCGTCGAGCTATTTTTGCTTTGAAATTCGAGCAACAGTTGAGACAGGAGTAATCGAGCGGATCGCCCGGCTGCACACGACGACCCACCAGTTTTCCGTGACTCGAGCGTCTCATAGTTTCCCACGCCTCAAGGTTACGGAACGAATTAAAGTCATATCTCAAGGTACCACTATATAAGGCTAATATGCAAAGTATGCCCTCGGGAGTTCCATGGGGAGACTGGGAGTTCGATTCTCACTATGACATGCACTGACTACCAGAGGGCAGCATAGAACATGTCAGGCAACCAGCAGCAGCAGTGGGGCACTGAGGGAGTGAGGGAAGGAAGAGGAGGCAAGAAACCTGGTCAACCCTGATCACTGGCCAGGCCTAGGGGCTCTACCCATGCACAAATTTTAAGCACCGGGCCTCTAGTTTTATAATATTTAATGAACAATAGTTATGAGCAAGGAAATAAGTAGTTAAGAGGACTGAGGTGTCTTCATAATAAACTATAAGACTTTGAATGTCTTGGCTATCTTACTTTGGAAAAGGCCAGGGTAAATCAGTTAGATGCTGTGTTGAACAAGTATAAATTAGAAGAAGAATAGATTTGCCTTCACCCTAAATATCATGAATACTATCCTGCATTTTGATAACAAAATAAGAGGCAGACTTAAGTTTGTGGCAAATATTATATCTATATCAGTTCAAAAAACATACATCTTATAGGATTATACTTTTTAAATCAAGGATATTTGAGAGAACTAAGTGACTTTATACAGGTAAAGCACTTAGAAAATGTCTTGGGTTGGCACATAGTAAGATCTCAATAAATGTTAGCTGTTTTTATTATAATAACAGGGCAGGGACTACAAAATCATTTTAGCTATAGCAATTCAGATTTGCGATAAAGGCCAAAATGGCACCATGGAACTAAAAATAAGAACCTCACAAAAATGTCCACAAATATTGTTGGAACATTTTTGATACACATTACTCCACCAGGAGCCTAACTTAATAAAGAAGGGGACAATAGTATGGCTCTTAACTCTCTCAAAGTCTATTATAAGACATCACTTTCATATCAGACATGACAATTCACCAGTGTATAAAAGCTTATCCCCAAGGGACAGCAGTCTGATAGTGTAGTGAAAAAGAACACATGCCCTGTTGACCTTCTGCTATAAAACAATTCAACATGGGTCAGAGAGAAGAAATAGAATAGAATTTTTATGCAGACTTTATAAAGTAAACTATCTTGAACCAATGGCAATTTCTCAATTTCATTTCAAGAATCACAGCATAATAACAGCACTTTAAGAATTTTCATTAACACCCATAGCTTATATCCTCTTTTTAAAGCAGTTATTGGTATACTATTTATGAAACTTTGATGACATCAAATAATGCCCTCCAATAGAGCTGGTTGACCTTGATGTAAAAAGCTAAAACCAAAATGCTAGGGAGAAAGTCCCAGAGCTCAATTCAGCAATACAATTTCTTTGACTTCAAGTTCAGAGAAGGTGGCCAAAAGACACAGTTATATTACCACCTTTTAAATAAGGGATCCCTATTTAACTCTGGACCTAAGGTATTACTCTTGAGATGGTTCAAAAGAAACTTTTCTATCATTTTTAACCTACCAGATTACATTCTAAACCTTAAAAGCAAAACAATAATCCAAACCTTCTAGTCCTCCTCACCTAGGCAAAAAGAAAGAGTGCATGGCAAAGTAGAAAACTGTAGAAAGCATAATGTAATATTTTTAATACCTAATATCTGCAGAAACCATGACAGGTACATACAAATGTTACTATGTGAAACTCTCTAAAACAATTTCTTAAAGATACAATTATACTTGTCTTAGCAATTAGCAAACTGAGCCTCAATGTGATTAGGTAACAAGGATAATTTCACAGAGCAAGTTTGTGGCATAAGTACTGAGTTGAAAACAAAACAAAACAAAAAACACACACACACAAAACTGTATACTTCTAGGTGTTCTACCAAACAGCTGTATCATTGAAATCCAAATTATCCTCTGGGCCTCTACTTTCACCTTTAAAATGAGGAAGTTTGGCAAACAGATTCTTGGGTGGCCCCATGATCAAGTCCTTGTGTGACATGTTCTTTTGGAGCATGGACAAGATTTGAGAATGACTTTTAACCAAGAGCATACAGCAAAGGTGACAAGAGATACATGATTACATTTCATGAGAATATAACTCTATCTTTTTTTTTTAACTCTATCTTTGAGGAGACTTTCTTGAGAGTGTAGGGCAAGCATGTCAAACTTGAGGCCTATTGGATACATACAGCCCACAACAAATATTTTTGCGGCCCAGCCAATATAATGGTATTTATATTTGATCCAGTAATCCCACTCTTAGGAATTTATCCTAAGAAATCACAAACACCAATCAGAAAGGATTTATGCACCCCTATGTTCATAGCAGCACAATTTACAATAGCTACAATTTGGAAACAGCCTAGGTGCCCGTCAGCAGATGAGTGGATCAGAAAACTGTGGTACTTCTACACAATGGAATTCTATGCTGCCATTAAAAAGAAGGAACTCTTACCATTTGTAGCAACCTGGTTGGAACTGGAGAGCCTTATGCTTAGTGAAATAAGCCAGTCAATGAAGAAGCACCACATGATCTCACTCATTTGTGGATAATAGAGAACATTGTAAACTGATGAACAAAAGGATAGATACAGAGGCAGTAAAGCATCAAACAGACTGTCAAATTATAGCAGGAAGATTAAGGAGAGGTGGGGTAGATAAGAGATCAATCAAAGGACTTGTATCCATGCATATAAGCATAACCAATGAAGACAGACACTGGGGGATTGGGGTATGCCTGGGAGGGAGGGGGAGCATTGGGGAGATATGTATACATGTAACACAATAAAAAAAGAAACATTTTAATAAAAATTTTGTAACTTAATTTTTAGAATATCCTGTTATACATAATTATTAATAATGAACTACAACATTTGCTAATGACTGATTACTATAACCGTGTTGCATTCATTTCCCTTATGCACCTCATGCTCAGGCACACCATTTCTCTCCACTAATACTGGCAATGAATATTTTAGCAGCTGATCACCACATCTTTAGTCTTGAACTGACTTGCCTGGTGTGCACAATAGGTAATATTTTGCTTTCAGAGAACAAGAAAAATAGGTTTATTAGCATTACGCTTATTACTTTGTGCCGTTATTCAGTGTTTGGTAAGTTAATGTTCAAGACAATTTTTATTTAAATGTTCTGTTATTTTATGCTAACAATTAATAATTTATTTTAGTCCTTTGTATTCAGCATGTCTCTATTGAAATAAACCTTCGTTTCTATTAAAGCTGAAGCTTTTGTGTTGTTTTTTTTTGTGGCCCACATAAACTTAACTATTGTTTATTTGGCCTGTGTTAGCCTTTGAGTTTGACATACTTGGTGTAGAGGGAGCAAGCTGAGATGTGAACTGCCACATAGAAAAGACCCTAGAAGAAAATAGCTGAGAGTAGCTTCTGGCCAACAGCTGGCAAAAATAGTGAGAACCTTGGTAACCTGCAAGAAACAGAATGCTCCCTACAACCATATGAGCTTGGATTGGATTTGCTCCCAGATAGCTCCAGATGTGAATCCGGCCTGGCTGCCCCTTGGTTATAGCTTTGCTGAGGACTTCATCAAGCCGTGTCCACATGCAGTCTGAAAATCCTAATACTGCTGGCTTTAAAAATAAGGACATGGCCAAGACCGGTTTAGCTCAGTGGATGGAGTGTTGGCCTGCGGACTGAGGGATCCCGGGTTCGATTTCAGTCAGGGGCATGTACCTTGGTTGCGGGCACATCCCAAGTCGGGGGTGTGCAGGAGGCAGCTGATCGATGTTTCTCATCAATGTTTCTAACTCTCTATCCCTCTCCCTTCCTCTCTATAACAAATCAATAAAATATATTAAAAAAAAATAAGGACATGTATTATCTCCCATAACAAAATGTGCAGATAGTGGGCAAATTTCAGGGTGGTTGGTTAAGCAGCTCAATAGCAAAGACTCTGAAGCTACCCCAACTGTCTGCCCTCAGTTCAAATTCCCTAGTGCAGTGGTTGGTAAACTCATTAGTCAACAGAGGCAAATATCAACAGTACAACAATTGAAATTTCTTTTGAGAGCCTAAACTGACTTTTGCGCATGGACCACAAAGTTTCAATCACACTGTATGTGTGCACCCACACATGGTATTTTGTGGAAGAGCCACACTCAAGGGGCTAAAGAGCCACATGTGGCTCGCAAGCTGCAGTTTTCTGACTACTGCCCTAGTGTGTACAAAAGCTGCAGCAATTCCAGTCTTCACATCCAGACATAAGAATACTGAGGAGCAAAGAAAGGGCCACCTCTTCTTCCTTACATCTTTTTTTAAGAGTAAGCCTTTCCTGCCCAGCCAGTGTGGTGCAGTGGTTGAACATCAACCTATGAACCAGGAGGTCATGGTTTGGTTTCCTATCAGGGCACATGCCAGGGGTGGAGGCTCGGTCTTCAGTGTGGTGGTGCAGGAGGCAGCCGATCAAAGATTCTTTCTCATCATTGATGTTTCTAACTCTACCTCTCCCATCCTCTCTGAAATCAATAAAAAATTTATATATATTTAAAAAAGAGTAAACCTTTACCAAAACTATTCCCAGAAGAAACCTCTTACATCATTTCAATAAGAACTGTGCTACATGCCCTCCTTCAAACCAATTACTTGCCAAGGGAATTGGGCCAGACAGCATGGCTTGTTTATACCAATCAGGGATTAGTTACCCCTAGCATTGGGTAGAAAGGCACATATTTCAGAGTCATAGTGGGGGCCTGGACACCCAACATCACTAGGGCTTTCTAGTCAGAAGGAAGAAATAAAAAGTGATTTAGAGTGGGCCATAGTAGGGCATGGCACAATAACAAAGTCCCCTTTGCCATTAACTTTTTTATGATCCCATGAATAATCCAGGTGGAAAACTATTTGTTCAACTTGTGTTTTTTATACCTGTCTAGTAGACACGATAGTCTGCACTCAGTATATACACTGTGAATGAGACAAAACAATCACTTTCTTCAGAGTATACAGTTTAGTGGGGAAGTTATGACAGGAAATTTTAGCGCCAGCAGGGGGTAAGTACAAACTACTGTGAGAGAACGTATCCCTATGGGATGATTCCTAATGGAAGTCCAAGTGCCTGTCTTGAGGCTTCTTATTGATGATTTGGTGGTACTGGGTAGAAGAGTGTGCCGTGTATACTCAGGCCTTTCATATCTTCCAGGAAATGAGATGTAAATATGGGCTATCAAGAATGTCTTCGTATGTCTGACACCCTAAAACTGCTCTGTCCAATACATAAGCCTATAGAATATATGGCTATTTAAATTTAACCACAAATTATTTAAAATCAAATAAAAGCAAAATTGTAGTTTTTCAGTTGATCTACCCATATTTCAAGTGCTCAGCAGGCATATGTGGCTAGTGGTTACCATATTGCAGTGCGGCTATAGAATAGTTCCATCACCATAGGAAATCACATCAAACAACGCTTTCCAAGAGCGTCGAGAAAGTCTCAAAAACTTCAAAACTTACAAGCATAGTATTTTCACTTAGTTTCTCACATTTCTACTCTAGCAGTTACTACATTATGATGTAATTGCCAATATTTTTCAGTTTTCCCCAATGACTTCTCAAACTCAGATATAGTTTCCATTATGGGTTTTTGTCCTCCTTACATATGAGACATGTAGTCTCCATCAAGGCTCTTCTTCGACAAAAAACAAAGCTGGCAGAATGCAATAAGTTTCCATTGGCATTCAAAGGACAAATGGGAAGAGTTGAGGTGACAATGTGACAGAACAACCCAAGGATACTAATAGGGAAGGGACAACCCTGAGTTCTTGGGCAGATTTCTCTTATTATTACACTTTTGGCAACTTCACAGGTTAGTCATACGTAAGAGCAGTTGGAGGCTTAATGGTGGCTCCCCCAGGTTGTGAAGGAAGTTCATCTTCGGGCTGCTCTGATCCTCACTTCAAAGGTGGAAGGAAAAACCTGACTTACACATATCCTAACAATGTTAAGAAAGTCATAGCTCATAGGAAGAGAAAGGATGTAATTGTTGCCTCTTACCTAAATCAGGTCTTAAGACACAGAGTAGAGTAAAAGACAATTAGTTCCATACTACTTAAGCCCATAGCTTGAGGACTCAAGTGGTAAGGAACTAATGTCTTGCTTGATAATATCTCCATTCACTTTAATTAATGTTTTCTAGATACAATGAGTGTGGTTACTTCTTTTAGCATTTGGGACATTGTAAAGAGATATTATCATGTTCTCTCATCATTCCTTTTTGTGACCCAGAAGAGAGCATATTAGAATTTTAAAATCCAATACATTTGTTTTCAAAGTGCCTGAGCACAAAATAATGCTGCCAGTTCAAATCCAAATACAAGTGAGGAAGATTAAAAAGTGACAACACTTGCCTTAGCTGGTTTGGCTCAGTGGATAGAGTGCTGGCCTGCAAACTGAAAGGTACTGGGTTCGATTCCAGTCAAGAGCACATGCCTGGGTGGCGGGCTCAATCCCCAGTGGGGAACATGCAGGAGGCAGCCAATCAATGATTCTTTCTCATCATTGATGTTTCTATCTCTCCCTCACCCTTCTTCTCTAAAATCAACAAAAACTATATTTAAAAATAAATAAATGAAAATAATAAATAAATAAAAAGTGACAACACTTTTTGGTCAGAGAAGGCAGCATCTTAACCACAAAAGGCAACTATTAAATGAGTTATAAAAATATATGCAGGAAATGGGCAAAAGGACAAGGAAGCTGTGCTATAGAAAGTGGGATGTTAGATACAGTGAACAAGCCTCATGGAAGTTTCTAGCAGATACCCAGCTGCTAGGCTTCTGGCCTGGAAGAGTCAAAGAAACAATGAAAATCTCTCAAAGAAGGAGAGAAAAAAAAAGAAAACAATGAATTAGCAGATTATAGAAAGACAGAGAGAGTAAAAGGACCTACTTGCCACAATATCAGGGGTTTACATTAATATCTAATGCAGAGATATAAAAAAATTGTAATAGAAAATGAATCACTTGTTTCTTTCATTAATTTTACTAGGGGCCCAGTGCACAAATCCATGCACCTTAAAAGGAACTGTGAGCCATGAGGCTGTAGTAGGCACAGGAGTGGGTCTTGGCCCATCCTCTGCACCCCCGCCCTGACCCTTCTGTGGTGGCCCCCAGTCCCCTGTCTGCCAGCAGCCCTGCTCCTGCCACCACTGGACTTATGCACTGATGGTGCCAGTCCTGCTCACATCCACTGATGGCACGGAGCAATTGGGGCTGGCGCCAGTAGCAGATGCGAGCAGAGCCAGTACTGTCAGTGGGTGGGAGCGGGGTTGGCACTATCAGTGGATGTGAGCAGTGGCTGCTGCCCTATTGCCCCTCAGGAGCAGGGGGAGATGGAAAATCCCTCAGGGGTGATCAGGGCCAGTATTGCTGTTCACACCCACTGATGGTGCCAAGTGATAGGGACCAGCACCAGGCACCAGCAGTGGGTAGGAACAGTGGCTTCAGCACTAGCTGCGAGTGAAAGTGGGGATGAGACCAGTGTGGCAGCAGGTGCAAGCACCTGGCAGGACTGTGGTGCACAGGAGCAAAACATTTTTAGTAACCCCCAGAGGCTCACCTCGATGACAGTGACCAGTGCTCTGCCTTGGTCTGGCACCTCTGCTCACCTGCTACACCATCCTGTCATGGCCAATGTCTGCCATGTTCCACACACACCCCCTGGTGGTCAGTGCATGTCATAGCGACCAGTTGTTTGGCTGTTCAATTTTTCTACCATTCAGTCTATTTGCATATTAGCTTTTTATTAAATAGCATTATACTTGTTAGTGACCAGAATTAAAACCAGGTGGAGAAAACCACCAATACATTGTGGCTCATGTTGGCATATTTTACACTCAGTCACTCATGTGGCCCATATAATCTGGAAAATAACTCAGGCTGCAGAATGCTGGAAAGGTGATCTAGCAGGTCATGAATTCCCTTGTTTGTAAAAAGCTCTGCCCCACGCAGCTTTACACTTCTCTGCATTTTCTTCTCTTTCAGTGAACTTGGCTAACCCCTGTCCTATCATGAAAAACATATCTTTACTAGAATTATAAAAAGTTTAGCAATAAATTGAAATAACAACAATGACAGCAATAGATGCTGCCAGGGCACATATTCAAAAACTATAATCATCTGAAGCTAAGAGGAGCCAAAGGGTGTGTTTATTTTGGCTCACATTCCAGAGGCAGGCTACCTGGAGTCGCCAGCTACATTTCTGTCAACAGAAAGAAACAATTATATCAAAACCCATGTTGATCAGGAAGTGTGACTGCAGTGAGGGATGCCAAGGAAGTGCTGTTTTTATAATGCATTCTGAAAACGTGTCCTGAGCCCATCAGTGACAATAGGAAAATCCCCAGTCCATCTAAGCACTCACCTGCAAACCCTAGAAAGGGCAGAAGTCCCCTAAGTCTCTGCCTGTAGCACTTGTCTTTTTATGCACACATTGATATCATCAAAGCTCTTTCAGTGCTTGAGAATGATCAGCACTCTTTTCTTGTCACTTTAGTTTTCTTATGTTTCAAGTCCTTTATTGCTGACTTATGTTTTCCCTTTATAATTCTTACATTGGATGGGCCCTGGATTTAAACTACATATGTAATGGTCCATATGTGTTCATATACTAATAAAGCTAATATGCAAATACAATGAAAAGAAGCAGGTTTCTCTGAAATCTGCCTACCTTCCTTCTGTTTCTGGGATAACAGAGCTTCAGACCTCATTCCACCTGCCTCCTTCACTGCTTCCCACACCACACTGTTTAGGGGAAGCCCATGGGCAAGACTAAAATAATGGGTTGTCCTTGGTCTCAGGATCACCCTGACATAAAGTGTCATATACATACAGGGTCAACCTGACATAAGCTGAGCAGAGTCATTTAACAACTTATACCAGCATGTCAAGAGCTTTAAATGTGCTCTCAATTTTCATCCTTCAACAATTCTATGCTGTCAGCATTTTCTCTCTTCTACAAACGTGGAGAATGAGGCTCACAGGTTCTACCTAACTTGCACAAGTTGACACAGTGAATATTTGACAGAGGCAGGATCTTGGTCTTTGGAACATATTCTGGCAGTGTGGCACTCATGTTCTTTAAAGCAGAGCTTCCTACACTTTACTGTGCATAAGAATCATTGAAGGATTTTTTTTTAAATTTTTTTTAATGCAGACCCTTTCAGTAAATTTGGGGTGGGGTCCAAGAATTTTCATTTGTTACATTCTCCAGGGGGTGGTTGGGTGTTACTGGCCACACACTTTGAGTACCAAAGCTTTAAAGAAACTTTCCAATTATACCTAAGGCTGTGTAACCTGTGGGTGAGAAATGTCCACTAATTATTTGAGAAACTTTTGTACAAGGCTATGGATGGAGGGACTACTTTAACCACCCTGGAAAAATTCTTCTCTCCCAGCAGTCCCATTGCAGGGGGTTACCAAGGGCCAATGCTGCTTTCTAGTCATCTTGCTTATGGGGTAGGATACTTAAAAGCCAGGAAAATTCCTTGGCAAGTAGAATGGGGAAACAGACAGGTGGCTGAATAAACGGGTTGAGCAATTTACACCCAGGTACAGTTCGTTTCCCTAGAGATAACATCTAGGCTTCAGTTATATTTAGGCTCCAGGCCCAGAAAAGCAGCAAAACCAGGATCAACTGCAATAACTAATTAATCCCCTTCTCTGGCACTGACCAATCAGTGGAGACTACAACCTTGAAAGGAAACACCTGGCAAAGCTGGTAAATATTCTATTGAGATCTTCCCTTGACTCCCAGCCTTTTAAAAACCCTCAAAACAAAGAACCCAGCACACTCTCTCCCTCAAGGGAGTGCACCAATGTTTTTCCCTTCTCCCTCTTCTTTCCCCACAGGCATACATCTCCTAAACTCTAAGGGATCCCACAAGACTTGCAACAAGGGGAACAATGGGCAGCAGCAGCAGCTCACTCTGAGCTAACCCCCGAACCTCCCTCTAAGGCCCACTTTTCTCTAACTTCCTAGTGAGCCAAAGCAGCTCCACGTAAGCTCACTTCTTCCCTATAACTTTTAGAGAACCAAAGCAGCTCTGTTGCTTCTGTCCTAGGCCCTCCCTTGTTTCACTGTCCCAGCTGTAATAGGCATACTCTCAAAATCACCTGGACTCATATTGTGAAATCTTTCCTGCATAAAGTCAAGAACCCACACATCATCAGGTGGCCCTGGGCAGACCCAATCAGGGCCAGGTCCTCTTTCTGGGAACAATATCAAAACTCAGTCCTAGATAAGGACTTGGGCAGGTCTTTCTTCTGTCATGTCTCTCTAGTATGAGGTTTATCACCCAGAGAAGGATCCAAAATGAAAACTTTTGAATCATTGAAATAAAACTAATTGTTGTAATATCAAAGTCAGTAGACAGTTACATACAAGAAGACACATAATTATTGAACTGGTTTGTTTGTAAACAACCAACAAGTGTAGCCACATTCACTTCTCTAACAGTAAAATGTAGCATTTGAAAGCAAGAGTTTTGGGGTCAGATTCCTCTGAATTAGATCTCATTTTCACTATTAATTAACTGGTCAACTTTGAAGAAATTAATTAACTCTCAATGTTTTAGTTTCCTCGTCTATAAATGGGAACAGTAAAATTATCTGCCTCAAGAGTTGTAAAAATAAATGATATGTAAGTTACCTAAAATATGCTAGCATTTTAGTTATTTCAACAGATGCCAAGTGTATCAACACATCAGATGTCTAAATAAAAAAGTAATACAGAGAGAGAATCCAAGATGGCGGCATAGGTAAACACCTACACTGCTGCCTCGCACAACAATTTCAAAACTACAACTAAAAGACAGAACGGACATCATCCAGAACCACACGAGAGCTGGCTGAGTGGAAGTTCTACAACTAGAGGGAAAGAGAGGGGCTCGCGGAGACCCAGAGGAGCTGCAAAAAGCTGAGGTACAGAGACGCACGCGGAGAGAGAGCGGGTGCCGGAGTACCTGGCTGGCTTTCTCTGGCGGGAGG
>JAAGEH010000392.1:2868466-2905885 GCA_011751065.1 Lasiurus cinereus
CCTCCCGCCAGAGAAAGCCAGCCAGGTACTCCGGCACCCGCTCTCTCAGCGCGTGTCTCCGTACCTCAGCTTTTTGCAGCTCCTCTGGGTCTCCGTGAGCCCCTCTCTTTCCCTCTAGTTGTAGAACTTCCACTCAGCCAGCTTTCTTGTGGTTCTGGATGCTGTCCGTTCTGTCTTTTAGTTGTAGTTTTGAAATTGTTGTGCGAGGCATCAGTATAGGTGTTTACCTATGCCGCCATCTTGGATTCTCCTCGAGAGAAAAAAATTTAATAATAAAGCACACTACAACAGGTAGAGAACAGAAATAGGGTATATTTTATGAAAAAATAAAGGAAACCCAAATTCTTTATTTTCACTTCCATGACCTCAATAAATATAAGGAAATTTAACCAGTTTTGTAGAAATAAGACTATTATTTTTTAGAGACAGAATTTTTTTTTCAGTTAACACAATCTGAATTAACATTAAACTTTCAAATTGCTATGACCAGAGATTTTATTTTTAAATCAATTGTTGTGAATAAGACCATTTCTATTATTGGATTCTGTCTATGAATCAAATTGTTTAAAATGATGTACTAGAAAAATATATATGTTTATTTATATTTTCAGTCTTACTAGAATCTTCAGTCTGGTAAGATAGATTAAAACCTGTCTGAAGTGATCTAGGTTTTCCCTACCGCTATATAGATTTAAAAGTGGTAGAAAGTTTTTCTCCAGGATCATTTTTGTTTGTTTGTTTTTGTGTGTGTGTGTTTTTTTTTTTTTGATGAGGACAATATGTATAGGTGAGTGCTGAAAATATAACACTCAAAAGTCATCCTGTCAATACAACTCTGCCACCAGAACAACTTGGTCTCATTGTAAACAGTGGCAGTTACCATTCACTCACAGATCCAGGAGCCCCCAAAATGCATTATGCCTCATCATGCATCACTAGATTCAGTACCTGAATCACATGTTGCCCCGCAATCCCCTCATTCTTCATTCTACAGATAATTAATTTATAGACCACTTACCTGCTGAATTAAATTATTCTATGGACTGTTACGCAGGCATATAGATATGAGACATTATGGCGAAGGCACAGCTAGGTCTTCTCTTCTAATAAAGTAAAAAGTTCATACCATTGTCCATTTCTCTACCTTCATCTCACAAAAGAGGTAATCACTTCTGATCCCTGGGCTTTGGGTGGACCCTGGCACAATTTTTTATTTGTTTTTTGTTAATCCTCACCTGAAGATATTTTTCCATTGATTTTTAGAGAGAAGGGGAGACACAGAGAGAAATTTCCATGTGGGAGACGCACAATTGGTCGCCTCCTGCACACACCCCAACTAGGGCCGGGGATCAAGCTTGCAACCAAGGTACATGTCCTTGACTAGAATTGAACCTGGGTCCTTTCAGTCAGTGGGGCCAATGCTCCACCCACAGAGCCAAACCAGGTAGGGCTTAAAAGCTACACGGGCTGTAGCATAGAAAGACAGTAGCCAGATAGTGTAGTATTTAGAAAGCCTTCGGATTTCTACTTGGCTGTCATTACCCCACAAATCTGGTATCAACAGTCTTTCTATATGGTCTCAGGGTGGACACTTCTGGACATTATTTTAGCTCAATTAATTGTCACCTCTATTAAACTACGTATAAGCTCTTTCAGCACCAAGTTGTCTTTACCATGTTGTAGTTATCATCAGTTCCTCTAATCAACAGTCCCTTGCTCACATGATTAGTTAAGTGAAGAGGTGGGAAAATGTATAAATGCATAGTAAACCACACTTGGTTTAGAAGACATTTTTTTACAAATTAGGCTTATTAAGTCTATTTAATTTGATAATAATCTTCCAAACTTTCTTCCTAATTGGCTGTATCATTTGATATTATTATCAGCAATATATATTTCCAATTGCTCCATATCAACACCAACACTTGGTCTCTTCAGTCTTTTTTTTTTTTATGTTTTAGTGATTTTAGTGAGAGGAGGGAGAGGGAGAGAGGGATAGAAACATCAATGATTAGAGAAAATAATTGGTTGGTTGCCCCCTGAACACTGCCTACTGGCAATTGAGCTCGCAACCCAGGGATGTAACCTGACCATCAATGGAACCATAACCTCCCGGTTTGTGGGTCAACATTCAAACACTGAGCCTCACCGACAGTGTTCTTCAGTCTTTTTAATTTTAGTACTTCCAGAATGTGTGTAGAGATATCTCATTGTAATTTTTATTTGCATTTCACTATTGAATAATGGCATTAAACATCTTGTGTTTATTGACCATGCATATGTTATTGGTAAAATATTTTTTAAAATTTTTATTGTTTTTATTTCAGTCAGTTATTGGACTTCAAGTTATTGAGGTGTGTTTTTTATACACTCCAAATTCAAATCCTTTTTCAAAACTATGCTTTAAAAATATTTTCTCCCATTCTATGGGTGGTATTTTCATTTGCTTAATAGTACACTTTGGAGAGCAAAACTTCAAGTACAGCTTATCATGATTTTTTTTTATGGTACATGTTGTTTGTTTGTTTGTTTTTGTGATGTCTAAGCAATCTTGTTTAACCTAAGGCAGTGGTCGGCAAACCGCAGTTCACAAGCCAAGGTTTGCTGCTCTGTTGACTGATGAGTTTGCCGACCACTGTCATATAGTACCCTTTACCTCTTTGCACACAATATGCCACAATTGCCTAGTCCTCACAGCTTCCAACAACACAGTAACATTTAGTCTAGTCCAGTGGCCAGCAAACTCATTAGTCAACAGAGCGGCAAACTGCAGCTCACAAGCAATATTTGACTCATGAGATGTACTTTGCTGATCACAGACCTAAGGTCACAAAGATTTCTTTCTTGACCTTTTGAATATTAGCTTCTACATTTAAGACTATGATTCTTTTTTGGGATCTAAGAAATATTTGTCTAACTCAAAGTTATAAAATTTTTCTTCTATGTTTTCTTCCAATAGTTTATTTCAGCACATGTTTAGGTCTAGGGTCCATATCTAGTTAATTTTTGTATATAGTGTGAGGTAAGATTTCAGATTCATTTTTTCCCTATGCATATATATTCTCTTCTGGCACTGTTTATGAAAACATTTTAGTTTATTGAATTACCTTGGCGATTGATCTTTGTGTTGATCTATTTCTAACCTCTATGTTTTATTCCACAAAGAGGAATAACTTATATACCAATCATCATACTGTCTTTATTTTTTGAAATTCATAGTAATTCTTAAAATCAACTAGTTCATGTTCTTTAGCTTTTTTCTAAAAACATTTTGGCTATTCTAAGCCTTACATGTTCTTATTCAAATTTTAGAATCAGCTTGTGACTTTCTACACAAAAAAAAAAAGCTTGCTGAGATTATATTATTGGAATTTCACAGAATCAACATATCACTTTATGAAGAATGTCATCATAAAACACTGAGTCTTATGACATGTAAATATGCTATATCTCTTTATCCTATATAATAAAAGCCTAATATGCAAATTGTTCAACCGGGTGTTCGGCTAGTCACTATGACGTGCGCTGACCACCAGGGAGCCGTGCGGAACATGGTGGGGCCACAGTTGCCGGGACTATAGGGGCCAGCCGGACTTCCTGTGGGTTTGCACAGGAGCTGGTCTTTGAGGTCAACCAGGAGAGAGCATGCTGCCTGCCCAAATTATGTGCAGCACTGCTGGGCAGGCCGAGCTCACCACATCTCCCTGTGAAGACTCAGGTGCTGTGACTCAGGTGAACGGGCATTCACAGGGGCCCAGGACAGGTGCTGTCTAGGTCCCAGAGGTCAGCTTGGACCTGCCCTTTAATGCCAGATACTCGCGCTTGGATTGCCAGCCAGGCCTAGGGATCACACCCATGCATGAATTTTGTGCACTGAACCTTTTGTTTATTTAGATAATATTTTACTTTTCTTATCAAAGTTTTATAGTTGTCTGTGTTACAGATTTTACACATATTCAGTGATATTTCTCTCTGCATATTTTTAGTCATATTATTAATGGTGTTATTATCTTAATTTCAAATTCCAATTATTTGCTGCTAATATATAGAAATGAAATTATATTTGTGTATCAATCTTGTACCCTTCATCCTTGCTACACTCACATATTATTCTTTGATTCCTTATGATTCTCTAAATAAATAATTATGCTAAGATAATGATAATTTTATTCTTTTTCCCCAATTTGTGTACCTTTTATTTCTTTTTCTTCCTACATCACTACCACATTAAGCAGAAGTAGTTGATGTGAACAATCTTGCCCATTCCACTTCTTACAAAAAATGTATTTCATCTTTCACCAATAAATATTATGTCAGTTGTACTTCTTACTTTGAGCTTAGTTAGATACTTTTTCTCTTAAGGTAGAAGCTTAAATCATTCACTTAGACCATTTGCTTTCCTTATATAACCACTTAATACTATAAATTCCACTTCAATCACTACTTCATTTCTCAAATTATGACATGTTTTTTTGTTTTCATGCAGTTAAATGATTCTGAGATTTTTTTCATTGACCTGGGGTATAAGAATGTTATTAACTTTCAAACTTTGGAGAATTTTTTATATACCTTTTTGGTTTTGGTTTCTCATCTAATTCTGTATGAACAGAGGACATAGTTTGTATTCCTTTACTGTTTTTAATACTTTAAATGTTGTAAGTGATCAGAATATGATGAATGGATGTCCTATGTATACTTTAAAAGTATGTGTATTTTACTATTGTTCTGTGGAATAATATGTAACATCAATCTGGTTAATAGTGTTGCTCAGCTATTTTATATTCTTACTAAATTTTTCTATTTTTCTATCAATTATTAGAAGAAGATTATTGACATTTACAACTTTAAATTTTAATTTGCTTCTTATTTTGGTTCTGTCAGCTATTTTTAAAATGTATTTTGAAACTGCATACACATTTAGGGTTGTTATATTTCCTTGATGAGATTCAGTCATCCTTAGGAAATGACTTTTTATCACTGGTAAATTTTCCTGTTATAAAATCTATTTTGTCTGATATTAACTTAGTCATTCTAGATTGTTTTTGATTAGTGTTTAGATGGTCTTTTTGCCCATCTTTTTACTTTGAATCCATCTATACTTTTTTTTTAAGGTGGGTTTCTAGTGGGCTCAATATAGTAGGAATTTGCTTGCAGTTTTCTTTTCTAAACGGGACAATCTTTGTCATTTAGAAAGCATTTTAAAATTATTCTAAATAATTAAAATTAATATGGTGGAATGTAAATCTACCATATTGCTACTTGCCCATATATTTGTTGTTTCTTTATTCTGTGTTGTTTTGAATTAATTGAACTTTTTATTATTTTTCTATTTTACCTCCTCTATTAACTTATTAAATCTATCAATTTGTTTAATTTTGAGTGATTGCTTTAAGTACTTAAAATTCACATCATTACCTTATCATAATCTATCACAAAATATTATATCACCAGTATACAGTTTAAGAGCCTTGTCATAGTACACTCTATTTCAGTCCTGCATAACACACTATTATCACTTTTGCTCTAGATAATATTTTATGAGAAAATTTGCAAATAAGAAAAATATTTTTCATACTTAACCACATATGTACCATAATTGATTTTCTTCATTTATTTATGAAGATTTTAATTTCTATTTAGTGTCATTAAGAACTTCCTTCTACATTAAGAAATTATTTCAACATTACTTATATTGCAAATCTGAGAAAGTCATTATTTATACATATTTACACTAGTTATATAGAGAATGCCATAAAAATGTCACTTTATGTTTTGGGGAGTATTGCATAGTTTCTGGTAGAAGTCTGATGTAATTTTTATGTTACTTTCCTCTTTACATAAATAATATGGTATAATTTTTTACATAAATAATATAGCTCAGAATTTCTCCTTTTGGTTTTTAAGTTAATTATGGGCTAGCTTGATCCACTTGTTATATGGATTTAAATTCTTTTGGGGCATGCCTAGAGTGATTTTACCTTTTCTCTAACTTAGCCCCACTTCTAAGTTATGCACTTTCTAGGCTATCTTCTGAAAACCCAAGGTTTCTTCATCCTGGCTTGAGTTAGAGGAAATAAAATATTCCTAGTCCTATGTGAGCTCTGGGAATTTTTGTCTTACAGCCTCAAGTAATAGTTAACTCCTTGGAAGGTGATCTTTTCTGGCCTTGTATAGTTTCACCCTATGCACTTGCAAACTATATTCAACCAATCTCAAGGGGATTCTTATGGGGCCCATTTCAGGTACTCTTTCTCTGTTTAACTCTCTCTTTCCAGCTCTAAGGTTCACAGCTCCTAGACTCCTTGATTTTCTCAACTCTACTATCTCAACTCTGCAAGATTTAGATTCTGTCTGAGTTTTCCCTTCCTGGTTTGCAGTCCAGAAATTTTCTCAAGGCAGAAAGTGCTTACCTCATTTGTATTCAGAGAAATATTGATATGTGCTGGCAAAGATAAATTATTTCTTTTTTTCTCTTTTTTATATATTTTATTGATTTTTTACAGAGGAAGAGAGAGAGATAGAGAGTCAGAAACATCGATGAGAGAGAGACATCAATCAGCCGCCTCTTGCACGCCCCACAGTGGAGATGTGCCCACAAGCAAGATACATGCCCCCGACCGAATCGAACCCGGGACCTTTCAGTCCGCAAGCCGACGCTCTATCCACTGAGCCAAACCGGTCTCGGCGATAAATTATTTCTTAATCACAATAAATAAGGTGCACAAACTTTAATTGCATCAATGGCACGTTTGGAGGGTTGGGGAAGTGAAGGGATAGGGATTCCTGTGAGAATTCTGCCACCATATTGGGAAACTCTCAGATGAATGTATAAAATTTGGTTTCTTAGTTTTCTGATAAATTATATTCACAACTAAGCTTTACCTTGCTTCAGTCATCAGACTGAGAAATGAAAATAAAACATCTTATTTTTTTTCCTGAAGTTATATAGAGCATAGAGTATTAACCTTCTTTCATAGATGGGAAAACTGTGGTACAGAGTTTAAAGACTTGTCAAAAGTCACATAGCCAATAAATTGTTGGAGTTAGAACAATCTCAGTTATTAACGTTTATGTAAGGATTTAAAATGTTGTGTCACCCATACGTATAAAGTTTCTCAGAATGTTATTTTGCAAGAAAGTTTCCTTTTCATTCAAAACCTAAGAATTATGATGTTTATATATTTTTGATACCAATGATTTTCTGTGTCTAAAATTCAGCCTTCAAACTCTACATTTATGAGAGTTTGAGTTTTTGAGTTACTAATATATCCATTATCTTAATTGTTATTGTATTTTTTTAAAGTTTCCCAAATAGTCCCAAGTTTTACAGGACTGTGAGAAAATTAAATGTTGACCTGAATTTCTAAATTTCATAGTTTTGCCTCCGAGACATGAATATTACAGGATCTCAGATCACCATTGAGGTGCCTCTAAGTATCCTGAGAGTCCTTGGAGGAACCTTATAGGTGAGTTTCACCATCAGGATTGTCTCTCAGTATAAAAAGGAAATAGATACCACCCTGTTCTCCAGTTTTCTGTCTTTCCTATATATGGAGTGAGATAATAGCACTACCCTCTCTCCAAATTTCTTTCCTGCAAACACGCATGTGTGTACATGTACACTTACTCACATACACACACACACACACACACACACACACACACACACTTCTCATTGCATATCAACTCATGAAAAGTGCCCTCTTGAGAGGGAGAGATTTTGCATTCACTTAAATTGACCACTCTGCCACAAATACTTTAAATCAATGGTGTCGAGCCTATCCTTTCACCTAGCATAATCCATTAGTGACAGAGTTTCACTATGGGATCGATTCTTAAGTCAACAAGCATATTTTTTTGAAACTCAACACCCAATTCAAACCTTCTTCCAAGAGATTCTGATATACCATTTCTTCTACTTCACTTTCCACCCCCAATACTAAGAATTGCTGCTCTAAATAAATGTCAGGCCTAATGATTAAACACAAAATACTGTTTATTGCAGGACAAAGCAATTAGAAGTTTCCGCTCATTCACTGGAATCCCATATATACTTCTATTATGAGAAATATGAAGTACATAATGATTCTAGTAGAGTGTCCAACTGAAAAAGTGTTATTGAATTTAACCTTTGACCTCAGTGGCCTAATAAGGAATAAAACCCATGTCCTGACACACAGAAGTCTTTTGGTTTTCATGAGGCTCCAGTTTAGGAGGGACACACACAAGGATATATAGAGTGGCCCTTAGGTGGTGGGATTATCCAGCAAAACACCCAGGAGAGCTAGAACCCAACATAAATTAAGATTCAGTTTTAGTAAAATGTCACTTCCACCTGATCAGACTGTGATGACTTTGGAAAAATTAGTTTGGTTAATGATTTTTAAAATAAAGTTATGAATTATTTTATGATGAGATAAAGTAGCTTATATGACTTATTAAATGATTAAAAGAAGTTTGCTTTGCAAACATAATAACTTTCTTATGAGTAATGAATTGTGTAGATATATGACTATTAATAATCTATAATAATAAAAGCATAATATGCTAATTAGACTGGACAGCCAAACAACCTTCCAGACATCATACCAGATGTCTTTCCAGATAAAGACGCTGAGGCAGGGACTGAAGCAGAGGCAGTTAGGGGTGATCAGGCAGGAAGGCAGGCAAGTGGTTAGAGCAATAAAGTGGGCAGATGAGTGGTTAGGGGCAATCAGGCAGGCAGGCAAGTGGTTAGGGGAGATCAGGCAGGCAGGCAGAATGGTTAGGGCAATCAGGCAGACAGGCAAGGGGTTAAGGGCAATCAGGCAGGCAGGCGAGCAGTTAGGGGCATCAGGCAGGCAGGCAGACTGGTTAGGGATGATCAGGCAGGCAGGCAAGTGAGTGGTTAGGAGCCAGTGGTCCTGGACTGCAAGAGGGTACAGGCCAGGGTAAGGGACACCGTCTCATGCACAAATTTCAGGCACTGGGCCTCTAGTTACTAATAATATTTAAAAATCTGTAGTATGTTTTTCATCATTATAAGTTTTCTAAATAATCATCTGTGATTATAGGCATTATAAAATGTTCACTATGTTTGAATTTCATACATCACATATGTCTAGGCAGATTCAATCAATATTTTCAAATGTTAGTGCCTGTAATCACCTATTAAGGTCTTATAATAGCACTTGATTATCCTTCAAAAATAAACTATGTATATACTAATTTCTAATTTTTAAATCTGCAAATAGGTATATATGTATTATAAATTAGAGACAGATATGTATTCTGTCTTTAACTGCAATATATATTCATATAAATATACATTAAAGTGTTCTTTTAAAAATGCTCTTTCTATCCAAACTCTTTAAACATAATTTTACTGTAACTACAATAATAGATCAGGTAATATCTAGTGGCCCCATTGTAATATTTGACTCTGCCATTTATATTATTTATGTAAATAAAGGCAATGTTTAGCACTCATAATGGCTACCTCCATTCAGTAAACCAGAACTGGACATATTTCATATGAACTTTATTGTTGAAAAAGAACAATGCTATTATAACAATCTTATTTTATTTAAAAGAAAAACTATAGAATTCATCACCACTAATTAGGGGAGCTATTTTCTCCTGGGCTTCAGGTCATGTAAAAAAATATCCCCTAGTTCTTTCACCTACTCAAATCCTAGTATTACTCAGTATGCTCCCCAGTGCCCAAAGACTGCTATTCAAAGCTAGATTTTATAAAAGAATGTGCTGCATGTCAAGTGATTCAAATTGTAAACAGACTTAGGAAGGGAAAATACAGACTCTAGAGGCAACAAAATATACTGTATTTCTCATCAACTTATTTCCCAACCCCTTTCTTTAACCATCCAAAGTCCAGAAAAGTAAAAGCATCAGAACAAACATTAAATGAAAACTGATCCTCAGTAATTGTGAATTTTCAGCGCCTGGTTGCCCACCCATCCCATCTTATGCTTCAAAGAGCAAAGGGAGGGGACCCAAGGGAGAGGAGCAAGGAAGAAAGGAAAAGAGAGGTTATTTACTGGTCCTTTGAGATCTGGTTACCAGCCTGAAAAACAAGAACAGATGTATTTGCATGATTATAAAATAAAATGCCTTTCAAATAACTTAATCTTTGGGAATATTACAGTGCATACATTTGTTTTTAATTCCCCAGGGACAGGCAACAGACTGTGGGATCCTTTGTTTATCCCTGGGTATAAGGACAAAGATTCTTAGATACATCTCTGAATTCATGCTAGTGAAAAACACGTGTGGGAACCAAGCGGATTAGAGTATTACCCCTGCTATTGTTTTCTGCACTATATCCACTTCAATCTTTAGGAAAAATGAAAACAGAAACAGGCCCAGGGGATTATAAGCAGGCAGTTGCCATTGGAGTCTGCTCTTCCTATGTGGATGTAGCCCAGGATGGAGGTTTGTTTCTCTAGGTTCCATCAGAAACCCTCTCCGAACGTGAAAGGAGTTAGTGGAGGTGAATTACCCAAAAGGCAATTACTGTCTTTTCTCCCCTGGGAGTAGATTTCAGCCCAGCAGCCATAAAAATATAAAGTTCCTGTTAGAGCTGAAGAGTTCAAAGCCAAGAGGCTAAACACATGAACTTTGGAGATGTTTGTGGTCAGTGGTAGGTAATAAAGAATTCAATGCAGCAGCTCAGACTAAATACAAATGTGGAGAAACAAGGGAAGAAGAGTGTGGTACTCCACAAAGCTGTGCTTCCCTGGGCAGGACACAGACTTCATTTTCCATTTGGCACAGAAAAAACTGGACCCAACCCCAGCTGGATCATTCCAAGAGCCCTCGAAGTGTTGTGTCCGCAGGGCCCACTTTTGCTTTGAACTCTGTGACCCTGGACCAGCTGTCAAAAGGCTGAGCCTCATCGGGTAGCACCAGGCCACCGGGGTCAGATATGAAAGAAAGCTGCCTGGCTCATAGGGTTACAATAACGTCAGGCAAGGTCGGCTCACTTTTTCCGTTCCAAGCCGGGGCTGGCTTGTAATGGTGATACGATAATATTAATAACAACAGGGACAACCAACATCTTTTCAGGGAATGGTTTCAAAATGCTTTCTAAGGAAAGGCTGTTTGTGAACTTCACAAATGACAGATAAGAAAATGCAAGCGGAGAGAAGGAACATGATTAGACTCAGAGCACACATGTGCATTGGGGCACAGCTGGGAGAAAGCACTGAAGCCGCTTTCCCAGATCAGGTTCTGGTCCTCTGAGAATTGTTCCCCTCCATTGGAGCTGCCTTCTCAACAGACTGCTCTGAGCCCAGGCACTGCCGAGTAAGCCCTCTTCACACAGGGCATTGTTTTACAGCCGTCCTGTCCCATCCACTTACCTACTGCTTTAAACAGGTAAACAGGTTGTCTTTACTGTTTCTGTTTCTTTTTTTAAACTCATTAGACATCTGCTATATATGCCAAAAAAGAAAAGAGTCAAAACGAAATGCAGAATTAAATAGACAGATATGTTTCCTTCTCCTAACAAGAAGGTATTTTAATATATCTACATGGATGAGCTCATCCCAAAGGTACATCCTCTGTTGTTCCCTTGATTAATTCAGACAATTGCTTGTGGTTTATGTAAAGGAGGATCAAGCTTTCAAACTTTTCTATCAAACTTATCAGATACTGTTCCTCTTCTCTGTTTATGGTCTACAATGATTTTGGAATCACAAAAATAGCTGGGCCTTCTTTTTAAGCAATCAACACACATTGACTAAGCACTAACTAATATTATTAAAGAGGCAGTATAGTCTTGAGATTAGAAGCAAGGACTTGAGGGCAAAACTCCACTTATTATGAGCTATGTAACCTAGGCAAGGTCCTTAACGTCTCTACTCAGCTTTCTCATCTGTCAAATGGAATGAGAAGGGTAACTGGTTCTTATGGCTGTTGAGAGAATGAATGAGCCAACCTTTGCAGGGGACTTATGGCAGTGCCCAGTATACAGAAAGCCAACTGCATGTTTGTTAGTCTACCATAGATCTTTCACTGCATAGTAGAAAATTTCTTTGCAATGACTACTACTTGTGGGAAACAACATCAAAATGGATAACTTGGGCCTGGGTGGTGTGGTTCATTGGTTGTGTCGACCCATGAACCAGAAGGTCACCCATTTAATTTTTGGTCAGGGCACATGCCCAGGTGGCAGGCTCGATCCCCGGTGGGGGGCATGCAGGAAGCAGCCAAATGATATTGACCTTTCTCTTTCTCTCCCACTTCCTCTCTCTCTAAAATCAATTTTTTAAACAATGGATAACTGGGAAACAAAGTGTGCATTTGGAATAGCGTTTGGCTGAATAACAGTATATAATGAAGACACTTAAGGAGCATAGTAATCAAGGAAGACTTTCTGGAGGAAAGTAATGAGGTTTTCATCAAAATAGGGGGAAAATGCTCCCTTTATTTTCTTTGTCATTCACAGTATCTCTTATTTATATGCTCATTAAGTAGTGTTGTTGTAGGGAAAAGCTGAATTCAGAAATCATTAAACTTGTTTAACAATAGAAAAAAAAAAACACCACCACAACCCAATTAAGAGAGACAATTCAAAGGTTGTAAACTGATAGCTCCTGGTATTTTAGGATAAGGATGATGTTAACTATTAAAGAAATAGAATCTGCTTTCTTATAATTGTACCTTAAAATAGCCTTGGTATTCTGCTTTATTCACTAAGGCCCTATTCAGTATTGAATTCTTATCTAAGGTCTCCTTTTCATTCATCGGGTATTCCGGCCTCCCCCGCACCACCAACCTTCTAAGCACTGTTGGAGTGTTCAAATTTGGAAATTAATAAGATACATTCTTTGTCCTCAAAGTGCTCCTAAACCAGTATATTTTTATTAATATGTTAATTTATCTAATAAATTTTTATCTGATCACTTTTTAAAATTGGAAAACCCAAAAAGTGGGAAGGAGATTAATAAAATGGTCATAAATCCATCACATAGGAATAACGACTCTGGTTTACTTCCTTCTGGACTATGTCACAGAAATAAGTAAAATGCACATGAAATAATTATGACTAGACCATATGCGCAGTTTTAAAATTGGCCTTTTTCATCTATATCATAAAGCATTTTTCCAAGCCATTAAAATTTTCTTTAAAGGCCTAATTTTTAATGTTGTATAATATTCCATAAGAAATGGATGGTCTATGAAATCATCATTTCAAGATTATCTAAAGATGAAAGTAAATCTCTGGCTAATTGAAGACATTATAAATAGCTGTTCATTCACAGAGATGGTGTGCTAGATAAAAGAATTCATCTTCTGAAAAACAGGCCACTTTTGCAAAGCCAATTGCCATGACTTTTGGCAATTGGGCTGCATGGGCTTTGATGAAATAAAGCAGCCCTCTAAGGCAGTCATGGCTGCTTACAGGCCCCATGGCCTTCTTCTGCTATATTCTCATTCTGCAACCCTTTTCCCCAAGGCTGGGGAGTTTTAGTGGTCAGGCAGCTTTCCCATCTTCTGGATTTTTGGCAAGGAGAAAACCAAATGCATGTGAGTAGTTGGGGAAAACAATCTAAATTAAGCCTAACAACCTTCTTTAATAGGAACTAGTTAAAAATATGTGATACACAATGTGTGACTCCTCTGGTTGTACACAACACCCTGACTTATGTAACTTGGGCATTCCCATTTGTTTGCCTTTAGACTCACTTCCTTTGTGGGACATGAAATAAAGTGGTTATACCAAATCAGCTGTCAAACTTGGCACTATAGTCACAGTTCCCTGTCTGAGAAGACCAGCACATTTTTAACAAGTAGGAATATGAGACACTTTCTTTACAACTAATAAAACTAACATGGGTTTGTATTCAGTAAAATTTCACACCAGAATAGTTTTCTGCATCCCTCATAATAAACCAAATGGCCATGCTGTCTTCAGCTCTGGATCATAGTCATATGGTGATCTGAATTTCTTGATAGATGAAAACAAATTTCATTGGGACATACTGACTGCTTATTTTATTGTATTTATACTAATAAAAAAATGGGGACCTTTATTTCCCAATAAATATCTAGAGTCTTGCTATAGGTAACCACATTTCAGAGAACATAAAGTCTCCTGCAAGATTACTCATAAC
This sequence comes from Lasiurus cinereus, assembly GCA_011751065.1. NCBI lineage: Eukaryota > Metazoa > Chordata > Mammalia > Chiroptera > Vespertilionidae > Lasiurus > Lasiurus cinereus. Next base: position 2,882,584 of record JAAGEH010000392.1, read on the forward strand.
CAAATATCTATTTTGCAATTTTCTTATTGCCTTCCATCGGGAAATCAAGTGTGGATTGCTGAAGAAAATTATGAAGAAATAATAAAGTTACAAATAAGAATTTCCCCATATCAGATTTCTACTGCCACAATAATGCTGCAAAATAAATCACCCCAAAACTCAGTGGTTTAAAACAATAAACATCTGTTTTTCTCATAAGCCTCCAGGTCAAGTGACTCTGATGGGCTCAGCTGGGTTTGGTTGCGCTATTCTGGCCCTGGTTCACCCAGCTGTTGCCGATGAGGATGGCAGCCGCCTGGACAACTGGGATGAACTGGCTCTCCTCCACATCTCACCTTCCAACAGGCTGATCTGGGCATGTTCTCATGGCAATTTCAGAGGAACAAGAGGCAAGCAAGAACACATAGGGACCTTTTATAGCCTATTCTTGTGCCACCTTTGCCAACTGGTACTTTTTTATCCAAAGCAAGTTGAAAGTCCTGCTCAGATCCAAAGCAATAGGCTCCATCCAATTAATGAGAAAAGCTGTAAACTCACATGACCAAAGGTATAGCAACAGGGAAAGGTGAAGCATAACCAATCCATTACAAACATATTTTAAAATAACAACAAGATAATTCAAATTTTTGACAGGTAATTGGGTTTAGTAGTCTAAATTAGCACAAAAAATAAAATATGACCACAAATTAACAGAACAAAATAGATGTTGAAAAACATCAAGCAACTTTCTTCACAACACTATCTGTTTCTTATGGCAAGATGGCATACTTCTTGATTTCTTAACCCTTTTTTTCTAATGACTGATGGAAGAAGCTTATGATTAGAAAAGTTTATCTGAATAAAGTAGGGAAAAATGAAGAAATAAAATAGAACTAGTAGTTTTAGCTTAATTGTAATTCTTGAAACAAACCACAGAAATAAGTATTTGTAAGAGAATAAATACTGTTCCTCCTGCCTAGAATACTTTTACCTTCCTCCATCACCTAATTAACTCTTCCCTTTTTTGAATTTTTTACGTTCAAGGTTCACTTATTTGGAGAAACTATCTTGATCACCCTTTTATATTCTGTTCTTGGAGCCATAAACTTCTTCCAGTAGTGGTCCCGATTTCATATTTGTTCATGAAATAGTTGATTGCATATCTCTATCACCAGACTGTCAGATCCATAGATATCTTTTCGAAGTTTGTTCATTTTTATCTTTGGCCTCAGTATAGCTGCTGGCTTATAATAGCTTTCAATGTATATCCAATAAATAAAGAAATAGAAAAAAGTTAATGCATGGGAAAGCCTGATTATTGGAAAGATGTGATAGTCTTATGGAAAAGAGAGCACATATATGGCTGATGAGACCTAAAAAGTTCTTCAAAGTTAAGTTTTAGGTATACATTTCCAAATGAAGGGACTAAATATAAAATACACACCTTAATATCTTATGTCAAGGGTTCAATATATGAATATTTTGAGTCATAGTAACAACTGGATTTTATGATTTTTATTAGTAAAAAAACAGAGAAAGTCAATGTGAGAGACTTATCAAATAAATGTAGTTCCTCTGATAGGATCAGTCCCCTATTTCCCCAGCATTTTCTTAAAAAAAAAAAAATATATATATATATATATATACACACACACACATATATATTGATGTCAGAGAAAAAGGGAGAGGGAGAGGGAGACAGAAACATCAATGATAAGAAATACTCATTGATTGGCAGCCTCCTGCATGCCCCCCGACTAGAGGTCAAGCTCACAACCAGGGCATGTGCTGTGACCAGGAATTGAACCATGACCTCCTGGTTCATAGGTCAACGATCAACCACTGAGCCACACTGGCCTGGCCCCAGAATATTCAATAAAAATGGAAGATGAAGGAGAAGATATATATTTTATATGTGATTCATAGTCTGCTGATACAAAACTGAAGGCTTCACTGGGGCACTCTGCAAATGTCAAATATTTTCTGAAGACAATTTAGAATTGTATGAAGTCTCTCTTTACCATGTACTTGCTAGTGTAATAGTACATTCTTACAGAACAGTACTCACCTATTGCTCCTTGCAAGGTAGGAAATACTTTTTTTATCTGTTTGCAGATCAAAAATATGAAGAGGCTTTTTGAATCTATCCTAAAAAGATGTACTTAAGACTGAGGTGTTCTCATTAAATTGATAATGGAATTGGAAATTGCTTCAAGAAGGAAACTTTAGTGCCTGCCTGTCATGGCTAAACATGAGTGACATGTGCTCTACAGTATCAGAGCCCCAGATAAATGCCTTCTGTATAGGGACATGTACACCTCACACCTTCAGTCCAGTGGAACAGGCTGAACTTCACCTCCTTTAATATTCTCAGAGTTTATGATACTAGATTAAATGCTATAATTCTCAACAAAAAATGTTCAAATGGAAAAATAAAGGCTTACCACTCAAGGTAGACCCAGAAATGTAATGATAACATTTTATTTATTTTTTTAAATAAAACTTTATTGTTCAGGTTATTACAATTGTTCCTCTTTTGTCTCTCCATAGCTCCCCTCCACCCGGCTCCCACCCCACCCTCTGCCCTTGCCTTCCCTACCATCCCCCCATCATTGTCCTCATCCATAGGTGTATGATTTTTGTCCATTCTCTCCCTATACTCCCCTTACCCCTTTGACCCTGATAATTGTCACTCCACTCCCTTTCTGTGTTCCTGATTCTATTATATTCACCAGTTTATTCTGTTCAGCAGATTTTTAATTCACTGCATTTTTAGATTCACTTGTTGATAGATATGTATTTGTTGTTCATAATTTTTATCTTTACCTTTTTCTTCTTCTTCTTCTTAAAGAGTACCTTTCAGCATTTCATATAATACTGGTTTGGTACTGATGAACTCCTTTAGTTTTTTTTTTTTTTTATCTTGAAGTTCTTTATCTGACCTTCAATTCTGAATGATAACTTTGCTAGGTAGAGTAATCTTGATTGTAGGTTCTTGCTATTCATCACTTTGAATATTTCTTGCCACTCCCGTCTGGCCTGCATCCTTTCTGTTGAGAAATCAACTGACAAACATAGGGGTGCTCCCTTGTAGCAGCGGTTCTCAACTGGTGGGTCGTGACCCCTTTGGGGGTCAAACGACCCTTTCACAGGGGTCGCCTAAGACTATTGGAAAACACCTATTTCCCATGGTCTTAGGAACCAACACAGCGCTCCTCGGTGTAGCAAAATGTAGCAATGTAGTTTACTGTTGTTATATGAAGACTGTTGCCCATGCTACACCATGATTCAAGACAAAATTTCATTTACTTGTAATTAGAAATAAATATTTCACAATATATAATTACGTATTGTTTTTGTGATTAATCTCTATGCTTTAATTATTTTCAATTTGTAACAATGAAAATACATCCTGCATATCAGATATTTACATTACAGTTCATAACAGTAGCAAAATTACATTTATGAAGTAGCAACAAAAATAATTTTATGGTTGGGGGTCACCACAACATGAGGAGCTGTATTAAAATTCGGGGCATTAGAAAGGTTGAGAACCACTGCTTTGTAGGTACTTAACTGTTTTTCTCTTGCTGCTTTTAATATTCTCTGTCTTTTGCTCTTTGCATTTTAATGATGATGTGTCTTGGTGTGGTCCTCTTTGGATTCCTTTTATATGGGGTTCTGTGTGCTTCCTGTACTTGTAAGTCTATTTCTTTCACCAGGTGGGGGAAGTTTTGGTCCTTATTTCTTCAAATAGGTTTTCAGTATCTTGCTCTCTCTTTTCTGGCACCCCTATAATTCTGATGTTTGGTACACTTGAAATTGTCCCAGAGGCTCCTTACACTATCTTCACAGTTTTGGATTCTTTTTTCTTTTTGCTTTTCCAGTTGAGTGTTTTCTGCTTCTTTATATTTAAATCTTTGACTTGATCCTTGCGTTCTTCTGATCTGCTGTTAGCTCTCTGTATATATATATTTTTTAATTTCAGTCAGTGTATGTTTAATTTCTAGTTGGTCCTTTCTCATCTCCTCTTGAGTCTTGCTAAATTTATCTATCTTTTCTAGGAAATTCTTAAAAAACCTTATAACTGTGGTTTTGAACTCTATATCTAGTCATTTGTTTTACTCCATTTCTTTTGTTTGTAATCTATTCCTTTGTCTCTGCATTTTCACTGCTTCCCTGAGTTGGTATTGGTGTGCTATTTGTCCTATATGGCCCAGTAGCTCCATCTCCCCAATTGCCTGCAGTGGATTCTCTTGAACCTCATTGTGGATTGTATGCACAGCCTTGTTGTAGTTAAGTCTTGGTTGTTGTTGGTATCACTGGGGTAATTGACCTCCAAGCCAAATGGTTGTGAGAATTAGCTGTGCCAACACCAGGAGAACTTCTGTGCTGGACTCTGCCTTAAGACTTGCAAGATTGCAAAAGCCTCTGTACTAGGCTTGGATGGGGCAGAGTCTCAGAGCTGAGCAGACAGCCTTGGCTTCCAGTTTCAATGTTCCTTGGTAATCGCTGCAGCTCTCTCTGTGTGCAGGCACACATGCCTCCAGATCTCTGACTTTCTGGCTCCCCTGAGTTTCTGTGCACTCCAGGGACCCATATGAGTCTGGGTCCCCACGGTCTCGCCCAAAACTGGGGTTCAGTGCAGTCCAATCTGGAGTTCAGTACAGTTGGGAGGTTCTGTCTTCCTCCCACTAGAGAAAGCCAGTGGCACAACAGCCGTCAGCCCTCTGTGTGCACATTTTCGCACACTCCTCTAGACCTCTGTCTTTCACTGCTCCCCTAAGTTTCTCTGCACTCCTCCCTTTTCACAACAGTCCAGACTCTCCTATATGAGTTTCACCTGGAACTGGGGTTCATTTCAGTCAGAAGTGGAGTTCAGTACACTTTGGAGTTTCTGTCTCCCTCCAACTAAAGGAAGCCAGCCAGTCACTCTGCCCCATCCTCTCCACGTGCGCGTCTTTATACCTCAGCTTTTTGCTTCTCCTCTCAGTCTCCATGAGCCCCACTCTTTCCTTCTAGTTTTAGAATTTCCACTCAGCCAGCTTTCCTGTGGTTCTGGATGATGTCCGTTCTGTCTTTTAGTTGTAGTTTTGAAATTGTTGTGTGAGGCAGCAGTGTAGGTGTTTACCTATGCTGCCATCTTGGTTTCTCTCCTGAGCAATTCTAATGATGACATTTTAAAACCAGATTTCAGCAGAGTCAACAGAGAAGTAAAACTGAACCAAGGCATAAGGATAGCCATCTCACTTCAATGCATCTTGGTTGCAACATTGTGGCTCTATATAACTAACTTATTGAACTATTGCTTTTTATTAAGAGTAAGTCACATATGCCTATGTATCTCTTTATATAGAAGTCTAAGCCACCATCCAACCATTCAACCATCAGGTCAATAGCTATGATGCTCAATGACCACCAGGGAGCAGACATCCCAACTGGTAGCTATGTTGCACAATGACCACCAGGGGGCAGATGGTCAACACAGGAGGAGCCGAGCTGTAGTGACTTGGCAGCTAAGATTCTCAGGTGACACACCCAGAACCTGAGAGGAAGGAGCCTGATTCCAGTGTGTCACCTGAGAACTGCCCTCTTGCAATCCAGAACCCCTCAGGGGATGCTGGAGAGCCATTTTCGGCCTGATCCTTGCAGGCCAGGCTGAGGGACCCCCACTACTGCAGGAATCCATGCCTCTAGTAATTTATATAAGAAAAAACAAGTCAAGATAGACTTTTTCTTTCACGTGTCTTTGGGATTGATTATCCAATAAACATATAATTATGAAGAAGACACAGTGCTTAATAACTGGTAAATACTAAAGTAATAACTCAACATAAGCTTGGAAAATAAATGAAAAAGATGGAGAAAAGTAAAAAGATAGAGAGGAGGAAAGGAGGGGGGAAAAAGGAATTGGGAGTGAAGAAAAGAAAAATAAAAATGTTTATATATATGTCTTTTCATTTCCCACAATGAAAACAGTTTCTCAGAAAAAAAAAATCGTACTGATATTACTTTCTATTGGCACACTCCACTGGAATACGTCCTTTCTCCCAAATATTAAATATTGATATAAATGTTATATTTTGATATTTCCACAGCCTTCTTCTACTTTAATTTATCCAACTCCTCGAACTCACACAGACCTGTAATTGGTCCTGAAATTAGAAATTACCAGTATTTGGTTTATTGTCTCAAGAAATTGAGGTTAAAGAACATACTTGTATAAATCAACTATTGTATCAAAAATTAACAAAGTAGAAAAAATAAAACATTATTTGACACAAGAAAAGAAATTATAAAGTTCCTTGGGAAGAAGAATGGAGAGAAAACAGCTGTGAATATTTAACAGAAGAGATGATGCCTGATCTAGGTCTTGAAGAATCAATAGAGATACAAAAGGCAGGTGATAGAGACAAAGTCTTGGAGGTTGAGGAAGTAAATGAGAAAGTATGACAACCTGAAGTAGCAAGGTGTGCCCAGGGTCCTATGATGGAAATTGAGTTGGAATTTAGGAGAAAATGAAAGATGAGTTGGGTGAGGAGACAAAGACCAAATCATAGAGGGACTTGGACAGCACACATGGATGATAATGATTTATTTTGTAGCCAGTGAATTTGAAGCATAGAAGTAAAATAATATGGCTTTAATTTTTTTTAAAGCTAACTACCAACAATTTGGAAGACAGACTTGGAGAAACCACAGGGAGAAAGATCAATGAGGAAATCCTTAAAATAGTCCAGAAGAGAGATGATCAAGACCTGACATAACACAGTAGTCTGGGAATGGAGACAGGTTGACAGATTGAGAGATGTTACGTTAGGAGAACCCATAATATCCAGTAACAAGATGGGTATGAGAGATTAAGTACTGGCAGAAAAAGAGACGGTTATAATTATGTCCAGATTTTTGGTATACACATAAGAGTAAAAGCAAGCCTGGGAGAAAGATAATAATTTTGGTTTTAAATGTGTTGAATTTTCCTGTGGGATATCTTGTTAATTAATAGCAGGGAGAAAAAATATATATATACATACACACACACAGAGAGAGAGAGAGAGAGAGAGAGAGAGAGAGAGAGAGAGAGAGAGAGAAGGAAAGAAGCCTGAATGGAGATGTTGATTTGCAGTCATCAGCATCTAGGTAGCACTGGATGCAGTGAGCATTGAAAAGTTTCCTGGGGTGTGTGGGAATTGTGAACTAAGAAAACCAGAGTGAGTAAGTATGAACTAAGGAAAACCAACATTAATTAGTAAACAAAGGAAGAAGGGATTGGGAATGTGAGAAAGCAACTGAAATGCAAAGGGGAATCAGGAGAAGTTAGTACAGGAAAGATTTTTATGGAAAAGGGAGTGACATAGAAAGTGAAATGTCAATGTTAATATTGGTGAAGAAAGTAAATAATCGATTCTCAGGTTTTAGTGAACTTGCATCTTCAGTCTGATAGTGAATATGCTTTTAAATTATATAAAATTTTAATATGCAAATGAGAGAAGGAGAGTGAGAAAAAGAAGAAAATTTCTAGGTTTGAACATACTAATTCATTCTGTGTAAATCACATTCTATAATATCTAGCAGGAAAATGTGCTTTTGACAGGTCTGGACAAGTTGAATTTGTTTGGCTTCCTCTCTTCTACTAACTTGCTTAACTGATTTATGTTTTTGCTATTTGAAGTCTATCTCTATTCTTTTTTTTCTTTATTGATTAATGTATTACATATGTGTTCTTATCACCCCATTGTCCCCTTATTCCCCCCATTCACACTCTTATACCCCTATGTCCATTGATTAGGCTTATATGCATGCATACAAGTCCTTCTGTTAATCTCTCCCCCTCTATCGCTATTACTCTTTATCAGTTTTAGTTGGATTTCCAATCTCCAATAGGCAGCAGAATGAAAGAGATTCTAAAGTTGGCACTTATGACTTTTTATTCACTCAAAATAATAAAAAAGATAATTCCTCTTATAATTTATGCCATGTGAAAATAAAAAACCAATTGCCTTGGTCACCAATCTTGCTAAGTTAGATAGAGATGTATTTCTGTGTTATTAGGTGGGATCAAGATGTTTGTTCAATCTCTATCCCTCAACCTGTGGCAAGTTAAGACTTACTGATATTATGAAGGTCTTAGGCCAAGTTAATATCATAGAAAAGTTAAACCACACTACTGCTCTGAAACACAAGAACCAATTATAAATCGCATTATCTCCCTCCTCCCATACTCATTAAAGTTCATCATATGCAAACTTGAAATGCACCTGGTATCAGAATTACCTTGAGAAGAAGGGAGATGAATTATGTTACCTTGCATATACATTGTAATTCACTATAAAATGTCATTCAGAGTTCACTTGCTCAACTCCATCAGACCTCCAAATACAGTGCAGTATGAAACAAGAGCATGGAGTTAAGAGAGGATAGGAGCTAAACCTGCAAGTGGATTGATGTAAGCTAAGGGGAAAAGCAGAGAAGCAGACACTCAGAAGACCAAAGGGGCATAACTATTTGTAGGTGGCAACTTAGACAAGCAGGGAGAGTAGTTTCTGACAGCCATGGCCCTATGGAGACTTATGAACATCCTAGGCAGAGTAAGTTCTTGGTGTCCCTTGAAAGTGGTATCTTTAAATCTCTATTAAATATCTGTGTTGAGGGTAGAAATAAACTAATTTTCTACTAGCAAAAATATTTAATCTTTCAAATGAAGAAATAATTATATGCACCTAAGTACAGTAACATTTGATTATGAATTGCCCTATAATGCTGTTCAATAGACAAATATTTGAAAGATCCATAAAATAGTTTAAAACAAATAATAAATAAATAACTTATTCATGACACATTGTAGCAAGTCAAGCCTAGTTTGGTTTCAAAATTTCACTTGATACCATGTGCCACGTAAAAGGCTCCCTGATAATAATTAACAAAATATCACAGAGGAAAATTCACATTTAAAACTAAAATTACTATTTCAAGGCATGTAGAATCACCACTTGTGGCTCCTACTTGTGCATTCAAAAATTATTTGCCAAAGGTCTGGGCAGAAAAAAAACTTTCAAAATTTTTCATTAGGTGGTTGTATTCCAATTACATTTCACTTGTTATATAAAAGTCACATGACAATTTCAGTTTATTGGCATCCTATTTCTGATTGATTCAGTGAAGCTTAACTCACATTAGTTATTGCCCCATCCAGTGTCCTAAAAGCCCTGTACTTCAATTCAACCTAGTGATCAAATGGGCAGAGATGACAAATCAAGATCTCAGAGTACCAGGTCCCAGAAATACACATGAGTGGCCTTGGTGTTGAAGAAAACTGTTACCAGATGTGGCTAGCACACTGTAATTAACTTTCTCCAGTGAGTCATGCCCTTGTATAATTCTCTCCCCCTGAATCCTGGCAGAACCTATGCCTTGGTTCGAACAAGAGAATATGGCAAAAGTGATAAAATATCATTCCCATGATTATGTTACATTATATAAGATAGTGTAAATAAATTGGAGCAGGAGACAACCTCTTTGCTGGCTTTGAAGTCAGCTGTCATGTTGAGAGAGTGTCTAGGGAAGGTCATGTGACAAAGAACTGGCAATGACCTTTAAGAACTGAGAGTAGCTCCTAGCCAAAACAGCCAATAAGAAAACTGTGATCTCAGCCCAACAGACAAATTCTCCCAACAACCTTGGAGAACTGAAAGTAGATATTTTCCAAGTTCAGCTTCTGATGAGAACACTGGCCTGACCAGCACTTAGATTGTAACCTGGTAAGGCCCTGAAGTAAAAAGCACAGCTAAGTTGTGACTAGACTTCTGACCTACCGAAAGTCTGAGATAATATGTGTATTGTTCTAAGCTGCTAAGTTTGCAGTAATTCATTACACAGCATAAAGAACTAATGTACTAGGAGCAACATTCAGCTACTTCTCAACACTTTATTCATTGGTAGAAGTGTAGAACATTCCAGAGCAAGGAAGTTTCAAGGTCTAGATGATTGGCATTGAATGACTGGCAGAACACCATAACACTAATTTAGGCAAAGCTGTATGTGTGTGTTTGAAAGTGTGCCTGTGGAAGGGATGGAGTGGATAGGGGAGGGATGAGGCATACATTTGGTAATAACTCAGCACAAGGTAAGAGTTGACAAGAACCAGAGTGGAGGGCTTAGAGGTTGGGATTAGCTGGGTCTGTAAATAGGGTGTTTACTTATAGGGGGATTACCATAGCCACCACTGAAAATTGGGCAGGGAGTTTCTATACATGTTTTGATTTGGAGCAAGGACACTCTCCTATTCAAAACAACTTTGAGTGGCTGAAATCTTACCACCAAGTATACATTCCTGTTGAAAAGCATTGCCTTTCATATTATTAATTATATCAAACTCCATGGAATAATATAGTTATTGGATCAGGTTTCTTAAGGAGAGCTCTGTTTAGCTGGTGATGAAGGACCTTCTAAAAAGAAAGAGAGAGAGAGAGAGAGAGAGAGAGAGAGAGAGAGAGAGAGAGAGAGAGAGATTGAGAGAGAAAACAAACACAAACTTTGACCATTTCATAAAATTAATAGTGACTTTCTTTTCCCCCAAACAGCATGATTTTTGGACTTAGAATTGGAATAAAACACTAGTTTCTTTAAGATTTTTTTACTTTATTTAGGCAACCTGCTGAACTTCTCTAAGCTTCAGTCTACTAATTTGGAAAATAAAGTTAGTAATAACTACTTCTGATTGTCATAGTAACAATGAGGAGACAAAAATGCAAAAATGCAATGATTTAATTATCTTTGCCATTGTACAAAAGCATAAACTGAAGTGTTATAAAAGTACAATAGCCTAGACACTTTAAAACTTCATTTTGGAATCAGCCTGGGAGAAGTTAAATCCTGGCTCAATGGTTTATTATTTTTGTGACCATTTGGTAGTTTCTTAACGCTCTAAGTATTTCTTCATCTAAAAGGCACGGAGCCCAGCCAGGTGTGGCTCAGCAGTTGAGTGTCGACCCAGGAACCAAGAGGTCACTGGTTCGATTCACAGTCAGGGCATATCCCTAGGTTGCAGACTCAATCCCCAGTGGAGGTCATGCAGGAGGCAACTGATCAATTATTCTCTCTCATCATTGATATTTATATATTTCTCTCCTTCCCCTTTCCTCTCTGAAATCAATAAAAATATTTTTTAAAAGGCATGGAAATACTAATTACTTCACTGTGTTAGGGAAATATTAAGTGAGACAACATGTAAAATGATTAAATTTTTCCTTAAATAGTAGGTTACTCCATTGTCTGATTATGATTGCTCAGCCATGGAGCTAGCTACTATTTTCTGATTGGGGTGATAACTTCCCATGTGCCCTTTCATCCTTATTTCATTGCTCCTGACACTTCTAATTGGAATGGTTAAAGATTTATGGAATCCTTATTTATATAACTCTATTAATACAACTAGAATTTCCAGGCAAAGCTCTTCAATAAGTGTTTGTTGTGTTGAATTGAACCCAAATTTGCAGATTGATGATGAATTTATGGATGCAGACCATAGGTTTCCTCCAAGTAATTCTGCTTGGCCTCAGCGATATCTTCATGACCATTGTGTATGTAGATATACTTTCAGTGGGTGAGATGAGACCTTTTAGGCTAATAACAGAGGTTGATTTAGTGAAGAATGCTAGCTTTAGGGTCAGCCTGGCTCAAATAGCACCGAATACAGTGGGTACTACTATATGCTTGGAATTATGTTGCAACCCTTCCCAGTTTCATCTGTCACCCTCTATATTACTGCATACCAAGCACATCAGAACAAGATATTTATACTCTAAGTTGTCTATGCCATAAAAGTAATGTATAGAAGATCAATGTAACTATAAGTTAGTCATATAGGGTGGTTTTGGAAAACTTTTCATGGATATAAGTGTGACTTTAATAGGCGAAGATTGTTGATTCATAAAATGACACTTAAATTACATTAGAATGTCTTGGACAACTTATAGGAAACAAGCTGATATTTGGCCAGCTAAAGTCATAGACACATTGCTTAAAGGTTATTTAAAGTGATACTTTTATATCCTGGCCTCTACAGAACAATGCAACTAAAATATCCCATATATACTGAGTTGTCTATTCTACTTTAATGGGTCTACCTGGAAGAATAGTTTACAATTTCCCTTTGCCAACACTTTCTTGGATATCATAAAGATTAGTACATTAACATTTTCAAGTTTTCTATGTGATGCTGTTTTGAAGATTCAGAAATGCTGCAGCACTAACAGCCTATGGTCCAGTGTAATTGAACACTTTGATCATTATTCACTAAGGCCTAGGTACTAATGTAAGTAAGCCTTTGCAAATACCAACTCATTTGATCTCATATAATCATCCTATGAGTTAGCTATTGTTGTTGTGGTGGTTGTTATTATCTTCATTTTACACTTGAGGAAACTGGAGCAAAGACATATTATATAACGTACCCAAGGTCACATAGCTAATTAGCAGCAAAGCCAATATCAAACCAGATTTATGATCGTAACTATACTCTACCCTCAACACAGAAATATCCCAGACTGGGAGTTAAAGGAACTAAATTTGAATCTCAACTTTATCACTAATTAGCTATATAAAATATTTCTAACTTTATTACTTCCTCATTGTACTTAACGAATAATATCCATATCATAAGGTTGGGAAAATGACATAAATATATGTAAAGTCTTCTTGCACCATGGCTAACTCATAATAAGTGTCAATTAATATCATTTTTACCTAAATTTGATGCTTTTTGAGTTTTCCTTAGAATTCCCATTATCTTACAAATAAATTATTGAGATCTGTGATGCTTTCAGTAATAATCCCATTAACACCTGAGAGTACTTTAATCAATTAACTCTAGTCAAGAACAGAGTGTTGAGATGCATTGTAAACAAAGACAAGCATACTTGAGTGGACCTTGTGCACAAAGTCAATTTGAGGGCACTGAGCAGCCCTAGGCTGGTGGCTGTGGAGCTGTCTGGGCAGCCAGAGGTCCCTGTGAGCTAAAGGGTGGATGACAAGAGAGAAAGAGTGCCAAAGAGAGCGAGTAAAGGCCTGAACCCATTTTACTGAGGGCAGAGCTTCTTTAATGTCTGCAGTTTATGTCAGAGACTGATGCCACTTTTGAGTTGGAAGTATTCAGCTACTATCATGCCAACAGAGGGATTGCCACAAAAGATGTCTCCTGTGTCTTCCCAAAGACATTAATGATGACAAAGCCTTTGAACTATTTGAGTACTTTTCCCGATTTTTGGTATAGGCATGCAAAGGAAATGTCAGATAGTGATGTTCAAACACCTGCAATTCCCTCTGGGCTCTGTGTGGGCTCAGCAGCTCAGCCAAGGAGCAAGTGCTGCACCACCTCACTTGGCACTGAGCTTGGGGAACACTATACTGGACAGAGACTGCTTTTTAGGCAGACAGAACACAGGTTCATTTCATAATGGGTATGCCAAGCATTTCCACACAGCGATGAATAGAGGTATAATTAAGGCACCACAGGTCAAAGATTTTTCCTGTAATATTTAATGGCAAGTGACAAACCACATGGCATGTTCTTAACCATTACATACTGAGCCTCATAGAGAACCAGTACGTTTATACCAACATTCCACATCAGAAGAGAAAATTCTTATTTAGACATTCCTCAGTACTTTCATCCAAGGCCAGAATGGGTCACATGACCCCGTCTCCACTGCCAGGAAGACTTGGAAATAGTAGTCATATTTTCTCATAACCAGAGTGGAAATAAGTAAGAGAGATGGAATTGGAAATGAACATTGTGCTAGCTAACTCACACAACCTGCCCAGGTAGGTATGATTGTCATCCCCATGACATAGCTAAGGAAACTGAGTCCTGGACAGGTTAAATAAGTTGCACATGAGCTTACAGCTTACAGGTTGTGAGGCAGAATTTGAATGACAGCACTCTGTCCAGAGTCTGGGTACTGAGCACTATATTTTGCTTCATCTCCAAACTAGGTCACCCAGTAATTCTCCCTGAGAGCACCCTCTACCTTCCCCTGATGGCTCTAATCATCATTTACAATCATGTATTTATTTGGAGTAATTATTTGTTTAATATCTGCCTGCCCAATTAGATAACAATCTCTGTGAGAGCTGAAACATTTTTTTGTTATGTTTACCCCTGCACATGCAACAATGTGTGTGTTTTCTCACAGATAGCTCGTCAATTAATGAATGAGTGAACTCAAATAACATGCAATTTGATGCTAACCCTATGCTAATCAAGAACTTCAGGAGCTCAGAGCAGAAGAGTACTCATGAACTAAATAGAGGGCAGAGTAGGCTGCAAGATCATTGCTAAGCTGGGTCTGAAAGAATTAATTTGGATTTGAGCAACTGGAAGTGAGATGAAGAAGCCCAAGGTAAAAAGAGACAAGTGTGCTTGTAAAATAAAAAATTGACCAACTTGATAAAATTAGAGATTAATGTATTGAACAATTTATGGAGAATCTTGAAAAAGGGTAGAGGTTCTAATGTTAATTAAAACAGAGAAGTTTTTGTGAATGTTAAGTAAAATTAACAGTGATTGCTCTGGTAGTTTTATGGATTTGACTGGAGGCCATTAAGAGTTGTCTCAGTAGCTTAAGCAAAAGGAACACTGGAGAAGTAAGTGGACCACAGCACTGGCATTGAAGAGTGAAGATAGAGAAGCAATCATGCCAGAGCAGATACTAGTGGGACTTGAGTCTATGAGGAATGTGTAGAAAATAGATTTAAACCAACTCCAGGTGTTTGATTTGGTGGGAGTAGTTGAGCACAGGTTAGAAATGAATTGAAGAAGGGTTATGAAGCCAACTGCAAGTTTGAAGAAACTGAAAAATATCCAAACAAAAAGGTATTGAGGGGGTTGGATGTAGATAACTGAATATTGTTTTTTTTTTTAAATGATAAAGACTGGATATATAGTTGGATGTGAACAAAGAGAATGCATTAAGAAAGAAACAAATTCAGTTTTGGGTCATGTGATTAATTCAGGTTGAGATGGTAAAAGGACTCAATCATTTCTATTTTCTGCCTTCCCCTGCCCCGTGACCAGCAATGTCAACCCGAGTCCCTGAATGATCTATGGAACAGAACTCATCCCCTCCTCCAAATTAACCCATATAAAATATGTGGTATAAACAATAAATAAACCTTTATTGTGTTAAGTCACTGGTGGTTCTTATTTAATTTTTCATCATAGTATCCTAGCCTATCTTAACATAATCAGAAACCCATAGCCTGAACTAAGGCAATAGGTCTCAATGACAGGTAAAAATTTGAGATGCAATGCCCATAAAGTAGTACAAAGTAACATGTAAAGTTTGTGAATGGAAAGGATGAAATTGCCATTATGGAAAAGTTAGACTAATATTCTCCTATACACAACAGATGAACAATGAGCTCAAAACCTTGACTTACCTTAGTATTTTTCATCAACATTGATAAGACATGTTTTTTGGAAGGAATTAGAAGGCAAAGTTAATTATTGATTACTCATGTTAAATGTTTATAAACAAAAATGTGAAATTTTCCATGTGAATATAAATTGCAAACAAGCACAAATAATTTAAATGTTAATTTAATATTGAAAAATAAAATGAATATATCATTTGGTAACTAATACAATCTTCATAAGTTTTTGTCTTTATTTTATTTTTAGTATTAACTATTAGCATTATGTCTTACTAGTGATTAGTATTTGTTGAATGAATATATGAATAAATGCATATGTAAAAGAATAAATAGAAGATTGAAAATGGCTAAAATAATTACATAGTTAAAAACCTATGTAAGGATTTATGTATGTATTTCATTTTTCCAGGGAGCAACAATCTAGAATATCTGTTTTCTAAATTAAGCGTGTCAAGAAAAATATGTAAAAGTCAATATGTAGAATTAAAGTGATTTTGTAATTTATGCAATTTTCTAGCATCTTAAATGAGTTTTGACCTATCTATCTGTAATAACAAAATAATTTGACTCATTAATACCATAAGGGCAAATGGTTAGATAAATGAAAAGTGGTGAATCTATAGATTTTTCTATAATTATATTGAATGATTTTTTATATTTAGTATATATTTTTATAAGAGCAACATAAAAATAGTTACAGAACTATGTTGTCACAAAAAGTCAGGATAAAGTAGGAGGAGAGAAATTATCCATCTATAAATATCAGGAAGAATTTGCTGACAGTGGTAGATAGATTGAGAAAGGATGTAATCTGCAGACATATAATATTAGACTAGACAAAGAATTAAAACATTCATCACTGAAAATCATCCTTCACCTACAGAAATGTAAAATAGCCAACATAATGAAGAGTAGTGATATACACTATTTGAGTACTAGGTGAGACCAGCCAAGGCAAGGACAATATTTCCATTTTATTTCTCATGCGATGTAAGACCCAAGATTGTCACAAATAGAAAATTATCATGAACCTAAAAAACAAAACATATATTCTTGGGTTTGTGTCTAGTCTATGCAACTTACCCATGTTTCTTACTGACATACAAAAGTCAGACAAAGAATCAAGGCACTGAATATATGTATCTGTTAGTATGCAAATGACCTGTGAATCACAGAATGCAATGTGCAATGGGATCCTCTGGTAATTTTTGTGGGAAATAGATAAAATTGTCTACCCATTCTGATGAGCTGCCCCTCCACTTATTTACTTATTTTATTAATTCTACAAATATTTATTAAATGCCTACTATATACTAGGCATTGTCCTAGAAACCAGATAGTGTCTGGTCTCTTAGTACATATAATCTAGTAATTGATGGAATAGGCATAAAATAATTTATTGCTAAGTTATAATTTTCTATTAATTGTCCATCTTCCACATGAAGTAAGACATTTTTAGGTGAGAACAATGCCTTATTTATCTTGACACTTTCAGAAACTAGCAGAGTGCATGACACCTAGTGGAAATACAAGCATGCAAAAACTGCGACATAACTGAGTGAGTCAAAGGAAGAATGTAAGAAGGAAGCTTGGTGGAAAGGGAAGAATATGGATGATAAAGGTAAGTGATTTGGGTTAAAAGAGTATGTTTTCAAGTTAAGAGAATGCCAGTAGTTCGTCAGTTAAAATTAGACCTTGAGAAATCAAAACTTCAGAAAAAGTATCTATTTCCATCAAAAGTTAGCATATATGGTTTTAGAAAAATGATTTATTTTCATCAAAGACCAAATATATACTTTACTTACACTTCAAGCTGAGTTTCAGGAAACGAATACTTCATTCCAAGCTTCATGCTAAAATTATCTCATATGCAGGAAACATGTAATATTTGTGTACCTAATTTTTTCTTTTTATTATATTTTCTTTTTATTTTATTTTTTAAATTATCTCTTTATTATTCAGATTATTACATTTGTTTCTCTTTTTTCCCCTCCATAGTACCCTTCCACCCAACTCCCACCTTTCCCTCTGCCCTTACCTTCCTCCCATAGACCTCATGCACAGGTGTATGATTTTTGTCCAGTCTCTCCCTGTACACCCCTCACCCTTTTCCCCCCTGAGAATTATCAGTCCACTCCCTTTCTGTGCTCCTGATTCTATTATATTCACCAGTTTATTCTGTTGATTAAATTTTTAATTAAATTAATTTTTAGATTCATTTGTTGATACATATGTATTTGTTGTTCATAACTTTTTTTCTTTTATCTTTTTCTCCTTCCTCTTCTAAAAGAGTACCTTTCAGCATTTCATATAATACTGGTTTGGAGTTGATGAACTCCTTTAGCTTTTTCTTATCTGTGAAGCTCTTTATCTGCCCTTCAATTCTGAATGATAGCTTTGCTGGATAGATTATTCTTGGTTGTAGGTTCTTGCTATTCATCACGTTGAATATTTCTTGCCACTCCCATCTGGCCTGCATCCTTTCTGTTGAGAAATCAGCTTACAGTCGTATGGGTGCTCCCTTGTAGGTAATGAACTGTTTTTCTCTTCCTACTTTTAATACTTTCTCTTTGTCTTTTGCTCTTGGTATTTTACTTATGATGTGTCTTGGTGTGGTCCTCTTTGGATTCCTTTTATATGGGGTTCTGTGTGCTTCCTGGACTTTTAAGTCTATTTCTTTTACCAGATGTGGGAAGTTTTCAGTCATTATTTCTTTAAATAGGTTTTCAGTATCTTGCTCTCTCTCTTCTTCTGGCACCCCCACAATTCTGATGTTGGTACGCTTGAAGCTGTCCCAGAGGCTCCTTACATTATCTTCACAGTTTTGGATTCTTTTCTCTTCTTGCTTTTTCAGTTGAGTGTTTTCTGTTTCTTTATATTTCAAATTTTTGCCTTGATTCTTGCCTTTTTCTCGTCTGCTGTTAGGACTCTGTATAATATTTTTTATTTCAATCAGTGTCTGTTTAATTTCTAGTTGGTCCTCTTTCATCTCTAGTTGGACCTTTTCCATCTCTAGTTGGTCCTTTTCCATCTTTAGTTGGTCCTTTTTCATCTCCTCTTGGCTCTCGCTAACTTTATCCAACTTTTCTAGGATATTCTTGAAAAACCTTATAAGCGTGGTTTTGAACTCTATATCCAGTCATTTGTTTTCCTCCATTTCTTTTGTTTGTGATCCCTTCCCTTGTCTCAGCATTTTCACTATGCCGGGACAACTTCTGTGTTGGATTCAGCCTTATGATAGCAGACTTGCAAAACTGCAGAAGCCTCTCTGTTGAGCTTGGGATGGGTGGAGTCTCAGGGATTAAGGGACTGCCTTGCCTTCCAGTCGGCCCCGCCCTCCATGGCCCCTGAGTCTTACGTAATTGGGTAATCCCTGGAGTGGTCCTTTTGTGCGCACACAGTGCCTCTAGACTGCTACCTTTCCAGCTCCCCTGTGCTCCAGGACCACACGAGTCCAGGTCCCCAGGGTTTCACCCGAAACAGGGGCTTAGTGGAATCAGAAGTGAAATAGTTGGGAGGGTCTGTCTCCTGCTCACTGGAGAAAGCCAGCGGCACAATCAGCATTCTGTCCTCTGCGCAGTGCCGTGCGCACCACCAGCCCTCTGATGTTTTGCAACTCCCCTAAATTTCTGTGTACCTCTCCCTTTTCACAGTCCAAACTCCCCCCATATGATTTTCAGCTGGATCTGGGGTTTAGTGTTGTAAGATAAGGGGTTCAATGCCTTTGAGAGTCTCCGTTTCCCTCCTGCCAGAGAAAACCATGCAGGTACTTCGGCACCCACTCTCTCCACGCGTGTATCTCCGTACCTCAGCTTTTTGCAGCTCCTCTGGGTCTCCATGAGCCCCTCTCTTTCCCTCTAGTTGTACAATTTCCACTCAGCCAGCTTTCCTGTGGTTCTAGATGATGTCCATTCTGTCTTTTAGTTGTAGTTTTGAAATTGTTGTGTGAGGCAGCAGTGTAGGTGTTTACCTATGCTGCCACCTTGGATTCTCTCCTACCTAAATTTTTCCACTTATAAACAGTAATAATATTCCTAGTCATAGGTATATAGGATTAATTAAAACATGCAAAACACTTCAGTTGAAAAACACTAATTTTTTACAGGAGCTCAACTGGTATATGCATTTTGTATTGAGGAATATGATGCAGATATAATGGTGGGTAGACTCAGGAGAGAGTTACCAGTAGACAGAGTGACTCTTGTAAAGAAATACAATTTAATTTCCTCCCCAACAGCTGAAAATATTGGTCTTATATGAACCTGTCACTTCATGACCTAAGAAAGCAGGAGTTCTCAGCCATTTCCCAGACTCAGTCTCCTATCTCAGAAAATGTAGGACCTTGGCCAAGCCACCCTAAGCAGCCACAAAGAGGTCATTTGTTTCAAGCCCACTGAAATATAATTATAAACACACCATAACATTTCCACAACTTTGACCTAAAACATTGATTATGTATTTCTAAAATTACTCTGTGATGTGTATTTACTACATTTCTAATGACATCTTCTTATGTATTGAACATGCAATGCTTATTGGAGAACCGCATCCTCATCCTGTACAAGAATCCAAAAGCTACAGTTGCCACAGGGGAACAAACAGCGTTTAGGAAATCAATGAAGGAAGCCATAAAGGGTCATTTGGTCTAGTCCACTGCACTAAGCAGGTAAATAACTAATCCATCCAAGGCAAAATATGTTCTGGCAGAATCTAATTGATATCAACTATGTTAATATAGTGATGGTAATTATAGTAGCCTACATCTGTTGAGTGCTTACTCTGAGCCAGAGCTCAATTATTTTTCACATTATCTCATTTAATCCTCAAAACAATCATATAAGATAGGTACACTTTTTAATCTCCATTTTATTGATAAAGAAAATGTAGTACATATAAATCAGATGGACTCTGACTAATTTAATCAAGACTTGAAGAAGGATGGAGGAGGACAGGGCACAGCCCAGAGGTTGCTACAGAAAGGATGTTGATTCTAACCTCTGAAAGCTCTACCTCTAAATTCTCAACTTCAACACAACATCAGAAAAAATCTATATCTGACCCTGCACCTCATGTCATTTCCTCAAACTTCAGAGCTCTGGGGAGTGATTGACTCAGGTCAAGTGTTCCTATATTAGTTGGCAGGAGCCAGGAAAAGTATACATCAGTTCAACCCACTTATAACCACTTTGGGCTTTCTTAGTGGGACATATAATTTTCCTTTTTTTTTTTTTTTAATAATCCTCAGATTCCTCCAAAATAGGAAACCAATTTAGACAATGAATGTTACCTACATCACTCTCAACAGAATAAGGGCACTCTGATCTTTAGTCATTCCTATACACATAAACGTCTAACCTACTTATGCTGCAACCCTTCTATTCTCTTGATTCTGAGCCAAATGTCACCCAAAAAGACTGGTAGTATGGCTAACAACAGAAATAAAGCTTCAGCCACCTGTTGTAATCTTAATTATCAAATGAAAGAATTAAGATAAATTATTTTTCTGTCATTTTTTGCTGGATATTTTCTATTCCTCAGTCAACTGGTAATTTATTAAGAATGAATAATAGCATTGCTTCTACCTGGCCATTTCTATATTGGTGATTACTTTTAAGCTTAATGAATGATCTTATAGCAAATTAATTATTCATTTTTTAAATAATTTATGTTCCTCACTTTACAGATTTATTATTAACTGTTGGGACATATAAATGTTAACATAGGATGATGCCATCACCTAGCTTCATCAATAATGGATTGCTTTATTTTTTAATGATTTTTGTACTATTGATTGTAAATGGGTTTGACCTAAAGGGCCTTAAATTTTTTCCATTAAAAATGAAAGTAAGCAAAAAAATGTGGAATAAAGAACATTCATGCTTGACTGTACCCTTAGGATCTTCCTGAAATGAGCTTGATGGTACCAGCCTTATCTGCAATACCAAGCTCTACAATTATCTTTATCACAAACTCACTGTCTTACTCTGCTAAAATGAACCCACATTATAGGTGAAGTCTAAAAAAGAAAACAGTATTAGATAATAAGAAAAAGACCAGAAAACCTCCTAGTAAGTAATTATGTATTAAGTGCTTTGAAATAAAAAAGCATCATAAAAGTAAAGCTAGTTGACCAATGGGAAGAATAAAATACTTGGTAGCTATGAATTAAAAAAGCAGTCCCATTTATGATTAGATGTTTCACTGTGATAAAAGGTTGACTTCAATCAGCCAGAAAAGCTACTCATTTACTTACAGTATAGGTCTTTACTTCATTTTTCCTTTATTGCCATATACCTTTTTTTAAAAGGAAGATAGCAGGTAGTAAGTTTAAATTTAGCAGGTAGAAGTTCCTTTCATTTATTCATTAAGGCATCAAATATTTATGGAGCAAACATTTATAAGAAAGCATTGAGGTAAACCATGATGGAGGTATCAATACAGTAGTCTCTGTTCTCAGAAATCTTACAGTCTATTAGTAGAAATATAATATGTAAATAACCAAATAAGTAGTAAAGATATAATAGCATTATTAAAGACTCAAGTAAGAGCTAAGGAATTTAGAGAGGAAAATATTTTAATTCTGAGCAGGGTTTTCATTTTGATTTTTTAAATTAAAATCAAATTATATATTATATTGTGAATTGATATTTCTTCTCCTATAGAAACTATTTGAATCTGGGTTATGCATTAAGTTGTACTATAAAGCATTAGAAATGATCAATGTGGATAGATGGAAAATCACATAAATTCTAAGGGTCTTAAAAACAATTCTCAGAGGTGAAATCTTGTCTTACAATCCCTAAATAATGACTTCACACCACCACGTTATGGCATGTAAATCTTAGGAACGTAAGAGAAGGTTATAGATTGCTTGAAGTATTAAGAGAGCCAGGTGTCCTTAGATAGACCTTTCTATGTCTCAGTTTCTCAACTGTAACATCGGGGATTAAGCTCAGGATCTCTACAATCCTTTTAGAATCTCACATGCTGAGATTCTAAGCCTTTTCACATGGCCATTTTTCATGTGACCAATTTTCATTCCTTGTATAAATGTTGTTAGGTTACCAGTTCTCCAAAAAGAGACCATATAGAAGTAATTGGATCCCCATGGAAAAGCAATGCTCTCTCTATATGTCCCATGCCTCATAAAGAGTCTACTATGCACATTTGTGGATCCTATACAAAGTAATGGACGACTTGAAATCTCCTTATTTGCCTCAAATAAACACTTTTATTTCTTATTAGAGATACACAGATTATACTCATGTGCAAGCAGTTGACACAGAATAGAGAATATAATCTTAAAACACACCACTTCTTTTTTAAAAAAAATAAATTTCATTGATTTCAGATAGGAAAGGAGAGGGAGAAAGATAGAAACATCAATGATAAGGGAGATTCATTGATCAGCTGCCCCCTGCAAGTCCCACTGGGGACTGAGTCCACAACCCAGGCATTTGCCCTATCAGGAATCAAACCATTTCTTCTTGGTTCATAGATCTGATGCTCAAACACTGAACTGCGTCATTTGGGCCAACACACCACTTCTTGATGAAAATGATACTTATATACAAGGGATAGGTGAATATCAAAATAGCTGAAGGGGCAATTACATTTTAGTAAAAGGAATTTCAATATAAAATGTAAAATTCTATTTAATTATGTGACATATTCTATTCTCTCCAACAAATCCTCACACTATCGGCAAACTCTTTGTAAGTACTTATTATTTTGTTGTATATCTGATGCGGAAAACAGAGAGCTAAACCTCTTATTGAGTTGATGATGTGGAACAACACAG
Source organism: Lasiurus cinereus (assembly GCA_011751065.1). NCBI lineage: Eukaryota > Metazoa > Chordata > Mammalia > Chiroptera > Vespertilionidae > Lasiurus > Lasiurus cinereus. The sequence continues at coordinate 2,905,796 of JAAGEH010000392.1, forward strand.
CACAACAATATATGGAGTGGCCACGTGTTTTCAAGAAGCCTTTCTTCCTTCCTTCCTTCCTTCCTTCCTTCCTTCCTTCCTTCCTTCCTT
>JAAGEH010000392.1:2905895-3048924 GCA_011751065.1 Lasiurus cinereus
CTTCCTTCCTTCCTTCCTTCCTTCCTTCCTTCCTTCCTTCCTTCCTTCCTTCCTTTCTTCCTTTCTTTCTCTTCCTCCTTTCCAATTTGTATGCCTTTTATTTCTTCTTCTTGTCTGATTCCTGTGGCTAGAACTTTTAGGACTATGTTGAATAAGAGTGGTGAAAGAGGACATCCCTGTCTTGATCCTGTTCTTAGGGGAAGTGCTTTTATTTTGGGGGGTTGTTTTTTTTCCTATTCAATAAGACGTTGGCTTTAGGTTTGTCATATATGACCTTTATTCCCATTTTGCTGAGAGTTTATTTTTATCAAATATGGGTATTGGATTTTGTCAAATACTTTTCCTGCATCTATTGATATGATCATGTGATTTTTTTATTTCAATTTATGTGATGTATCACATTTACTGATTTGTAAATATTATACTAGTCTTGAATCCCCAGAATAAATCCTGAATTCGATTTGCTAACTTTGTTGGGGATTTTAGCATCTATATTCATCAGGGATATTGGCCTGTAATTCTCTTTCTTTGTAGTGTCTTTATCTGGATTTAGAATTAGGATAATGCTGACCTCTGAAAAAGATCTTGGGAGTGTTCAGTCCTCTTTAATTTTTTTGAACAGTTTGAGGAGGATAGGTTTTAGATCTTTGAATGTTTGGTAAAACTCCCATGTGAAACCATATAGGCCAGGCTTTTTGTTTACTGGGAGTTTTTTGTTTACTGCTTCTATTTCATCTGGTGTTATTAATCTATTCAGGTTTTCTGATTCTTCATGAATCAGTTTTTAGATATTATATTTGAGTTTGTCCACTTCATCCACGTTAACATGCTTGTTGGCATATAGTCGTTCAAAGTATTTTCTTACAATCATTTGTATTTCTGTGGTATCAGTTGTTTCTTGTCTTTCTGTTTTTTAATGAGTCTGACTAACCATTCATCAATCTTGTTTATATTTCAAAGAAACAGCTCTGAGTTTCATTGATTTCTTTTTGTCTCTATATCATTTATTTCTGCACTGATCTTCATTATTTCTTTCCACCTACTTACTTTGGGATTTTCCTGTTGTTCTCTTTCTAATTCTTTAAGTTGTAGGGTTACATAGCTTATTACCAATTTTTCTTGTTTTCTAATGCAGGCTTGTAGAGCTATAAACTTACCTCTTAGGACTGCTTTTGTTGTGTCACAGAGATTTGGGGTTTTTTTTGTGTTCATTTTCATTTTTTTCCAGGAAGTTTTTTATTTTTTTCTTGATCTCATCAGTAACCCATTCATTATTTAACAACATGCTATTTAGCCTCAATGTGTTTGAATTTTTTCATGTGTTTTTACTATAGCTGATTTCTAATTTCATTTGACTGTGATCTGAGAAGATGCTTGATATGATTTTAATCTTCCTGAACTTTCAGAGACTTGTTTTGTGTTCTAATATGTGATCTATCTTTGAGAATGTCCCATGTGCACTTGAGAAGAATGAATATTCAGGAAGTCTTTCAATAGCACTCATTAACTTCTACTTTCTACTTTATATTATGTACAGTCTTTGTTCTCTTACATTTAAACTACTAAAGGGAGGAACCTATGCCTGATTTATCTTATATCTTAATGTTGTCTGTACCATTGATAGTAATAAGATAGTAGGTACCCCCAAAATAGACATATATATATATATATATGTATATATATATATATATGCAAAGAGAAGTAATTAATTCCCTGTAAACAACCCAATCTAAATATATAATTCTCCTAAAATAGACTCTAGAGCTCTCAATCCTTTTGGTTGTTTTTGAAATTTGTCTTCTGTTTATATTTTATTGTATGTTTATTAGACTTGTCTATCAGATACTGATGTTTTAAGGCTTGGAGTGTTTCAGAGATAGACACTGATTGGAAGGACTTTGGATGCTGATGCATTACTGGTGATCTTCACACTAATAATACCACTTGTCTGAATAAGTAATACAATTAATGGCATGTTTATTGTTTATTTTTTCCCTAGCTCTTCTCTACTTCTGATAATATGGAAAACATTATTTTTGCTTGAAGGAAACAGGTTTACCTTTAATAAACTTGGAAATAAGTTTACCTTTAATTTTATAGGTTATGTAGGTTAAAGACATTTTTAAAAACTATATTAGTAATAAGGGAAAGACATAGTGATGATTTGACATATTGACAGAAGTTTTGATTCACATTTGGAACTTTTCTGTGCTCCAGGTTGATAGTAATTTATGAAGATGCTTAACAGCACATGTTTCTCTCAATCTGGGTTATCTACAAAAAAATATGTCTGTAAATTTCATTATCATTTCTCAGGAGACAGAAAATAAGCATGTATTAACTCCCTGATTTCTCTAGATCAAGATGAAGTTATCCTTCTTTCACCAAATTAGTCTGTTTATCCACTATCCCCAGGGACAACCAATAGTTTCTTGTAGAAGAACCACTTTTTTATTTCTCAGTTCTTGAGATGAATAGATCATTGGTCAAGAAAAACATTATTAATAGTGAAGTTAGAGTATGTCAGGCTTCATAATCAATTGACCAATATATTTTACTTGTTCTAGCTATGTAAAGAGGAAAGAAAAGGAAGAGGCATATCACTGAGATTTGTCCTGAACATTTAGGTCATAAACTTCTGTATTTTCTAAAGGTTGAGACAACAGACTAATGTGAGAGATGAACATCTGTATAAGAATTTAATTTGGAGAATGTTACAGAGTCATGATTTTAAAACTCACAATTCCATTTTGGTTAAGAGTAGAAACATAGGTAGATAAATGGCTCTTTTCTTTAAGAAAACATATTGATCATGATATTTCCATAATATAGAAGAAAAAAGAAGAAGGATTAAGTTTATTACAAAATAAAATATCTTTTCATTTTAAGATGGCAGTTTATTAACATCCATACTTCCTTCCCTCCAATTTTTTTATTAAATTAACATTAAGACCTTGAAGGTTAATGTACATAACAAAGGACTCTGGCAGGGTAAAAATCATACAAAGAGATGTCCAGAGCTATAATTCCCAAGTGTGTAGAGCACAGATTTCCTCAGGTAGAGGACATGTTATAAAGGATCAAAACAAAATTCTCTTACTCAGAAAAAAAAAGACTAGGATAAAAGGGTTAGCTACAGAAGCATTTTAAAACCCATTTAATTTCTCCACTGTAGCCCAGTCTAGCTAATCTGTCCCACCTAAGGCAGGAAGGTAAAACACAAGTGGGAGAATCCAAGATGGCAGCATAGGTGAGCATTTACACTGCTGCCTCACACAACAATTTCAAAACTACAACTAAAAGACAGAACGGACATCATCCAGAACCACAGGAAAGAAACATAACAGAAAGAAACTGAAAGGACCTGAAAAGAAAATGATTCCCCCTGTCTGTTGCCCTGTGAATAATTGCCACGTTTCCACTGGCTGAGTGGAAATTCTACAAATAGAAGGAAAGAGAGAGGCTCATGGAGACCCAGAGGAGCTGCAAAAAGTGAGGTACAGAGACGTGTGTGTGGAGAGAGCAGGTGCTGGATTGCCTGGCTGGCTTCCTCTGGCAGGAGGGAGATGGGAGACTTCCAGCTGCACTGAACCCCTTATCCTATGGCACTGAACCCCAGGTCTGACCGAAACTCATATGGGGGAGTTTGGACTGTGATGAGGGAGAAGTGCACGGAAATTTAGGAGAGCCACGAAAGGGCAGAAGTCTGCGGGCATACATACCACTGTGTGCAGAGGACAGACTGCTGATTGTGCCCCTGGCTTGTGAGCAGGAGATATATCCTACAGACTGCATCACTTCTAACTCCACTAAACCCCAGTTTCGGATGAGACCCTGGGGACCCAGACTCATATGGACCCGGAGTGCAGGGGAGCCAGAAAGGCAGTGGTCTAGAGGCACTGCGCTTGCACACAGGGATTACTCCAGCTATTACCAAGAGACACATGAGACCCAGGGGCCATGTAGAGTGGGGCCCACTGGATGGCAAGGCAGTTGTTAAGCCCTGAGACTCTACCCCTCCCAAGCTCAACAGAGAGGTTTTTGCAGTTTTGCAAATCTTGTATAATAAGGCTGAATCTAATACAGAAGTTCTCCTGGCATAGTGAAAATGTGGAGACAAAGGAAGAGATCACAAACAAAAGAAATGGAGGAAAACAAACAACTGGATATAGAGTTCAAAACCACAGTTATAAGGTTTTTCAAGAATTTCCTAGAAAAGATGAATAAATTAAGCAAGACCCCAGAGAAGATGAAAAAGGACGAACTAGAAATTAAACATACACTGACTGAAATAAAAAATATTATATAGAGACCTAACAACAGACGAGAGGAAGGCAAGAATCAAGTCAAAAATTTGAAATATAAAGAATTAGAAAACATGCAACTGGAAAAGCAAGAATAAAAAAGAATCCAAAAATGTGAAGATAATGTAAGGAGCCTCTGGGATAACTTCAAGTGTACCAATATCAGAATTGTGGGGGTGCCAGAAGAAGGGAGAGAGCAAGATACTGAAAAGCTATTTGAAGAAATAATGACTGAAAAGTTTCCCCACCTGGTGAAAGAAATAGACTTAGAAGTCTAGGAAGCACACAGAACCCCATATGAAAAGAATCCAAAGAGGACCACACCAAGACACATCATAATTAAAATGCCAAGAGCAAAAGAGAAAGAGAGAATATTAAAAGCAGCAAGAGAAAAACAGTTTATTACCTACAAGGGAGCACCCATACGACTGTCAGCTGATTTCTCAACAGAAACGATGCAGGCCAGACGGGAGTGGCAAGAAATATTCAACGTGATGTATAGCAAAAACCTACAACCAAGAATACTCTATCCAGCAAATCTATCATTCAGGATTAAAGGGCAGATAAATATCTTCACAAATAAGAAAAAGCTAGAGGAGTTCATCAACACCAAACCAGTATTATATGAAATGTTGAAATGTACTCTTTAAGAAGAGGAAGAAGAAAAAAATAAAAGATAAAAAATTATGAACAAATACATATCTATCAACAAATGAATCTAAAAATTAAGTGAATTAAAATTGATGAACAGAATAAACTGGTGAATATAATAGAATCAGGAGCACAGAAAGGGAGTGCACTTTTCCCCCACAGAAAGGGGGAAAAGGGTGAGGGAGATTCAGGGAGAGACTGGACAAAAATCCCACACCTATGAATGAGGTCAATGTGGGAGGCGGGGGTAAGGGTAGAGGGAGGGCTAGGAGCTGGGTGGAGGGGAGCTATGGAAGGGAAAAAAGAGAAACAAATGTAATAATCTGAACAATAAAGATTTAATTTAAAAAAAAGCACAAGTGAAATTCATAGTCTGAACTGAAAAGTACAAGTGAAGTTCATAGTCCAGAGTTATAAGTTTACTAAAAGATTAAAATAATAAGAGGATAAATGCTTTCTCTGCCCCCATACCTCAATACCAAATTGCTGAAGACCTCCTTACAGCAGTTTCTTTTACCAAGTGTATAGAACTTATTATAAAAAATAATTATCAGACATACTAAACAGCAAAACCACAGGTAGAAGAGATATGGCAAGCATCAGAACCAGACTCAGAAATGGCAGAGATGTTAGAATTATCAGATCAAGAATTTATTATTAATATGCTAAGGGCTCTAATGGATAAATCAGACAGCATGAAGAAATGATGGGCAATATAAGTAGAGAGATGGAAATGCTAAGAAAGAATGAAAAGGAAATGCTAGATATCAAAACAGTGAATCAGAAATAAAGAATATCTTAATTGGCTTATTAGTTAGCTTATACATGGAATCTCTGATTTTCAGGATCTCAACAGAAAATTCTGAAACTAAAAGGCCAATAAAACAAAGACTGAAAAACAAAAGATTAGTATATTCAAAACCTGTGGGACAACTAAAAATAGTGTAACATATATATGATGAAAATATCAGGAAGAGAAGAAAGGAACCGAATAAATATTTAAAATAATAATGACTGAGAATTTTCCCCAATTAATGTCAGACCTCAAATGACAGAGCCAGAATGCTGAGAAAACACCAAGCAGGATAAATTTCAAATTACAGAAAGTGAAAGATAAAATAACTACCTATTATTAAGAATTAAGAACAAATATTAAGAATTATTTCTGATTTCTCCTCTGAATCTAGATAAACAAGTTGTGAATGGAGAGAGTGAAATATTTAAGAGTCGAGAAGAAAAAAACACCAACCTATAATTCTGTACCCTGAGAAATTATCCTTCAAAAATGAAAGAAAAGTAAAAACTTTCTCAGACAAACAAAAATTGAATTTGTTGCCAAAAGACCTGCCTTGCAAGATATTTTAAAAGTTCTTTGAAAATGAGAAAAATGTGTCAGAAACTCAGATCTACATAAAAAGGGAAGAGTATCAGAAAAGGACTCTGTATATATAAAAAGCCTAAGCTATCATGACAACCTGTCAACCCAACAACTGGTCTACTGATTGCTATGACATGCAGTGACGACTAGGGGCAGACACTCAAAGCGGGAGCTGCCCCCTGGTGGTCAGTGCACTCCCACAGCCAACTTTCCATGGCTGGCCAACACCCCTGGGGCCCTCCCCATTGCCGGCTGGTCTCAATCGGCTCTGATTAAGACTCGGCTAGATGGCTCTGATCACCAGCCAGGTTGAGGGACCCCATCTACACGTGAATTTGTGCACTGGGCCTCTAGTAAATAAATAATAACTCATTGTTTCTAGAGACAATGAGTGGGTAATAAAGAATTCTGCATACCTAGACCCCCACATAACTAATTATTCAAAGGCTAAGAATGCATTCTAGTGGCAATCATTGTTATTTAAAAATACTGTGTTTAAATGTTGATCAGTCAAACTTGGAAAGCATGTAGAGGTATCTATTTTTTTACGTGACCTTTTTATTTCCCAGTCAGACTCATTTTAGCTATTAAATTTTATATGTTGTATACTAAAAAAGATTAAGTAATAATCAAAGATAACAAGTACAGCATATACATATTTAAGCCTGAAAGCAAGAAAGGACTAAGAAAAACAGATGTAAAAAAAAAAAACAGCTCTTAAAACAAGTTTCTACAGACAGAATAAAATTTCAGACCTAAGACATTTCCAAGAATTTAAATGAAATTAAAGAAAATACCAAGTCTATAAAATAAGAGATTACATTAGAGATATAAGGATTGAAGAAAGCAATGAGAAAACATTAGATTAGGCAATGAAAAACAATTTGGCAGAACTTAAGAGAGAAAATGCAAATAATAAAACTGTCTCAAAATGAAGCCCACATTGGAAGCCGCAAAACAGAATAAGAGGGACATAGAAGAAAATCTTAAAGAAGTAAAAAACCAATCAAAGAATTTCTATAGAAAATGACATGAATCTAGTACAGATTCAACCTAGGAATACTTGATATCTCAAAAAGGTGAAAAAAGAATAATGAAATAGATTTTTTAACTTATTTTTAATTTTAAAAATCTTCAGAAATTAAAGATGATTGAATCTGCAATTTAAGCCCAGCTGGCTTGACTCAATGGTTGAACATGGACCTATGAACCAGGAGGTTAGGGTTCAATTCTCAATCAGGGCACATACTTGGGTTGTAGGCTCAGTTCCCAGTGGGGAGCTTGCAAGGAGGCAGCAATCAATAGTTCTCTCTCATCGTTGATGTTTCTATCTCTCTCTCCCTCTTCCTTCCTCTCTGATATATATATATATATAATTTTTTTAAATGAACCTGCAATTTAAGAAGCACTTGGTGATTCAGGAAAAAATAAATTCTACTATATAATTAACAAACAGACCCAATAATAAAACTATTAGACTTAGCATATAAAGAAACAGTCTTGAAAATCAAAGCAAGGAAATCAAGACACATTAATGCGGAAAATAATCAGACAGTTCTCAGAATGGCTTACAGCAGTTAAGCTATAGACATAAAGTCCAAGGAAAGAAATAGTGGTCCTTACTTAATATACCTCACCAAAATATTATTCAAGTATAAAACAGACATTTTTAGCTTACATGAATTTAGAGTCATAGTTTGCTTAAATCTTTCTTGAGAAACAACTGGATTTTTTTAGCCTAATGAAATGGTGAATTAAGAGAATTTGGTAGCTGCTTTCACCACAGTGAAACCCTAGAAATGCCACAAAAGCAAAAAGGAGACTGAGAGTGAGAAAATATCCTGGAAGACTTGATAATTTTCTGGGGGAAATAGGAGGAGCCAAGTTCTGGCACATATGCTGAGGGGCAGGAATGGAAATCCAGAGTGAAAAGGTTAGGAGCCACATTTGGAAATAGACAGGAATGAGTCATTCTTTGTTATTTCTAGTTACTTCACTTTAGCATATTGTTGAGCACTCCATAGCTCAAAAGTAATGTAAAATAAGATCCACAGTCATATGAGCCTAGTAGCAGCCTGGAAGGACAGGATAACTGGAGAGCAGTGTTCTGACCCAGGTAGGGAATAGATAAGAGCAACTGCAGCCTCACTGTAGACCCTGAGCATTCCCTCTTTTTGGGAAATACCTTGAGGACTAGATGATTTTAACTCACAGAGCTAGTATTTGGGAAAGTAGAGTGATTGAGTTGAATGTATAAGGTGATTTCCTAGGGCACAGAGATATTCCAGCGGAGGGAAATAAGAATGGTCCACCTTGAAGTACTACAACACCAAAGAAACTTCTCCTTTATTAAATATCCCAGGAGAGATACAATGCAGTATTTTGCCAACTGCCCACCCTGCAAAAAAAAAAAAAAAGAAAAGAAAAAGAAACAAACACATTATTATCTTCCAGGAAAATGATCTCATGAGTAAATATAATATTTAAACTGTTCTTTTAAAAATTCAATACATTTAAAAAATTTATAACAGACAAAGAAGAATTATATCAGAGAGAAGGAGAATTTAAATACATGTAGTAAGTGTCTTCAAAGAGATAAGGGGAGACATTGGAGATAAGATACAGATATGGGTCATCAATTGGGGAAACCAAATGGAGATACTGAATATGAAAAATAAAATGGTTCAAATGAACTCAGTAAGTGGTTTCAATAATAGAATGAACACTGGCAAAGAAAAATGTTAGAAAGCTGGGAGGTCAGCTAGTGTAACTCTTCAAAAAGGTACCAGAAAGCCTGGCCAGTGTTGGTCAGTGGTTGAGTGTGGACCCATGCACCAAGAGATAGCTAGTTCAATTCCAGGGCCCATGCCCGGTTTGCAAGGTTGATCCCAATGGTGGGCATGCAGGAGGCAGCTGATCAATGTTTCTCTCTCAGAGCTGTTTCTATCTCTTCCTCTCCCTGAGTCTCTCTCTCTAAAAAATAAATAATTAATTAAAAACATATCTTTTTTAAATTTGCTTTTTTTTTCAAAAAAAAAAGTACCACAAGAAAATAAAAAGACAGGATTTTTAAAATAAAATTTAAGATGAAAGAAAATAGAAGAGGAAAATTCATATAATAGAAATTCCCAAATAAAAACAAAATCAGAGGAGACATAATTAAAAACTAAGGAATATGATTTTCTCAGATTTATGATGAATATTATCTTTTGATAAAAGTGCTCACAAAATACTATGGAAGGATGGAACGGAGGAAGAGAGGAAGAAATTCGACGAGTAGAAACATGTAGAGAATTTTAAGAAAACATAGTACTGTAAATTTAAAAACTCTAAAACCTTCTACAGATGAAGATCAGATCACCTACAAAAGATAAAATTAGAAAATCAGGCTTTAAAAGTAACCCAGGTCATAAGGAGAGATTGAATTAATATATTCAAAGTGATGAGGGATAAAAATTCAAGTTCATCAGTGTATAAACAGTTAAAATATCATTTAAATAATAGGGTAAAACAAGTAGACAAGACCTCAAAGGATTCAGCATATTTCTGAAAACAAACAGAACACTATGACTCATATGAAAAATAAGGTTAAGTAAATAACTTAGTGGAGTTGTCAAAATAAGCAAGGAAAAGCAATAACAAAGTATGTCATTAACACTCCAGGTATAAATTCTAAAAATATGAATATGGTGAGCATTGGGAAAAAGTAGAATGAGGTGTGTTACATTAAGGGATATATTTTACTGAGGAAAAGATTACAAATTTAAGAAATTGAGAATGAGTTTAATAAGTTATGTGTAAGTCCTACAAGACTAAGAGTAGAATTATAATTTCCAAACCAATAAAAGAATATTAATGTATCCAATGAAATGAAGGAAATTAGGTCAAAATGAAATAAAGAAGCAAGCTCAATAAAAAAATACCAAATTAGATGGAAGAAATAAAACTTAACATTAGTAACTTAGTAAATAACTTGTTATATCCTCACAAAACAAAGACTTACAGATCTAATTAAAAACAAGACATTGTTTAAAAAAAAAATCAATGGAAGCAAAAGCCAGCATGTGTGTGCAACACACACACACACACACACACACACACACCAGAGGTTTTCTACCTTATCAACCTTATTAAACAAATACAAAGTATAATGAAAGGGGAAATATTTACAAACAAGATCTTTTAAATGTATTTTTATTGAATTTAGAGAGAAAGGGAGAGAGAGAAAGAAACACCAATGATGAAAGAGAAGCATTGATTGACTTCCTTCTGTATGTCCCCTACTGGGGATCAAGCCTGCTCTTGATTGGAATCCAACCTGGGACCCTTCAGTCATCAGACTGATGCTCTCTCCACTGAGCAAAACCAGCCAGGGCTACAAACAAGATTTTAATACTATAAGAAACAACACATGTACATAAATTTGAATATTTAATCTAAATATTGAACTAAAAAGAAGTTTTTAAAGATAGTAAGGCAAATAATAATTAAATAAATACTATTATTCATCAAAACTTTTCTACCAAATTTAGATATGCAAAACTATAGACAAAAATGTACACAAGAAACAGAAAAAAAGTGGTCCTATCTGGGAAGAGAGGCTGGTGATTGAAGAGCAGAATGTGAGGAGATATACTCTTATTTTCCCTTTTGTACATTTCAGAATGTTGTCTTATGTACATATATGAGATATACATGTACATAACACTCCCATGTTTATCACAGCATCATACACAATAGCTAAGATATGGAAACAATCCAAATGGTCATCAATAAATGAACAGATAAAGAAGATGTGGGACCTACACATATAGAATATTATTAAGCAATGATAAAGGAAGATATCATGCCATTTGTGATAATATAGATGGACCTTGAGCATATTATGTTCAATGAAATAAGACATATTATGTTCAATGAAATAAGACAGACAGAGAAAAGACAAGTACTATATATCACTTATATGTGGAATTTAAAAAAGAGAAACCTGTAAAAACAAACAAACAACAAAACAGGACAGAGTAAAATGGTAATTACCAGAGGATGGAGGGTGAGGTGCAGTAAGATTGATGGTGTTTATGGGTAAAAACTTATAACAAGTAGTACTTAAGCCCTAGACATATAAAGCACAGTAAAATGAATATAGGTAATAATATAGTACTATCCTAATATATAAAAACTCTGGGTCCATCACATCCACAATGACCAAGAGACTCAACCAACTGAAAATCAGTCCTGCAGTCAGCGCTGGATTGTTGTTGCAACCCAGCACTGACTGCTGTGGCTGCAGACACAGTGACCCAGCACTGACTGCTGAGGGGGCTGCGAATCAGGCATGAAGAGAAGCCTAAAGGGAGAAGCAGGGTCTGATCCATAGTTTCTGTGGCAGCTGTAGATCAGCACTTGCCTCTCTCTTTCTTTTCAGGCCTGGTCAGCAGCCTTGCCTCCATTTCTCTCCAGTCTCCAAGGGGGCTGCTGATCAGCCCCACCTTTCTGATCAGGTCCCATTGATAGACCCACAGACACTGACTGGCATAGAAACTGACCAATCAGAACCAAATTGGTCAGCAGAGGAGGGCAGTTGGGGGCGAGATCAGGCCAGCAGTGAACACTAGATAAGAGGATTTAAGACAGATTCCAACTGAAGGAAGAAATAAATATTTTTAAAAACTGTAGGGAAGTTTAATAATTCCATGGTTAAGTAATAAATAATTCACAATCATTTAGATCAGGCTTTAGTAAACTGTGGACCCATGGTTCAAATATGACTTTCAGCTTGTGTTTGTTAATACACTTTTATAGAAATATAGCAACACATATTTATTCACATACTGTCTATGGCTGCTACAATGGCAAGAGATGACAAGAGACCCTATGGCTTGAAAACCTAAAATATTTTCTATCTGGCCCTTTATAGAGATGATGGTGCTCACTTTGTAGAAAAATTCTTGTTATAATATGTGAAAAATAGGGTATTTATTGAATACCTTATTACAATTAATGAGAGAAAAGACTAGCAGAAAATATAACAATATACACATATGTATATCCTCTATATTTATGTGTAGCATATATATTATATATCTTATGTGATATATATATGTTATATATATATATATATATATATATATATATGGCAGTTGTATTTGGAAGGTAACAATATGGCTGCTCTCTCTGTCTCTTCTATAGTTTTTAACTTGGGGTTGGAATGTGGTTGTAGCATGTTAACTATTACTTGAAATTTTATCTTTAATTTTCTGATTGCAAGAATAATGCAACCAAAAAAATCATGAAAAGGCATTAAGAAAACTTCAAAAATGTGAATTAAAATTTAATTTCAAAATATGGAAGAATCTAAAGCATGAGTCAAGCTTGCCTGCACAAGACTGGTCATTTAAATTCCACAAAAAGAATGGAAAATTACCACCATCTGTGACGGACTGTTTTTGGTTACTAACCAACAGAACAGTAATGCTACCTTACATTTGCGTAAAATGTTCTAACTTACGGATGTTATCGCATTGAATCCTAGATAAACGTCCATGCCCTTCTCCCATGTGGGGAAAGGAAGCTGAGAGATGAAACCCCTTTGCCAGGGTCAGAGAGAGTTCAGGTATGTGAAGTAGGAACAGAAAGCAGAATTTTCATTAACATCTTCATTGTGTCTGCCTTTGGAAATAAACAAAGGCTTTTGGGCTTCTTTTATGATGATTAGAACTTTCCACACTTGATTTTTTAAATTACAAAATGTTTTTCCTTACTAGCTTGTTGAAATGATACTGAGTAAAATGATTTTATGTTCTCTTTCATGTCCCATTATTTTTTAATTAAACTAAGTAATTATGAACTCAATTTAATGTCACATTTGTTACTGGATTCCTTTGAAGTAACCATTTTTAAATAGAAAAATTATCAATCACTCCCTAAAAACATTAAAGTAGTTGTGGACCATGAATAAGAGGAACTCTGGTGAAAATATTCATAGTTTTCTCTCGTCTCTCTTGGGTTCATGCCACATGTTTTATTTAACTATTTGCCATTTTATAATAGTGCTGAAAAATTATATAAACTGTCATTTTTCAGTGTAACAAACTACCTTGATCTTAGACATTAACTCCTCATGCTGATTGGAAGACCTGTACAGGACATGTGCTGCCTTCAGGACTGTCTTGATTCTCTAGCTTATAAAGGACCATAAAACCACTGGATTGCCTCATGTCAGAGTCCTTTTATTCTACTCCATAAGTTTGTTAAGTACAATTGTATTATAATGGATGAGTCTTTAAATACCAATAACAAAGTTAAATTATTTTGCTGAAAATATTTTTTTAAGAAACACTTATAGTCCTTTTCATTGTAAATGATAGCTTTATCCATTCCCCTCTTCCCCCTCCCCCCACACACACACTATTTGTATTTGAAAGCCAGTGATGTATTGTTGCCCAGGAAACTCTCATAAGCCTAAAGAATCCCTAACTACTAAGGAGAGGCCAGGCAAAAACCCACTGGGACTCTGGCCGTCTAACTGTCAACTTCACCTTCATTAGAGAAATGTCTTTCAAATCTCATGTTTAATATCTAAAATTAAGGATGAGTTTGTTTTCTAGTTCTTACTATATACATCCGTATCAAATAATAGAAATTTTCAAATTACTTAACTAAGATGAATTTAATTTCTGTTCAGAGAAGATGATGCTTTGATATCCAGCAGCCTCAAATATCCAAAGATGGGGCCACATTTAAACCCAAGGTTAGATTAGCTCTGTGTAGTAAAGTAAGGGCAACATGATTGAATTTCAGTATTTCAGCATGAAATGCTATTAATATTCATAGTCTGACTTCTGTGGCTTGCTTTGTCTCAACTTCCCCAGTGGTGACACACTATAAGTCCCGGAATGCTTCTAGGGTCTCGCATACAACAGGCTTTCCCATCCTCCAAGCCTTCATCCTTATGGTGCCTCTGCCTGAAACACTCTCCCCACCCAGTTCATAAGATTAAATTCCAGTGTCTCCATTGAATTTCCTTGAAGTCTTAGTTATCTTCTTTATAAAATATGTTCTTATCATCCAGGCTGACTCCAGTATTCTATTTTTCATTCTATTGCTACAACTTCCTCCATCATAGCAATTATATTGAATTGCAATCATGTGTTTGTTTCTCCCTGTTCACTGTATGACCCTTGGGAATAGTCCAATTCACATTTTTTAAAATCATCTAACCCAGTTGCTGGTAGAAAGTAGGATCTCAAAATGTATAGGGGATGAGTTAATGGACTATACAAGATAATGTGTGTTGCTTCTTTGGAAAATCAATGAAAAAGTTCTTTATGTCTGAAATTAGTCACATCAGCAAGAATTCAAGCTAAGAAAATGAGCATAAACACACTGTTGGCAGGTGCTAATATTTTTAGCTTTCCCTGGTATAGGAACTATTAATCTATTCTACTAGGACTAGGTGAACAAAAAAAGATAAGAGTGTATATAATACTTTATTTGTCTTTCATTTTGAATTAAGTCACCCTCCAAGCACAACTGACAAGCAGCTAGAGGGGCCACTGGTGTGATCTGGCAACCTGTGGTATTAAATAATGTCTAGACTCCGTGAGATTTTCTGTCCAATGTATCCCAATTGCACACATAAAAAGGGAGCTAAATAAATCCTCAGTATGATCACACTCTAACTTTCTCAAGAAATTCGACCCCAAAATAACAATGAGTCATTGCTACCTTGCCAGCAATTTTGCTAGGAGTTAATATTATGTAAATTAGCTTTTCCATAATACAGCTATAGTATTATAACAACAAAATTCAGTTGGCCTTTTTGCTGAATCAAATTTCATTCTGTGACAGTTATAATGTAATTCTGAAGATACTTATTTCTAGTTTAGGTATTCTTGCTATTTATTTGTTTTGATACAG
Source organism: Lasiurus cinereus (assembly GCA_011751065.1). Lineage (NCBI taxonomy): Eukaryota > Metazoa > Chordata > Mammalia > Chiroptera > Vespertilionidae > Lasiurus > Lasiurus cinereus. The sequence goes on from JAAGEH010000392.1 coordinate 2,921,148, forward strand.
ATTAACTGAACACTATGGAAAGACTGAAATTTTTTGGTTATTCCTCATCTGAGGATAGCCATCCACAGATTTTTAAAGAAAGTGGAAGGGAGGGGAGAGAGAGAAACATCAATGTGAGAGAGACACGTCAATCTGATGCCTCCTGCACATGCCCTGACCTGGGCAAGAATCGGGCCTACAACTCAGGTACATGCCTTTGGTTCTCGGGCCAATATTCTAACCATGGAGCAAAACTGGCCAATGTGAAAGATTGAATTTTATATTTAACAGATAACATGTCAATTTTTCATTTAATGGATGAGAAAACTGAGGGCCAGTGAGGTGGTGCTAAAATACAGGTCGTTCAGCCATTTATTTATAATCAGTACCAGACTGGATTTGTGTGGCTGACTTAGGACGCCTTGGCACAATTGAGTGGAGTTTTTGCCTGGTCATTTACTAATTTCCCTGAGTTTAATACCAGTGTTAGAAAATAAAGAATAGGAATCATATATGCTTAGAATACTAAATGTCCCATATATTGAAATTAAGTAAAAACAAACAGCCACACATCCCCAAGATATCAACATTGATCTGTGAGATTTAGACTCTAGGATGACTTGATCAGGTAGAAAACAAAAATCTTTTCTGAATTTCATATGCTTTGTCCACAGTGTTCCTTAAAGGCTCTTTCATTTAAACTTATTATCATATCCTATACACTACCTTTCCCACTTTTATTACTAACTCAATAGCTCTGTGATAAAGCTGTACTCATGTAAAAGCTGTGAATCTATTAAAATGAATTTTAATTCTAAGAAATGTTAAATTTGAATATCAGTAATATTCTAGAGGTTGCGATTTGGGGCATATTTGCTCCTAATGTGAAAAGGAAGTGCATTTGAAAAAGTTCTGGCCACTGTGATGTTTATCTTTCTCTGACTGGCTTATTTCACTTAGCATAATGCTCTCCAGTTCCATCCATGCTGTTGCAAATGATAAAAATTCCTTCTTTTGTATAGCAGCATAGTATTCCATTGTGTAGATATAGCATAGTTTTTTACATCATGATCTCATTCATATGTGGGATATAATGATCAACATAATTTGATGAATAAGAATAGGTCCAGAGACAAATGGTAGGGGAAGGGAGGGACAGAGAGCAACCAAAGGACTTGGATGCATGCATATTAGTATAACCAATGGATACAAACATTGGGGCTATGGGAGCCTGCCCAGGGTAAGAATGGTTGGGGGCTGTCAACTGGAGAAAAAGGAGACATATGTAAAACTTTAGACAATTAAAACAAACAAACAAACAAACAAATAAATAGTTCTGGCCACTGAGATATCAGCAGTGCTGTGAGTGTTCATCAATGTACAAAATTTTTACTGACCTAATGTGAAATGTGCTTAGAGTATAAAGTTTTCATAAATCCATTAGATTCCCCACTTATAATGTTCTTTCATCTTCATTCACCTTAAGCCTCCATTAAAAGAGCAAGAAATAAGAGGTTCTCTTTCATGTTTTTGTAAAACTATTTTTTATTGATTTCAGAGAGAAAAGGAGAGGGAGAGAAAGATAAACACATCAATGATGAGAGGAAAAAATCAATCAGCTGTCTCCTATACATGCCCACCCCACCAGGGATTGAGCCTACAACCTGGGCATGTGTTCCAACCAGGAATCAAACCATAACCTCCTGGTTCATGGGTTGATGGTGAGCCAATGAGCTAGCTGTTTCATGTTTTGAAAATATACATGCTTGTCACTTTTTAAAAATAAACTATTCATTAGAGTAATTTTTGGTTCACAGAAATATTGATTGTAAGTTATATTTTTCAAATACTCCCTGCTCCTCTACATACACAGACTCTCCCACTATAAATATCCTGCAGCAGAGGGGTACATTTGTTACAATTAATAAACCTACACTCACACATTATTATCACCCAAGGTCCAAAGACTCCATCAGAGTTCACTTGGTGTTCGTTTGTTTTTTTAATTCTTTATTATTTAAACTTTAAAGTATTACCTAAGTCTCCTTTTCCTCCATTGACCTCTCCCTGGCCACCTCCACCCTCCAGCACATGCTCTCTCTTCCTTCCTCCCATCTGTGTCTATTGGTTATGCTCATATGCATGCATATAAGTCCTTTGGTTGTTCTCTTATCCATAACCACCACCTCCACTTTCCCTCCCAGGTTGGAGAGTGTTTGATGCTTCTATGACTCGGGTTCTATTTTTGTTCATCAGTTTATGATGTTATATATTCTATTGGTTTTGACAAATGTATAATAGTATCATAGAGAATAATCAGAATAGTTCTAAAATACTCTATACTTGTCCTTTAAAAAATTTATATATATAATTGATTTCAGAGATGAATGGGGAGGGAGAGAAAGATAGAAACATCAGAGAGAGCCATTGATTGGCTGCCTCCTGTACACACCACACTGGGGATCAAGCCTGCAACAGGCATGTGCTGTGACCAGGAATTGAACTTTAACATCCTGGTTCATGGGCAAATGGTCAGACACTGAGCCATGCCTAAGCTTGTCCCTTTTGATGCTAAATTTAGATTTAAAACATATCTGTCGCTATTAAATAAAGATATAAAGTAGTCATTTTAGTGACATATGTTAATCTAATGTAAGCTTCAGGACCCTGTTAAATGATGTATTATTTGGTTCTGTTTATCAAATGTTATTATACACATGTTAATAGACTCCTCAATCAAGTGACCTTTAAATTCAAATCATATATTGAGATATCAAACCTACAGGGATAAGAGAACTATTTGCAAGTTTAATAGTTATTGCCAAGAAATAGTTCCTCATTTGGGGATAATAGTGTTACCTGATATTGCATGATGGTTGCCAAAAATAAAGCCCTTTTTATTATTCCCACTTTAGCAATACAGGTCCACATGTCATAAACTCTTTCTCAGAGTGCTTCACAGGACTCAAGTCCCATGGTATGTTCCCTTTGAATAGAAATTGGTGGTGAAATATATCTGAGAAATGGTGCATGCCTTATTTTGTGTGTATGTGGGTTTTTTTTTATTTTGTTTTGAGATTTAAAAAAGCATATTAGCCATTTAAAAATTTGGTGAAGTCCTACACCATATGAATTGTTTAATTTTGCTTAACCCAATATTTCCCAAACTAATTTAATCATGGAACATTTTTTTCTGGGGATTTTATAAAAGCATAACATAGTCTGGGTGCATCAAAATTCCTGGGGAGTGTTTTTGGAAATGCATGTTCTAGTAAAACAAAATAGAATAATAAGATAATTGATATTACTAATATTAATTTAAAAATATAATGCATGTGTATTTTATTGTCTTATTATTTTCCTTTCTCTATATTACATCTCCATTTCCATTTGCGGTTTCAAAATAGTGAGTCATATTCAATGCTTAATATAATATTTCAGACATCTCACCAATTAATAGCAGCAATAAATTTGCAGTCTATAATTCCAAAATTATGAGCAAAGACTCCAAAGCAATAACCTCAAATTCTACTTCACTAAACTATTTTTACACATATACAGGGTTTATGATCAACTAAAATGCATATCCTGAAAGGAGAATCTATGGAGTCAAATAATTGTATGAAACAATCCTAAGACTTAAAATATGACAGAGTCCAATTATTTTTTTTTAAATAAAGATGATGGCCCTAGCCAAATTACTTGGTTGGTTGGAGTGCGTTCTGTACACTAAATGGTTGCAGGTTTGGTTCCCAATCAGGATACATACCTAGGATACAGGTTTGGTCCCCAAACAGGGCCCATACAGCAGGCAACTGATCAATGTGTCTCTCTCACATCTATGATCCTCTCACTCTCTCTACCCCTTCCTCTCTCTCTAAAATCAATAAACATATCTTCTGATGAGGATAGAAAACAACAACAAGTAGATAAAGATGATTGAAACAAGATATTTCATTTATAAGCAAACTACTTATTTTCATTATCACTGTGGTGGGAATGATACCTTGAATGGTTGATAAGAGAATTGTTATATGGTATGTAAAGCACCTAACCCTATACCTAGCATTTAATAATATATCGAAAATAATAATTTTTACAAAAATTTCCTGTTAAAAATCATTACAAAGTTTGGTTTTATGTATGTATTCATTATATATATATATATATATATATATATATAATTGACTGAAGGCTCAACCAAACACCGGAAGTCAGTCCTGCAATCAGTGCTGGGTTGCCATGGTCACCCAGCACTGACTGCTGCTGCTGTGGGTGTGGCAACCAGGACTGACTGCTGAGGGGGCTGCAGATCAGCCAGACAGAAGCTCAGAGAAAGAAGCAGGGTCTGGTCCATAGCCTCCGTGTCCCTGTTAATCAATCTTTGCCTCTCTTTTTCAGGGCCTGGCTAGCAGCACATCTCTCTTTCTCTCCAGGCTTCCATGGGTGCTGCTGATCGTCCCTGCCTTTCTGATCAGGCCTGGAGATAGGCTGGGAGATGCTGACTGGCATAGAAACTGACCAATCAGAACCAAATCTGAGTGAACTGTGAAGGCAGAAACTAAGGTGGGGACTGAGAAGGGGTTTTAAGACAATTGGAGACAAGATCAGTCTGACAGGAGAAGGCAGTTGGGAGCAATCAGGCCAGCAAGGGAAGTCAGTTAGGGGCAACTGGGCCAGCAGGGGAGCAGTTAGGTGTTGATCAGGCTGGCAGAGGAGTGGTTACAGGGTGATCAGGCTGGCAGGGGAGAATAACTGGGGATGAGATCAACATCTAAATTCTCCCATGCAGTTAGGGCCATTGGGGGCAACCAGGCTGGCAGGGGAGGGCAGTTGGGGGTGATCAGGAAGGCAGGTGAGCAATTAGGAACCAGTGATCCCAGACTGTGAGAGGGATGTCCAACAGTTGGACATCCTCTGAAGTGTCCCCAATTGGAGAAGATGCAAGCTTGGCTGAGGGAATCCACCCCCCACCCATGCACAAATATTATACACTGGGCCACTATTATTTATATAAATATATTTAATCTAAGGAACAGACAATGCTCACAGTGAAATGAGAATGTTCATAATATTCCCAACTTTTAAATAACACCTATTTCAACATGTAACTATTCACATAAAGGCTTTGATCATAACTCTTAACCTACGAAAGAGATATTCTGTGGTTCTCATAATTAGTGTCTGTATCCCAGGTGATTTTAAAGAGCAAATGTTAAACTTACCTAAAGAACTGCATTTAACATAATTATGCTGCAAACAACTCCTATTTTCTGTGTGTTTCCCTCAGTTCAGTGTTCCCACAGACAGAGAAGGTGATGGTCTGAATTGACAATAACTCACTAAGTTAGTCATGGCTGTAGAGGAAGCTCATGAACCAGACATAATTGCAGAGTAGGGTGACCAGTTGTGCCAGTTGCCTGGGACTGTAAAATTTCCTGGAACATGAGACTTTGAGTGATAAAACTGGGACAGTCCCAGCCAAATCAAGGAAGTTGGTCCCCCTTCCAAGGAGTCACACCTTCAGACATAGTAAGGAGAAATTCTTGGTAGTGGAATTGAGTGGTTGAAGGACTCAATAGTACTTCATTGTACAGTCTTCATATTCATAGAACCAATACCCATAAAATTTGAAGTGTCTTTTGACTGATTTTTTGGGGGGAAGTAGGGATAAAAGGAATGTGGATGTGGTGATTTACCTATGGTACTTAATAAAGTAAAAGTTCAGCACAGTCTCACCATATTTACTGCAGAATATTTCAAAGAAGAGATAATTGAGGTAAGTTGGTGATTTAGATTATAGAAATTCTTTTATGAATTTAGTTTGCTCAGCAGCAAAATTCTTAGATACATATAGTGAAGGAAATTTTACTTTTATAAATCTTTAACTAATGCTCCAAAATACTTTAAATCAACTTCATAACCAGAACTAAAAGTGACAAAATTAGGAATGCAAAATATGTCAAAAATCTTACTTCTGATAGCCAAATGTCATCGCTTTTCACATTTTAAAATGAAAATACTACAAAAAAGAAGGATGTTTTAGCTTAAAAATGACATGCTATTTCCAATATATCTGCTCTTTGCTAGTCAGATTGGCTGAATAACTTTAAAAAATGTTTATTTTTAATTCAGTAGGCCAATAGACTGTTTTTGGTCAGAAGGCAATGACAAGAAAAGAGGTACTCATAGAGAAAATTTTTCTTACTCTAATGGCATATCTGGCAAGAAAAAAATCACAACAACTTCTTAAATTATAAATTGTGATGAGTATATCATTATTCAATACCATGAAGATTCTGGCAATCTACTGCACAGCTTCTAGAAGTAAGATCTAGAGGTCCCTAGGACTCCTGAACCAAAATAAATAATGCCAACACTATAAGACATTTGGGAATACAAAATGCAATTTGTTATACACAAGAATGCTGGGTAAGTTGAAAATTCCCTTTAGCCATATAAAGGAGAGGCTTATAATAGATTTAATGCTGAAAATTTAACACTGGCTCAAGATAGATTCTGAAAGGAGTATGGAAGGAACAACTAATCAATATAAAACTGAACCAACCTAACAATGAATGCCATCCCACTGACAGGAATCACAGCTACAAAGTCCCAATTGAAACATGTATAAGTTACTGCCTGTGATGTGATATACCTTTGGAGAAATACATTCTGAGGAATAATATTGCCATGTGAATCTGAAAGCAGACAGGTCTCATGATTTTGGTCTCCAAAAGAGATTATAATCTTGTGGAAATAAATCTTAGACAAAGACTAACTACAAATAAATAAACACAAAAAAGAGAAAGATCACCATTCCTTCCAAGGAAATTAGTGGCTTTTCTGTACTATGATTTCTGGTTTGTCTAGATTATAAATCTTTAATTCCTTAACTAAGCAATGGGAAATGGTTTATGTTCTTCAAAATAGTCAAATGATCAATTAATATTGTAGGCAGAGAGAGAGAGACAGAGAGAGAGAGAGAAAGAGAGAGAGAGAGAGAGAGAGAGAGAAACCATGTTAAAAATGATTGCTGTTCTCTACATTAAAGCAAATTCAGTTATTATTGAAAAGAGGAAGATAAAATAATTCAGATAAAGTGTAGATTTTACTGACCTAAAAATAACCCATTTGTATTTTCCCTAATATTTAATGCACGAACATTCCCTTAAGCATTAAATCTTAGAGATGGCACCTAGGCCTCAGTTGTATTTCAGCTCCAGTCCTGGAGAAGCAGGAAAATCAGATGGGGCAACCCATGGCTGACCTCAGGACCAATGATCTCCTGCCCGGACTCCAACCAATCAGTGGAAAACATCACCCTGAGGGACCATACCTGGTAAGATGATGAATATTCTATTGAAATCTTTCCCTGATACCTCCAGATAAAAGCCCTTAAGACAGGGACCTTTATACCCCCCACCCACCTCTCTGGAGCATGCCCGCACTTTTCTTCCCTCTTTCATCTCTCAACATATGCATCTCTCTTTTTCTCTCTTTCCCCTTCCTAAGCTCCAAGGGCCTTCTTTTTGAATCTGTAACTCATTTTCTGAGGCCATTTTTTCTATGGCTCACTTCTTCTAACTTTGATTTCCTAAATAAACTTTCTCTTATAGTTTGAGTATTGGCTCTGAATTCTTTCTTAGCCAGAACTCAAGTTCTGTGGTTGCTGAAACGAGGTCTAACACCTGGCACCATTTTGCTGCCAACAAAAGCAGTTGTTTAAATTCTTGTGTTGGGAGTTCCTTTCCCTTTTCCTAACTTTCTTTTAGTTCCTAACCATATACTAAACTTGATTCCTAGAAAAGCTTACTGCACAACATCTGTGTTGACCCACAGTGAAAACAACCTCAGCTGAGTGACACTCAGGTTTCCTCATTGAAATATCTGTTCTCTGAGTAGCACATGTGTTTGACCACCTAAGGCCCATCTCAAATAAGAGGAAAGATCCAATGTTCTTAAGAAAGGTTTTCACTGATTGCAAGTTTTGTTTTCCTGGTAATTTTGCATTGGGCACACAATGACAAGCAATAGTCATCACGGTGACCACATCAGCAAACTGAGTGCCTCCAGACCTCTGTCTCAAGTGACTCACACATGCCTGCCCCTAAGGTTTTAAGCCCATCACATATGTAGACTCTCAGTCTATTGATCCACAGGTAAAAGTTATAGAATTGAGAAAACAAACAAAATTGCTTTTTCTCTTTCACATTCATTATTGGGTCCAAAAAAGGAATTATTTGTAATCTTAGCACTCTTGCTCAGAAAAGCACCTTAACTAACTAGCTTGTGTGGACAACCTAAAGGTGTGACACTCCTGCAGTTATGTAATCTCATCTAAGTCTCCAGGGGCTAACATCTGAAAACTCTGGTAAGGAAGGAAATGACATAGTCACATGACCTCATTCTTTTTATTTATAAACTTGATTGCTTTCTGCTTTTACCAACTGATCAGCATTTTGCAAATGGGCAACATATATAAAATCCCACTATACTTCTCTAAATCCCAAAAGTAAATTTTGGAATTATAGGCTACAGGAGAACCTTATGTGTCCCTCGAGCTTGCACTTGGATAAACTATCTGTATAGTTCCTCCAGGGACAAGGGCGGGTTTGACTTCTGCATTAACTGATCCTGCTGACAAGACTGAGTATTGAAACAAGACTACTGACTTCTGGCTGATCTCAGCAGGACCTCATTCAAAGACTCCAACCCAAGGATCTTAAGGTAAAACCTGTAAAGCTCAGAAATGCATGCACCAACAAAACCATAAGACATACAGAATGAAAAGATAAGCAGCTTTGAAAAATAAAAGAAACAAAAAAGCTACCTGAAGCTGTGAACTTGCTGTCATTCACCAGCAACAAATTAGAGGTAAATAAGTAGAGTCTGGGAAAGGAAGACACAGTTTAATCACAGACACTGTCTTCAGAAGACCAGAAATCAGCCAAGTTAAATTAAAAACTCTACTCACATCCCAGAGAAAAGAAATCAAAGTTGAATAATTAAATCAGTCTTGTCATTAAGACACATCACACTTGCTTTAATTGACTACACTTTTATGGTCAATCTAAATATCTGGGACTTCTATAAACCCACAGCCTTGCAATGTGGTAATTTTCATAAGGATATATGAAATATCATATTTAGGTACATCTTGCTGACAAAATAATCAAACCACTGAAAGTACCTGAAAACATTTTCAAAGAATGCCATGCACTCCCTAGAACAGATAGATAAAGCCTCTAAAAGCTAGGCTTACTCCTTACAAGCATTTCAAAACTGGTTGTTCCCAGAAAATGAAAGGAACTGGGCCAAATTAGAGAAGAGAAAAAAATATATATACCAGAAAAATATTAGAAAGGAAATAATTATTTTTAAAAAGCCCAATGTCTGTATCTAAGTTGCACAGGTCAGCCTGACCTGGAGTGAGTCTATTCCTGTGACCTTGTCCTTTTTCCCAGTGTGTGGGGAACAGACCTTTATAAAGATCAGGTAGGACCTCTGGAGCTAGGCAGGGCTGAATGGCCAAGCAGTGACTCAGGAAGCGTAGGAAGGATGTAGTTGCCATGGCTCTCTGACCTAAGCAAGATGATTCTTCAAGGAATTGAGCAGGTGGACTAATCCTATCTGTCCTCTCCTGACTTCCTAGAAATTAGCTACCTTTGGGTATCCAAGGGGAAAACATAAGCCCCAAACCAATGAAGTTACCCTCACTTTTCATAAGCAATATTGGATAAGGCCCACTAAATATTAATAGACTTCACAGTCTTTATGGTGAAGTTCAAAATAACTAAATCAAGGTAACTTTTGGTAAAACTCTCCAATACAGATTCCCACTGGGGTACTAATATATTTACAATTCCACGCTTTCTTGTAGGAGAGAAATGGCCTTAGGCATCAGTCTGGCATCCAACTCCAATTGTCTAATAAATAACTTAAAAAAAAATCGGTGTGGCTCATGGTTAGGCATGGATCTAAGACCCAGGAGGTCATAATTTGATCCCTGGTCAGGGTATGTACCCAGGTTGCAGGCTTGATCCCCAGTAGAGGGCCTGCAAGAATCAGCCAGTCAATAATTGTTTCCCATTAATATTTCTCTCTCTTCCTCTCTGAAGTCAATAAAAATACTAGTGTATCTTTTCAAAAATTGAAATTATTAATGAATTTAAGTGGGATTAAATCCATCGCAAACATTGATTTTTATTTGTCTATACTTTGTGTAGTAATATGAGTTGCTATAAAATAGATTAAAAACTCTTTCTTCCCACTCTCAACCTGAAAAATACAATCACTTCTTATTGCCCTCAAAGTTGTGTTCATTTTTGTTTTGTTTTGTTTTGTTTTTCACAGAAGTTCTTACTTCATACATTTAATTATCAATACCAGGGGATGCCAATGTCATCTAGAATAAAAGGCACTCTGGGTTTTAGAATCCTTTCAGAATGACAGATCCCACCAATCTGTAACACCATTGGTGTATCACTGATGAAAACTCACCCGCTTCAGCAGACCAAAGCTGTGATTTCCTGCTCAAAACATATCGAAATAGAGCCCTCTGTCATCACCTGCTGTCCCTGGGGCTGACCCTCAGCCTGCATACCTCCATGAGAATTCTCTATGAGAAAATTCAAAAAATTCACCACCTCATTTTCAAGGTGTGAATACATCCTATCATTATCCATTAGCCATTGAGCACTAGCAGTGCATCTGGTACCTATTATGACAGGAAGCATTGTTATAACAATTCTGAACATAACTAGAGTCACCACTGTTCATCCTCTCAAGGGAAAGAAAAAAAACTGCAGGCATCAATGTGTTGAAAAGTTATTTGAATGCTGCCTTGAACCCATCACTTACCTAGATCGAAAACCACCTCTCTAGTGCTACAAATAAGCTTTGTAGAAAAGAAATTTTCACTTTTATATACAAAAAAGTCCAAGTTTAAGTATATTCTTTCTCCAAATTTGTACCCCCACAGGGTTAACAGACCATACCTGTTAGATTGAAATAAGTAAAATGCAATTAATATTACCTAACATAATTAAGACACTTAATATTATATTATTTCTTCTACTTTTCAGATCAGCCAATAAAATAATGACTAATAATTAAATTTCAGATGGGTGGGGATGAGTGAAGACAAGTAGCCATTCTGACACTAGCATGCACTGAACATAAGGTATTATTTTTCTATCTCATTCTGCTATAATTCCTGATCTCAGCACTTACTAGATGCTTACAAAAATTTAAAAATCTCACCCTTTGGAAAACATTTAATCCTATTAAATTTATGGAAATATATTTAGACTGGTAGATATTCAAAACATAATCAACATTGGCACATCAGTGTCAAAATATAAAATCACATAATAATCATGCACTATTAGTAAAACAGAATCTCATTCATTTACTTACATTTCTATATAAATAAGTATTATATAAATGCATTAGAACATTATAAATCTCATGTGTCGAGGACACCACAAGATTAATTGGAACAGGAAATGGGAGATTCATATGGATTCATATGTGTGTTGGTATATACTTTCCCCATCTTCTGCAGGGGTGATGTTGATTTTTCATTTTAAAAATATTTTCTGTAAATAACTTGCTATCATTTTCTCTATAGTTCACATATGGATTAATTTGAGAGAAAATAGTCAGATATCAAAATAACATATAAAATGAAATAGAATATTCATAAATACAGATGAATTCAAAGAAGCATATAAACTATTTTACAAAAGAAAAAAATGTTGAAACATAATTTTCCAAAATGTAAAATTTACTCTGGAAGTGCTACAATAGCCGAATAGTTTAAATACTAATAAAATAATAGAAGAATTGTTCAGTGGTCTAGTCTTCCCCTTTAAAAAAAAAAAGCACCAGGTTCACATGGTTTCATAGAGGAATTTTACAAGCTTTTAAAAGCAGTTGATTTTAATACCACTTAATCCGTTTCACAGCACAGAAAATGAAGGAAGAAATGTAGAACATAGGTATTTAAACCCAATAAATATTACACAATAAGTGAATTTTCAGACCAGTCGAATATAAATTCTGAGTGAGTGAGGGTAGTTGTTTGAGAAAGGCAAAGCAGGTTTTAGAGAAATTTTATTAGTTTGAGAGTAAGCTCCCAAATAATGCCCAGAAGCTAAAACAAATATGTACAACCCCTGGCCCCTCCAAATCACAATACTTTGGGTCCTTTGAATCTTCTGGCCAGGAACACAGCAGCAGGGATTTCAAGAACTATTTTTCAAAACACAGACTGCTGATACCTGCACAGCAATAGCTGAAGTGCAGGTTACTAAGCCAGAAACAGAACTGGACCCTAGATTTTCTGAATGAGAATTACAGGCTCAGGAATCTGACTTTAAACAACTTTTTCCACAGATTCTTCTGACCACTAAAATTTAACCACCACAGTGCCTAAGTAGTGGCTTGACTCATAATTCCAACCATGTACAGTAACTTCATTACTTGCAATATTGACTTTACCAGGTGAGACATTGTATTAGCAATTAACCAAGAAACATTATTTTTATTTGGCCTGGAATTGTTGGTCTATTTATCATTATGTTACTTTGCAATGATTTTTTTAACAAAGATTTTAAGTACAAACTGAAAATTATTATTTTAATATGCTTATTTATTTTTGATTGTTTTCTAAATCCTCACCCAAGGGTATTTTTCCATTGATTTTTAGAGAAAGTGGAAGGGAAGAAGAAAAACAGAAAGAGAAAAACATCAATGTGAGAAAGACACATTGGTTGGTTGCCTCCTGAAAACATCCACACCAGAGACTGGATCAAGTCTGCAACCAAGGTACATGCCCTTGATCAGAATCAAACGCAGGACCCTTCTGTTGGTGGCCCAATGCTCAATCCACTGAACTGACTTGGCTAGGATGCATTTTTTTTTTTTTTAGAAATCAACTTCTGTAGCCTTTTTGCTATTGACTCACCTCCATTATTACATAATACAAAATGACCATTCATTCAATAACAAGTATTTGTATAATGCTTATTATCTAACTTATTTTATATTAGGAACTGTTGAAAATAATGCACTTTCTCTATCTACCATATTGTTTTAAAATCAGTTATAGTTAGACAAACTATACCTAATTGCTGGTAAGAACCTCCACATTGTTTTGCTTACACCAAGATTTTCTGAATTTATTGTCAGGTAGATTATATTCAATCATCTTGTAAGAGTATCAAAACAACATTTTACTGAGTAAATTTTTTACAGGCAAAAATTCACATTTGCTGTGGAAATAATTTCTTATTTTATCTTACAACATTTAATTCTATTCCCAGTTTTTATAAGGAAGTACATTCTCCTTCATGTGGAGACTAACACATTCAATCTTCAGCATTCCTATATGCTAATTACTGTTGAGTGGTTAGGAGAGAGAAGAGAACAAAATAAAGTCTCTGCCCTCATGTAATTCACATCGATTTGCATTGCTTATTAGTATATTAGTAATTTGGTAACTGATACTATGAGTATTATTAGTAAATGCATTAATGTTGTTTAGAATATAATATTTACTGCCAAAGTAGTTGGTAATAACTATCTAATTTTGTTTATCACGATCACAGTAAATTGAAAGAAATAGGAGAAAGCTTTCTTTCCTTCCTTTCACTTTGGATAAGAAATAGAAAATCTGGAGTTTATCACATTGTGAATTATGGATGTTCTTTAGAGGGTGTCTTTCATTATTTCTTCACTCACCAACTTCTGAAATCTCCACCCTACAATTCCATTTAGGGCCAATATTTCACAGCTGTCATTGAACCCATCTGTTGGCTTATTTAGAACACTAGTCAGATTTTAATGACATTTTTGAGAGCATTTTAAAAACCAATGCCTGGTCCCAATTTTCCCATATCTCTTGAATGCATTAGCATTTTTTAATTCAAAGCTTTGTGAAGTAAAACCTAATAAAAATTATCATATTTATTAAAGGTAGAAAGAAACACAGATACAGATTTGATTTTCTTCTAATTATATTATGCTCTTTCTTATCATGGAGTTATTAATTAGGATCTTGTGAATCTTAAATCTACCCATTCTTCAAGCTCCCAATTATCACATGAAGGCTCCTTCACTAACTCCAATAAATATCTCATACACACTTTTCCCATTGACTCTGTTTAACACTTCATTTAAGTAATGTTTTATGTTAAACATAAATTTTATTGTTTGTTATTGTTAAGAATTATCAAAAGCAGACTGTGTAATTTAAGAGAGAAGGAGAGCTGGGTGGGTGGGAAGAGATAAGCCAAAGAATTTATATGCATATATGTATAAAAACACGGACACAGACAATAGTGTGGTGAAGGTCTGAGGCAGGGGGAGGGGGTAAGCTAGAAGGGGGAAAAGGGAACCTCTGTAATATTTCCAACAATAAAGATGCATTTTTTAAAAGAATCATCTAAAGCATATTACAAAAAGCAATATATTTTGTACCATATAGAAATTATTATAAAGTATCACATATTATCTATTATATAAGTATGTATGCATTTACATATATAATCCTTCCCTATAAATAAGTAAATTAATAATTAGAATGATAGCCATCTGAACTGTGTGACTCTAGTTTTCTGTATTTCCAATGTTCTATAATAAATGCTCTTTTTTAAATTAAAAGTGGCACGAAGTATTTTTATTAAAGATTGAATAATGTGACTACAAAAATGTCATATTGTACTTGAGGATAGGGTGCATATTTTATAGTCCTGTAGCTCTGCACCAATTTGCATTGATAGAAACACAGAGGATATAAGTACTCAATAAGAACTTTGAATTGTATGGATTGGAATGGAACAGAAACAAATCATTTTATCAATACAGTGGTACCTCGAGATACGAGTGTCCTAACATACGAGATTTTTGAGATAGGAGCCGTTGAGCGAGCGATTTTTGCTTTGAAATACGAGCAACAGTTGAGATACGAGTAATTGCGCGATCGGCCGGCTGCACACGACCCACAAGTTTACCGAGACTGGAGCATCTCATAGTTTCCCACGCCTCAAGGTTACAGAACGAATTAAACTCGTACCTCGAGGTACCACTGTATATACATTAGTATAGGCCAAAAAGTAACCTGATCACCACCTCACTAGGAAATCTACCACCAGAAGACATTAGGTATGTGGTTTTTATCTGGGAAAAGTACTGTCCGCTCTACCAGGGAGTTTTAAAATCATGTTTTTATTGTCCAATGGTGGGAGCAAAGCACAAATGGCTTTTAGTGGGTACTGCCCACAGATGCTAAATATCCTACAATTCTTAGAACGAATCCACACAAAGAACTGTCTCACTCAAAATGCCAGTAGTTCACTGTTTAAAATGTTGGTCGGATTAATCATGTATTTCTTTTTTTACTCTTAAAAAAATTAAGCAAATAAAAATTAAGACATACTACTCACATGCCTCAAAGGAATATGGCAGATAAAAGATGGCTTCACTTCTTTGAACTCTTTCCTTGTGAGGAGTGTTGTCTTTGACAGCTTTGGCCAATGAAGTATGACAAAGCGATGTTCAGCCAGTGCCTGGGCCTAATCTTTAAGAGAATGGATCCTTCTATTCTGAGCTCTTAGACTCCAGCCACCAGGTGAAAGGTAAGATGCCCTGAAATGTGCTTGCAGAAGCATCATGGAAGTGGATCCTCCATCCCCGGATGATCTCACATGGATTAAGGGGTCGTTCTTAAATCCCTGACTTACACACAACTGTGAGCAAATTAAATGGTTATTTTCAGTCATAAAAATATCTTCTTTTACTTGAATCCATATCCTTTATTTCCTAGAAATTAAAAATGGAGGCTGTGTTGGCTTTTATTGTTGTTTGTAGAGAACATGTGAAACATTTTATCTGCAATAAAAAAGTAGATCTTATATCCCTCAGAAGAATGCTGGCAATAATTTCAGGCTTTTTAATGATCTTATTTTTGATGCAGTAAGCAGCTATATTATCTACCCAAATCTAGCTAACTAAAAGGGACATAAAGCAGCCACTGTGCCGATTATAACTTAATTATGACATTAATTAATGTAATTTAATTCTTTGACCTGAAGTTTCTCCATGACTGAATTGAAAATTAATTCAGGGCAAAAACAATGTCTGCTGCATTTTTTGTGTTCCATCATAATGCATACTGGGATGAGTCCAACATACACTTGTGGGCACTTATAATACACTTTACCACTAGAAATTATTTGATTAAATTCAGCATCACCTGCTCTAGTCTTCTATTTGAATGCACTAATGCTCTGGACATAATTTTTGATAAGTTGCAAAATCCTCTCCCTTTAAAGATTTATAATATGTCATCTCGTCCAACGTCATTCTTGTACAGATGAGGAAATGCACCAAAAGTTTAGAAGACTTGGTCATGAAGTTATTTCATACAAAATAAAGTCATTAAAAGCTTATAATGATTTACTTTAACAGATTGCTGGCAGGTGGACTGGGATAGCTGGGGGATGTTGGTGCTCTTGAGAAGTGGAAGGCCTAAAAGAGTAGAAAGCCAGCAAAAAGGGTAGTTGTTGAGATTTAAGAGATTACAATTACATCTTAATCCATCTGGAGCATGAGGCAGTGTGGGCCAATATCACCCACAAAATTTGAAGGAACAATGCTAAAAGACAACATGGTGAAGAGGCTAGATGGATATGAGAGGCAATAAAGATTTCTTTTTTAATTAGTTGCATGGAGTAAATCATAAAACCAGATATCTCTGCTTTGAGATGATTCTTCATTAACAGCTGTTTATTGTACTGTGAATCATTGGAATATAATGTATGCAAGATGTTAGCTTGATATTTGTGCTTCCACTTCTCAAATGAACTCAATTGCCAAAAATAGGGAGCAAATCAGGACAGGAAAGGCTATCAGCAGATGAAGGAAAGCAAACTCTCTATGGTACATTTCTATTTTCTGTTTGTTATTAAACACATATTAGAATGGTTTAAGAAACTAGTGAAAGTCAGTGGCAATCAGTTTGTATGCTTCCTTTAAAATTACAAGAAAATGCAAACTAAGTTTTATCTTTATGACATAAGGATAAGAGCATACTTGAAACCTATTTCCATGTAAAATCCAAAATGGACTTGAAGAGCTGTCTATAAAGAAATTGAATGACAGAGCTTAAGCAAAACAAAATAGTGTCATTTTGTTCATTTTCACCACCATACTAATAAAAAAATATATACCGAGTTGCCAGATTATTATGATCTCTGAACACATAGTAATTTGGCCACTCAGTGTATATCCTATATAATAAAAGGCTAATATGAAAATTGTCCCCTCAACCAGGAGTTTTACTAGTAGCAGGCCAGCCAACTGCCCATGTCTCCTCGCCCTGGCCAAGCTGGCCGGACCCCACCCATGCATGAATTCATGCACCGTGCCTCTAAAAAATACATATATGTATATATACTGAGTGGCCAGATTATTATCCATCCAGAGATCTTAATAATCTGGCCACTCAGTATTTATCAAAAAGAAAACATGTGGATTTACACTGAGGCTTGAGTCAGGAAACTCCATGCCTTTAATCAAAGTATAAGATCCAGACTTTGGAGATACCAGGATGGAGAGTAAATCCCAATGAGCCTGCTCAAATTCTGGTAGGAATCATCATTTATTGAGATTTAGCATGTGCCAGACAACGCAGAACATATACATTCTCTTTAATCTTCATCAAAACCCAAAGCAGGTACTGTAACTTGACAACCAAGGGGTCTGGGTTCCCTGTCACCACTTGAGTCAATTAATCAGAGACAGAGATGAATCATATATGAGCATTTATTCCAATAATTCCAGCAATATGGGAGAGCAGTCAGTCACCCACAAAAGTCTGCTCTGATTCTCTTGCCAGTTATCTGGTTATATACATACAAGGGAAAAGATAGCTACATAGAGCTGTGAGCTACAAATGTAACATGGAAAGGGCAGGGTAAAGTCTGCTCTCTGACCTTCATGAGCACAAAGTCTGATAACAAGGTGACTAATCTTCTATGATGTTACAACACTTCAGCCCATTTCTGGAGCCAGAGAATGGTCAGCATTCCTGAGAAAAACTCCTGGAGTAGGTCAGAGTCTAGGCATAGCAACCAAATCAAAATGTGTCCTATCCTTGGTCTGTTCTCCAAATGTGTTTTTTTTTTTTTCTGAGTAATGGACCCATTGAGGCATCTTATCTTTTTACAGCCTTGTTTCATTCTCCTGTTTCCCAGGATCTGTAAGAAAACTTATCTATAGTTAGTAAGGTGAATAATTATTAGACAACTGTGGCTCTATTCTCACTACATGTCCTTCCCCACTCTCAGTATTAGTTCTACTTTTAAACATAATAAACAAACAACAATAACAAGCCCTCATGCTTACAAAGGTCAAGATCCCTCTCAAAGTCATGTAGCTTATTATTTTTTATTTTATTAATTTTTATACATATCTCCCCATTGCCCCCCCTCCCTCCCAGGCATACCCCAACCCCCAGTGTCTATGTTCATTGGTTATGATTATATGCATAGATACAAGTCCTTTGATTGATCTCTTATCTACCTCACCTAACTTTAATCTTCCTGCTGTAATTTCACAGTATGTTTGAAGCTTTACTGTCTCTGTATCTATCCTTTTGTTCATCAGTTTATAATGTTCTTTTTTTAATTAATTTTTTATACATATCTTCCCATTGCCCCCCCTCGCTCCCAGGCATACCCCAACCCCCCAGTGTCTGTGTTCATTGGTTATGATTATATGCATAGATACAAGTCCTTTGATTGATCTCTTATCTACCTCACCTAACTTTAATCTTCCTGCTGTAATTTCACAGTCTGTTTGAAGCTTTACTGTCTCTGTATCTATCCTTTTGTTCATCAGTTTATAATGTTCTTTATTATCCCCCAATGAGTGCGATCATGTGATACTTCTCCTTCATTGACTGGCTTATTTCGCTAAGCATAAGGCTCTCCAGTTCCAACCAGGTTGCTGCAAATGGTAAGAATTCCTTCTTTTTAATGGCAGCATAGAATTCCATTGTGTAGATGTACCACAGTTTTCTGATCCACTCATCTGCTGACGGGCACCTAGGCTGTTTCCAAATTGTGGCTATTGTAAATTGTGCTGCTATGAACATAGGGGTGCATAAATCCTTTCTGATTGGTGTTTGTAATTTCTTAGGATAAATTCCTAAGAGTGGTATTACAGGGTCAAATGGGAGATCCATTTTTAATTTTTTGAGAAAACTCCATACTGTTCTCCACAGTGGCTGCACCAGTCTGCATTCCCACCAACAGTGCACAAGGGTTCCTTTTTCTCCGCATCCTCGCCAACACTTGTCGTTTGTTGATTTGTTGATGATTGACATTCTGACAGGTGTAAGATGGTATCGCATTGTCGTTTTGATTTGCATCTCTCGGATGATTAATGACTTTGAACATGTTTTCATGTGTCTCTTGGCTTTCCTTCTGTCGTCTTTTGAAAAGGTTCTATTTAGGTCCGTTGCCCATTTTTTTATTGGATCCTTCATCTTCCTTTTATTAAGTTGTATAAGTTGGTTGTAGATTTTGGAGATTAAACCTTTATCAGTGATAGCATTTGCAAATATGTTCTCCCATGCATTGATCTTTCTTGTTGTTTTGTTGATGGTTTCTTTTGCTGTGCAAAAGCTTTTTATTTTGATGTAGTCCCATTTGTTTATTTTTTCTTTAGCTTCCATTGCCTTTGGAGCAGTATCAGTGAAGAAGTTCTTTCGGCATATATCTGAGATTGTGCTGCCTGTGGATTCCTCTAGTATTTTTATGGTTTCCCTTCTAATGTTTAAGTCCTGTATCCATTTTGAGTTTATTTTTGTATTTGGTGTAAGTTGGTGGTCCAGTTTCAATTTTTTGCATGTATCTGTCCAATTTTCCCAACACCATTTATTGAAGAGGCTATCTTGGCTCCATTGAATGTTCATGCCTCCTTTGTCAAATATTAATTGAGCATAGTGGTTTGGGTGGATATCTGGGTTCTCTATTCTATTCCATTGATCTATATGTCTGTTCTTGTGCCAGTACCAGGCTGTTTTGAGAACAGTTGCTTTGTAGTATAGCTTGAAGTCTGGTATTGAGATCCCACCTACTTTATTCTTTTTTCTCAGAATTGCCGTGGTCTTTTTTTGTTCCAGATGAATCTATGAAGAATTCTTTGTAGGTCTGTGAAATATGTCAATAGTATTTTAATGGGTAGTGCGTTGAATCTGTATATTGCTTTGGGTAGTATGGACATTTTAATGATGTTGATTCTCCCAATCCATGAGCATGGTATGCTCTTCCATCTGTTAAAATCTTCCTCTATCTCTTTTTTCAGTGTCCTATAGTTTTCTTTTACCTCTTTAGTTAGGTTTATTCCTAGGTATCTTAATTTTTTTGGTGCGATGGTAAATGGGATTGCTTTTTTAGTTTCTCTTTCTATAATTTCACTGTTAGTGTATAGAAATGCCACAGACTTCTTAGCATTAATTTTGTATCCTGCTACATTGCCGAATTCATTAATTAAGTCAATTAGTTTTGGAATGGAATCCTTTGGGTTTTTTATGTATAATATCATCTCATCTGCAAATAAGGACAGCTTTACTTCTTCTTTTCAAATTTGGATGCCTTTTAATTCTTCTTCTTGTCTAATTGCAATGGCTAATACTTCCAGTACTATGTTGAACAGGAGAGGTGAGAGTGGGCATCCCTGTCTTGTTCCTGTTCTTAGGGGAAATGGTTTTAGTTTTTGCCCATTGAGTATGATGTTAGCTGTGGGTTTATCATATATGGCTTTTATGATGTTGAGGTATGATCCTTCTATTCCCACTTTGCTGAGAGTTTTTATCAAGAAAGGATGTTGGATTTTGTCAAATGCTTTTTCTGCATCAATTGATATGACTATGTGATTTTTATCTCTCAATTTGTTTATGTGATGTATCACATTTATTGATTTGCGGATATTGAACCATCCCTGCATTCCTGGGATGAATCCTGCTTGGTCATGGTGTATGATCTTTCTGATGTACTGCTGGATCCGGTTTGCTAGAATTTTGTTGAGGATTTTGGCATCTATGTTCATGAGAGATATTGGCCTATAATTCTCTTTCATTGTGTTGTCTTTATCTGGTTTTGGTATTAGGGTGATGCTGGCTTCATAGAAGGTGTTTGGTAGTATTCCTTCTTCTTGAATGTTTTTGAATAGTCTGAGGAGGATAATTTTTAATTCTTCCTTGAATGTTTGGTAAAACTCTCCTGTGTAGCCATCTTGACCCGGGCTTTTATTTGCTGGAAGCTTTTTGATGACTGCTTCAATTTCTTCCATAGTTATTGGACTATTGAGATGTTTGGCTTCCTCCTCATTGAGTTTTGGGAGGTTATATTTTTCTAGGAAAATGTCCATTTCTTGCAGGTTGTCCAATTTGTTGGAATAGAGTTGTTCATAGTATTTTTTAACAATCCTTTGTATTTCCACAGGGTCTGTTGTTATTTCTCCTCTTTCATTTCTGATTTTGTTTATTTGGGTCTTCTCTCTTCGCTTCTTGGTGAGCCTGGCTAGGGGTCCATCAATCTTGTTTATCCTTTCAAAGAACCAGCTCTTTGTTTTGTTGATCTTTTGAATTGTTTCTTTGGTCTCCAAGTTGTTTATCTCCGCTCTGATCTTCACTATTTCCTTCCTTCTGAGTACACTGGGCTTTTCTTGTTGCTCACGTTCTAGCTCTTTGAGTTGTAGGTTTAGGTGATTTATTACCATTATTTCCTGTTTTTTGCAGTAGGCTTGTAGGGCTATGAACTTCGCTCTCAAGACTGCTTTCACTGTGTCCCATAAATTTTGTATTGTTGTGTTGTCATTGTCATTTGTTGCCATGATGTTTTTTATTTCTTCCTTGATCTCTCTGGTTACCCAGTCGTTGTTTAAAAGCATGCTGTTTAGTCTCCATATGTTTGATTTCTTTCTATTGTTTTTATTATAGTTGATTTCCAGTTTTATGTCACTGTGGTCTGAGAAAATGCTTGATATGATTTCTATCTTCTTGAATTTGAAGAGACTTTTCTTATGAACCAACATATGATCTATCTTTGAAAATGACCCATGTGCACTGGAGAAGAATGTATATTCTGTGTATTTGGGGTGAAATGTTCTGAAGATGTCAATTAATTCCATCTGGTCTATTGAGTCATTTAGGATTGATGTTTCTTTGCTGATTTTTTGTTTAGAGGATTTATCCAATGGTGACAGTGGGGTATTAAAGTCTCCTACTATGATTGTATTGCTGTCAATCTCTCCCTTAATATCATCCAAGAGTTTTTTTATGTATTTAGGTGCTCCTATATTGGGTGCATATATGTTTACCAGAGTTATTTCTTCTTGTTGGATTGTTCCCTTTAGTATTATGAAGTGGCCTTCTTTATCTCTTCTTATGTCCTTCACTTTGAGATCTAATTTGTCAGATATAAGTATTGCAACCCCAGCTTTTTTTTCATTTCCATTTGCCTGAAGTACCATGTTCCATCCCTTCACCCTCAATCTGTGTGCGTCTCTTTTCCTAAGGTGGGTTTCTTGCAGACAGCAGATATATGGATCATGTTTTCTTATCCAATCGGGTACCCTATGTCTTTTGATTGGAGCATTTAATCCGTTTACATTTAAAGTTATTATTGATAAGTACTTATCTGTTGCCATTTTTAGTCCTTACCCCTGAGTTCCTTCTTCGCTTCCTCTTTCTTTTTATTACAGCAGACCTTTTAACATTTGTTGCATTGCTGGTTTGGTGGTAATATATTCCCTTAGTCCTTTTTTGTCTGTGAAGCTTTTGATTTCACCTTCAATTTTGATTGAGAGTCTTGTAGGGTACAGTATTCTTTGATTCAGACCCTTCCTTTGCATGACTTTGTATATTTCATTCCATTCTCTTCTGGCCTGATGATTTTCTGTTGAGAAGTCAGTAGCTAGTCTTATGGGGGTTCCTTTGTAGGTAACTTTCTGTTTCTCTCTGGCTGCTTTTAAGATTCTTAGTTTGTCGTCGGTGTTTGCCAATTTAATTATAATGTGCCTCGGTGTCAGTTTGTTGGGGTTCATTTTGCTTGGGACTCTGTGAGCTTCTTGGATTTGTGTGGGTTTTTTCTTTTCTATATTGGGGAAATTTTCTGTCATTATTTCTTCAAACACATTCTCTAATCCTTGTTCAGTTTCCACTCTTTCTGGAACCCCAATTATGCGGATGTTATTTTGTTTCATGTTATCCCAAAGTTCCCTTAGACTCTCCTCTTGCTTTTTAACTTTTTTTTCTAGAAGCTGCTGTACTTGGGTATTTTTTCCTACCGTGTCTTCTAGCTCACTGATGCGGTCCTGTTTCTTCTAGTCTACTTTTGATGCTTTCTATTGAGTTCTTTATAGCAGTGATGTCATTATTCATTTCTTCTTGTTTATTCTGCACCTCCTCTAGTTTCTTCTGCATTTCTTCTTCATGCTTCTTCACCTCCTCTAGGTTCTTCTTCATTTCCTCTTGGCTCTTCTTCATTTCCTCTTGGCTCTTACTCATATTGTCAAATTTGTCTTCCATTCTTTTCAACCACATTATGATAATTTCTCTGAACTCTTTCTCTGGTAGGCTTATTTGTGGTTCTATTTCATTTACTTCCTTTTCTGGTGAAACCTGCTTTTCTGTCTTTTGTGGGCTGTTTCTTTTTCTGCCCATGGTCTTTCTTCTCTGGGTGTCTGGTTATGTAGTGCTCTCTCCTACGTTGATTGAAAGGCACAAACTACAACACGACCAGGTACAGCACACAAGGTACTGAGTAGAGATGTATTCAAGATGTTAATAATCACAAATAAGGTGACCACCAAATAAAGACAAATTAGGGGTAAATAGAGAAAGAAGAAGAGGAAAATGAGGAAGAAAGAAAAGAAAGAAGTGCCAAAATCAAATTGGGAGAGTGAGAAAAAGAAAAGATAAATAAATGAACAATAAAATAAAATAAGAAAATAAAAAGGAGAAGGAAAGAGGAAGAGAAAAAAGTCAGAGAGAAAAGAAAGTGTATAAGAGAGAAAAGAGGAACAAAATATAGATCTCAGGAGACAACTCCAATAGAACAGTCGCTAATCCCAATAAAGGCCAGCAACCAGTACCTAGAGATTAATGCAAATTGCAAATAGCAACTGGTATCGAGGGAAATGAGGGAAAAGAGAGGTAGAAAACAAAGCAAGCAAAAAGCAAAATAAAACAAGTAGAATAAACTAAAACAATCTCTCAAAAAAATTTTCAAAAAATCGATATAATCACTTTTCAGGGAAATAGCAACAAAAGGACATAGAGAAAAAACAACTTTTTGGCTAGTGAAGACAAGAGGGGAGAGGTTTGTGTGGACTTGTAGTAGGGGATTTGAAATTAGATATATAAATGGGGTGAAATTTTAACCAGGTAAAGAGAAAAATAGGGAGAATCTAAAGTTGGAAAAGGGAAAGAGAAATAAGACAGCAAAATGGGGAAAGTTAGGAGGAAAGTGTTGGCATAAAGGTGGAGTTGAGTTGGAGTAAAATTATGCTAAAGGGAAGATGAAAATAGAATGTAGAACTCTAATCCCAAAATAAAATAAAGAGAAAACAAAATGATACTTTTTTTTTCCAAAAACGGTAAAGTACTAGTAGTAATTAATAATACTAGTTTAAAACAAAAATGTAATAATTATAAAGGTAAAATCAATTGAGGCAGAAAGAAAAAATATTCTTTTAATTAAAATATGTGAAAATGAAAAATAAAGAATTAAAAATTTAAAAAAAAGAAAAAAGAAAAATGGAAAAATAAAAAAAAAAAGAAGAAAAATAGAATGGTCCTTCACTTCCACTATTATTCTGCTTGGCACTCCTGTTTCCCAGTAGGGGAGGTATTGCAGTTCCCTGTGTTCCCCTCTTGGTGTTTTAATCTCTTTATTCTCTTGTGGTTATGCGAGAGTCAATTTGTGTGTCATCCATTGGGTGGCAGTGTTTCGGAATTGATCTCTGAGACAAAGCACAGGACCTCTCTAGGCTGTGCTCAGATCCTGCTACTCTGTGGTTCCCAAAACCATTTTGTGGGGGTTTTGCAGCCTGGACACTGCAATAACTCCCAGGTTGTCCCTCTGCCCCAGAGAAAAAGAAAAAAAAAAAAGAGAGAGAGAGAGAGAGTCATTTTCCAGAGCTCTCCTCTGTCAACAGCTCAGAGGATCTGCCTTCACACTCAGGGATCACGCCCTGACCACCTCTGTGGACCTCTCCAGAGGCAGCTTTCCCGCAGTCCGGCTCCCACAGTGCGTGTCTCTGCCCTGCGGGGGGTAGGAGACCGCACCCTGGCCCAGGTGAAATCTGACCCTTCCCTGCGCCATGTGGATCTCTGAATCCTCAGTCTGCGTGTCTGTGCTGCCTGGGAAGCCGTGCTCTGGGTCCTGGCTGCTCTGTGGTTGCCTCCGTCAGCCACAGCTTTCAGACCTGGGCAGACATCCACCTCCCCCTTAAGTCAGGCGCAATCTGACCTTTCTGTGTGCTCTGTGGATCTCTGATTCCGCCACGTGTCTGCATCGATTGGAGAGCGAAGTTCTGGGTCCCCGGGTTCCTGGCTGCTTGATGGGTGCCCAGCCGAAGGCTTCAGAGCGCCGCAGACATCCACCTCCCACTGCAAGATGGCTCGGGCTCCGCGTTCGCGCTGGTGGCTCCAGTGGACAAAAAACCCCGTGGCAGTGGGGCTGCCTGGCCGGGAGAGCCCCCTCCAGCAGTTCCCCGCCTTCCCCTGGAGGACAACTGACTCCTAGCTTGCCAACAAACACTCCCAATGCAACTCTCAGCTGCTCTCTCTCCCTCTGCCCAGCGACAAAGCTCCAGACGTGTCCGTCTACTCCGCCGCCATTTTCTCCTCCATGTAGCTTATTATTGGTGAAAACAAAAATTTAATGAGTTTTACTATGAATCCAACATATCCTCCTACCAGTTCGATAAAGCAGAGATTATAATCTTCATTTTAATTAACAAGAATAACCAAGACTTTAGAAATCAAATAAGTAGAAGCATATTGAGAATCTTATCCAGAACTATCTGACTTTAACATAGTTAGTGTTTTCCATTATGGCCTCTTGTCTTCAATATACACTGAATGGCCAGATTATTATGATCTCTGAACGCATAATAATCTGGCCACTCTGTGTGTGTGTGTGTGTGTGTGTGTGTGTGTGTGTGTGTGTAGTAAAGGCCCGGTGCATGAATTCATGCATGGGTGGGGTCTGGCCAGCCTGGCCAGGTAGTTGGCTGGCCTGCCTGCTGGTCAAACTCCTGGTTGAGGGGACAATTTGCATATTAGCCCTTTCTTATAGAGGATATGGACTGAGTGGCCAGATTATTATGCATTCAGAGATCTTAATAATCTGGCCACTTAGTGTATATCTTATTCTCACTATTTTTCCCTTTGATTGAATGCAACTTCCACATTAATAATAATAATAATCATTCAATATATCTGGGATCCTAACTTCAAGATAACAGCTCAAGTGATCCCCAGAGATGAAATGGAAGCTCA
Organism: Lasiurus cinereus; assembly: GCA_011751065.1. Classification (NCBI taxonomy): domain Eukaryota; kingdom Metazoa; phylum Chordata; class Mammalia; order Chiroptera; family Vespertilionidae; genus Lasiurus; species Lasiurus cinereus. The sequence continues at coordinate 2,947,711 of JAAGEH010000392.1, forward strand.
GAGAGGAATAGACAACCATTAATACTGCACCCTTTCAGTATCAACTAAAGGAGGCTGGCTGGGTTTATACTATGTAAACAACAACCCCTTCTTCTTCATAGTTAAACAGAATAGATGCAAAGTCTGGCAGTTGGTTTGGGCCATTCTTTTTGACAGTTGTGCTCCACAGGGACACAAGGACCTAAGTGGCTTTGAACTTGAGGCAATTCCATTATAATGTGAGGCATGTGCATTCATCATAGTAGGGGAGGAAAGTGACCAAAAAATCCTGGGGGCTATTCACAGCCTCAGTCAAAAACTGACACGTGTTTTTTCCTTCCAAACTTTTTAGCCCGAGTTCATCATCTGTTAGCACATAACTCAGAAGGACTGGGGCCTGTGACTTGCATTGGACTCAAGTAAGAGGAAATCAAATGAAATTTGGTGAACACATACTACTATCTCTGCCACATTGTCTCTAAGAAATAGATCTCCCTTTCTCCGCCTTCCCTCTAAGATTCTGCACTCTTGGGGAGGGTGGATAGGTGGGAGATAATCAACCAAGGACCTTGTATGCATATATGCATGGCCCATAGACACAGACAATGGGGTGGTGAGGGCAACGAGGGGTTGAGGGGAGCTGGAGGGGTCAGTGGGGGAAAAAGGAGACATATGTAATACTTTCAACAATAAAGAATTATTAAACAAAAAAACAAAAAGAAATAGATCCAGAATATGAGATAAGAGCAAATGCTTAGGAATTAGCAAGAGAGGACATAGATTTAGAATTAGAATTAGAATAAATTTTTCTGGATGAAGAGATATAAAGTCTCACTATACATTTATTGATTCAGCTAAAAAGAGAAGAAACAGTTAGAAACTACAGATGCCAGAAAAAAAATTTAATTTGTAATTAAGTAAAATAAAACTACACACACATGCAAAGTAATCTTAAGTATTTTATATAAATGTCAAAAGCAAAAGAAAAATTTAGCACTCTCTTGTTTCAGGCTAAGAATTCATGCATCTTTTGAGTCATTCAGCCTACAATGCAATTTCTCAAAGTCTATTTAGGATCTCCTTTCTTCATAGCACTGGACAAAGTTCTCTGGCAAGGCTGAAAAAATCCAGAGACAGTCCCAGCCCTCTAAAAAATGACTCTCTTATAGACTAGAAAAACAGACATGCCTGGAATAAAAAGACAAGGTCCCTTTGATGGATTCTTAAAGTAAGCCATGAAAACACCAGGTCTAGAGAGAATACTGGAGTCTCCCCAGAGGAACACACTATTCCCCCATGCTTTGTGTAGTGCCCTGCACATGATATCTTTCTCCTTCCCAGCTGCTCCTTTCCATTTCTGCATGGTGGTGTGGTGGTTCAGCCTTTCTTTGAAGACTGCTTGAAATACTCCAGGGCAAAAATAATCTAGAATGAAGAAAGCCCCATTCTTTCTGAATGTCAGCTACAGTAGCAGACAAAACCTTTGATGCACTGCTGTCACCCCACCTTGCAGGAAAGTGGCACCTGCCAAGACCCCCAGCACTTTCTGCCTGGGAAACCATCTCTTTCTCATTTGGATATAACAAACATCCTTAGATGTGAAACACAAAAATGGTATAAGATAAAATGTGCTGATTAATTTCAAGATGCTTTTGGGAAGTCTCAGTCCATGCTGAGTACAGTGATTTTTTAGCTCACTTCATTTTATTAGTGAGGATTCTGGGGCGGGTACATCCTTTACTACATTACCACCCAAAGGAAATAGTTGTCATTCGTAAAGTGTCCCAATCATATATAACACCCTCCCACCCAACTCCTCTAGAGCCTAAATCCAGCCCCAGAGAAAATTCTACTTGAAGATATCTTAGTAATTCCAGAGGTCTGCTTAGTTCACAGACAATTTTGTGGTTCATTTATTTCTTCCAGTTTTTGCTGTAACATAAAAAGAAAAAAAAGAAAGAAATAAAAAAGAAAAAAATTACTTCCTACTTTTCCCCCAATCAACATTTTCAGGGCAAAAAAAAAAGAATGCTATTCTGTTATAACTAATTATGAATCACATCAATTTTTCCAAAGAAAAGGGATTCTTGATTACTAAAAGTCCTAAATAATTTTTATGTGAAAATTGGGGTGAATAAAATGTAGGGGAAAAGGAAATAAAATAGGCATTCTTCAAAAACCCAAATGTAGTGTTGTTGTTATTTTTGGTAATAATAATCCAAACTCTTCTAACTTTCCATCCTTCATATTTAAATAAAGTTTGTATCTAGAAAGTCTGATTATAGTGTCTTCAGGTACTTACTAAATCTAAAGACACAACTTTCTCCCAAGCCTACAATGTTTCCTCAGTTATCTCTTCCACTTCATTATATCATAATCATCAGTGTGTTAGAGAGATTTTTAACAATGCCTAATTATATGATGGATGCATTGAATACCATAATGATTACATCCAAATAATAATTTAGTATTTATTTTATGTATTTTCTCCTGATGTCATTGCCTGCAAGCCTTTTTTTTGATTTTCTAAATTAATGCAATGATATGATTATTACTTTACCTATTTATAATTCTTCGCCTACCTAGACTTTAGAAAGAAATTAAATTGCTTGAATTGATTGTTATTTGATTGTTTTATTTTAATATTGACATGCACATGGAGGGTGTTACAATAATTGCTTACAATGATCATTCTGAACTTTTCTTAAGTACTAAAAGAAATATGTCAAGGTTCTTCCAGTTTTCTCTGGAGTTGTTATAGCATCTCTACTGTGACTCTAAGACAAAATTTGTATTTCAGTGCTGATGCAAGTGGCATCCCCAGTCAGGCTTAATCTTTTCTTATCTAGGTAACTTGTAAGTGCAATTACCTTGCATTCCGGGCAATGCAAACCCGGAACCTGACTTTCCTAAACCAAAGACAATGCCTTGGTGCTTTAAATTGCTTCCTTCTCTCTCCCTCCTTTCTGGTCTTTTCTCTTTGGGACCCTGTGCTTTCCCACACACATGATTCTTGATAGAGATCAATTTTAGTATATTAGCTCTGGCTCCAGATGAATAAAAGGCCTAAGCCTTCTTCTGCATGGTTGCAGAAAAGGTTGTGCAGATCCTCAGTTACACTGAGGGGTCATGTTTAGTTCACCTGGGTGATCACTTCCTGTATGCCATGTTTCAAGTGCCGAACTAAGATATATGGAATCATAGACAAATACAGTCTTGCCATCAAGTTGCATATAATCTAGTGTGGGGGAAATGCATCTAGCAAATAGTCTCAGCTGATGAAGTGTTGTGAAAGAGGAGGTACCTGGTGCCATAGAACAAACACCTAATGAATGGGGAGGTTCCTGGGGGACCTTCCTGCAGAGCATAACAGAGTCATCTGGAAGGATGAATGGGATTATCACATCATCTCAGTGGGAAAGGGTGCTCCAGGCAGGGAACAGCACTCTCTGAATAGACATGAAGTATGAGAGATGTTGCTGAATTTACAGTAGGCAAAGTCAAAATGGGAAAAGTTTTGCATGGCTTGCTAAATATTTGATACTTATTCTCTATTCAATGAAAAGCCTTTGAAAATTTTTGATAGAGGAATGAAATAATCAAGAGAATCAACTGAACTTGTTGATTGCTAGATTAACTGAACAACCAGTTTTAAAAATTCTCCTATTTTGGGCACTCCACATAGAGTTAGGAATAAAAATATAAACGAGATAAGTTCATACCTTTACATTGTTTCCAATTCAGAAGCTTTATGGCAAAGAAATAAGAGGATGAAGGAAAGAGGAAGTTGAAAATGAACACAAGGTTCCTGACTCAGGCATCTGGGCAAGCAATGATGCTATTTACAGAAGTAAGGCACAGAGGAACGAAGGTAATAATGAGTTCAGTTTGGAACATCTTTTCTTTAAAATGCCTGCCAAGTAGCTGAGAGGAAATGTACAGCAGATAGCTGGAGCTCATACTGGAGATAAAAATTTAGGAGTCATCAGTATCCAAGTATTTGTTTAAGCAGGAGTTGGCAAACTACAGTCAAGGGACCAAATTCAGCCAAAACCTGTTCTTGGGTGCCCTCGGGCACTACTCCCTTGTGCTAACATTGTGAGTTGCAGCAGCTAAGCAAGGCTGTCTCCTCAACCCCAGTTCCCTCTTCTGTTTACAGTGTCAACCCTCCGCTGATGGCACCATCCTTCCCCATCCTCACTCCCTGCTCAACATCTGCCAACTACAAATGTCTTCAACTGAGAGTAGCTGTGTGCAGTGTGCCCACCATGTGGGAGGAGCCAAAGTAGACAAACAGGACTGCAGGGGCATAAGAGTTTTCGCCTGTTACAAAATTTCCTATGTAATATCTTCAATTTTGCTCTTGGCCCATGAAACTTAAGTCATTTATTATCTGGCTCTAAAAAAAATAAAAATAAAAAGATTGTCTACCCCAAGTTTAAACTAAATGCAATAATAAAATAAAACCCAGTTTTTATATATTATGCCACTGGAATTCAATTCAAATTAATAAACATATTCTCAACTCATTCAGATGTTTTAGGCTAGAAATACTGAAAACATGAATTACATTCCTTCTCTTCCTTTTAACCTGGAGAAACAAAAACAGAAGCTGATTCATCAGGATAATCAAATCCCATCTTAAAGATACCATAAGATAATTTGTTCTAGATTTTTCATACTTTGGGGTGCATTTTCTCTCAGAGATTCATCAGTGTATATTGTTGTCTATTCATGTGAGCTTTTATATCCCATAGGTGTATTAATTCATTTATAAAAGAAAGAAACTGAGGCACTGTGGCTACAGCAATGAAACAACAACTTTAATCGTTAAAAACCAACTGGTTATGGTCTGGTTCTTTGGTTTCTACATTTCTAGGCACCTTGTGTAATCACTCTGGATCCCTAAGAAGATTGATGGCCACGAACTGATAGGAGGAGTAAAGTTAGTGGCAGCAATTCTACCAGCTCACACACTTGATTTTTAAAAAGCATTTTCAGATATCATAATAGCTACGTTGTGAGGACTGGGAAGTGAAAGAGTCTGAGAAGCATGTGGGAGGTAATTAAGAGCTATTAGAAGCAAACGGAACCTAATTTGACCAAATAGCCAAGTGTGGTGTGGTCTTTTGAAAACATTTCCAAAGACAGGAACCAAATTTGATCCTTTAAGTCCTCCTTCTCTTTAGGATGCATGTTTATTCAAAGAACAGATGGGGAAGAAAATCAGAAAAAGACTTTGGTCGACCCACATAAAACAGCATATTTGAGTGTGGGCATGAAGGGAGATGAGTTTTGGAAGGATTTCCATTTGTTTGATGTGTGGAGATAGTCTTGGGAAGTGGGAAGGCACTGACTTTGTTTAATCTCTCCTAGGGAGGAGCTTCGGAAGGCTCTTAAAAAAGGAAGGCTCCTTTAGTAAGCACATACTTCCATGCTTTCACCTTCTTTGGTATTTTCCAGTATAATAAAATGAGGAGCTGGGGGTGGGATTACCAGAACTAAAGTTATTGGGTATGAAAAATAGGAAAAAAATTTAGGCATGGATATAACTGTCATCCACAAATGGAGCTTTTTTAGGGTTTAAATATTTTCAATACATTTTCTATAGATGAGATGAGGTCATGCTCATGTGTGTCTTTTACACTCTTAACTGGTAAAGACCACAGTAGATATCTGCAGAGCACAATGCTGATGGCATGTATGACCTACTTACCTACTCCCACATGTCTCCCAGTCACACACACACACACACACACACACACACACACACACACAAATTTGTTTTAAATGCATTCCTCTTGAGATGCTCAAGTTGTCATTGCATGTCAGGAAAATTTGTGTGTAAACAGACACTTAAGTCTAACAGTAATCTTTGATGGCTACTTCAAAAGCAAATTGAGTTTTTGAACCCAATGAGGTGTTCCTTTAAAATAGTAGCATCAATCTGGAGCCCAACACAGATAAGAAGCCACAGAGGGGAAGAATCTAGATGAGAAATCATAATGGGAAGGAATTACCCTGCTGGTTGGTAACATTTCCATATGGACACAAGCAGCAAAACAACAAAAGATCAAAGAGCGACCCAAAAAAGAAGGGAGTGTTCAGTCTCATAATTGTGCATGTGTGTGAACACAGAGCCTTCTGTAAGGATAATAGCAGAAACATGTTTTTGCAAGGGAAGGTCCAATGTACGCCAGCTAATGGGGCTGCTTGGCTGAGCCTCAATATGCAACAATCCACTCTTCATTTGTAAAAGATGCTACTGATTAATGGTATCTCAAATTTGTAATAATAGTTAACAGATGCACAAGAAGAAAATGTTCTCAAAGAATATAAATCCTGTGTGCTTCCAAACCCCATTGTAATTATTTCACTATTTCACTTGTGGTCTAGTCCAGTGGTCGGCAAACTGTGGCTCACGAGCTGAGTGGTTTGCTGCTCTGTTGATTAATGAGTTTGCTGACCACTGACCTAGACTCTCGATTCTAATAATTACAGGCAGTTGTTGTTCCTTGTTATTAAGCCCCAACCCATTTTGTGGCCAAATCTGAAAGGAAGAGAACTTTATCCGCCTTTACTCCAAATCTGAGGCCAAGGTAGGAATAAATGACTCATGATACCAACCTTTAAGTGTCCGTGCTAAATATGAAAATTTTGTTTTAATGTGTCTCTTTCACAAGGCACAATTTCATTGCTAATTCATGAAATCACTTATTTTCCTGTTTAAGGAGATTAGTGAAACCTCTTTCAAAACCACATACTTATTCTTCATTTACTACACTGTGCCCAAATTGAAAAGTTTCAAAGAAATTTAATATTGGGTAATAATGATGTATTGGTAATTACTATTAACACGTAAGAAAAGGTAACAGTGAATTAAAGAAAAATATGAGAAAATGCAGAAAAGCACGGTACCTTTCAAAATATATCACCGTTCAAGAGAGCACTAATCCAAATAACCATTTGTTCAGGTCCTTCACTGACTTCTTTGAGAAAATAAATAGAACCAGCTTAGAAGGAGTCCTCCCCTACTTGCATTCAGAAAACAAGATGACCAAAACACAACCTTCAACATCCAATTATGCTATTAGATTTAATGTTTGCAATTACCTGGAGTTTTATATTCTCAAAGAGCTTTGTAACCTTTAATTAGTCCATCTTCCCAAGTCCAGCTCAAGTTTCAGATGAAAAGACTGAGGACCATAGGTTGTGATTTTCCCTCCCAGGGCCAAGTAAGTTAGTTTAGCTCAGAAAGCCCTACCCTGTTTCCCCGAAAATAAAACAGTGTCTTATATTAATTTTTGCTCCCAAAGATCCGCTAGGTCTTATTTTCAGAGGATATCTTATTTTTCCATGAAGAAGAATACGGTACACATTTATTGTTGAACAACAACAACAACAAAAAGGAAATTTGTTACCTGTGTACGGTATGGTAGTAGTTGTCATTACAAACCAGCTCACTGAATGGCCGCAGCACAGCAGGAGCTGTTCAGGTAGTGCAAGGTCTCTTTAAATCAGGAGTCAGATGCCTTATGGTACCTTCAGGAGCCTTATATTCCGGGGAGGCTTTATGTTTGGGGGAGGCCTTATTATCGGGGAGGTCTTATTTACAGGTGGATGCCTTATATTACAGTGAGAGGCAAAACTGAAAGTAGGTCTTATTTTCAGGAGATGTCTTACTTTTGGGGAAACAGGGTAGTTAAGTCTGCAAGCAGAACCAATGTATGAGTCCTGGGCTCATTCTACAGCTGGATTTCTTTATTTAATATGAAAATGTACAACATTTTATCATTAGATGTAGTTTTTTTTATTTCTGTTAAGTAATTTTTTATTATATTTTCTCTGCTGCTATAATTGCAAGACAAATATAAGTAGATACCTTTTCCTTTTGCTATGTTCTTTACCTCCAAGTTCTCCTGCCCACTTACCCTCATTTGGAGGCACAGTATTCACTATTAGAATAATGTTCTCTAGGTGTTATAGAATTAATTTATTTAAGAGTGTGTGTGTGTGTGTGTGTGTGTGTGTGTGTGTGTTTGGGCAATTGTGGTTAAGAATAGAATCAAATCCAATAATACAAGTTTAAGCAAATTTTTAAAACTTAAAAAATGTCATTTAAAGCCCCAGTTTAATAGGAAGTTTTAAGAGAGAGAAAGAGATAGAGATGGAGATAGAGATAGAGATAGAGAGAGAGGGAGAGAGAGAGAGAGAGAGAGAGAGAGAGAGAGAGAGAGAGAGAGAGATGGGGAGAGGAACAGGGAGAGGAAGAGACATGGGAAAAGGAAAAGGAAGAGAGAAAGGGAGAAGGAGAGGGAAAGAGAAAGGGAGAGGGAGAGGGAAAGAGAAAAGGAGAGGGAGAGGGAGAGGCAGAGGGAGAGGCAGAGGGAGATTGTGGACTTTTCTAAGTCCCTGTTTCTAGCTCGCCTTCCAACTGCCACACAGGGAATCAAGGTGGGTGAGCAGCTAACTCCAAGCCCTAGGGCTCTGTAGCCCAGCTGCCAATATCCTCTTAGGGTCAGTGAGCAGACAGATAGCTCATTCCATGTGTAACGGTGAGAAATGGAGTTCCCTAGGGAAAATACGCACTCTCCATATGTTCAGCCCAGTGCAATAGTCTGGGTGAATCACAGTCTGAGAGACAGAGGGAAAAAATGTGTCCTGACACTTGATTTCCTCAGAGATATCAGACCGTCATTTCCAGGGCTAGTACAGTGCTTTAAAGGGACCACTAATCTGATCCAGCCAGGGTAATGGGACGCTTTTAGGAGCTTTCCTTTAAGTGTATCTGAATTCTATTCTAAGGCTTCCACAAAACTACCAAAATGAAACACTTTGATGTCTATGCCCTCCAAGCAAGTGCTATACACAATTCAGAGCCTCCTTATCCAGCTCCTGCCCTCCTGCTCTCCTCCTTCCTCTGTCCTCACTCCTCCCACCACCATGCAACTTGGCCATACTATATGCCTTCCTGCTCATATGAACCACAGTTGCTGAAAAAGTGAAGCCAAAAGAAATAGCCAATAAAAACAGAAACAGCTGTAACAATTTTGCACAGCATGGTCTTGATTTCCTTGAGTTTTGTATTTTTGCTCTCCTTTCTCTCTGTCTCCCTCACTCTCTGTGTATGTCTCTCTCTCTCCAGCTTCCTTTTCCATATGCAACAACTTCAGTATTGGGGCCTTGAATGGAGCAATAAATACTTTTTCCTTCTTGAGAAATAAGGTTGGAGTCCATTTTAAATCATCAGCTCCAAAATAAGCAGAGCCAAGGGCGCACTGAAACATGGGGAATGAGTTGAGAATCTTGCCATCAAAGACAGGTGCAAAGATTTTTTTTTTTACAAAACAATAACCCCAGCTCTCAAATTTGTTCTTTTTCAGGGCTGTTATCTGTTGTCAGCAGTGTGCCTGTTGTCAGTGGAGCCCACAGAAGCTATCCTTCTGTGGGTATTTGCTCCGTATTTGCATTTGCCTCTCCAAATGGGACCTGTCTTAAAAAGAATTTACTGGACTGTTTTTTACAGCAACCTCACCCTATGTCCATCTGCTCAAAACATAGCCATGTGAAGGTAGTTTGTAATGACATTAGTAGTTTCTGAAAAGAAAAAGAACAATTAAAGCACTAAGTAAATGTAAAAGGCAAGATCATCAGCAAATTGTGATCAGTGACTTCTTTCCTGCCTGGGCAGGCTCAGGAACCCTGGGAATGTTTACCGTCTTCAGAATGCAGGAAGATCAGAGCCATGCCCCTTTCTGGCCTGTATTCAGCAGGTGCTGTGCCCCAAACCCATGTTCTAGCTAAACTGCTTGCAGTCATGGCACTGATTTCTAATGGTTATAAAAGTCTCATTTTTACTTTTCCTCCCTTCCTCCCTCCCTTCTTCCTTCCTCCCTCCCTTCTTCTTTCCTTCCTCCCTCCCTCCCTTCCTCCCTTCTTCCCTCCTTCCCTCCTTTCTTCCTTTCTTTCTTTCTTTCTTTCTTTCTTTCTTTCTTTCTTTCTTTCTTTCTTTCTTTCTTTCTTTCTTTCTTTCTTTCTTTCTTCTTTCTTTCTTTCATGTTTTTGGTGGTATGTGTTGTTTTGTTTCCCTGCAGCTGCTTCCTGTCTTTACCCATGTTTTGGGACCAGCCCCAATGTGAAGCTGAGCTGGATCTGGGCTAAGCATAATGGAGAACTGGTAGAAATAAAAGTTCTTTCATGGTGGCACAACCCTGTTTTTCAGATGGTGTGAAGCAGATCTGTAGTTTATTATTAATAATAGCACATGCATGACACCACATCTTCAAAGGACTGTGCAAACATTAATTCTTTTGTGATGTGAAAGAAAAGACAGCGGCAGCAGCAGCATCTTTTTAAAGTGAACCTCCCAGTCTTCTGGAGAGGGAGAAAAGCATAGTTCCAGCTAGAGATGAATGGTTGAAACCCTGGAGGTCTGGGATCTGGGTCCAATTGAAGAGTACTTTGAAAAAAAATCAGGAGTTTTATCTGAACTATATCATGTTCCAAATTCGACACTCTTTTAAACTCACATGGAAGTCTTTCGAAGACAAGCTGTGGTATCTTTGTTCCAGGAATAAAACAAACAGAATAAAAGAGAGGAAAGGAGTGCAGAATTAATGTGTGTGTGTGTGTGTTTTTTTTCGTTGTTGAAATTTGATGTGCAGGCTTCAAAAGAAAAATAGAATGACTCTCACTAGTTTGCCAAACCTTGCCCTTTTACTTATTGTAATAAGTGATTGACTTGTCAAAATCATAAAATCACAGTTGTCTATAAATAAAAAGTGGCGATTATTATCCCATTTTGCAGAAACTCAAAAGAGAAGTCTGATGCCCCATTTTCATTGGACTTTCAAAATTAGCTCTTTAATTTTTCTTATATTTAAAGGTCTTTTTCCCAATATTTATATAGATGACATATAGCTAGAGAGATAGATAGTATTCAATGCTCACAAAACAATATATGTAATCTATACATAGATTATAAAGCACAATCATAAAGTGAAAGCTAATAAAACTGCTACCTCACTTAATGACTAGAACATTATCAATAACCTGGCAGCTACCTCTATGTGCCTTCCTTTTCCCACCCTCTGCCTTCCTGACAGAGGTCATCATTATCCTGAATTCTGTGATAAGTGTTCCTATGACAAAAATAAAAAAATCAAATCATCACGTTCTAAAAAAAAAAGTGTTCCTATGGCAGATTAATTGCATTAATAGTCCAGATTAATGTTCTCCCATGACCTTTGTTTTACAAAATTAATATCTCTTCCCATTCTGATCTCAGTCTTGGTCATGTGACTTGCTTTTGCTAATAAGATGGAAACAAATGAGGCACAAGTAGAGCTTTGGAGAGCACATGCATAGTCCTGCTTGCCCCTCTGCAAGATGGCACTCGTTTATTGTACATCTTCATGAGAACACAGCTAAGCTAGCTCAGTGGATGGTGATAGGCGTGTGAATCAGAGCTGTTTACACTAGATCACGGGACCCTATGTCAGCCAATAGCCAAGCTGAGAACATTACCAGAACCACTTCAGCAACCTATAGCTCCCCTGGAAGCATGAGCAAGCCCAGCCAAGATCAGCCAAGCACTGATGAACATTACAGACTTGTGAGCAAGATAAATAATACATGTTTTTTAAGCCATTAAATTTCAGTGTGGTTTTTTTGCAGTATTATTTTGGCAATCAACTACTTTTACAATCTCCTTTCTCTTATTAGAAAAAAATAGCACTAAAATATATTTCTTGGTTCTGTCTCTTCATCTTTCTTTCTTAAATTTTTATAATTTTATCACAAGATACGTTTTCCTTTATGACATTTTTTACCTACTATATTTTTATTTTCATTTATGTATTTTCATGTAGTTAGAATGGTTAATTTTTGCTGTTATTTAATGTTTTTGTGTGTAAATATAAATTATTTTCTTCTGTTAATTGGCATTTGGTTTTCATGTGGAGATTTACATTGTTTTCAGTTTGGGGTTATTTTAAAAAGTAAGCCCACCCAAATATGTTTCCTGATGCACATTTGCAAGTTTCTGAGAGTAAATATACCAAAGAGTACAATAATGGGACTATGGGGGAGAGTGTTCAAATTTTGAGGCTAATGCATGCCAAATTATTTTCCAAGTTGTCAGTAATAATTTGTACATCTCACAATTTTGAGTTTTCTGTTATGTCCTGCTATCTCCCTGCTATCTCCATTTCCTCACTATATGCTCACAACTCAATATACTCATTCTGGACTCACCAGTAATTTCCAGTTCAATAAATATAGTGAGTGTAGTTCATTACCTTATTTGAATGCTGTACAATCATTCCATATAGTGACCCCCACACCTGTCTGCATTAAGCAGGCAGAAGCAGAAGCAAAAGGAGCATGCAGTCACCCTTGTAGGAGATTTTCATGGTTGAAGCCTGGAAGTGGCACACATTATTTCTGGTCACATGTCATTGGCTCCAACTTATTGCTGGAAGGGTCACTGTAAAATGTAGTCCAAGAAGAAGAAATGGCCACATAGTCTCTGACAGAGCTTCTAATGCTTCTAATACTAAAATATTATAAACACTCTTTCCAACTCCCTAGGGAAATTAGATCAATTATCATTTTCCTCATTTTATAAGTGAAGGAACTAGGGCTCCAAGTGGTTAAGTGACTTGCCCAAGGTCACAAAGTTACTAATTTGCTAAAATCAGAGAACAATCTCAACTCTTTTCCCCAAAGTGTTGTCCCATTTCTAGTATAATTAATCTTTCTTTTCCCAAGTACTCATTCACTCAACTGAAATGATGCTTGTGTAACTGCTACATGACTATTGCAATATGCTTCCTTCTAAAAACACAAAAAAATGAGTATCACAAAGTCCTGTTATTAGAATCTCACAGTTTTGAGTTTTCTGTTATGTCCTGCTATCTCCCTGCTATCTCCATTTCCTCACTATATGCTCACAACTCAATATACTCATTCTGGACTCATCAGTAATTTCCAGTTCAATAAATATAGTGAGTGTAGTTCATTACCTTATTTTAATGCTGTACAATCATTCCATATAGTGATCCTTTTCTCTTTATAATGTCGCCTTCCTTTTATTACTATAATTCAACACTCTCCTGATTTTCCTTCTACCTCTTGGTTAATTTTATTTAGTAATTTAAATTACTGCTGTTTTATCCTCCTCTTTGAGAATACCCTTGCCCTGCCTGCCAAAATCAGGTCTTTCTTCAGAGTTCCAAATGCAATTCCATCTTCTTAATGACTCTATCTAAATTTCCAGGCAAATGGAAATGTCTCCTCTGCTCTGCAAAACTTTGTTCTTATCTCTTTCACAGGACTGACCACATTCCACCTTATGATAGTTGTCCAGCTATCACAAGTCTCACTGATGTAATTACATTCCTTTTCGGCTCAATCCTAGCATGTCATCTTGCCTCATTCTATCTGCACATTTTTGGCCAAAGTCCTTTATAAATGCTGTTTCCTCTTTGTAGATCTCTCCCTCTCTCTTTCCCCTTCCCTCTCCTATCTGATTAATTCCTAGTCATCTTTCTGAATTCAGTAACACTCACTTCTTCAAAGAAGAGCATTCTGATACAAGCTCAGGTCCCCTTGAACACCTCGCACCCTGTACTTTTTCCTCTTGATATATGTCATAACTGTAGTGCAACATCTAACTATGAATTTTATTTATTTCTGTGTATTCTATTAAAATGTAAGTCCTGAGATTACAGTGTCTGTCAGTATATTCTTGCTTTTATATGGTCTTTGCCTACACCAGATCTTCATCAATATTTGCTTAGTGAAATAATTTTATTTGTGTAGAACAAAATTTCAATGAATGTTTAGATGTCACCTCACATATAACTTATAGTGTACTAATATCACTGAAGTATTTTTTTTTCCACCCAAACTCTTGTGTCTTATTATTTGGACCTTATAACTAAACTAAGTGCAGTTGTCTTTAAACATCATCTTATTAGACAGAACCCACTGTATTTGCATTCTGTTATTCCACATACACTATCCCTCCTACTTTTGTGTCAGCTGATAATTTGATAATCAAATAATTGACCAAAATATTAAATAAGACAAACCTCAAAACAGGGCTCTGAAACTTGCCACTTGAAACTACATCTTATTATAGGATTATGATACTTTACCATAGAAGTTCAACTTCTTAGCTTATCCAGATCATGGCTGATAATTTAAAGATTCTACAAATTAAAAGTTCTTACGCTGCATATGAAAACCTAATCTCTCTTTTCTTTTTCTTTCTTTATTTTTTTAAATCTTTGTTATTGAAAGTATTATATATGTACTATTTCTTCCCTCATTGATCTCTTCTAGACTGCCGGTGCCTCCCTGCACCCCACCCCCACATCCCAGGCCTTCACCACCGTATCGTCTGAGTCCATGGGTTATACATATATGCAAACAAATTCTTTGGCTGATCTCTTTCCACCTACCCACTCTCTTCTGCCTTCTCTTTGGGATTTGACTGTCTGTTCCATGCCTCTGTGCCTCTGGATTTATTTTGTTCATTAGATTATTTTATTCATTAGATTGCTCATATGAGTGAGATCATGTGATACTTGTCTTTCTCTGACTGGATTATTTCACTTAGCATAATACTCTCCAGGTCTCTCCATGCTGTCTCAAAGGATAAGAGATCTTTCTTTTTAACTGCTGCATAGTATTCCATGGTATAAATGTGTCACCTTCTTAATTAATTTCTATTTTTCTCTAACTATGTACTATCTTCCTCTTCAATGTTTTCTAATTGTTTTCTTACCATTTTTACCTCAGTGACCACATTCTGGCTTTATATTATAGTTAACTGTTTGGAAAATGCCAATTCTCACTATTTGAGCAGGTTCCTTTCAGGCAACAAAAGCTTCACTTGCTTTAAAGTTATTTATTTTCTCTAACAAGCCAGAAACTGGTATTTTATATACATTTTATTTCTTACTGAGGTGAATATTATACTTATAGGCATTTAAGAAATGAGAAAACCGAGTCTCAGAGAAGACTTTATTTATATTCTTCATTCAGTACTGGTCCTTGTTCACAGTATATTTTAAATTAGTAATTAATTCTCAAATTGAAGTACAGAATTGATATTGATGGCAATTTATATGAGAATTTCACCCTCTCCAGGACTATGGTCCCAACATGATATTATATCTTGGGTCAGATGACTGGACTAAATCTGAATTGCTATCCCAGATAAAAGTTCCCTAATACATTGTTATTTTCTCTTTCAAAGAGAGTATGCATTCTCAAGGCAAATAAAGACAGAATAGATACATTATTTGGAAAAACAAATGTTGCAGGAAACAAAAGCATGCAAATGATGCCTCTTCTGTATACTTCAAGACTATTTTAAAACTATAAACTTCTTCAAAGTGACATACTGACATTTTGGAATAATTTTGTCACTAGTGTACATTGACCACAAATCAGGATTTTTATTAATGATGGAAAAGAGGCAAAACATAGTATTCTATAACTGCAGTGTTATTATTCTTACCAAGAGATTTTTCCCCCCTAAAACTAATCTAGACAAATATGCTGTGAGATAGATCAGATAATGAGTAAGTTAAACGATTCTAACAGAGAACATTTCCAGCAAATCTATATTTTTCTTTTGGAGAAAGCCACAAATAAGAACTTGCCTTGGGGTCATGTTTTGTGAAAAGATTTGCACAATCTTTAAAAAAGTAAAATATTATATAATCTCTTTATAATTACAGATGAGATTACTTAGACCTATAGAAGTAAAAATAATTTTTCCAAATCAAAGAGCATTTTTGTTGGAACTCAGACTAGAGCCCAATGTCTGGCCTCAGGATCAATTTGCTGAACTGCCCAATCATACTCTTGCAAATTGGTAACCACAATTTATATTTTATATGCATGACTTCCTGGGCATGACCACCCAGACTTCTGGTAGTAGCTTATTTCCCCTCTAGCCTATACAATGTTTACCTCTTGCCTGGAGATTTTATTTTATTTGTCAAGACAATGGTAACCATGTTTTACTATCCATGTGTTCCACTTAGGGCTGGGACTCTTCCCTCTATCAAGCTTTGACTAGAAAGAATCTTTTAATAGGACATGGAGCCTGACATAGTAGGCAGGATATAGCATGGACTTTGGAATACAATATCATGACTGTACTTGCTATCTCCATAAGTGACACAATTTCTTAAGCTTTTCAATCTTCCATTTTTTCATCTTTAAAATGGGAGAAATAATAGTTACTTTGCACTGCTGTGATTGGGACTAAATGGGATATGCATGAGTTGTGTTTATGACATATGGGGTGATGAGTAATTCCTTGCAATTTGCTATTGCTACTCAGGTTTTGGCTGGAAGTTCCTATAGGTGTTCTGAGTTGTCATCTTCAATGGATGCTGCTATTAGACTATATCTTTTTTAGAACATTTGAAAACAATCAATTGAGAATATACTGAGAAAAAAATAGTTTTGGTAAATTATCTTCACATAAGTAGAATGAAAGGAAAGTCAGGAGATGTTTAGGGGAATGGAAAACATTCTATATGTTGTCTTCAGCCAAATTATTCTATTTTTATGGTTTCCTTTATTCCAGTAGTTCAGTAGGCTAGGTCCAACGTGCCTGTAACAATAACATTGAGATGATGCTTAAAGATCTTCACTCATGTACTAAGGTTATCCAGAGAAACAGAACCAACAGATGTCTATGTCTATATACTGGTCTTTACCTTCTATTGAGAGAGTGGGGTTGATTTTAAGTTATTGGCTCACATGGTTGTGGAAACTGGCAAGCCCAAAATCTGTAGACTAAGTCAACAATTTAACAATTCAGGTAACAGCCAATGTTGCAGTCTGGAGGTTATATTGCTTTTACTTCAGGAAACCTAGTTTTTGCTCTTAAGGCCATCAAATGATTAAATAAAAACTCCCCGAATTATAGAGAATAATTATTTTACCCCAGATCTACGAACTTAAATGTTAATTATATCTCTTTAAAAAATGTCTTCATCTAGACTAGTGTTGGAACAAGCAACTAGGTACTCTATCCAAGTAGACACAGCCTTTCATCCTCACAACCTTTAACTTATTGAATGCTTCATTAAATGCAAGCAGGCAAAGTACAGTGAGTATGTAGGTACTTGTTAGAGCATACCAGAGAATTAAAAAAGGAATTTCACAGCTACATGATATATATCACCTTCCTTCTGCTGCTATAACAAAATATGATAGGCTGGGTGACTTATAAACAACAAAAATTTATTTCTCACAGTTCAGGAGGCTGGAAGTTCAGGATCAGGGTACCAGTATGACTGGGTGAGGGCCTTCTTCTGGATTAGAGACTTCTGGTTGTACCCTCAGATAATGGAAGGGAAAAATCAGCTCTCCAGGGCCTGTTTTATAATGGCATTAATTCCATTCACAAGGGCTCTGATCTCATGACCTTGTTACTTCCCAAATTTTTCACCTCCTAATACCATCACTTTGGGCATTAGGTTTCTAGCAATTTTTGGGGGGACACAAACATTCATACCATAGCATCCAATGAAGACACTAATTGTTTATAGTAAACCAATTCCTCATCCTTACTAAGTTCCTTATGATGATGATTAGAAGCTATGGAACTCTAAAACATCTACATGCAGATGAACAGCCATGGGCAAACTCCCTGATGGACTCCAAAACAAGGTATGAGATTCTCTAGGTTATTTCCTGGTGATCAGTCAGGTTAAGAAATTCTCTTCCAGCTGAAACGGTTTGATTCTGGTCAAGGGTATGTATCTTGCTTGCGGGCACATCCCCAGTGAGGGGCGTGCAAGAGGCTGCTGATGTCTCTCTCTCATCCATGTTTCTGGCTCTCTATCCTTCTCCCTTCTTCTCTGTAAAAAAAAAAAAATCAACAAGATATATTAAAAAAAAAATTCTCTTTCAGGAATTGCTTTATGACCCAACCATTACACTCTGGAAATATATCTTAGGGATCCCAAAACACCAATTCAAAAGAATATATACACCCTTACACTCAGTGCAGCATTATTTACAATAGCTAAGATTTGGAAACAACTCAAGTGCCTATTAATAGTTGAGTGAATTAAAAAAGCTGTGGCACATTTAGATCATAAAATACTACTTGGCCATTAAAAAGAAGGAAATTTTACCCTGTGACAGCATGGAGGTATCTGGAGAACATTATACTAAGTGAAATAAGCCAGTCAGAGAAAGACGAATAAATACTATATGATTTCATTCATATGTGGAATCTAATGAGAAAAATGGCAATTTATATGGGAATTTAATATATAAGCCAAATAGAGACAGACTTATAGAGAGCAGGTTAACAGGTGTCAGAGGGGGTTGGATGATGGGGGTTTAAAGAGATTGAATAAAAAAAGGAAAAATAAAAGAGAAAGCACTCATGGACACAGACGACAATGTGGGGATTACCAGGGAGAGGTGGGAATGGGTGGAAGAAGGGAGGAGGAGATAAAGGGAATAAATGGTAATAGACAGAGACTTGTGTTTGAGTGCTGAATGCACAATACAGTGTATAGATGATATGTTTTAGAATTGTGCACTTGAAATCTATATAATTTTGTTAACCAGTGTCACCCCAATAAATTCAACAAAAAGAAAAAAAGAAAAAACTCCTCCTGTGTCCCTATTTAAAAAATAGGAGTTAATTATTGAGTCCCTAGACAAATTATTACAAAATCCAAATTGACCAGTATAAAAACTTCAAGCCTTATGGATACACAGAAACAGTCTTTTTCTAGGTACCAAATTTAGAGAAAAGAGTCTATATGGCCACATTTACTTCTGACAGAATTTGCAAGTTTCAGGGTCCCCAAGACAACTCTTGGGTTTGATAATTAGCTAGAAGGATTCACAGAACTCACTGAAAACTGTTATCCTCACAGTTATGGTTTATCACAGCAAGAAGATACAGATGAAAGTCAGCCAAAGAAGAAAGCACACAGAGCAGAGTCAAGGAAAATATGAAACACAGAGCTTCTAATTGTTCTCCTCCATAGATTCACGGGCAGCTTTACTATCTCAGCACTGATGGGTGACAATATGCACAAGAAGATTTCCAAATAGGAAAGCCCACCAAAACCCCAGTGTCCAAAGGTTTTATTAGGGTTCCATCACTTAGACATGATTAACTGCCCATGCAGCTGACCTCAGTCTCCAACTCCTCCAGACTTCAAGCTGACACTATATGATCCAAGCCCCACTCAAAATCACATTGCTGGCGAGGCCCAAGTCTCTCATGCTAAATTGCATTGTTGCTATTTGGTTGGCCCAAGGCCTCCACTGAAACACAAACACTTTTCTCAATGTAAATTTTTGACAACTTTTGTCAACTTTTCTCAGAAAAAAACAAAACAAAACACTCTCCATGGGTTTAGAGATTACCTCCTGAGAAACAAGGGCAAAGGCTAGATTTTTCTTTGGATAAAGTTGAATTGTTTACTAGACAACCAAACATTAAGTTTTGCCTGAGGATGCTCTCCCATTGTAACTTCATAATAA
This sequence comes from Lasiurus cinereus, assembly GCA_011751065.1. Lineage (NCBI taxonomy): Eukaryota > Metazoa > Chordata > Mammalia > Chiroptera > Vespertilionidae > Lasiurus > Lasiurus cinereus. The sequence goes on from JAAGEH010000392.1 coordinate 2,967,241, forward strand.
GGAAGTTTGTAAGTTCATTAGATGTAAAACAAACATTTGTTAGGCATTTGTTTTAATCTGGATCTTCTATGAAATGACTTTTCAGCATTGTCTCCATTAACCTTCATGCAGTCCTCTGAGGTAGGCACTATTTTTCATGGTATTCTAGAGACAAGTAAAGGGAGACTTGCCTAAAATTATAGAGCAAGTGAAAGGTAGAAATGGACTAGAAAAAAGGGCTGCTTGGGTCCAGAGTTTATATTTATAGTATGAACGAAAGGGGCCACATGCTGACCTGACAAGGTCAGGGAAGACCTGCATGACAGTCTTGCAAACTCAGAGACCTAATTTAAAAGATGGTCTGAAATTAAACTTTAACTAAATGTAGTTATGGTAGAAGTTACATCCTAGGCCAGTATCTTCACTGACAAGATCAACCTTTACCTTAACTGAGCCTATCTGTCTTTTTGCATCTATGATAACATATCCTTGAAATATCTGAGTAACTTGTAACTTTCCTTTTTCTGGAGCCCCTGGGGCATGACCAAATGTGGTGGGCGCCTGAACAGATGCTACAAATTCCTTCATTATCATGTTAATTGTTCCTGCACCCACTTAAGTATGTGTCCATCATTTTACTTTTTATCCAATCTCAGGGATTTCCTCTTCTTTGCTTTACCCCACCTCCTTAATTTACCACAAATGAACTTCATGTAACCCACTTATGTCTCTCCTTTTGATTGCAATGTATAAATACAAATGTAACTTGCCATTCTCCAGAGCATTATCTCAGTTCTTTGAGGTTCTGCTTCCCGGCATATGTAGACAGTTTGGCTAAACTCACAAAAATTCTTTACAGGTTTCAATGTTGGTGTTTTTTTGTTTGTTTGTTTGTTTGTTTTTTATAACATTGCTTGGCGCAGGATTCCAAAGAAAATTCATCCGGGATCATCCCTTAGACTTGGACTCAGTGTTAGGATCTATCAAAGGATCCACTGAGCCTGCCAGTTCTCCGCCCATTGGGTGAATGTGGTTGAGTTGTCTCTTGGATCCAGGACCTTCCCTTGCTTTGGTAGAGGGTCTGACTTTATTTGAGCTATTTGAGCTGTGTTTTAAAATCCTCGAGGTGGAACCAAGGTTGACTAGAACCCCAGGTTAAGTATTGGCAGAACCCAGGCTAAGGTGAAACTGGAGGAAAAAATGGGTGGCTTGTTTTGATTTTGGCTTTTCAATTGAAATTGCTGAGAGTCTGTGCAAAAATAACCTTCACTGTATAAATGAGCTGAACTCATTCAGCTCCAAAGATAAAGGACAACATTTTTTTTTAAGAATAGTTCAATTCTGGGGTATACTTAGGTGACAAAGAATCTTTGTGGAGGTGTCAGAAATGCAGGAGCCCCATATGGAAGTCTCAATGCAACTGTTAACTAAATGGCTTATCTAGGGGGCCACCATAAGACTTGGTCTGCTTGGGCCCCAAAACTTTCCTGTAATGTTAGACAGCCAGGAGAGAAACTGAGGCCACATTTGATCCACTACATAACATGTCTAAAGTTTGCTCAGACTACAGAGATAAAAAATAAATAAAAAATAAAAATTAACATGGCAAATTGTGCCTCCAAGGCCAGAAGTTCCCAAGACCCCAACCTTCTTTTAATACTCCTGATAGGAAGCCTTTACTTGCAAGTACTTTACAGAAATGAGAAGATTTAACTAGAAAATATTAACTGAGAAATGGCCAAAATTGCAGCTTGTTTGGGGTACCTATGTCAATATTTTGCATGCAGAAATTAGAAAATGGCAGCTCTGAAATTAAACTGAATAAGTATATGGGAAGCATATCTTTATTTTGGAAATTAGAAGCTTCTAAAGAAAAGCATAGAAAAATAATTTCTTCCAAAAAGATGGACATTAATAAAAAGAAATATTTTTAGAGACTGTCTCAGAACTATTCTAAAGTTAATAAATGTCTACAACCTATTTTTCCCCAAATAAAGCAGGCCTCTGATTTAGAGGCAATAAGAAAAGACCCCAACCCATTTTGTTTTTTTTAATAGTCCATTAGGAATATACTGAAATTCTAGAGAGAGGCAGTTCCCAAACCTGGGACAAAATACACTGCTTTGGTAATTTTTAATACTGGACATTCTCTGGTGTAAACTTTTAGTGTGTTCTGCAGGCCTGTATAAGAGTGTTGATGTTTTTGTGTCTCTTTGTTGTTGTTTACTTTATTGAAAGAAGAGGCAAGTCTTGCTCTAGTTGTGTGTAGTGGGGTTGAAAGTGTGAAAGAGATTGCAAGAACATCCCAGCAGCTTCCAAGAATTCTTAATCTTGGGGCTCTTGCTCTCCCTCTCAGGGTTCAGCCATCAGAAACAGCTAGTGTGATTTCTGTCTGTTTGTCTGCAATATAATTGTGGCTATTTATCTTTTAGGGATTTTGGTATGCTCTTTCCTTGTTTATTGTGAGAATAAACAAAGCATCTTTTCTGTCAAAGAACAGTTTAGACAGCCTGCAGTTGGACTGTGTGACTTGGCAGCTGCCATATTGTCCACATGGCTTGCTGCTCCCCTGAGGGCTGCCATCTTGGAACAGCAAAGGCCAACCCTCTCTTTGAATTAGCCAATAGGGAAAGACTGTGTGCCTATGCTCCAATAAATAGCAAGGGAAAGGTCATGTGAATTGTTAAGGCACTCTGCTTCTGAAAGAAACTTGCAAAGATTCAGAGCCAAGTTCAAACAGGAAACTTTAAGGGGGTAGCTTGTGTCCAGTCAGGGACACCAGGCAAGCCAAGTATCATGATTCCCTGTGGGGGCATCTGCCAGTGATACTCTGGGTATTTGTGTTTCACATATTGGGAGTTTATGAGTTATTTTCAATGCTCAATACACTGCTTGAAATAAGCCATGTGCCTCATTTTAAAATCTTACATATTATTCTTTATATGTTGAAATTATAATTGAATCTAAAGGTAAACAAATTTTATTCTCTATGTCATTTTACAGAGATTATTACTTACCAAGATGTTGTTGTCTTAGAATATTGTATTTTATAGAAAAGCAATTTTTTTTATCAAATCTATAACCATACCACTTTTAAATTTTTGTCATTTGTGGACAGCTTTATTCTAGCGCATTTGTAGGTATATTATATATCTAGAAAAATCCATGAAAAGAACTTGGACCTTATCTAAGTTGCAGAATTCTTAGCAGGACATTTTCAAATGGGGTAAAGATTTATAGAACTTCAAGGAATAACTGAATTCAAAAACTACTGGCAAATAATCAGGATAAACAAAAGTAACTGTGGGATTTCATGAATTGAGGATAATTATTCTTATAATTGTTTAAAATATTGTTGACTTTTAAATTTGTTGTTTCCCGAATATAAGGAAAAGAGCAGGCTTTCTCCATTATAGGAACTAACAAACTGGTAGCAGATTCATTTCACAGTGAGCACCCGGGAGACAAAGTTTTCAAGATCATGGCTTACAACCAGGAGATTTAGTGTATTGGAAAAGACACAAATAAAAGACTCCTTTCAACCTCTTTGGAGGGGACCTTATCAGGTATTACTAATTAACTCATGTGCTGCCAGACTTAAAGGAGTTAGCTCATTGATTCACATTCTCATTTAAAAAAGGAAACTGACTGTGAATGATGTCTACTCTCATCTCTGACACCTGTCTGCAGTGGAGATCAAAGACTTTTCAAGGAGGAGAAGTCACTGACCACAGAGGCAGATAGCTATCCCAAGACAACATCAACAAGGCTTATATGCTCACAAACTGATATTGCTTGAACCTTGTTTTTATATCACCCAATTGTTATTGATTGAATGTACATAAAATTATTTTCATATTATTATTATCCTTGTGATTCCTTAATGGAAACAATATCTACCTTCCCAGACCTCCTCCCTTATTAGATATGAAAAAATTTAACTTGGATACCTGCTAATCTTTCCCACCTACTATACAATGATGTTCTGATTATCAGGTATGATAATGAAATTAATGCTTTGTTAGCCACACATTGGTCTTCTCCTACTATCAATGTAAGCTTCGGTTTTGTTTTTTTCTGGCTATAGCTATTATAAAGGACCCATTTTAGGAAATACATCCAAGAAAACCTCCCTGATAATTTCACTGGTAGAATTGTATATGGATGTAATCTGGATGAATATTGTATATGGAGATGGATGATGTATAGCTAAGAAAAACACCTAGATATGATGGCAAAAGGCTTGCAGCAGCCTGTCCTATCTGTCATACATAGCATATCATGTCCTTGGACTCACCAGCCATGCTCTTGCAGCTGGATATCTGTGAAACAAGAAAGAAATCAATGGTTTCCCATTTCAGAAATTATTGACATCACTTGGTGGGTAGATATGTCTGTAACTACCCACCATCCTGGCATCCTGGACGCTTGTGGGAAATACTCTAGTTCATTTGGGGGTCACCTCCACCCATTTAACAATGGCATGGGAAACTCAGCATTTTGGGGGTCCACTCAGTCTATCCTAATTGCTCCCAAGCCATAACTACCCAATAACAACAACATTCCTGGTGGATCCAAAAACATGACCTCCCCGCCACCCTTAAAATAATCAAATTGAGAATAGTTGGAGGAGTAGGGGCTGATCTTGATATCCTGGGACAAGCTGCTAATGAAGAACGTCATTCATTAGAAAAAGGTTTTTATCTCAAATAGGTCATATAGAGAGAATGCTGTTTCAGGAAGAAGGAAAAAGGGTGGGAAGCAGCATGGAAAGACAATAAAGCTTTAATTTCATGGATAGAACAGTACAGACTCCACAGACATTAAAAACTCATGCACAAACCCAACAATGAGTTTGTGCCCTAACTCAACTGGACCTATTATTGTCTATGCTAATGCAAGGAATCTGAAGTGGCTATCAAACAATGACCAGCTATAATGGCTGCAGAAGCCCAGGCCAGACACTTATGGGACTCATATGGTTCCCCAGGAATTTGGAAAATTTGAATGGGAAATGTTATCTATGATGTTGTGTTTTAAAAGCCCAGGTGCTAGTTAAATCCTAAGTTTAAATTTCCAGTATTCAACTGGCTGGCATAAGAATCATGCTCAATAATACTAGAATATTTCCATTTGGAAGTAGAGGGGCTATATTTAAAAATAATAAACAATGTGAACCCAACTCACTGTCTGTGGAAATTGGAAAGGTGAATGGTTATGCCTCCAATCCATGTGGAATATTGAATTCACCTAGTCCTGGCCTATTGTAGAGACCCCAACAAATAACAATATATGGTATATGGGAAAGGGGCGTTTTTGCTGGAAAAGGTTAAAAAACTTTTCTGTTATACTAAACAATGTTTACTGTAATATCACCAAGTTTACATTAAATAATACTAGAATATGATGTAATACTGAAATTATAGGCAGAATGACTTTGCTTGATGTTTATAAAATCTGTGATAATATTGATACTGAAAAACCAATGTATTGGGAAGTTGAACTTAATCCTCCCTATGAAGTCATTTCTATGGAAACTAATTGGTCAGAAGAAAATTAGAGCTTCTAGATAATGAAATAGTAGAGTATTAATTCATCTGGCCAAACATATCATAAGGTACAACTGACAGTGGATGAAGGAGGAAAACATGTAATTAGCTTAATAAAAAATTATGATAATACATGTAAAACATTTTTTTGGTTGGCTGGGATGCTTGCTCCCCTCAGACTTTTCCTTGTCCAGAATTAGACATTTTCTGTTCCTAATCAATGTTATTGGTTTAGTATTGTTACTTTTGTTCCTGATATGTAAATGTTATACTAGATGTAGAAAAACAAAACTTGACAAACAGCAAAAAGGCTCAGATCATGGTGGCTCAAAATTAAAAATGATCCAGAATACTTTATAACAAGGACATATAGGATCTGACTGCCTCCCACTAACCTGCCCTTTTAAATAATAATAATTTGACTTTAAATGCCATCTAAGGTTGTCTTGCCCCATCCCCAGTGGTCCACCTATTCAGCAAGACATGCTAACACTGAGACATCCTAGGAATGACCCTTTCTAGCACCGTGGGACTCCATTATCCAACCAAAAGGTTGGTCATCAATGCATCCTTTGGATTGATTTATGACCAAAAGGGGGATATGTGGATGAAAGGGGCCACATGTTGACCTGACAAGCTCAGGAGAGGCCTGCATGACAGTCTTGCAAACTCAGAGACCTAATGTAACTACAAAAGATGGTCTGAAATTAAACTTTAACTAATGCAGTTATGGTGGGAAGTTACATCCTAGGCCAGTCTCTTCACTGACAAGGTCAACCTTTACCTTAACTGAGCCTATCTGTCTTTTTGCATCTATGATAACATACCCTTGAAATATCTGGGTAACTTGTAAATTACCTTTTTCTGAAGCCCCTGGGGCATGACCAAATGTGGTGGGTGCCAGGACAGATGTCACAAATTCCTTCATTATTATGTTAATGGTTCCTGCACCCACCTAATTATGTGTCCATCATTTTACTTTTTATCCAATCCCAGGGGTTTCCTCTGCTTTGCTTTATCCCATGTCCTTAATCCTTCACCAATGAATTTCATGTAACCCACTTATGTCCCTCCTTTGATTACAATGTATAAATACAAATGTAACCTGCCATTCTCCAGAGCATTATCTCAATTCGTTGAGAGTCTGCTTCCAGGCATATGTCCACAGTTTGGCTAAAATAAACTCACAAACATTCTTTACAAACTTCAATATGTGTTTGTTTGTTTGTTTGTTTTTTACATTAACAATAGCCACTATGTTGCAAACATACTACCTGTACCATTTAAGGTAGCTTTTTCACAGGCAAGTGCATAGTTTTTTGTTTTTTGTTTTTTAATATAAAAACTGTCCAGTTCTACCATTCTGTTCCACAATATATATGAATTTAGAATGTCACATCATGCAACCCTTCTCACTATACATCTAACAGAAATAAATACTATAAGGCAGAAAGACATGAAGATTTACCATGAATGAGCTCATGGTGCCTTGATCAAAGAAGGCTTAGTCAGTATTTTAAATGGTCCTTTTTTCTGGCACCCCAGAGTTCTGCACACCCTGGAGCACCGCACAATAACAAGATTCCAAATGAGTAAAAGGCATGCCCCTCCCCCCCTTTTTTATAAAACAGGATAAAGGAGATTCTAAAAGGGACCTGAGAAAGAAGACCTGAATTTGAGTCTCCAAATACAAATGTTTTCTCAGAGAGGAAAATACAGAAAAGAGCATAGATATTGAGAGTCTGAAAATTGTTTTCCTTAAATTCAATGTGAGTAGATCCCTTGCGAATCTTCATGTACCCCAGGATAATGTGGTTCCATATCAGCTAGAATGAACAATTCAATTTCTTTAATTAAATTTTAAATTTTGGGTAAAGTTTCCATCCATGTACCATGTGACAAATTGTGTCATAATAGTTAATAAACAAATTGGTTTAGGAGTTTTGAAAATGGAATGGAAGGTATGAGGTATGTCAACATAAGAAATGTTCAAACTTGTAGAGAATTTTCATTAAAATTTATTTGAGCCCAAAAGAGAATATACCTGGAAGCAAGATCTCAACAGACTGAGATAAATGCTTTGGAGAGTAAAGTTTCTAGTTATTTTATGCATTTGAGATTAAGGAGAAAAGGTAAGAAAGGTTTCAGGAAGGTGGAGGGAATGGGAGTACAGGTTCTGCAAGATTACATGCTCTCAGGGATAGTCATGTGAAGATCATATTACAGGGTAGTTAAGATTATGTGCTCTGTTGAGGGTGGTTACAGTTTATTTCAAGTGAGTGTAGATGCACAGAAACAATGGAAAGTGCTTGATCAAGGCAAAGATAAACCTTTTACTAAAAAGTTATATGTCTGGGGCGTGAGTACCCACCATGACCTGCCCAGTTAGGAATTTATAATCAGATCACCCTGTGAGGTTACTTTCTATAGAAACTCCTTTTTCCCTCACCACAGGAATTTAATCTGAAATCCAACTGAAAGGAGTCTGACATACCGAGGGAGAATAAAGTCTTAATTTGCCTTAAGGAATGAAATACAGATGTTTTTCCATTTTACTGCCTTTACATTCTATGAATAGGTAATTGTGAAATTTAATATGTAACACTTCCTTACTCAAAAATTATTTTACCATGATTAGAAAATAAATGATCGTTAGAGAAATTTGGCCAAAACATTGTCAGTGCTTCTTTGTACTACACTCTACAACCTTATATATTAATATATATATATATTCTTGACTTTTTACAGAGAGGAAGGGAAAAGGATACAGAGTTGGAAACATTGATGAGAAACATCGATCAGCTGCCTTTTACACACACCCTATTGGAGATGTGCCTGTAACCATGGTACGTGCCCTTGACTGGAATCGAACCTGGGACCCTTCAGTTCACAGGCCTATACTCTATCCACTGAGACAAACCAGTCAGGGCTACAACCTCATAGTTTGAATAGAACCAGAAAGGTATCAAATTCACATCAATATATTGAGTTCAAAAATGAAAATCTCAGCTAATTAACCAAATTGCACCACCACTATAAAAATAAACAAAAATATTCTGGGTTTGGGGGGCATTTGATTTAGTTTGGTGTTGGTTTATCCCTTGACTATTTGGTTCTGTATCTCTGTTGTCTCTGTTATTTAACATATCAGAGTCCATCAAATTTTGGTCCAGAATAATCATATACAAACTCCCTAACACTGTTGTGTGAGCTAACTTTTCAAAATTTTAGTTCATAGGAGCTAGTGCACTCTCTATTTCTAGAGTGGGAAGCTTCCATATCACAGGAAAAACCAGCACCAGCAGGTACAGCTCAGATAAGATGGAAAATAAAACCAAGAGTGTTGGCTCTCAGCAGTTGCCTCAAATGAAGGTCTATGTTCAACTTCCTTCTTATTGGCACTTACAATTAATACATGACCAAAGCTTCTTTGCAGTAATATTTGGAGGGGCACAGTAGAGCAGAGTAGAAGAATCAGCCTTGAAGTCATGGATCAAGGCACTGGGAAAGGGAGAGTGGGAGTGTTTCAGCTTTTAGTTGAAAGAATTTGCCTTTGTTTCCAGTTCTACGGTTTTCTTTAGCTACGATATAGCATAAATAGGAGATTGAACTTTAAAAAAATAAATTAATTAAAGAAGGCAGCATGGTTTTGTTTCTACAAATGCCTTGAACAAAGCATGTGTTTCTGTTTAATACTGGATAAGCTCCAATTGATGTCTAGATCCTTGTTAAAATGTTTACTTTTCTGTGGATTTTTTTTCCAGAGGGGCATTAGGAAGCCAGGGCCACAGCTCTGGACTTCAAAGCTGCTGCCAGCCTCCCTTGAAAACTCATTGTTCCACTTAGTCTGCCATCTACATTCAAATAAAATGTTAGCTTTTTAAAAATCATGTGTGCCTGAAAAGGATCAATCGAGTACCAAAACTATAGAAACTTGATCAACAGTTGAAGGAGATTCACCAAAGCAACTAGTAAGACAACACATATGGGAAAAAATGGGTGTTTGTATTCATAAGGATACTTTGCACAATATTTTGGTGTTATGTAAAACAACAAAAATAATGTTTTATTTTTTAAGCAATTGTGAGTGTATAGAACCACTACAGAGAGAAGTTTTAACATGAACAATGTTACTTTATACTACCTTGGTTATTTTACTCAGCTTCATAGGCCTGTATAGAACTAAGACTTTATTTTAAAAATGCCAAATAATTGGCTAATTTAACAAAGTTGATTTTTATAAGACTTTTGGGTGTTTCATCTGCTTAATACTAAACACTGAATCTTTGTTGATTAATTAGACTTTTATTTTATTTTTATAGGATGATGAAGCTACCCTTTTTTTAAATAGCCTTGATTACTTTAGAATATGCTTGAGAGAAAAATGTTGGTTTTGTTGAGAATAGTGACCTTTTTCTGCCACACCAAATGTATCTCTTCTACATTAAATTGCCTTTAGCAAAATAAATGAGTTATAGTTATAAGCTACCAAAGAGAATAGAAATAACAAACATTTCAAGTTAAAATGGTCATAGGTACATTGTTCCTTTTCTTTTTCCTTTTCATCTCCTCTTCCTCCCCTCTTCCTCCTCCTTTTCCTTTTCCTTCTTCTTTCTTCTATGATTACTTCTATCTTTAAGGCATGTGAAATGAGAACTTCTGGGAATATTATAGAAGTAGTATCCCATTATCATAGTCACTGAGATTAATAAGAAGAAACCTGATAAAGCAATGTTCATTAGTCCTACATAGAGTTTAGAACTCTTTACCATGTTCATAAGTTGTTTGCAAAGTTCAAGAGATCAACAGGGCTTGGTATGTTTTTAATATTTTAGTTTATTTTTAAAACTTGTCAATATACTACAAATTTTATTTTATCTATGTTTATATCTTAATATATTTTTATTGATTTCAGAGAGGAAGGGAGAGGAAGAGAGAGAGAGAAACATCAATAATAAGAAATAATCATTGATCGGCTCCCACTGCACATCTCTACTGGGGATCAAGTCTGCAACCTGGGCATGTATCCTTGACCATAATTGAACTCAGGACCCTTCAGTCTGAAGGCGTACATTCTATCCACTGAGCTAAACCAGCTAGGGCAGCATACCACAAAATTTTAATTCCTTCATGTTTAATGACTCCAGGAAGTAGAGGCTTTATAGAAAAAAAGTGTATCCTAGTCTTTGATATTCCTTCCATCTGCAAAATGTATTAGAGCTTTACTAGTACATATGTGGTAACTGTTCATAAAGGGGGGGTAACAGGAGCAGTTACCATTTTACAACACAACAGTATCCAATGCGTACAACATGTTTTATCTTTTTTTGTTCTTTCTTTTTTTCCTCTAGTTTCTGCTTTGCTCACTTATCTTTATCATATTTTTTCTTCCATTTTATTTCTCTATGGTGTCAGCAATCATAAGGTTTCTTAACAAACATGGTAGATTTATTGTCAATTTGAATCATGTTCTATGATAAAGAATGCTTTGAAGAATAAACCTGAATTACTAAACACACACACACACACACACACAAAAAAAATAATAATAATAATAATGCAATTAGTTTTAAAGAATCCAAAGGAAAATTCTTGGACCATGACCATCCTAAAGCTATATAGCTATTTAACTAAAAGTTTCCACCTTGATGAGAGTTTTAGCTGGATACTCCTAGGCATCACTCATGAGTATGAAATTTAGTATTTAGGGAATATGAGTATTTTGATGTTACATAGATAGACTAGACTGTACACATGAATTATAATAAAGGCTAACCACAGCACACTTAAAAGGCCCAATGTAGCTTTAACCGGTTTGACTAAGCGGAAAGAGCATTGGCCTATGGACTGAAAGGTCCCAGGTTCAATTCAGGTCAAGGGCCTGTACCTTGGTTGCAGGCACATCCCCTGTGGGAGGTGTGAAGGAGGCAGCTAATCGGTGTTTCTCTCTCATCGATGTTTCTAATTCTCTATCCCAATGTAATCATAATTTTAAATTTGTTGATATGAACAACATCTAATAGGCTATTCTTATTTCTTTTGAATTACCACAAAATTAGAAGCTCTGGCAAAAGTCAAATGTGTAAGAAAAAATAATTTTAATTACATCTAACCTAACTTTTGGCTTAAGTATAGTTCCCGGCATTCTAATTCTTTAAAATTAAGTAATGCTACTAACCAATAATTCTCCACCACTATGTCATAAACTAAATAGTATAATTCTTCTGGTTTGACTTTCTGATCCTACACAGTAAAATTAGATAACACTAATTGTACAGTCAGAGAAACAGCCATTATATTTTTAAGAATCTAAGCTAATTACAGACTATTACTAATCCAAATGTTCAGTTTCATCTTCCATGCCCAGCTACCTCCAAGGAATCCTACATTTACCGCAAGGAACATGGTCTCCATCCTCAGATCTGACACAGGTCCTCTGCCCTAGACATGGCTGGAAAAGACCCTGCTCTAGCCTTTTTCCCTAGGGAATATTCCTCCTCAGGGTCTATGTTTTACCCTTCAGATCTAGAAACCTCAAACGCTAGGACCCTGAAATTCCCTGCCTCAATTACCTTAAGTCTGTTTCCAAGGCCAGTGTGAGGAGAAATTTTTCTAGGGCAGATGGGCTGTGAGATTGTGCCCATCCTAGGCTCAAGTATCCACATGCCTGACCAGAAGGCCACTATTAATAGAGAAGGGATGTGGGTCATAAGCTAGATCTGAATTGTTGCTTTTTACTGGTCACACCAAAGAAGATAGGCTGAACCTACAGAATTTATCACCTTTACGCAAACCCACAGTGCTCTTTTGGGCTTAATGCCTGTGTATATATTTTTCTCTAAATCTGAGTTCCTTTCCTCTCCACTCCTTATGATCTAATTTCAACTCTTTTTTGAAAATTCTCATGACCTTTCTAGGCACAATTAGCTGAATCTTCCTTTAGATTACTATAATATGTCTTACTAACATTTGCTATAGAAATTAACTCATCTGAATATAATTATGTATTCACATGTTTGTCTCCTCATGAAAAATTTGAGGCTAGCAAGACTAAATTCAAATAGTGACCCTTTATAAATATTTAATAAATGTGTGTTGAATTAAATTCACTAAATACATCATTTATTTATAAGTCAGTTATCAAGCTCATTTCTCATGCTAACATTCTTCAGGCTATGTCTTAAAATAATATTGTATTTTTTATTAAGGTAAAGGAATAAAATAGTAAACTCAAAATTAGTAAAAATATTTTCCAAATGTAAATACTCCTAAGAATTCTAGCTATAAGAAAAATTTTTGACATGTAATATAGTTCTTGATTAAAATTTAAAGTTATAGTTAGCATAGTTTTAAATGGAGAGAAATGTCCACAACCAAAAATGTGACATATTTATATTCAAGAAAACATGTCATATTCATATGTTAAATGTACCCATTAAATCAACTTTTACTAACTCATTAGGATCAAAACAGAAGAAGCCCTTTTGGAGAAATTCAAATTGATTTATTTATTGCAACCTGCTTATTCAAATTGATTTATTTATTGCAACCTGCTTCTGTGCAGTGTAGAGAAATAGGAAATATTATTTGACTAGAGGTCCAGTGCATAAGATTTGTGCGGGGGGGGGGGGGGGGGGGGGGGGGGGGGGGGTCCTTAAGCCCAGCCTGCTTCCTCTCCAATCTGGGATCTCTTGAGGGATGTCCCACTGCTCCCAACTGCCCTACCTTGCTGGCCTGGTCCCTCCCAATTGCCCTCCCCTGCTGGCCATCTTGTATCCAATTCAGGTAGGATTGAGCCTAAATGGGCAGTTGGACATACCTCCAAGACTGCTGGCTCCCAACTGCTCACCTGCCTGCCTTCCTGATTGTTCCTAACTGCTTCTGCCTGCCAGCCTGATAATCCCTAACCATTCCCTTGCCAGCCTGATTGATGGCTAACTGCTCCCCTGACAGCCTGTTTGCCCATAACTGCCCTCCCCTGTGGGCCTAGTCACCATTAACTGCCCTCCTCTGCAGGCCTGGTCAACCCTAACTGCCCACCCCTGCTGGTCTGCGTACCCCCAACTGCTCTTTCTTACAGGCCTAGTCACCCCAACTTCCCTCCTTTGCCAGCCTGGTCCCCCCTTAACTGCCCTCCCCTGAAGGCTTGATCATCCCCAACTGCCCTTCTTTGCAGGCCTGGTCTCTCCCAACTGTCCTACCCTGCTGGTCATCTTGTGGTGGCAATCTTGTATCCACATGGGGACAGTATCTTTTGACCACATGGGGGCAGTCATCTTGTGTTGGAGTGATGGTCAATCTGCATATTGTTCTTTTATTAGATAGGATAGATGCCTGGTGTACAGGTAGGGGCCAGCTGGTTTGCCCTGAAGGGTGTCCTGGATCAGCGTGGGTATTCCCTTGGGGCATAGGGTCTCCTGGCGGAGGGGCTTGTGGTTGTTTGCAGGCAGGCCATGCCCCTCAATGACCCAAGCAGAGGCCCTGGTATCTGGGATACATTTATTTTCTACAATTGAAACTTTGTAGTCTGAAACAGAACCAAGCCTTCTGCTTGCACAGCCATTGAAACTTTGTTGCCTTGAGCAGAACCAGCCAGGCTTTGGGGAAAGCTTGGCTTCCTCCATTGCCAGGAGCAGCCCAAGCCTTTCTCCTGCTCTCTCTGTGGCTATAACCATCTTGATTGGGTTAATTTGCATAGTCACTCTGATTGGCTGGTGGGTATGGCTGGTGGGTGTGGCTGGTGAGTGTAGTGGAGGTATGGTCATTTTGCATATTACTCTTTTATTAGATAAGATGTATCTCATAACACTATTCAAAACACTTAAGTATATACCTAAATTATTTGGCATATAGTGCAAAAAAATGAAAAGCCTTTCTTTATCACTCAAAATAACAAGTGCATAGTACTTTACATTTGCATACCCTTACTATATGCCAGGCACTCTTCTAGCAGTTCACAAATAGTGAATTGTTTAATCCCCACAAGAGCATTGTGAGGGTTGGGATAGTTAGGAAACTTTCAAGGTCACTAGGGGAATGCAAGTATGACAACCTTTCTGGTAGGAAGGTCAGATTTGGGGAGTCACTGAAATATATACATGGTAACTAAAGCCATGGGGGAAATGATGGGCAAGGAGCAACTGGTAACTTATAAGAGAAAAATGGATCCTTAGGGAGATCAACATTGAAGAGCTGGACAAACAGAGGAGTCTATCCTGGAGATTGAGAAGGTAGCATCAGAAAAGTTGTAGAAGAAACAAATGGGAAGTGATACTCCAGAAAGGAAAGGAGAGAATAGTTACAGGAGGGTAGTTTAACTTTACTAGACCTTGTACACACATCATTCAGTTGACTACACAGAGGTTCCTATTTGCATTTAGAAAGTCTTTGCCAGACTTAGACCCAGATTAAAGCCAGATCTGGTGAGCTGGTGAATGAATAGAAGTTGATGATACAGGAATAAATAAAGATGAGTCTTTCAGAGGGTGTTGAAAGGAAAGGCAGACACAAGGCAGAAGTTTGAGAGACAAGGAAAGTCCAAAGTTGTTTTTCCATTTTCAAAGTAAAAAATATTCAAATAAAATAAATTTAAATAAGATGGCATTTAATTTATTCAAGTCATTGGCTTTCTAAATCTATACACAAGAATCTGAAGAGCTATAGATGCTGGGCACTCAATGTTTGATCACAGCATTAGTATTTTCTGAGAGTCAGTTACATTTTCTGACCCAACCCTACCTCAGAATTTGTATTTCAACTAAAATTCACAGTGACTTGGATGCATTCTTAAGTTTGAAACTTATGAATCTATATTTTACTCTAAATAACCCAAAAAAAGATTTCATTTATTAAAATGTATTTTTAAATTGTCTTAGTTTGATTTATATTCCCATCTAATTTATTTGTAAATGTAATCATTGCTGTTTCAAACCCCAAAATTAACTAGTTTCAAGTTACAAAATAAAATTATACTTACAATGAAATTATACTTACATTAAAATATATAATAATTTCTGCTTAAATTTTCCCCAAATTTAAAATATTTTCTATAAAGCAAGTAAAACATGTCCATCTTTTGAGTTGTTCTTAATTTATAAAGCACAAAGAGTTTCAGTATATCAGATAAAGATACTAATTGGTTTCTTAGAGATTATCAAATTACAATGTGAACCTAATTTCTAAAAAGGATAGAAAACACACACACACACACACACACACACACACACACACACAAACACACACACACACACTAGAGGCCTGGTGCATGAAATTCCTGCATGGGGCAGGGGTGTCCCTCAGCCCAGCCTGAAACCCTCCAATCTGGGAACCCTTTACCCCTCGAGGGATGTCCGACTGCACGTTTAGGCCTGATCCTAAACAGGCAGTTAGACATCCCTCTCACAATCCAGGACTGCTGGCTCCCAACTGCTTGTCTGCTTGCCTTCCTGATTGCCCCTAACCACTTCTGCCTGTCAGGCTGATCACCCCCTAACCACTCCTCTGCCAGCCTGATTGATGCCTAACTGCTTCTCTGACAGCCTGATTGCTCCTAACTGCCCTCCACTGCTAGCCTGGCCACCCCTATCTGCTCTCCACTGAAGGCCTTGTGACCCTTAACTGTCCTCCCCTATAGACATGGTCACCCCTAATGGTCCTCCCCTGTAGGCATGGTGACCCTTAACTGCCCTCTCCTGCAGGCCTTGTTTCCACTAACTGCTCTCCCCAACTGGCCTGATCGCCCCCAACTGCCCTCCCTTGCAGGCCTGGTCCTTCCCAATTTTTCTCCCCTGCTGACCATCTTGTGGTGGCCATCTTGTATCCACATGGGAGCAGGATCATTGACCACATGGAGGCAGCCCTCTTGTGTGTTGGAGTGATGGTCAATTTGCATATTACTCTTTTAGTAGATAGGATAGAGGCCTGGTGCACAGATGGGGGCCAGCTGGTTTGCCCTGAAGGGTGTCCTAGATCAGGGTAGGGTTCCCTTAAGGCATGGGGTGTCTGGGTGAGTAGCCTTGATTTAAGGCCAGGGCAGGCCAAGGTGGGCAGAAAGCTTGGCTTCCTCCATCGCCAGGGGCAACCCAAACCTCCTGCTCTCTCCAACTCTGAGGATGCCTCCATATTTGTTGGGTTAATTTGCATATTTGCTCCTGATTGGCTGGTGAGCATGGCTTGTGGGCATAACAGGTACAGTCAATTTGCATGTTTCTTTTTTATTAGATAGAATATATATATAAGTTTAAAAGAATGCTATGACCTTAACATGAACAAAACTGTTCCTTGATCATTGATTGCTTTTCCATGGAAAATTCCTGTTTATTTTGCATAATTTCTCTACTACAGTGGTACCTCGAGATACGAGTGCCCTAACATATGAGATTTTTGAGATATGAGCAGTCCAGGGAACGATTTTTTGCTTTGAAATATGAGCAACATTTGAGATACGAGTAATCGCGCAGATCGGCCTGCTGCACAGGACCCACCAGTTTACTGAGACTCAAGCATCTCATAGTTTCCCACGCCTCAGTCAGAGTGCTTGTTTAACTCATTGTCGAAGCATCTTTTGTGCATTTACATACTTTATCACATTTCTTTTTATAACCATGGGTCCGAAGAAAGCGAGTGGAAAGGTCAGTGCTCAGAAGAGCATGATGTCTACTGAATTAAAGCGTGAAATCATAGAAAAATATGAGCAAAGTGTGCGAGTGGCTGACTTGGTGAGGCAATACGGGCATAGTACTTCAATGATATGCACTGTGCTTAAACAGAAGGAGTCGATAAAGGGTATAACGCCAGCTAAGGGCGTTACAATAATTTCTAAGCTCCGTAGCTCTCTCCATGAAAAGATGGAGAATCTACTGATGGTGTGGGTGATGGAAAAGCAGCTTAAAGGAGATACATCAACAAGGCATCATATGCGAGAAGGTGCGAGCGATTTACGGTGATTTGCTGGAGCAGACCCGGCGCACTTCCACGGACGAAGACTCATTTAAAGCCAGTAGAGGCTAGTTGATAACTTCAGGAAAAGGTCCAGCATTCACTCCATCGTCAGGCATGGTGAGGCAGCAAGTTCGGATGTGAAGGCAGCTGAGGATTACCTCAAAACTTTTTCCCAGCTGATAGAAGCCAAAGGATATATCCCCCAGCAAGTCTTCAACTGTGAAGAGACAGGGCTTTTCTGGAAGAAGATGCCGAATAGGACTTATATAATGGCAGAGGAGAAGGCAATGCCAGGCCACAAACCCATGAAGGATAGGCTAACTCTCGCACTGTGTGCCAATGCAAGTGGCGACTGCAAGATCAAGCCTCAGCTCTTATACCATTCGGAAAACCGCAGAGTCTTTAAGTCACATAAGATTTTAAAAGATAAACTGCAAGTTATGTGGAGGACAAACCTGAAGGCATGGGTCACCAGGCAGTTCTTTGTGGAGTGGGTAAACCTGGTTTTTGGCCCTTCTCTTAAGAAATATCTAAAGGAAAACAACCTAACCATGCAAGCCCTCCTCGTCCTTGACAATGTTCCTGCTCACCCAGTGAACCTCGAAGATGAACTCCTCAAAGAGTTCAAGTTTATAAAAGTTGTCTACCTACTTCCCAACACCACTCCTATCCTGCAGCCCATGGAACAGGAGGTGATTTCTAGTTTTAAAAAGCTGTACATCAAGCACCAGTCCCGGCGCTGCTTTGAGGTGACTGAGAACACAAACCTCACCCTTCGAGAGTTCTGGAAGAACCATTTTAACGTTGTGATATGCCTCAGAATTATTGATCAGGCCTGAAGACTATCCGAAGACACATCATAATTAAAATACCAAGAGCAAAAGACAAAGAGAGAATATTAAAAGCAACAAGAGAAAAACAGTTCATTACCTATAAGGAAGCACCCATACGACTGTCAGCTGATTTCTCAACAGAAACGATGCAGGCCAGATGGGAGTGGCAAGAAATATTCAACATGATGAATAACAAGAACCTACAAACCAAGAATACTCTATCCAACAAAGCTATCATTCAGAATTGAAGGGCAGATAAAGAGCTTCACAGATAGGAAAAAGCTAAAGGAGTTCATCAACTCCAAACCAGTATTATATGAAATGCTGAAAGATACTCTTTTAGAAGAGGAAGAAAAAAAAAGATAAAAAATTATGAACAATAAATACATATCTATCAACAAGTGAATCTAAAAATTAACTGAATTAAAAATTTGATCAATAGAATAAACTGGTGAATATAATAGAATCAGGAGCACAGAAAGGGAGTGGACTGATAATTCTCAGGGGTAAAGGGGTGAGGGGTGTACAGTCAGAGACTGGACAAAATTCATATACCTATGGATGATGTCTACAGGAGGGAGGTAAGGGTAGAAGGAGGAGTGGGAGCTGGGTGGAGGGGAGCTATGGAGGGGAAAAAAGAGAAACAAATGTAATAATCTGAATAATAAAGATGTAATTTAAAGGAAACAATCTCTGGCATTTTCCCAATGGCTTTTTCTTCTATAACCTAGAATTACTATTAGAAAGCCTTGCATCTAGCTGGGCCAAATGACTGGTTCTCAGCAATTGTTTATGACAGAAAGTTGACTTTATCCTTTCAGGTCAAGATGGTTAAGAAGCCAATGTAGCTTCTCCACTCTTCCCTCTTCCAGCAGCTGGAAGCAGGGCTCCAAGGCTGTGGAGCAAGGCAGTCACAAGATGAAAAAGTTAGACTTTTTCCACACAGAGGTTTCCTGATAACTGAGAATACCCATGTTAGAGCATAAGGGAACAAGAAATATCTATTTAGAGAGAATCCAAGATGGCGGCATAGGTAAACACCTACACTGCTGCCTCGCACAACAATTTCAAAGCTACAACTAAAAGACAAAACGAACATCATCCAGAACCACAGGAAAGCTGGCTGAGTGTAAGTTCTACAACTAGAAGGAGGGAGAGGAGCTCACGGAGACCCAGGGAGGCTGCGAAAGCTGAGGTATGGAGACGCGTGTGCTGAGAGAGCCAGTGTCAGAGTACCTGGCTGGCCTTCTCTGGAGGGAGGGAAACAGAGACTCCCAACGGCATTGAACCCCTTATCTTACGACAATAAACCCCAGATCCAGCCGAAACTCATACAGGGGGAGTTTGGACTGTGAAAAGGGATAGGTGCACGGAAATTTAGGGGAGTCAAAAAAGATTAGGCTGGTGGCGAGCACGGCACTGCTCAGAGGGCAGATTGGTGATTGTGCCGCTGGCTTTCGTGACTGGGTGAGAGACAGACCCTCCCAACTGTGCCACTTCTGACTCCACTAAGCCCCTGTTTCGGGTGAAACCCTGGGGACCTAGACTCATGTGGTCCTGGTGCACAGGGAAGCCAGAGGGGCAGCGATCTAGAGGCTCTGCGGGTGCGCGCACAAGGACCTCTCCAGTCACGTGAGACTCAGGGGCGTGGAAGGTGGGGCCAACTGGAAGGCAAGGCAGTCCCTTAAGCCCTGAGACTGCACTCATCCCAAGCTCAACAGAGGCTTCTTTGGTTTTGCAAGTCTGGTATCATAAGGCTGAATTCAACACAGAAGTTTCCCCGGCATAGTGAAAGTGCTGAGACAAGGGAAGGAATTACAAACAAAACAAATGGAGGAAAAGAAATGACTGGATGTAGAGTTCAAAACCACGCTTATAAGGTTTTTCAAGAATATCCTACAAAAGTTGGATAAAGTTAGTGAGAGCCAAGAGGAGATGAAAAATGACCAACTAGAGATGCAAAAGAGCCAACTAGAGATGGAAAAGGTCCAACTAAAGATGATAAAGGAACAACTAGAAATTAAACATACACTGACTGAAATAAAAAATATTATACAGAGTCCTAACAGCAGATTAGAGAAAGGCAAGAATCAAGTCAAAAAATCTGAAATATAAAGAAGCAGAAAACATTCAACTGGAAAAGCAAGAAGAGAAAAGAATCCAAAAATGTGAACATAATGTAAGGAGACTCTGGGACATCTTCAAGCGTACCAACATCAGAATTGTGGGGGTGTCAGAAAAAGAGAGAGAGCAAGATACTGAAAACATATTTAAAGAAATAATGACTGAAAACTTCCCATATCTGATAAAAGAAATAGACTTACAATTCCAGGAAGCACACAGAACCCCATATAAAAGGAATCCAAAGAGGACCACACCAAGACACATCATAATTAAAATACCAAGAGCAAAAGACAAAGAGAGAACATTAAAAGGAGCAAGAGAAAAACAGTTCATTACCTACAAGGGAGCACCCATATGACTGTCAGCTGATTTCTCAGCAGAAACGATGCGATGTATATCAGGAACCTACAACCAAGTATAATCTATCCAGCAAAGCTATCATTCAGAATTGAAGGGCAGATAAAGAGCTTCATAGATAAGAAAAAGCTAAAGGAGTTTATCAACTCCAAACCAGTATTATATGAAATGCTGAAAGGTACTCTTTTATAAGAGGAAGAAGAAGAAGGTAAAAGCCAAAAAATTATGAACAACAAATACATATCTATCAACAAGTGAATCTAAAAATTAAGTGAATTAAAAATTTTATCAACAGAATAAACTGGTGAATATAATAGAAACAGGAGCACAGAAAGGGCGTGGACTGATAATTCTCAGGGGGGAAAGAGGTGAGGGGTGTACAAGGAGAGACTGGATAAAAATCATACACCTATGGATGAGGTCAATGAGAGGGAGGTAAGGGTAGACGGAAGGATGGGAGCTGGGTGGAGGGGTGCTATGGAGGGGAAAAAGGAGAAACAAATGTAATAATCTGAATAATAAAGATTTTTAAAATAAATAAATAAGTAAATATTAAAAAAAAAGAAATATCCATTTAGGTCTGAAATATAGGTGTTTGTGTGTTACTGGATCCCATAGTTCCTATGTAAAAATATTATTTGCCAGGTACTATTCCATATAATTCTTAATCCAGTGCCATATAATAGAACTTTCTGTAATGATGGACATGTTTCTGTACTGTCCATTATGGCAACCACAAAGGACATGTAGCTATTGAAGGGATGAAATCGTTATTAATTTAATTTTAATTAATTTAAATCTAAATTTCAATAACTATGTGTGGCTAGTGATAACCAAAATGGGAAGATCGGTTCTCATCTTTAGAAATAACACTACAACTTTCAACTGGATACAAAATTATTTTCAGGGTCAGGCTGCTGTAACTCAGTGGTTAGAGCACTGGCCTCCATACTGTAGGGTTGTGGGTAAGATATCCATCAAGGGCAAGTATCTGGCATATCTGGATTGTAAGTTCCATTTCCGTCCAGTTGCTGTATCAGGAGGCAAACAATTGATGCATCTTGTCTTTTCTCTCTCTCTCTCTCTCTCTCTCTCTCTCTCTCTCTCTCTTTTCTCCCTCCTCACCTCTATCCCTGTCTTTCACTCTCTCTAAAAGTCAATGGGGGAAAAAATATCCTCAGGTGAGGATTAACAACAACAACAATAAATTTGTTTTCAGCATAACTTTCTACCAACAGATAGTCAGTGGTCCTGACTTTTGAAAAGTTTGACAAAAGTAAGTGTAAATTTGAATTAATTAAATATGATTTTCTGAAAAGAAGGAGGATAGTTAACAACTATACTTTTATTTCTAAAACACATTTTATTTTTCCTTCAGAAGCACATTTTAAAGAAACTTTTACTAATGATTACCATGAGGGCAGAGGGCAGGGAGTTTATTGGTTAAGTTCAGAAAAACATATTTTTCTGCTACTCAGGGTCTATTGCCACCCATTGGATAAATACTAAAACATATACTCTCTTCCTTTTCCCTCGGCTCATCAGTAAAATTTCTCAAGCCATCAAGTTATCCAGAGCTACCTGAGTATAGATTATGTCACTTAACATAAGTGGAATATGAGTATGAGGAGCCATAAAATGCATTGGTCTCCCTCCACTTTTTTATCGTATTTTCACACTTGGAGTGTCTGTACCATCTTGAGGTATAAATTTGGGGTACCTCCAGTCCCTACAAACCTTCCTCAGTGAACACGGTTGATGGTGGTGCTTTGTGTAATTCACTGTTGATTCTCCTTTTACTGTTGGCTTTACCACAATTTTGCCTCACTCCCACCTGGTCCAAGGTCCAGTGAAATAGTGAGCATCAACTGCACCTGGCTGAGTGGCAGGCCATGAAATAGCTTTCATATTCTGGCAAAGACTATTACCATAGAGCAGAGCAAATAAACTTTCTCTAGAGACAGTATAAAGTATCAGTTTTTAAATTAAAAGAGCAATGCAATCAGTAAATTCTATTTATTTTAATGTTTGGAATTACTATTTTTCCTTGGCAACTACAATAGATGTGAAAAATTTATTCTAAGAACTTAGTTTTTTATCACTATTCATAAAACTACAGAACAAAATATCTAATCAAGATACTATACAAAAAGGAAAAAACACACAGATGAGACCTTGTCAATTTTTAATTGGCAAAGCAAAAAGCATCACACTAATAAAACTTAATTAAATCATTAAATATTTAAAGTAATTTCTAACTCTAGCTTACTGAATGAATTCCCTTTTATGTATAGGAAAACCTATTATGAAGTCTATATATAAAGCCAATTCAAATGTAAAACCAAAAAATTTAATGTATTCATCTCAAAAATTCCATTTCATTTCTCCTTGCAAAATCTAAATCGCCTCAGAGCACTACATCACAATTTATATTTCACTCACATCAGGAAACACATAATAAAATACTATTACAAATACATTGCCCATAAAGTGGTCTTACCTTATAAAACATAAGTCATTCATTTTACATGTTTCATTTCATTTCAATAATAATGCATAATAACATTGTCCAATTTACAATGAATGTCAAATTTCTGGTAGAATATATAATGGATATTTACTAACTTTATTTTTCTATCACTCACAATGAACTGCACATACATATCTGTGTCTTCAACATACTTCATACAAATATTTCTTAGTGAGGAATAGGTATTTACCTGGTAAGAAAGACAAAGTTAGATACATGATTGCTTGCTTTGCTAAAATTGCATTTTATCAGCTTATTATCACATGGATTTTAATATAGATATTAGGTAATAATATCTCTTATTCAGACATACCTTGTGTTAGTGTGTGTGTGTGGGTGTGGGTGTGTGGGTGGGTGGTCTCAGTGCACAAAATTCGTGCATGGTGGGGGTGTCCCTCAGCCCAGTCAGTACTCTCCAATCTGGGACCCCACAGGAATTGGACCTAAACCATCAGTCAGACATCCCTCTCATAATCTGGGACTGCTTGCTGCTCCTAACTCTGAGTGTCAGTGGGTCTTTCTTTATTTTTATTTATTTAATTTTTTAAGGCAAAAGTCCATGATTTTTAATTAAAACTGAAAAACTGTCAGGGACAGGAATGACAGAGGACCCATCCTAGATGGATGGGATCCTGGGGGTGGGGAGTGGGGAACATTGTTGACACAGTTGTCAGGATTCAAATAGGGTCCTTGGATTAAACCTTAATACCATTTGAATAGTTGGGTGGAGAATTGTTATGTAGGGGTGTCTGCTTTGGGGAAGTACACAGTGGAGTATTCGGCATCCTGTCATGTGTAGAACATGCTCTCAAACAGCTCAGAAAATGACTGGGAGAAATGGGCATATACATATATAAATCCACACACTCACACACAGTCTAACCTTGTTATTTTCAACTCCACCTTTGTGCACCTGCCTACTTGCTAAGATCTGTAACTCCAGAATTAAGGCTTGCAGAGCTTCCTCGGCCATTGGGCCACAGTCAGGGTGCAGGAACCCTGCAGACAGACCCACGGACACAGTCTCAGCTGAGGTCCAACAGGTGCCACTGTTTTCTTTTTTCCACTCCAGTATGTGAATCGGGGTCTGTTTTGTGACAGGTTCCCTTGGGGCTTTGGCATTTCTGTGCTTCCTGTGGCGTCTGGCTGTGTGGGATGGTCAGGCTGGTGCTCCAGGGGATGCTGGTTCCCTAAGCCCAAGAAGACTGTGCAGTAAAATATGGAGAAAAGATTGTATTATAAGCAACTTCAGGCTGCCCCATTTCAACCTTAGGGAATCAACAGCACGCATCACGTATGGTGTCCTTTCAACAGAGAGCACTGCCCAGAGCACACATATTGCCAGCTCACTAGGGCCCACAGATCAGCAGTGATGGCCACTTGAAGGTGACATTGTGAAGTCATGATGCTGCAGTAATGCCAGGGGTGTGTCTGCTGCCAAAGCCATGTCCTGGCCCACGTCCAGGCCTATGCCCCATAGTGATGCCTGTGGTCAGGCACTGACAGGCGGCTTGGGGAACTGACATAGCCATGTTAGTACCGCCACAGTTTCCCTATTCATGTTTAAACCCTTTGTGTTCTTCTGGAAAGAAGGGCTTTTTGTCACTTGGACAGTCAGGTTGCCCCAGCGGCGCTCAACGACCTGTGGCCTACCTGGCACCCCAGCCTCGCTGATCCTGCAGGCCACTGCCCTAACATCTTTGTACCTCTGTGGCCCTCTACACATCCTGCCGGCACCACCCAGCAAGGTCTATCCATCTGCGTGGTCCCCAAGGCTACCTGACCACACATGTTCAGGCACTCCGATCCAGACTCTGCTTTCCTACACTTGCCCATGGGCCCAGTGCACCTGCATGGGGGTCCCTCCTGGACAGGTGGTCCATCTGGTAGTGATGGCCCAGATCTGTTAGTGTGTGTGTGTGTGTGTGTGTGTGTATGTGTGAGACACACATACACACACTAGAGGCCCAGTGCACAAATTTGTGCACAGGTGGGGTCCCTCAGCCTGGCCAGCAATCAGGGCTGATTGGAGCAGACTGGCCAGGGGGAGGGACTGTGGGAGAATGGTTGACTGGGAAGTTACGTGTGGGAGTGTATTGACCACCAAGGGCAGCTCCTGCATTGAGTGTTTGCCCCTGGTGGTCAGTGTGTGTCATAGCTGCCAGCCAGTCATCCAGTCCTAACAGTCCCTTGCTTAGGCTTTTATATTTAAGTTTTTTGTTTGTTTGTTTGTTTGTTTTTTCAGATAAGGAAGGAGAGAGAGATAGAAACATAAATGATGAGAGAATCACTGATCAGCTGCCTCCTGCATGCCCCTTACTGGGGATCAAGCCCGCAACCCAGGCATGTACCCTTGATCAGAATCAAACCCAGGACCCTTTAGTCTGCAGGCCAACACTCTATCCACCGAGCGAAACCAGCCTGGGCCAAACATAGTTTTGAAGCCCTGGGAAACCAAAAACTTCTTGTGACTCAATTTATTGTGATGTTTCTCTTATTGGAGAGATCTGGAACCAAACCGTCAATATCTCCAAGATACACCTGTATAATGGTGCATATATTAAAAGCTTAACATAATAATGTTAAGCTACCAAAGCAATAAATACCAATAAATATCCAAATACATTACAAAAAACACAATAGATTCCCTGGGTTGTTTTACTCCAGCCATGTAAGAGTGGCAGTGAGCACTCATTTGTTTACAGGTACACTAAAACTCAGGTTGGGGAACATTAGCAGGAATTACAACCATTGCTGGACCCATACTTTTGATAAGGGTGGAGACCTTTTCTCCCTTTGAAACTTTCAAACTCCCTTCTAATGACAAACATGTTTTAACCTCTTAGTCTGATATTAGAAATGTAATACTCACGTGCTTTGAGCTGGCTAGTGTTCTCTTACCATACAGTTTGTCGCCCAAATGATTTTCCAATTCTATGAAAACATCTTTCAACCCCTCCACATCACCTCCTTTTAGTGGCTTCCATAGTCCAGCCTCCATGACTATGCATACTTGCACTGCAAGCAGCTTCCTGCTCTCTCCCTAGATTTGCTTTTCTCCAGGATGCATTATGTGTGTGTGTGTGTGTGTGTGTGTGTGTGTTAATTATAATTTGCATTAAATATTATTTTGTGTTAGTTTCAGGTGTACAGCATAGTGGGTAGACAATCATATATGTACTTTACAAAGTGGTCTCCCTCTATTTGAAGTATCCATCTAGCATCATACATAGTTATCACAATATTATTGACTATATTTCCTATGCTATACTTTACATCCCTGCAACTATTTTGTGGCTGCCATTTTGTACCTCTTAATCTCTTCACCCTTTTCACCCAGTGCTGCAATCCTCCATCCCTCTGACAGTCTATCTATATATCTATGAATCTATCTCTGTTTTTTTTTTAATATTTTATTGAGTTTCCACAGAGAGGAAGGGAGAGGGACAGAGAGTTAGAAACATCGATGAGAGAGAGACATTGACCAGCCGCCTCCTGACTGCCCCCCACTGGGGATGTGCCTGCAACCAGGATACATGCCCTTGACCGGAATCAAACCCAGGACCTTTCAGTCCGCAGTCCGACACTCTATCCACTGAGCCAAACTGGCCTCGGCTATCTCTGTTTTGCTTATTAGTTCATTTTCTTTATAAGATTCCACATAGAAGTGAAATCATATGGTATTTGTCTTTCTCTGACGGGCTTATTTCATTTAGCATAATATTCTCCAGGTCCATCCATGCTGCTCAAAGAATAAAATTTCCTTCTTTTAGATGGCTGAGCAATATTCCATTGTGTAAATGTACTACAACTTTTTTATCCACTCATTTTCTAATGGGTACTTGGGCTGCTTCCAAATCTTGGCTATGGTAAGTAATGCTGCAATGAACATAGGGGTGCATATTTTTTTCAAATTAGTATTTGGGTTTCTTCAGATTAAATAGCCAGGAGTGGAATCATGGGGTCATAAAGCAGTCCCATTTTTTATTTTTTATTTTTTATGATTTAGAAACTGCTACACTGTTTTTCATAGTGGCTTTATCAGTCTGCATTTCCATCAACAATGCACAAGGATTCCTTCTTTCCCACATTCTTGCCAATACTTGTTGATTTAATGATGGTAGTTTGCATTATGTTTTAAATTTACTAAAGACCTAGTTTTAAACCTGCCTTTCTGAATCTTCTCAATACTCCCTTGGATTTTCAGACAGTAAAGAAGTGGAAATCTTTGTGAGGAGGAAGATTGTCTAAGGGTGTAGAAATTTGCTTCAGTGTAATCACCCTACAAATGTACCACTTAAAGCAACTACTTCACATTTAAAATGAACAATTAAAATACCCCAAAAAAACACCAGCTTTTTTCTTCTTTCTTTATGCACAGCTTTCTTGTCTTCTTTCTTATTCTTAGCAGGCCCCATACTTCCACCTAAGTAACGGTAGTTTAGATGTCTGATTTACAACTGAAAAAAAAAAATCATAGTTTGTAGTTATTATGTTAGATTATATTTGCCTATCAGATATATTAGGAATAAAACCTTCTGCTTTTTATATTCTCCTTAAAAATATCTTTGACTTCACACGTCCTTCCAAATTCACCGTTCCTTAAAGAAACACTCCAAATTCATCAACATGTCACACGTTCCTTCACAATCTGACCCTAAGTTATTTTATACACCCCAACCACCTACCCAAAGCTCCAGGCAGAGTGGACGATTAGGAACATGCAATGTACAGCTGCTCTATGGACATATTTTCTCACTCATCTATGCTCCTGACATGCCACTCTTACTAATTCTAAAACTGCTCAGCTATTCAGGCATTTCTCAGATTTCACTTTCAGGAAATAAGGAGATATGCTTGAAGCCCTGGAGTTATATTTCAAAATCACACAGATCTGTAAAACAAAGAAGCATTGTCAGGTAAATAGAAAAAGACCGAAAAGGAAAGTTATGAAATAATGAAGATCCAAAAGTTAAAAACATTCAGGGTACTTTGTATCCTCCAATTTTATAAAATGAAAACATTGATTTTAAAGGTACATTATTATGTTTGCCTTTCAAGCATCTAGATTGAGTTTTATAAAGAAATAGTGACTTTATTAGTTAGTATTCACTACTGTAAATAATGGCTTATATGTTTTGTTTTTCTTAAATCTTTTTTTTTCTATATCTAATAAGGAATTTCTACCATTGTGGCAAGAAGAAAACCTTATTTTTGACATTGTACAAGTTTATTGTCTAAGAATAATCATTTCAAGAAATAATCATTATAAGTTTATTGTCTACAAATACTATTTTAATAAAATACATTATCTAACTGTATATAGATAGTTTTATTTTTTCTGGTCTTTTAACATAGTAAATTGGCACAAACTATTAATTTTTTTTTACAGAAATATGTTTTTCAACAAAACCCACTTGTTATACTCCTTTATAACATGGAAGATGAGGCTTGACCCTGACTAACCTGCTATCTCTCTAAGGGGAAAAAATCCATCTCAGTATGGGGCTGGATAGGGGGTTTAGCTTGACTGGCTTAGTGAAGAATAATGCTTAAAAAAAAGTACTGAATAAAGGGTACAAATCATTTCTTGTTGCTATTTCATATTCCAAAAAACAAAATTGGGGACCTGAATCATTGACAAAATTATTTTATAATTTTTTTCAGAGTTAAAAATAACAAATATTTAGCTAAAAACTATGGAATCTACTTTATATTTGTCAGCCTTTGTGGCATATTTTATACTATACTATTAGGAATATTAAATGTAGGTTTGATGTATCAGGAACCTAGTTCATGCTACACTGTCCAAATTTGGGTATGGTATTTAAAACTCTCTGTACCTCAGTGACTTCACATATAAAGTTAATATTTTTATATGTATCTTACCATACTTATATCAATGTCAATGTGTTACAATTAAAAGCATAGTTTTTCATATTTAATAGTAAACTGATAGAGAGTTAAGGTTATGTCTGATTCATCTTTTTCTTCCCCGAGGGCATAGCTTTAACACTGACATTTTACAAATAATACAGATTATAAAGAACTGAAAATTATACTTCAGAATTATAAATCAGAAAAGAGTTGTGAATCCAAAAATATTGTGAAACACTGAGTAAAACTAGAGGTGTTTTCTGAAGAAGTACTATGAAAATGTACATTTTTATTATCCCAGAAGACTAGAGTCAGTGGTAGAATCCCTTTTAACCAAAGTGATTAGGACTAGCAGTTTCTTGGTTAATTGGAAAAGTCCTTCAAACACAATCATCCTAACTACAAATGATAAATAAAAGCTTCTCTTCATATGTGGCCATAAACTGTACTTTGTCCAGTGAGTGAAGTTTCCAATATACTACCCTTTAAAAAAAATGTTGTGCTCTCCCTGATGGTGTAGTTCAGTTGTTGAGCATCAGCCTGTGAACCAGAAGGTCGAGGTTCGATTCCCAGTCAGGGTATATGACCGTGTTGCAGGCTCAATCCCCAATATGGGGCATGCAGCAAACAGCTGATTGATGATTCTCTCTCATCCTGGATGTTTCTATCTCTCACTCTATCGCTCTCCCTGCCTCTCTGAAATCAGTAAAAATATATTTTTTTAAATTGTGCTTATTATGCAATAATTATTGTCAATAACTTTAGTTTCTTTAAAGTAAAATAATATAAAGAGACTGGAAAATAAATCTAAGTACAGATTTCTAAGTTTTAGTTTATTTAATTGTTTACATTTGGTAGATCATTTCTAATTCAAAAATGATGTTTTTAGACTCAAGTGTCTTATGAAAGTATTTAACTGTCATTTTAAAAAAGCTCTCTTTCATATGTCATAGATTTACAAAATATTTCATTACATTGTATAATTATAATAGTTAGCACTATGGGCCTTAGTCAGCATGAGCTCAAGCACAATTGTCTCTCAGTGAGTGTTGATTCAACTGCAGGGAACTGTGATGGGCTAGCTGCAGAGCCCAGTACCCTCTAAAGTGACTGTTCAATGATCTGGGGACAGTAGGTGTGTTTTAGAGTAGAGCAGAGGGCATCCTATAGCTGGAGAATTAATTAAATGGAGGGTCACTTGTGTAAATGTTTACAAGTGTCACTGTTCCATAAAAGAGACATTGCAGACAACCTTGATCCGAGATGTCATAAAGTCACTTTCAAATCTAACATCAACTGTGATCATGTTACTGGAAAAGGGGCCTGGCCCTGAGGGGGTTTGCCTGAGGCTAGCTGGTAGTAAGTGCGTTTTTTGACTTCCTGCAGGAAACATTTCACAACACCAGTCCACTAGATTTTGAGAGTGCATTTATTACAGCTGGGGACAGTGAAACAAGGATGGACCTAGGCTAGAAGGAGCAACAGAAGAGAGCCTCGGTGGGGCTGCTTTGGCTCCTCACTGAGAAGTCAGAGAAAAGGGAGCCTTGGAGACAGGTTCAGAGGTCCAGTACAAGCTGCTGCGGCCCATTGCTCTCCTGGTGCAAGTCTTGTGGGGTCCCTTAGAGTTTAGGAGATGCATCCCTGTAGTGGAGAAGAGAGGAAAGGGCAAGGCACAGGTGCTCCCTGGAAGGATAGCACAAGCTGGTTCCTTTGTTTTGAGAGTTTTTAAAGGCTGAGAATTTAAGGGAGGTCTTAGGGGACATCTCAATAAAATATTCATTAGCTTTTCTAGGAGTATACTTTCAAGGTCATAGTCTCCACTTATTGGTCATCACCAAGGCAGGGGGTCAATTAGTCATTGCGGTTTGTCCTAGTGTCACCCACCTGGTTTTGTTGCTTTTCTGGGCCTAGAGCTGAATTACAATTGAGACCTAGATGTTATCTCGAGAGAGGTAACTTTCTGTATCCTGTAAATTTCTCAGTCAGTTTGTTCAGCTGTCTCAGTTTCCCCATTCTGGTTGTCAGAGAATTTTCCTAGATTCTTGCTATCCTTCCTCAATCATATAGAAGATATTCTGTGACATTTTTCTCTCATAAGTTCTATTTTCTCAAGACAACTAAAGAGTCCATTAAGGTAGAAAATGTGTTTTTTACTTATTTGTATCTCATGTAGTAAATGCAGAAAGGATACATCAAGGAAGGGTGTTTGCAATATATATTTAGAAGCAATTAATTAATTAATTAATTAATTAATTAATTAAAGTATTCAGCAAGAGTGATGCTAAAAATGTCTTCACTATAAAATGATCCTGGCCAGTATACTATGTTCTGACTGTCTGAGTCATCCAAAGGCTGGCCTCAGCTATCATCCTAAATTCAGTTTGCTTTTTACCAATCCTATCCTATCTAATAAAAGAGCAATATGCAAATTAACCATTACTCAGCTACACCCACAAGCCACACCCACCAGCCAATCAGGAGTGTATATGCAAATTAACCCAACCAAGATGACTATAGCAACAGAAGCAGCAAGAGGTGTGAGTTTCCCTGACAATGGAGGAAACCAAGTTCCCACACCCATGGCCTGCCTTGGCCTCCACTCCAAGCTATAAAGTTTCAATTATAGAAATGCCAGATACCAGGGCCTCTGCTTGGGTTGCCAGGGGCAGGAAGGGGGGGCATGGCTGGCCTGCCAACCACCATAAGCCCCTCATCTAGGCCACTTTACATCCCAAGGGAACCCCGACCCTGATCCAAGACACCCTTCAGGGCAAACCAGCTGGCCCCCACCTGTGCACTAGGCCTCTATCCTCTCTAATAAAAAAGTAATATACAAATTGACCTTTACTCCAACACACAAGATGGCTGTCCCCATGTGGTCAAAAATGGCTGCCCCCATATGGACACAAGAAGGCCAACAGGGGAGGGCAGTTGGCAGGAACAAGACTTGCAAAGGAGGACAGTTGTGGGTGATCAAACAGAGGAGTGCAGTTGGGGGGAACCAGGTCTCAGGAGTGGGCAGTTAGGAGCAAACAGACTTGCAAGGGAGCAGTTGGGTTTCAATTAGGCTGGCAAAAGAGTGGTTAGGGGGTGATCAAGCTGGCAGGCAGAAGCGGTCAGGGTCAATCAGGAAGGCAGGCAGGCAAGCATTTGGGAGCTAGCAGTCCTGGATTGTGAGAGGGATGTCCCAGATTGGAGAAGGTGGAGGCTGATCTGAGGGACACACACCCTCCCCCCTGCACAAATTTCATGCGCCAGGCTTCTAGTCTATAATAATCTATAATAATAAAAGCAAAAATATACTAATTAGACCAGACAGCCTAACGACCTTCCGGACATCCTTCCAGATGACTTTCTGGACAAAGCAGGGGCTGTGAGCACTGAGCCCCTTGCACGAATTTCATGCATCAGGCCTCTAGTTAAGATATAATGGAATTCTGGGAGAAAGTGTAAGGCGGATTAAAATGACATGTAAGCTGACCATAAGGATTTGGCGATAGCATTGCTTGTGATTTCATAAAGGGCCCCTCTGACCTGTCACCCTATAGCATTTAGGCAGGAATGAATAACATATTGATAAAGCATCTATCTTAGATTCAAAATAAATTTGCAACCCATGAGACATTTACAGAGCTATGGCAGAAAGCATGCTATCTAATCAGAGTCTAAATAATGATCAAGGAACCCACTGGTGACTTTTCTTGCCACTCCAGCCTAAGAACTATCTCCTTTGTTTCTAATTCACAGGGGTAAGCAATACAGGGTTGTCCTGGAAGGAGTAGCACCCACACTCTTAATTCAAAAACAGAAGTAGAGTAAACTGAGAGAAGTTGTCCACTGCAGCTGTCATAAAAGAGGAGAAATGTATAACTTTATTGCTCCCATTATCCTTTTCTCTGTCACCTCATGCACCCACCGTGCCTTTTACCTCTTCATTGTTTGGTTTCCAAAAGCGGCAGACCTGGTTCAACAACAAAGTTATCTACTGACAGTAGGAACTTATTTATTTATTGCTATGATTAAAAACATTTTTCCAATGAACAAATTAAGGATGTTAAGAATCTCCATGCCATAGAGTACACAATGGAAGGTTTATTCCAGACAATTAGGATTCAACTTAGAATTTTCACTTTGCTTCACCAAAAAGTAGTTTCAGTTTTTGAGAACTGACATGAAATATACCAAGAGTCTCCCACAAAGAGCAGTGCATGCACCATTTCATTTATTTGAAAACAAAAAGTAACTTTTTTGTTGTTAATCCTTACCAGAGGATATTTTTCCACTGCTTTTTCGAAGTGAGGAAAGGAAGGAGGGAGGGGGAGAGAAAGAAACATCAATGTGAGAGAGACATATTGATGGGTTGCCT
This sequence comes from Lasiurus cinereus, assembly GCA_011751065.1. Taxonomy (NCBI): domain Eukaryota; kingdom Metazoa; phylum Chordata; class Mammalia; order Chiroptera; family Vespertilionidae; genus Lasiurus; species Lasiurus cinereus. Next base: position 3,000,796 of record JAAGEH010000392.1, read on the forward strand.
CTTGCACTCACCCCCAATAGAGCAAGGATAGAACCTACAACCCAAGTGCATGCCCTTGACCAGGCATCCAACTCATGCACAGGATGATGCTCTAACTGCTGAGTGACACCAGCTAAGGCACAGTGACTCTTTATCACATAATGGAGATGTCACTCCCAGAGTTTTTATTATCTAACAAGTATTCCTTGTAGTTCTAAAATCGCAAAAGTCTAAAATTAGTAAAAGAAACCAATGTTACAAAGTTATTTTTGCCTGAGAGAATCTCAAAAGTATCTGAGAAATTCAATATTTCATTGCTAATTTTCAAAACTAGTTCATCTTTCAAGTTAACTACAACAGAAAATTGTCTTCTACATTCATGAGTCATTTGAAACACAGTTGTATTTCCCAAAGATTTCATTCTGCAGTCATTGCCTAAAAAACCTTTCAGGGAGAAATTGTACACAGTTCCAAGCTCATGCATGTTTACAAATTAAACTCAACCATAACTGGTCAGTTTTATAAACAAACAAAGAGGAGTAGCATGGTTGAGCTGAATATTTTTAATTTTCTTCAAACAAACAATCCTTCAAATATTGTCACTTACTGTTACACAATAGATACTGAAAATGCTACATCACAGCTGTCTAATTTAATTTGGAAACCATGGGAATGTCCATGGAGTGTTACAAAATGGATGCAGGTAACAGAAGAAATAAAAATAAATTTCATTAATAGTCAAATTATATTAGAAAGCAAAGGTCTCCACAGCTTCTGTTTTTTAAACTTTCACCAGGTGTGTTGGATTCCAGAAAGCCTCTGTCCCAAAATCCCCTCCAGGGTTGAACTGGCACCAGTTAGAAGCAGGGCAGCACATACTAAATATCAATTACTTCTCAAAACTTAAAACAAACTTACATGCTTACTTTCCCACCACTAGCCAGCCATAAATGCTTATTTATGTGTTTTTAGTTACTCTCATCTCGCTAGAAATACCTGGAAAAATACGGTCTATAAAGAGGGATAAAGGTTGGTTCTACATCCCTCATTATATTTAGTTTGAGACAATCTATAATCCTTGTAAATTGCTAACAACTAAAGAGGTGTTTCAAAATATCAGTAGAAATAAGCTAAACAAAGCCAGAGCCAACATTTGCACTTCTCTTCCTCACCACTGCTTAGACTGGAAATTAATAAACTTCACAGATTCACTAACTACGCATGAACCAACATAAACTAGATTCATTTTCCACATGCCAACCGCTTGCCAACAAATTAATTTTTCCTTTTTTCTTTATTGATATGAGCAAACGTTTATAGGGCAGCACCTTACCTTTCTGTTCTTAGTAATGTAAATACAAAAGTAAACACTCAAGTAATACTGTGATTTAAAAGAAATCTTTTAGAGAAAATTTTACTTAGGAAAGCTTAGAAATGAGAAAAATTACTTTAAATCTTAACATGAAATTCAAAAAATTAGAAGTAGTTTATGATGACTATCACAGGAGGGTTATAGATTATATAATTTTTCTAGAACATGCCTATATATCACTAAGCAGTTAGAGTTTTCAAAACACTATTTTTAAATATGTTCTATTAATGTGAAGAACTGAGAACTTTTCAATGTTTAATACTAACTTCAAAATAGTGTTGCTAATAAAGAAAATAAGAAAGCAACACAAATGAACCTTCCATGCCACACAGGCCCTTCCACTGGGCAGCAATGAAATGGAAGGAAAGCTCCGTCCTCAAACACATGGGTCTGGTCCAGATGTAGGCAGGTGACTTAAGCTCTCAGGTTTTCTGTTGTGTTTTATTTTTAAACTTTCATGCATTCGACAACTGTTTATTGAAAGCTTACTCTGAACCAGATTCTTCATTACAAGATGAAAACACAAGAAAGGTAAGGTTATTGATTTCATGAAGATTATCTTCTAAAGGAAAAAGACAGATGTTTGAACAAGTAATTGCAATCCTGAAGAGCATTTGGAAAGGAGAAGGATGGGCACTGTGGGAGCTTCTGACAGGGACACTTAAGCTAAAGGTTAAGAGTCACTGTCTGAGGAACGGACACGTAAACTAAACATCTAAGGGATCTGTGGGAGAAAGCTGAGGAGATTATAAGAAAACGCATTCTAGGCAAAGGCAAATAAGAGAGGGCAAGACACTGGAGGGTCGTGGTGTGCTCAAGGAACTGGTAAAGGCCAGTGTGGCTGGACTAGAGCGAGAAGGGACAGGGCAGAACAAGAATGAGGCTGTCTCCTAAGGTAAGGGCAAAGGCTATAAACCATGTTACAGGAACATGGACTTCATTCTAAAGACAAGGGGAAGCCATCCAAGGGTTTACGGAGTGTAGACACAACTTGATTTGTAATTTTAAGGCTAAATCCAGCTGCAAAACATGTAGTGGAGGAAGAAAATGTGGATACAGGGATACTACTTAGGGAACTGTTTATTACCCAGGTGAGGGATGGGTCAGCTTATGGTGGAAGGTCAGAAAAAAACTGGATGAATCTCTGGGAGATTTAGGAAAAAGCAGTTATAATGTAGAACAAATTACCATATATGGAAGATACAAGGAAAGCAAGACAGAAAGAGATTCTCCACATGAAAAATAATATGAATTTCTGCCATGTATTGTCATGTGAATGAAATTGTAAATGTGACAATGTATAAAAATAACCCCTATGGTGCCTAGGCAATAATAGGAACTCAAAAAAAAAAAGGGGGGGGGAGAGAAAGAAAATGGCTATTTTGAGGATGAAATCAAATTTTATGTTTCTCACAAATATTGCAAGTTGATTTTTTTCTGGGTCAAATTCCAGATATTTGAACACTTCCATTGTGTGCAGAGACTACAGCTCCCCAAAGTACTTGGAAACCAATGTGAAGAGAGTTACACTGTTCTGCTACTATGCAGAAATAGCCTATAGTAAGCCTTGGGGTTATGAATTATCTGCCTTTACATGTTGGCAGGTATTCCTTGGACGGACAATAAAAACTGTTATATGAGAGTATATCTCAATCAGTTTACTAAGAGTTCCAATTTATGTTTTTGAAGACAGTGAAGGTCATATCAGGAAGTCTGTTTCTACTACAATGGATTAGACCTCTCATGATGGAATCCCTGGAGGCTAAGTAAAATCTTAAGGCACTGCCCATTTTGCATCCCACTGGAGGAGTTCTGGGGAATCTGTAGAACTGAGATTAGTGCCGTGTTCAAGATACAGGCAGACTGAGTAGACAGTTCTGCAATTGGCTGCATGTTGACCTTTCTGGAGGGAAGGGCATGGCGGGGGGGGGGGAGGGGGGGGGCGGGAGGCCGGGGATGAGGGAAGAGACAATCCCCAGACAAGATTTTCAAGTCCTATTTCTTGAACTAGAGAAATAGACCATCACTACCACCAAGGAGGAATGTGGTTTTACTACACCACATATTAATACACATATATTTATAAGGACAGTTCTAATAGGGAAAGGAGTTGAACAGGCATTTTCTAAATTTGTACGACTGTAGATTATTATGCAAAATTGTTATTTTTCCTCTGATTATTTTATTGTACCATGCAGTGGAGTCGTATCTTAGTCAGCAATTAAGGCAACGGGAGAAAAATTGCATAGAGAAAAAGTTATTCTTGAACAGTCTTTAAACCACCCACCAGAACAGTATACATGGTTTTGTGTACATATTTCACCATCTTGCAATAAGCCTCATGTGGTCAGCTCTTCTTGAGCTTTGAAACAAAGTGATGTTTCTTTAGTTGAGAAATCAGATGAAACAGCATGCCTACATTTGGTAGCTATTTTGTAAAAATATATTTTTTGTCTGTTTCCTGCTTTTTTTTTTTCCAAGTGTACCTAGTGATATAAGTAAAGCCATATGAAAGAAAATTACCTTTTTATCTATTTTCAAAATTGACACTCAGATAATGTCCCACTCTAATTGTTGAAAGAAACTTTCTAGAATAATTTCAACAAGTACATTATCTAATTTAACTATTCCTTTTCTCCATATCATTAAAATCAATAAAAAAGCATTGACCAAATTATTTGTGTTGTCAATGTACTGAAATGTTAAATGTGCATTTAAGATTTCCCTCCTCTTTTCTCACTCACATATGTACATTAATCCCAATTGATCTCATTCTATTTCTAGCTCTAGATTCCCTTCTAGTTCATTCATCCATTCTCATTTAATTTTAACATTAGAAGACAAGTTCAAGATTATCTGCCAGGCCAACTATTTTCTATTTGTCCCTCCAGATCTATTCTCCTCTCTGCTCTCTGCCTCAATATGATAAGCTCTATGGATCACCTCAACAGGCCCCCTTCCCTTCAAACTTTCTGTTGGGAAGCCCTGGCAGGAGAAGAATGGAAGGAAGGACAATAAGGCCAGTACACTTATTCCCTTGGCTCCCTTTGTTAAGTTTTCCCCAAATACAAGTCAGGTCTTTTTCAAGGTGTTCTCTCTGCAAGATTCTCTCTATTCAGATATTAGATATGCCCCTCCTCTCTTCTCTTTGGACCTCAGGTGGTGCCAGCTTAGAGAATACTAACCAGTCTTATACCTTTATAAACAAACACTCTTTGAAATATTCTAGTGTCTAGAGTGGCATTTTTATTTCTGTTTGAATTCTGCAAAATACAATATAATTTCACAGATGAAGAAACTCAATCTGAGAAAAGTTAAATGGCAAGCCCAAGATTGAATGACTACTTAGCCAGTTAATGAATGTTGGAGTAGGAGTAAGCCAGAACATTCAGTTGCCTGTAACAGAAACTTCTCTGAAATGAATAAAATAAAAAGGAGGAGATGTTCATTGAATCATGTAGCTGGGAAGGCCAGTGAAAGTGACTTTGAACATGGGTAGATGCAGGAGCTTAACCTTTGTCATCAGTAATGTTCCTCTTTTCTCTATCTTGACTTCGTTCTTAGGGAGAATGTTCCCAATGATAGAAAACAATACTAATGGAAGCTGCAAGACTACTCCAAGAAGTTCTACCAAAAGCCCCATAGGTCATATAGTTAAGCTGACATTATTCACATATCTACCCATGAAGTGATCATAGTGAATTCTGATTAGTCAAATTGAGACACCTAGCCATCCTTGGAGTCCAATAGTAGAGTCAACCCCACCCAAAAAGCATGGACTCAAGTGCAGAATAGATATTCATTAATGACAAAAAAAGTAACTTTTCGCAGAAGTAGGATCAAGATTGCTACACCGACAAAACCAACAGATATCTGGTGTACAGAAGCAATAATGAAATAAATTATTCTGAACCCCATTCAAATTATGTTTCACTATGACACACATTGAAATCAAAGAACACTGACCTACTCTGAACCTTATTTCACAGAAGCAAAAGAAACTTACTGAGCTACAATACCAATGACTGACATTAGTGTGGCAATTACAAGGTACAGACCATTGTTACGTACATTATCTCATTTTATTCAGTTCTTCCAGATTAGGAATCCCAAATTCATTGCCTACAATGTTTTTCAAGGTCAGACAAATGTTTGTGAATATTGAGAATCCAAAGATTATTTCTAAATGTTTCAATTGCAATCACATGTTGTTAAGAAACTACAGTGTAAACATTTGAGAAAAACATATTTGTCAATTTTATTGTGCTAAGAATCACTATGGAAATTCGGCCAGAGACCCATCAAGATATATTTCTGGGCCAAAGGCCAAAGTTCCTGGGTTGGTCATGTCTACTTTTCTGCAATCTGCATTTTCCCAAGGACCCAAGGGTCACTCTAATACTAAAAATACAGTTCCTCCACTCCTTTTGAAAACAACTTGACCAAGACTTTTACCATAATATTACAGAAAAGCAGGAATATGTGTGCTCACTTACCCAGAAATATGTGGTTAGTAAAAAAATCTCAAACAAATGATCAAGAGGTCAAGGCTGGCAAACTCTTGTGATGGTTTTTAAGCAAACTGTGGGTTTTCTCTGGAGAAACTTAGTGGTCAGAAAATACAAGAAGAAGACCCTATAATGAAGTATTTAATAAGGAATGGTAACAAACATGTCACTAAATTTAGAGTAAAAATTAGAATTTGATCCATAGATTTGGAGCAAATTCATTCTGTCCTTTCTTATTGAAATTAAAAGTACTTAACAAAAATAATATATTGCAAAGATTATTGGGATTAATACTTTTTATATTTTATTAAGAAAGGACAAAGAATTCTTACTTTTTTTTCAGAGATTTTCTAAATATGCTGAAGAATTCTGTGAGGTTGCCAAACTCAGCAATGGAGAGTTACATCAAGTGATGCTTTAAAAAAAAAAAAAGATGACAACCATTGATCATACTCAATTGGCAGTCATAAGGTCAGTAATCCCCAGGATAGAGTTTATTTGGTGCTGCAAGTTAGAAAAATTGAATTGATATGTCTGTCAAGTCCCAAAAATATTTTCATAGTTTTTGACGTGATAGTCAAATAAAAATACCTGTTCACTAGAGGAAATATCTGAGAGAACTGGGGACAAATAAATGTGAGGATAAAAAGGGAATGGAAGGTATCTCTGAAATCCTGAGTTTCTACCTGAGTCTTCACTCAACAATGATCAATTTAATGTCCACTTTTGTTTTCTACCAATTTCATAATGGTAGGAAAGAAAGAAACCTACACCTGTCTGAGCAATATGATTAGAAAGCATTTTAAGGGATGCAATTACATTATGCAATGAGTTGGGAGGAACACCTTAGTCTATGTAAGGCACATCTGAGGGAATTAATCTAAAACTGGATTCGAAGAAACTGATCCAAATATATAATGCATATTCAGAGTTGAAGTTGAAGAGAAACACAGTTCTGGTAACCAAGGTTCAGTCACAAATGAGTCAGGTTCAGAATCAGTTGAGACAAATATTTGAGTGTATCATTTCTAGTCATCTGGAGTTTCCCCAGTGTCTACATAAATGACCATGTAGTATCATTTAAAACGCACAATTCAAATAGTTTTCATTTCAGTCTGTCATGTAAACTTGGACATGTTCACACTGTGTTGGAAAAAAGATTACAAACAAGTAGATTTATCAGAGGTTGAGCAGCAAAATAAGAGCTATTGTTATGGAAGGAATATTATGGCCTTCTCTTACCTCTGACATAACATCCAACAGGTTAAGGAAAAGTGAAGAAACAGATCATATACTAAAGTTGAATCCATGGGCCTCTCCCTTTGAACATTACATCCTGAACAAAGACTTCCATCACATTATAGCTCACTATTACCATTTAAGAAAAGACAAAGAAAAAAAAATAAAGAGTTGGCAAGATAGTTTATTTTATATGCTTCTTCTATTTAATATGTGGATATTTAGTTTTTAGCAAATCAGCTACTATACACATGATATAGGTATTAAGTAAGTATTGATATAATATATTAGTGTACATGTAAGACATGTTCTAATGCAATCATGAAGCATATTCAGCATGTAAAAAAAGTATTATCTTCCAAAGTTTGTATAATATAAAATATAAAGATAATTATATAATTAGGGATCTAATTATACTGTATCCAGGGCAGTGGCAGACAACCATAAAAAGGATCCTCAACAAATATTGCAACAACTATGGAAAATAACCAATCAATACAAACCAATTTTCAGTGAATCAAATAATCTAAAGAGTTACTCCACATTATCTCTGTATTTCTCATTTTCTATTCTTCTCTGCAATGCTACTCCTCCAATGAAGTGAAAATAATTTGCATTCCAAAATTGTGGGATGGAAAAAAGTTTGCCACTCTTTTAACCTAAGTGTATAGATTATCACAGGTGAAGGCAATTAATAAGCAGATTGCCCTACACCCAGAGTCCTTGGGGACTAGTGGAAAAGCAGTACAGAGACATTTGAGATCTCAGCTAGGTTACAAATAGAATTAAGCAGAGAAAACGTATGCACCCTGTTCTCATTTTCTCCCTTTTCTTTTGAAATTGAGAACACACAGAGGAGTCACTTTGAAGTTAGGGCTGCCTGAATATGATATTATTGATTCCCATAACATGTTTTTGCTCTGCAATGCGGATGTGCATTTTTCAAACATATTAAGTAAGGCTTTGATCTGATTTGTTCCACCAGAACACTGTATAGAGGCTGAAACCCATGTCTATATAAGGGTTTGAGTGCTGAGGGGAAGATTGCTCTAGCTTGAAAGAGGTTGGAAATATCCCATCTGAAAGCTCTTTTCAGTCCCCCTCAGCCTAAACATTTTACTGAGAGGGCTCAAGGGTCACCAACTGTCAAAACAAAACCAAAATTATACAGTGCTCTTGCAAGGAAGCTAAGCAGAATGGAAATTCAGAGTTCACCAATGGGACTTCTACATGTAGCATGTAACAAACAGTAAAAATGTCCTTAAAAAGTAACAGTAGGATTCTTTTAAATCCTACTGATTTTTACAAGTTGTTGGATAAGTTTAAAACATCACCTCTCAGGTATTAATGTAGAAACTGAATTGAACTATTCTATAAAGGGGAGTGTGAGGTGGGGGTGAGGGGTGAGTCCAAACTTTGAACTGTCAAAGCCACCGGGCCTGCATACTCCAAAGCACCAGATGGTTTCATAAACCTGAAGGTTCATAAATCTTCCTTTAAAGTTTCCAATTTCAAAAAGAGGTGGTTTTCTTTGTGGGACTGTGGAGTAGGGAAAAATTTTGCCATTGGGTATCTGACCCACAAAACTCTAATAGCCTTTTAAGTTTCCTTGCTCTTCAGCTGAAGACAACCAGGGTAGAGACAAAGAGAACAAGCCAGCACAGGCCCCTGCCTGCCAGCCAGCTCGCTGCAGAGGGGAGCCCTGAGCTCCAACTTCCCACCCCGCCTGTCACATCACAGCTCAAGAAAGTCCTGAGTGTAAACATTCAGAGACTGAGTTATCTTCCCATCCTTCAGCCAGGAGCTTCACAAATAATTTTGGTTTTTAAAATGCAACACACAGTTTCCAGAGTTTTTTATTTTATTGTATTTTTTTTCAATTATAGTTGACATTCAATATTATATTAGTTTCAGGTGTACAACATGGTAATTAGACATTTATATAACTTACAAAGTGATCTCTTTGATAAGCCTAGTACCTGTCTGACACTGTACACAATTATGACCATATTACTGACTATTCCCTATGCTGTAGTTTACATCCCTCTGACTTTTTATAATTGGCAATTTGTACTTTTTAATCCCCTCTCCTTTTTCAACCATCCTTTCACTCCCCTTCCCATCTAGCAACCATCCAAAAGTTCTGTATTTATGAATTTGTTTCTGTTTTCGTTGTTCATTTATTTTGCTTTTGTTTTTTATATTATACATATATGTGAAATCATATGGTATTTGTGTTTTCTCTGACTTAATTCACTTAGCATAATACCTTCTATTCTATCAATGTAGCAGATGGCAAGATTTCATTTTTTTTATGACTGAGTCATATTCCATTGTATATATGTATCATCTCTTTATCCATTCATCTATCAATGAACACTTAGGTTACTTCCATATCTTGACCATTGTAAATAATGCAGCAATAAACATAGGAATGCATATATCTTTTTGAATTAGTGTTTTTGGGTTCCTTTTTTCTCATAATAAAACCTTATTTCTTGATTTATTTTTGCTCCTATTCTTTTAAAAAATATATATTTTATTGATTTTTTTTACAGAGAGGAAGGGGAAGGGATAGAGAGTTAGAAACATTGATGAGAGAGAAACATCGATCAGCTGCCTCCTGCACACCTCCTACTGGGGATGTGCCCACAACCAGGATACATGCCCTTGACCGGAATCGAACCTGGGACCTTTCAGTCCGCAGACTGACGCTCTATCCACTGAGCCAAACCGGTTTCGGCTGCTCCTATTCTTTATTGAATTTATTGGGGTGACACCAGTTAACAAAATTATACAGTTTTAGGCACACAATTTTATAACACATCATCTTATACTGTATCATGTGTACATTACCCAAGTCAAGTCTCTGTCCATCATCATTTATACATTCTATATCCTCTCTACCTCTTCCTCTCCTGAAAATCACCACACTGTTGTCCATATCATTAGTTTTTTCTTTTTTGCTCAATTCCTCCACCAGTCCTACACCCAGACCCCCTACATACTCTTACAGCTATCAACCTGATCTCTATCTATGAGTCTATCTCTATTTTGCTTAGTATTTCTTTTTTTTTCATTAGATTCCACATATGAGTGAAATCATACGGTGTTGTATTTCTCTTAGTGATTTATTTCACTTAGTATAATGCTCTCCAGGTTCACCCATGCTGTCACAAAGGGTAAGATGTCCTTCTTTTCTATGGTTGAGTAGTGTTCCACTGTGTAAATGTGACATAGCCTTTTTATCCATTCACCTCCTGGTGGACATTTGGGCTGCTTCCAAATCTTGGCTTTTGTAAATAATGCTGCAATGAACAGTAGAAATACATATATCCTTTCAAATTAGTATTTTGGGTTTCTTCAGAGAAATTCCCAGAAGTAAAATCATTGGGTCACAAGGCAATTCCATTTTTAATTTTTTTGAGGTAACTCCATACTGCCTTCCACAATGGCTGCACCAATCTGCATTTCCACAAATAGCACACAAGAGTTCCTTTTTTTTCACATTCTCCCCAACACTTACTATTTGTTGATTTATTGTTGAGTGGTGACATCCACTATGGTTTAATTGGCATTTCTCTGATGATTAGTGAGGTTGAGCATCTTTTCATTTCTATTGACCATCTTTGTGTTCTCTTTGCAGAAGTGCCTATTCAAGACTTTTGCCTGTTTCTTTATTGAATTGTTTGTTATTTTTGGTTTTGAGTTTCTTAAGTTCTTTATTCATTTTGGATGTTAACCCCTTATCAGATGTTTTATGGGCAAATATGTTCTCCCATTCAGTGAGTTGTCTTTTCATTTTGTTGATTGTTTCCTTTGCTGGCAAAAACTTTTTAGTTTGATGTGCCTTACCTGTTCATATTTTCTTTTGTTTCACTTGCCCAAGGAGATATATCAGAAAAAATATTGTTATGGGACGTGTCCAAGATTTTACTGTGTATGCTTTCTTCTAGGATTTTTAAGGTTTCAAGTCTAACATTTAAGTCTTTAATCCATTTTGAGTTTATTCTTGTGTATATTGAAAGAAGATGATATAGTTTCTTTCTTTTTCTTTTGCACTGTCCAATTTTTCCAACACCATTTATTGAATAGGCTATCTTTCCCCCATTGCATATGTCTGCCTCTTTTGTCAAATATTAATTGACTATAAAAATATATATTTTTGGGGGGCTCTTTATTCTGTTTCGTTGCTCTATATCTCTATTTTTATTTCAGTGCCATGCTGTTTGGATTACTATGGCCTTGTAGTTTAGTTTAATATCAAGTATCATGCTTCCACCAACTTTGTTCTTTTTTCTCAGGATTGCTGTGGCTATCTGGGGTCTTCTGTAACTTTTAGAATATTTGTTCTCATTCTATGAAATACACCATTGGTGTCTTGATAGAAATTGCATTGAATCCATAGATTGTTATGGGTAATATGGACATTATCATGATGTTAATTTTGCCTTCTTTGATTTCTTTCTTCAATGTTTTATAATTTTTTAGTACATCCTTGATCAAATTTATTCCTGGGTATTTTTTTTAGAAACAATTATGGATGGAATTATTTTCTTAGTTTCCTTTTTCTCATAGTTCATTATTGGTCTATAAAAATGCAATTGGTTTCTGAATATTTATTTTGTATCCATTTATCAGTTCTAGCAGTTATTTGGTGAAATCTTTAGGGTTCTCTATATGCAGTATTATGTCATTTACAAATAATGACAATTTTATTTCTTCCTTTCCAATTTGAACACCTTTATTTCTTCTTCTTGTCTGATTGCTGTGACTAGCACTTACAGTACTATGTTCGCTAAGAGTGGTAAAAGCAGTTTTCTTTTTCTTGTTCCTAATCTTAAGGGAAGCACTTTTTAGTTGTTGCTTATTTAATATGATATTGACAGTGGATTTGTCATATATAGCTTTTATACATTGAGGTATATTCCCTCTATTTCCCCTATGCTAAGAGTTTTTTATCATAAATGGGTGCTGGGTTTTATCAAATGCTTTTTCTACATCTATTTAGATCAGTGGTTCTCAACCTTCCTAATGCCACGTCCCTTTAATGCAGTTCCTCATGTTGTGGTGACCCACAAGCATACTTTGAGGAACTGCATTAAAGGGACGTGGCATTAGGAAGGTTGAGAACCACTGATTTAGATGATCATGTGGTTTTTATTCTCCATTTTGTGTATGTGGTGTAATACATTTATTGATTTGCAGATATTGTTATACACTTCCATCCTTGGAATAAATTCTATTTGATCATAGTGTATGATTTTTTTTTTTAATCCTAACCAAGGGATATTTTTTTCTATTGATTTAGAGAGAGGAAGGGAGAGATAAAAACAGTGATCTATTATCTTCAGTTAACACCCTGACCGGGAATCAAACCCATGACCTGGGTATGTGCCCTGACCGGAAATTGAACTTGTAACCATTTGTTGTTTGGGACAGGATTATGCACCAACCAACCAAGCCATGCAGTCAGGGCTATGATTTTTTTTTAATGTATTGCTAGATCTGGTTTGATAATATTGCGGATTTTAGCATTTATGTTCATCAGCTATATTGGACTATAATTTTTTCTTCATTGTGTCTTTATCTGATTTGGAATTAAGATAATGTTGGCCTCATAAAATAAACTTGGGAGGCTTTCTTCCTCGTGAATTTTTTGGAATTATTTGAGAAGGATAGGTATTAATTCTTTGTGTGTTTGGTAAAATTCACCTGTGGAGCCATCCAGTCCAGGACTTTTTTTGTTGTTGGGAGCTTTTTATTACTGCTTCAATTCCACTCATTGTAATCTATCTACTCAGATTCTCTAATTATTCTTGATTAAATTTTGGAAGAATGTATGTTCCTAGGAATTTATATATTTCATCCAGATTGTCAGATTGGTTGATATATGGTTGTTCTTAATAGTTCTTTATAAATTTTGGATATTAACCCCTTATATCACTGCCAAATATGTCCTCCTATTCAGTTGGTTGCCTTTTATTTATTTACTTTTCTTTATTATTGAAAGTATTACATATATTCCCTTTTCCCCCTGTCATCCTCTCTCATCCTGCTCTCAACACTAACCCAGCCTTCAACCCCTCCTATTGTTTGTATCCATTAGTTATGCTTATATGCATAAAAGTTCTTTGGTTGATCTCTTCCCTACGCATATCCCCCACCCACCCACCTAGCCACCTTCCCCCACCTTCTCTCTGAGGTTTGACAGTCTGTTTGATGCTTCTGTGTCTCTGGATCTATTTTTGTTCATCAGTTTGTGTTGTACAATTATAGTCCACAAATGAGTGAGATCATGTGGTATTTATCTTTCTCCTACTGGCTTATTTTGCTTAGCATAATGCTCTCTGGGTCTATCCATGCTGTTGTAAATGATAAGAGTACTTTCTTTTTTATAGGAGCATAGTATTTTCTTATGTAGATGTATCACAGTTTTTTAATCCACTCATCTATTGATGGCACTTAGGCTTTTTCCAGATCTTAGCTATTGTAAATTGTGCTTCTATGAACATAGGGGTGCATATGTTCTTTCTGATTTCTTGGAATATATTCCTAAAGGTGGGGTTCCTGGGTCAAATGGGAATTCCAAGTAGGTTCTCTTTTCATTTTGTTGTTTCTTTTGCTGGTCAAAAGTTTTTTAGTTTGTTTATTTTTTCCTTTATTTCCCTTGCTCCAGGAGATATATTGGTAAAAATATTGCTACAAGAGATGTCTGAGATTTTACTGTCTATGTTTTCTTAAAAGATTTTTATGGTTTACAACATAATTAAGTCCTTTATCCATTTTGAATTTACTAAGTGTACCAGTTAATGATGCAGATTTTTTTCAATAGATGGAGTTAGACATATGTTGATATATGTTTCTGATATGTATGCTATTTTGTTGTATTGACAGCAAGCTTCAGAACTTCAATGTCAAATTTGCTGAAGGTGTTAACATCATAGATATTTTTACACTTAAAAAAGTTGTGCCAAAAAAAGAGCATTTGTGAGAAGTTTTAATTCATTACTTTTTTTTTGGAGAAAAGTGCTACTGAATACTTCAGAAAGCTTATGGTGAACATGCTCCACCTCAAGATATTTGTGAACGCTGATTTAAATGCTTTAAAAGTGATGATTTCTATGTGAAAGAGGAAGAATATTGAGGTCAACCAAAAAAGTTTGAAGACCAACAATTACAAGCATTAATGGATGAAAATGCATGTCAAACTCCAAAACAATCTGCAGAAAGATTAAACGTTGCTTAGCAAACAATTCCCAATCATTTACAAGCCATGGGAAAGATTTTAAAGGAAGGAAAATGGGTGTCACATCAACTAAACAAAAGACAAATGGAAAAACGAAAAGTCATCAGTAAAATGTTGCTTTAACTGCACGAAAGAAATTCTTTTTTGTACCAAATTGTGACTGGTAAAGAAAAGTGGATTTATTCTGAGAATTCCAAATACACAAAATCATGGGTTGACCATTAACATGGACTCCAAGGCCCAATCTCCGGAAAGAAGACAATGCTCTGCGTTTGGTAGGATCAGGAAAGTGTGGTGTATTAGGATCTTTAAAACCAGGTGAAACCATTGGTACTAATCCCTAACGTCAACAAATAATCAATTTGAAACGTATTTTGATCATGAAACAATCAGAATGTGCCAGAAGACACAGCAAAGTAATTTTGCTTCATGATGATGTGCCATCACACACTTCAAAACCAGTTAAAGACATGTTAAAAGATCTTGCCTGGAAAGTATTAACCCACCCCCTGTATTCACCAGACCTTGCTCCTTCAGATTACCACTTGTTCTGATCGATGGCACACGACCTTTCTGAGCAGCACTTCAAAACATATGAAGAAGTGGAAAATTGGGTCTCTGAATGGTTTGCCTCAAAACAAGGAAAGATCTATTGGGAAGATATCCACAAATTACCTGAAAGATGGGGGAAATGTGTACCTAGCTATGGACATTACTTTAAATAAAGCACTTTTGATGTTTCTCTTGAAATTATCATGTTTTCTTTGATTACAAAATCCACATTATTAACAGATACACCTAGTATTATTATTGTATGGTGTAAATTAGTAGTCTAGTTTTATTTTTTGCATTTACCTGTCCAATTTTCACACCATTTATTGAACAAACTATGTTTACTTCATTGTATGTTCTTGCATTCTTTCTCAAATATTAATTGACCATAAAGGTATGGGTTTATTTCTGGGCTCTCTGTTCTGTTTTGTTCTTATGCCAGTACCAGGCTGTTTTGATGACAATGATCTTACAGTACAGTTTGATATTAAGTATTGTAATACTTCCAACTTTGTTACTCTTTCTCAAGATTGCTGTAACTATTTGAGTTACTTGGGGGGTCCCATGTAAACTTTTAAAATATTTGTTCTAATTCTGTGAAATATGCCATTAGTATTTCAATGGGAATTGCATTGATTCTACAGATTGCTTTGGATAGTATAGATATTTTAATGATGCTAATTTTTCCTATCTAAGAACATGGCATATACTTCCACTTATTTGTACCTTCCTCAATATCTTTCTTCAGTATTCTATAATTTCCAAGTACAGGTTCTTTTCCTTCTTTGTTATATTTATTCCTATATACCTTTTTCTGTTTTGTTCCAATAGTAAATGGGTTCTTTTTCTCAATTTCTCTTTCTGATAGTTCATTATCAGCATGTAAAAATGCTACAGATTCCTGAATATTAATTTTGTACCCTACTATATTGCTCAATTTGTTTATTTGACTTAGTAGATTTTTGGTAGAGTCTTTAGGGTTTTCTAATTACAATATTAAGTCATCTGTGAATAATGACAGTTTTATTTCCTCCTTTCCAATTTGTATGCCATTTATTTATTTTTCTTGTTTGATTGCTGTGGCTAAAACTTCCAACACTATCCTATCTAATAAAGAGGGAATATGCAAATTGGCCATCATGCTTTAGCCAGATGGCTGTGCCCACAGTGGAAGCAGGGATTCTGTAACACAAGATGGCTCTGCCCATAGAAGCGGTGAGGATCTCATAACACAAGATAGCAGTGCCCACAGAGGAGGATGAGTTCTGAGCCTTAATGAGCAATCAGCAGGGACCTGAGGCTGAGGCAGGGGACCTGAGGCTACACTTCCTGCATGGTGGGGCTTGATAGGGGACCTCAGGCCACACACCCCCACCGCGGCACTGGGCCAGGGAATCTGAGATCACACTCCCCTCCTGGCGGGGCTTGACAGGGGACCTGAAGCCATACCCCCTGCCTCTGGCAGCCCTTGATGAAGGACCTCAGGCCATGCTCCCTACTCTAGTGCCAGGCGGGAGAATCTCAGGCTGTGCCCCCTGCCCTGGCACTGGGCCAGCAACCTGAGGCCTTGCCCCCCACTCAGCGGGGCTTGACGAGGGTAGGACCGTCCAGGTCTAGATTTATCTCAATGTGGGTGGGGTCAACTGGGTCTGGGTCTCGCACAATTTTGAGGTGAATTTTTTGGGTGGGCAGGGACTTGACTCTGGTTCCTGTGGCATGCCCCAGACTCTGACAGGAGGAAGATTTTCATATACATTTTAATAATTTTCTTTTATCTCTGACATTTCTATTATAGAGAAAGGGCAAAAAGCAAAATTAAATTATTTTCTCAAATTAATTACTTTTTAATGTGCACAGATTTTGTGCACCAATTCATTAGTATTGAATAAGAATTGTGAAGGTAGACCTTCCTATCTTGTTCCTGATCTTAAGAGAAACACTTAGTTTTTGCTCATTGACGATGATGTTGGCTGTAATATGTATGATAAAGCATTTGTTCTGTTGAGATATGATCCCTTTTTTTCACTTTGCTGAGAGTTTTTATCATAAATAGGTGCTAGATTTTATCAAAGAATTTTTCTCTCTACTTCTATTGATATGATCATGTAATTTTTATCCTTCATTTTGTTTACACGATATATCACATTTATTTATTTGCAAATATTGTACCAAATTTGCTTCTTAGAATAAATAACACTTTTTCATGGCGTATGATCTTTTTAATGTATTGCTAGATTTGTTTTGCTGATATGTTATTAAGAATGTTAGCTTCGCCGAGACCAGTTTGGCTCAGTGGATAGAGCGTCGGCCTGTGGACTGAAAGGTCCCAGGTTCAATTCTGGTCGGGGGCATGTACCTTGCTTGCGGGCACATCTCCAGCATGGGGTGTGCAGGAGGTGGCTGATCGATGTCTCTCTCTCATCGATGTCTCTCTCTCATCGATGTTTCTGACTTTCTATCCCTCTCCCTTCCTCTCTGAAAAATCAATAAAATATATTAATAAAAAGAATGTTAGCTTCAAAATTCATCAGAAATATTGACCAATTATTTCCTTTTATTGTCATGTCTTTATCTGATTCTGGAATTAGGATAATGCTGCCCTCTAAAAAGAGTTTGGAAGTGTTCCCTCCTCTTGAAATTTTTGGAATATTTTGATAAGAATAGATGTTAGTTTTCTTTGAATGTTTTGTAAAATTCACCTGTTGGGTCCATTTTGTTGCTGGGAGTATATTTTTAATACTTACCTGAAGTTATGTTTATTGATTTTAGAGATAAAGGAATGGGGGTGAGGAGTGAGAGAGAGAAAAAAGAGAAACATTGATGTGAGAGAAAAATATTGATTGGTTGTCTCTCAGACATGACCTGACCAGAAATCAAAACCACAATCTTTGGTATATGGGATGAAGCTCCAACCAACTGATCCAACTAGCCAAGGCTGCGAGAAGTTTTGATTTCTGCTTCAATTTTATTACTTATAATTTGTTTGGCAGCACAGGAGACTTGGTTGGATAATTTGTAAGGAGGACATTCCAAGAAAAGGGAAATGTGCTGAAGACAGCTCACCATGTTTATCAGAATTCAGACTTAGGGAATACCTAAGGCCGCACCACTAATTATTCTTTGACCTTTACACACAAGTCTGTGCATGTGCAGACCCCTGGATGTTTACTGGAATCCTTATGCTTAATCTTTGGGTGTCCTTGCTTAAAGGACACTGTATATACATGTGTCCTCCCAATATTACTTACCCTACTGATTGGATCTAAAACATAAACTTAATTTCAAATGACTCATACAATAAAAGCCTAACAGGTCAGGTGACTGAGACTATCTTGTGCCTTTAGTCAGGCAGTCTGTTAGCCCTCTCTTTCATAGCAAACCTATGTCAGAGTAATCATTCATCCATTACTCAGGGTCTGCTGCTCAGTCCCAGCAATAATTCATCTATTCAGGATTTCTGATTCTTCCTGATTCAGTTTTAGAAGATTGTATGTTTCTAGTAATTTATATATTTCATCCAGGTTGTCTAATGTTTTGTACATAGTATTTTCTTACAATCATTTATATTTCTGTGATGTCATTTTACTTCTTTCCTTTTGTTTCTGAATTTATTTATTTTGGTTATCTTTGTTTCTTAATGACTCTGGTTGAATGTTCAATTCAGTGTATCTTTTCAAAGAACCAGCTCTTGGTTTCCTTGATCTTTGCTACTGTTTTTGTTTTGTTTTTTGTTTCATCTCTAGGTTACTTATTTACACTCTCATCTTTATTATTTCCTTACCACCATTTACTCTGCATTATATTTTTGGTTCTTTTTCTGTTTCTTTTATGTATAAGATTAGATTATTTTCTTGAGAAGTTTCTTGCTTCTTGATGTAGGCCTATAATGCTATGACATCCCCTCTGAAGACTGCTTTCACTGTGTACCATAGATTTTTGGTTGTTGTGTGTTCATTTTCATTTATTTTCAGGTGATTTTTTATTTCTCTCTTAATCTCATTGTTAATCTATTCATTTCTTAATATCATGCTATTTAGACTTCATATGTTTGGATTTATTTCAGTTCTTTTTTTAAAAAATTTTTATTAATGTATTACATGTATACATATCTTCCCATTGCCCCAACCCCATTCCCATGCATATCCTAACCCCCCAGTGTTTTGTGTTCATTGATTATGCTTGTATGCATGCATGCAAGTCTTTTTCTTGATCTCTTATCTACCCGACCTCTCCCTAACCTTCCTGCTATAATCTGATGCTTTACTGACTCTGAATCTATCTTTTTGTTCATCAGTTTATAATGTTCTTTATTATCCACAAATGAGTGAGATCATGTGGTATTTTTATTTTATTGACTGGCTTATATCACTTAGCATAATGCTCTCCAGTTCCATCCAGGTTGCTGCAAATGGTAAGAATTCCTTCTTTTTGATGGCAACATAGTCTGCCATTATGTAGATGTACCATAGTTTTCTGATCCACTCATCTCCTGATGAGCACCTAGGCTGTTTCCAAATTGTAGTTTATGTAAATTGTGCTGCTATGAACATAAATCATTTCTGATTGGTGTTTCTAGTTTCTTAGGATATATTCCTAGGAGTGGGATTGCTGGGTCAAATGGGAATTCAATTTTTAGTTTTTTTGAGGAAATTCCATACTGTTCTCCACAGTGGCTGCACCAGTCAACATTCCAACCAGCAGTTGCATGAGGATTCCTTTTTCTCCACATCCTCACCAACACTTGTCATTTGGTGATTTGTTGATGTGAGATGGTATCACATTGTCCTTTTGATTTGCATCTCTCTGATAATTAGTGACTTTGAGCATGTTTTCATGTGTCTCTTGGCCTTCCTTCTGTCATCTTTTGAAAAGGTACTATTTAGGCCCATTACCCATTTTTTTTATCAGATCATTTATCTTCCTTTTATTAAGTTGTATAAGTTGGCTGTAAATGTTGGAGATTAAACTTTTATCACTGAAAATATTTGCAAATATGGTCTCAGATACAGTGGGCTTTCTTGTTGTTTTGTTGATTTCTTTTGCTGTGCAAAAGCTTTTTTTTTTATGTAGTCCCATTTGTTTATTTTCTCTTTAGCTTCCATTGCCTTTGGAGCAGTATCAGTGAAGAAGTTCTTTTGGCATATATCTGAGATTGTGCTGCCTATGGATTCCTCTAGCATTTTTATGGTTTCCCATCTTATGTTTAAATCCTGTATTGATTTGAAGTTTATTTTTGTGTATGGTGTAACTTGTTGGTCTAGATTCACTTTTTTGCATGTATCTGTTTAATTTTCCAAAA
The DNA here is from genome assembly GCA_011751065.1 of Lasiurus cinereus. NCBI lineage: Eukaryota > Metazoa > Chordata > Mammalia > Chiroptera > Vespertilionidae > Lasiurus > Lasiurus cinereus. The sequence continues at coordinate 3,020,994 of JAAGEH010000392.1, forward strand.
ACCATTTATGGAAGAGACTGTCTTGACTCCATTGTAAGTTCATGTCTCCTTTGTCAAATATTAATTGAGCATAGTGGTTTGGGTCAATATCTGGATTCGCTATTCTATTCCATTGGTCTATCTGTCTATTCTTATGCCAGTACCAGGCTGTTTGAGAACAGTTGCTTTGTCATATAGCTTGAAATCTGGTATTGAGACCCCACCTACTTTATTCTTCTTTCTCAAGATTGCTGTAGCTATTTGGGGTCTTTTTTTTTATTGCAGATGAATCTTTGGAGAATTCTTTCTAGGTCTGTGAAATATGTTGTTGGTATTTTAATGGGTAGTGCATTGAATCTTTAGATTGCTTTGGGTAGTATGGACATTTTAATGATGTTGATTCTCCCAATCCATGAGCATGGTATGCTCTTCCATCTGTTTACGTCTTCCTCTATCTCTTTTTTCAGTGTCCTATCGTTTTCTGCATATAGGACTTTTACCACCTTAGTTAAGTTTATTCTTAGGTATCTTAATTTTTTTGGTGTGATGGTAAATAGGATTGCTTTTATAGTCTCTCTTTCTATAAGTTCACTATTACTGTATAGAAATGCCATAGATTTCTTGGCATTAATTTTGTATCCTGCTATAATGCTGAATTCACTTATTAAGTCTATTAGTTTTTGGATGGAATCTTTCAGGTTTTTTTATGTACAGTATCATGTCACCTGCAAATAAGGACAGCTTTATTCCTTCTTTTCCAATTTGGATGCCTTTTTATTTCTTCTTCTTCTCTTTTTGCAATGGGTAATACTTCCAGTACAATGTCGAACAAAAGTGGTGAAAATGGGCATTCCTGTCTTGTTCCTGTTCTTATGGGAAATGGTTTTAGTTTTGCTCTTTGAGTATGATATTATCTGTGGATTTATCATGTATGTTTTTTATGATGTTGAGGTATGAACCTTCTATTCCCACTTTGCTGAGATAAAAGAAAGGGTATTGGAATTTGTCAAATGCCTTTTCTACATCAATTGATATGACTATGTGATTTTTATCTCTTAATTTGTTTATGTGATGTATTACCTTTATTGATATGCAGATACTATACCATCTTTGCATTCCTGGGATAAATCCTGCTTGGTCATGGTGTATGATCTTTCTGATGTACTGCTGGATCTGATTTGCTACAATTTTGTTGAGGATTTTTGCATCTATGTTCATGAGGGATATTGGCCTGCAATTCTCTTTCATTGGCATTGGTATTAGTGTGATGTTGGCTTCATAAAAGGTGTTTAAAAGTGTTCCTTCTTCTTTTTTTTTTTTGGCATTCTTCTTTTTTATTTTTTTATTTTTTATTATTTTTTTATTAATTTTTATACGTATCTCCCCATTGCCCCCCCTCCCTCCCAGGCATACCCCAACCCCCCAGTGTCTGTGATCATTGGTTATGCTTATATGCATGCATACAAGTCCTTTGATTGATCACTTATCTACCTCACCTAACTTTAATCTTTCTGCTGTAATTGCACAGTCTGTTTGATGCTTTATGATTTTTGTCCTCCTTAGAATTATCAGTCTACTCCCTTTCTGTGCTCCTGATTCTATTATATTCACCAGTTTATTCTGTTGATCAAATTTTTAATTCACTTAATTTTTAGATTCACTTGTTGATAGATATGTATTTTTTGTTCATAATTTTTTGTCTTTTACCTTTTTCTTCTTCCTCTTCTAAAAGAGTACCTTTCAGCATTTCATATAATACTGGTTTGGAGTTGATGAACTCCTTTAGCTTTTTCTTCTCTGTGAAGGTCTTTATCTGCCCTTCAATTCTGAATGAAAGCTTTGCTGGATAGATTATTCTTGGTTGTAGGTTCTTGCTGTTCATCACGTTGAATATTTCTTGCCACTCCCTTCTGGCCTGCATCGTTTCTGTTGAGAAATCAGCTGACAGTTGTATGGGTGCTCCCTTGTAGGTAATGAACTGTTTTTCTCTTGCTGCTTTTAATATTCTCTCTTTGTCTTTTGCTCTTGGTATTTTAATTATGATGTGTCTTGGTGTGGTCCTCTTTGGATTCCTTTTATATGGGGTTCTGTGGGCTTCCTGGACTTGTAAGTCTATTTCTTTTACCAGATGTGGGAAGTTTTCAGTCATTATTTCTTTAAATAGGTTTTCAGTATCTTGCTCTCTCTCTTCTTCTGGCATCCCCACAATTCTGATGTTGGTACACTTGAAGCTGTCCCAGAGGCTCCTTACATTATTTTCACATTTTTGGATTATTTTCTCTTCTTGCTTTTCCAGTTGAATGTTTTCTGCTTCTGTATATTTCAAATTTTTGACTTGATCCTTGCCTTTCTCTAGTCTGCTGTTAGGACTCTGTATGATAGTTTTTATTTCAGTCAGTGTATGTTTAATTTCTAGTTGGTCTTTTTTTATCTTTAGTTGGACCTTTTCCATCTCCTCTTGGGTCTCACTAAATTTATCCATCTTTTCTAGGATATTCTTGAAAAACCTTATAAGCGTGGATTTGAACTCTATATCCAGTCGTTTTTTTTTCCTCCATTTATTTTGTTTGTAATCCCTTCCCTCTTCTCGGCATTTTCACTATGCCCGGGGAAAACTTCTGTGTTGAATTCAGCTTTATGATACCAGACACAAAGCCTCAGAAGCCTCTGTTGAGCTTGGGATGGGTGGAGTCTCAGGGCTTAAGGGACCGCCTTGCCTTCTAGTCGGCCCTGCCCTCCACAGCCCCTGAGTCTCACGTATCTGGGTAATGGCTGGAGTGGTCCTTGTGTGCGCACCCGCAGTGCCTCTAACCACTGCCTTTCCAGCTCCCCTGCACATCAGGACCACACGAATCTAGGTCTCCAGGGTTTCATCCGAAACAGGGGCCCAGTGGACTCAGAAGTGGCACAGTTGGGAGGGTCTGTCTCCCGCCCACTCGCAAAAGCCAGTGGCACAATCAGCAATCTGTCCTGCGCGTAGTGACGGGCGCACCACCAGGCCTTTGATCTTTTGCAGCTCCCCTAAATTTCCGTGCACTTCTCCCTTTTCACAGTCCAAACTCCCCCCGTATGAGTTTCGGCTGGATCTTGGGTTTAGTGTCGTAGGATAAGGAGTTCAATGCCTTTGAGAGTCTCCATCTCCCTCCCGCCAGAGAAAGCCAGCCAGGTACTCCGGCACCCACTCTCTCCTCGTGCGCATCTCCGTACCTCAGGTTTTTGCAGCTCCTCTGGGTTTCCATGAGCCCCTCTCTTTCCCTCTAGTTGTAGAACTTCCACTCAGCCAGCTTTCCTGTGGTTCTGGATGATGTCCGTTCTGTCTTTTAGTTGAAGTTTTGAAATTGTTGTGCGAGGCAGCAGTGTAGGTGTTTACCTATGCCGCCATCTTGGATCCCTTCCTGTTCCTTCTTCTTGAATTTTTTGGAATAGTCTGAGGAGGATATGTTTCAATTCTTTCTTGAATGTTTGGTAAAACTCTCCTGTGTAGCCATCTGGTCCCGGGCTTTTGTTTGCTGGACACTTTATGATGACTGCTTCAATTTCTTCCATAGTTATTGGCCCATTGAGATGTTTATATTGTTCCTGATTGAGTTTTGGAAGGTTATATTTTTCTAGGAATATGTCCATTTCCTGCAGGTTGTCCAGTTTGTTGGAATAGAGTTGTTTATAGTATTTTTAAACAATACTTTTTATATTGGAGGGGGAGGGGTCTTGTTATTTCTCCTTTTTCATTTCTGATTTTGTTTATTTGGGTCTTCTCTCTTTGCTTTTTTGTGAACCTGGCTAGAGGTCCATCAATCTTGTTTATCCTTTCAAAGAACCAGCCCTTGGTTTTGTTGATCTTTTGAATTGTTCTTTTAGTCTCTATGTCGTTTATCTCCACTCTGATCTTTACTATTTCCTTTCATCTGCTTACACTGGGCTTTTCTTATTGCTCTCTTTCTGGTTCTTTGAGTTGTAGGGTTAGGTAACTTATTACCATTGTTTCTTGTTTTTTGCAGTAGGCTTGTAGAGCTATGAACTTCCCTCTCAAGAAAGTGTTCACTGTGTCCCATAAATTTTTTATTGTCGTGTTATCATTGTCATTTGTTGCCATGATGCTTTTTATTTTCTCCTTGATCTTTCTGGTTACCTAGTCTTTGTTTGATAGCATGCTGTTTAGTCTCCATGTGTTTGATTTCTTTGTATTGTTTTTTATTGTAGTTGATTTACAGTTTTATGCCACTGTGATCTGAGAAAATGCTTCATATGATTTCTATCTTCTTGAATTTCAAGAGACTTTTTCTATGTCCCAACATATGGTCTATCTTTAAAAATGACCCATGTGCACTTGAGAAGAATATATATTCTGTGGCTTTGGGGTGAAATGGTCTGAAGATGTCAATTAATTCTCTCTGTTCTAGTGAGTCATTTAGGATTGATGTTCCTTTGCTGATTTTTGTTTAGAGGATTTGTTCAGTGGTGACAGTTGGGTATTAAAGTCTCCTACTATGATTGTATTCCTGCAATCTCTCCCTTGATATCCTCCAAGAATTTTTTTGTTTATGTATTTAACTGCTTCTGCATTGGGTGCATATATGTTTACCAGAGTTATTTCTTCTTATTGGATTACTCCCTTTAGCATTATGAAGAGGCCTGCCTTATCTCCTTCACTTTGAGATCTAATTTCTCAGATATAAGTATTGCAACCCCAGTTTTTATTTTCATTTCCATTTACCTGAAAAACCATCTTCCATCTCTTTGTCCTCAGTCTGTGTGTGTATTTTTTTCTATGGTGGGTTTCTTATAGACCATAGATATATGGGTCATGTTTTCTTATCCAATCCATTACCCTATGTCTTTTGATTGGAACATTTAATCAGTTTGCATTTAAAGATATTATTGATAGGTACTTATCTGTCACCATTTTTATTCTTTACCTCTGTGTTTCTTCTTCGCTTTCTATTTCTTTTTTTACAGCAGACTCTTCAACATTTCTTGCATTGCTGGTTTGGTGGTAATAAATTCCTTTAGTCCTTTTTTGTCTGTGAAGCTCCTGATTTCACCTTCCATTTTGATTGAGGGTGATTACTAGCCTTATTGGGTACAGTATTCTTGGATTTAGACCCTTCCTTTGCATGACTTTGTATATTTCATTCCATTCCCTTCTGGCTTAATGAGTTTTGGTTGAGAAATCAGTTGCTAGTTTGATGGGGGTTCCTTTGTAGGTAACTTTCTGTCTCCCTCTGGTGCTTTTAAGATTCTTACTTTGTCATTGGTGGTTGACATTTTAATTATAATGTACCCTGATGTCAGTCTTTTGGGGTTCATTTTGCTTGAAACTCTGTGAGCTTCTTGAATTTGTGTGGGGTTTTTCTTCCCTATATTAACGAAGATTTCTGTCAGTATTTCTTCAAACAGGTTTTCTATTCCTTGCTCAGTTTCCACTCTTTTTGGAACCCCAATTATGCAGATGTTGTTTTGTTTCATGTTATCCCAAAGTTCCCTTAGACTCTCCTCTTGTTTTTTAATTTTTTTTTCTGGAAGCTGCTATATTTGGGTATTTTTTCCTATCTTGTCTTGTAGCTCACTAATGTGGTCCTCTGCTTCTTCTAGTCCACTTTTGATGCTTTCTATTGAGTTCTTTACAGCAACGATGTCATTTTTCATTTCTTCTTGATTCTTTATAATTTCTTCTTGGTTCTTACTCATATTGTCAAATTTGTCTTCCATTCTTTTCAGCCACCTTATCACCATTTCTCTGAATTCTTTCTTTGGCAGGTTGTTTGCTTATATTTCATTTACTTCCTTTTCTGGTGATACCTGCTTTTCTTTCATATGCGGGCTATTTCTTTGTCTGCCCATGGTCTTTATTCTCCGGTTGTCTGGATATGTAGTTCTCTCTCCTTATCCCAGGCATAATCTGACCTTTCCATATGGCATTTTAGATCTCTTCTAAATCTAAGTGTTGGCGCCAATTGGGGAGTGGTATTCTGGGTCCCCTGGCTGTTCGGTGGGTGCCACAGCTGTAGCTTTTTAGGTTTCTAATAACATCCACTTTCCCCTTCAAAATTGTGCAGTCCCCTCATTCACACTGGTTGCTCCAGAAGAAAAAACCCTGTGGCAGTGGGGCTGCCTGGTCAGGGGAGCCCCGTCCAAAAGTTTCCCACCTTCTTCTAGAGGATAACTGTCCCTTATCTCATCAACAAACACTCTCAGTGCAACCTTCAGCTGTTCTCTCTGCTCAGCGACAAGGTTTTGGACACATCCATCTATTCTGCTGCCTTTTTTTTTCTGTGTTTCAGTTCTTGTAGTTGATTTCTAATTTCTACAATTGTGTTAGATAAAATATTTGCTATGATTTCAATCTTTTTTAATTTGTTAAGGCTTATCTTGTATATATAGTCTATCTTTAGGAATTTTTATGTATATTTGAGAAGAATGTATAATCTGTTGATTTGAGATATAAGGTTCTGTAAACATCAATCAAATTAATTTGATCTAGTATATCATTTAAGGTCCCTGTTGCCTTGTTGATTTTTTATCTGGAAATCTATCCATTTGTGGTAAAATCCTCTACTATGACTATATTTCTGTCAATCTCTCCCTTAATGTCCACCAAGATTTTCTTTATATATTTAGGTGCTCTTATGTTGGTACATATATGTTTACAAGGGCTATATTATTTAATATAATAGTAGCCTTCTTCATCTCTTGTTATGCCTTTTGTTTTGAAGTTTATTTTGTCATATATAAGCACTGCTGCCAGCTTTTTTGTTTGTTTATTTCTATTTGCATATAATATTTTCCTCCATCTCTTTACTTTCAGTCTGTGTGTATTTTTTGCTCTACGATGGGTCTCTTATAGACAGCATACATATGGGTTATGTTTTCTTATCATTCAGTTATCCAATGTCATTTGATTGGAACATTTAATCTATTTATATTTAAGGTTATTATTGCTAGGTAAATATAGTTTGCCATTTTATTCTTCATACATATGTTCCTCTCTCTTTCTATTAATATATATGTAATATATATTATTTCAAAGAGGAAGGAGAGGGAGAGATAGAAACATCAAGGATGAGAGAGAATTATTGATATGTTGCCTCTTGTATGCCCCACACTGGGTATTGAGCTGGCAACCAGGTATGTGCCTTGACCAGCAATTCAATCTTGACCTCCTGGTTCACAGGTAGACATTCCACCCCTGAGCCATGTCGACCAAATTCTCTTTCTATTTTATTTTTAAATTCTTCTTCTTCTTATCCTCCTTTTCTCCTTCTTTTCCTTCTCCTTCTTTTTCTTCTTCTGGCAGGCTCTTTAATATTTCTTGCAATACTGGTTTTACTGTTTTTATGGTAATGAAGTTTGTTTCTGAAGTTTTTATGTTTGTTTGTTTGTTTTATGTTTGTCTGGGAAGCTTATTATTTTATCTTCAGTTTTAAATGATAGCCTTGATGGATGGAATAGTGTTGTTTACAGATACTTGCTTTTTATCAATTTGAATATTTCTTGCCATTCCCTTTGGCCTAAAATATTTCTTTGTGAAATCAGCTGATAACCTTATTGGAGTGCCTTTGTAAGTAACTAACTGCTTCTCTCTTGGTGCTTTTAAGGTGAATGTTGGTACTCTTGAAGTTGTCTCAGAGATCCCTAAAACTTTTCTCAAAATTTTTTTATTCTTTTTTTTGTTGTTGTTCTGGTTATGTATTTTTTGTTACTTGGTCTTCCAAATTGCTGATTCAATTCTCTGCTTCATCCAATTTACTAATAATTTCCTCTAACATATTTCTAATTGCAGTTATTGTATTCTGCATTTCTGTTTCTCTTTTATGTCTTCTATCTCCTTTTTTAATGTTTCTTATCTCTTTTTAAAAGTTCTCACTCACTTTATTAGCATCCTCATGACTGTTTCAACTCTTCATGTGTTAGATAAACTGTTTTCATTTTGTTTAGTTTTCTCCCCCTAGAGTTTTGTCTTGTTCTTTTATTTGGGACCTGTTTCTTTGTCTCCTCATTTTGACTGACACTCTGTATTTGTTTCTATATATTAGATAGAGTTGCTAAGTCTTCCAGTCTTTGTAGAGTGGACTTATGTAGTCAGTGTCCTGTGGGTAACAGTAGCACAGTCTCCTACTAATCTGAGCCAAGTGCTTCATGAATGTTCCTTATGTGGATTGTGTTTACCCCCCTTTTATAGGCTGCTGGCACATCAATGGAAGAGATGAACCCTCATGCTGACTGTCTGTGAGAAGGGGCTGTGACTATAGCAAAGGATCTGTTGTGCTAGGGCTGAGCCCAAGGATCAGGATTTGTTTTAGTGGAACTCTGGTGCCTGCTAAGTCTGCTCTTGGGTTTGTTATTTGTGGAACAGGTTGGGTGGTACTCTTATGTGGTCTGAAGCTGGCCACTGGGTGTGTTGGATCTGGGACCTTTGAGGAGAAGCTCTGATGTAGGTCAACGTCAGCCACTGCCTTTTCTCTGCCCCTGGCAACCTGGTATGAGCTGCAAAGTTATCTATAGATGATTGCTACTTATTCTGGGCTTGGTGGTATCTGGGAGAAATTAAGTTGTGAACTGAGGCTGACTACCCCTAATGTCAGGCTTGAGGCCACTTAACAAGAGGTATGAGGCATACTGAGAATTATTTAAGCAAAGTTTTCAGCATAAGCCAGGACAGGCCATTTCTATAGAAAAAAATCAATGGACATGGCTTGGGTGGGCCCACAGTTGAGTGGTGTGGAGTCTCAGGAAATCGCCAAGGCGGAGCTAACAGTGTTAACCAGGTTGATGGAAACTCAGATATGGCACCTGCCTGTGCATGTAGAGGGAGGGCTCAGCAAAGAAACAAAGGCTTCTGCCAGCACTTCCATCTGGGAGAAAGCTGCCCTCCACTCCTCATGGAGAAGCTATACAATTCAGTTCTTCCCCATATGTCCCTCACATGTTTCAAGCTGCTGTTCCAGCACTGGAGCTCAGACCGAGTGAATCTATCAGCAAGTAAGTCCATGTGTGGCCCTTTAAGAATACCTGGATCTCTAGAAGCTCTATGCTTCAGTTGCAATTCCTGCTTATTCTTATAGTCAGAAGTTATGGGCATTTCTTTTTTTGGCACTGGATCCCTGAGCTGGGAAGCCCAGTATGGAGCTGGGATCCTTCATTCCTCAGGAGTGATCTCTGCAGCTAAAATAACCTTCTTAATTTTTAACCCCCACACCTGGGTGTGGGACCAGCCTGTTCCATGTCTTCTTCCCTCTTACCTATTTCCATGAGGATTCTTCTTTATATCATTGGTTGGAGGACTTCTGTTCAGCTAGATTTCAGCTCATTTTCAATGATAGTTGTCCTATAGTTTAATTGTAATTTTGATGTGGTCATGGGAAAAGGAGAGCACAGCATTATCTTTCCTGCCTCTTGACAGAAAAACTTCTTCAGTAGTGTTTACTGGAGATATAAAATGGGGAAATGTTTTCTCTGAGATCTACTTGAGTGGAAGTAATTTTTATTTTATCCCTAAGCTCTTAATATAGATATATGTTTCAGCTCTCTCCACTGCTTACCCAGTGGGAGATGGAGTAGTCATACAGGAAGAACACAGGATATTGGAGGCAAAGAGGGTAAGACCTAAGAATGATTGATATCCACTATGTGAATACAAGCTTGTTTTCACTCATAAAAGTCTGTGTGCACCCCCAGTTCATGGAACATTTGTGCTTGGGAACCGTATGATTTGGTAACCATCTGATTAGGCAAGAGTCACAAACAATAAAGGATTTTGATTTTGATATAAAAATTAACAAATCAGAAAAGGGAAACTGTTCTGAACAGATATATCTGCTATATTGCTTGGCAACTGAAATATATATATATATATATATATATATATATATATATATATATATTGCATTCTTTTATGCTTTCATATTTATCTCCTATTCTGTAAGACCCTTCAGTTCACATAACTTCATCCTCATCCTGAATTTCTTCCTTCTTGATCTAAATGTATGAAAATCTCATCTCCCTGTTTATCACAACATTCTTGGAATGCTTTGTAAACTATGGAACTTTATAATTTTATATAAATTCATTAATTCATATCCTGAGATATATCAAAGATAGAGTGTAAAGTAAAATACAAAAGAAACGTAAAATGCTTAAGATAGCTTACATTAAAAAATTAAGTCTAACATCAATTTAATAACTATGTGAAGCATATTAGGGATTCTAGACTAAAAAGGTTTTTAAATGCAATGAAAAGAGAGGGAAAAAAACTTTTTGGAATGATTTCACACTTCAAGATATGTTTTATCAGAAATTACAACAGTTTGGGTTGAGTCTTGGGATGGATGAATCATAAAAAGAGTCTGTGGTCTGACTTCCCAGGGATTGTGTAAGTTGCAGAATGGTCACCGTCTGATGTAGTTCACACTTTGTAAGTAAGAAAAAAGAAAAGAGAGAGAGATTAGGTCACCTCAATCATTTTTCCAACTCAAAAATGGTCAAAGTATTTTTTCTTTTCCTTTTTTGAAATAAGTTCTTTTTAATTTAAAAATTTAAAAATTTAAAACTACTTCTGTAGTTTTAAATACAAAACTACAGAAGTGATATGAAAGTTTATTTTCCTATGGTGTTAAAGATGATATTCTCTCTCCTTCCTACACATTACTCTTTTTCCCTTTTTATTGTTGAAAGTATTACAGATGTCCCCTTTGTTTGTTTGTTTGTTTTTGCACTGACACCCTTCACGTCACACCCACCCTTCCCAGCCCTTCACCACTTGAATGTCTGTGTCCATATATGCATATAAGGTGTCCAGCCAATTAATCCCCATTCTTCCACCCACCCTTACATTCCCTTTGATTTCTTTGGGTAGTGTGCACATTTTAATGATGTTGTTCTACTAATCAATGAACATGGTATGTTCTTCCACTTATTCATATCCTATCTATCTTTTTTTTTTAACATCCTGTAGTTTGCTGAATACATATCTTTTACCCCCTTGGTTAAGTTTATTCCTAAGTAGCTTATTTTTTCTTGTTGTTGCAATGGTAAATAGGATTGGTTTTTGTTTGTTTGTTTGTTTGTTTGTTTGTTTTTCTCAGTGTTTATTATTGGTGTATTACAGTGCCATAAACTTCCGGATATTAATTTTGTATCCTTTTATGTTGCCAAATTCTTTTTATTGAATCTAGTAGTTTTTTTGGTGGAATCTTTAAGGTTTTCTATGTACAATATTATGTCATCTGTGAATAATGAGAGTCTTAACATCCTCCATTCCAGCTTGTATGCCTTTTATTTTTTCTTCTTATGTGATCGCTATGGCTGGTACTGTGTTGAATAAGAGTGATGAAAGCAGACATTCCTGTCTTGTTCTTTTTCTTACGGAAATTGTTTTAGTTTTTACTGATTGAATATGCTATTGGCTGTAGGTTTGTCATATATGGCCTTTATTATGTGGAGGTATGATCCCTCTATTCTCACTTTGTTGAGAGTTTTTATCAGAAAAGAATGTTGGATTTCGTGGAATGCTTTTTCTGCATTGATGGATATGATTATGTGATTTTTGTCTTCCAATCTATATATGTGATGTATCCTTGCATTCCTGGAATAAATCCCACTTGATGATGGTGTATGATTTTTTTAATGTATTGCTGGATCTGATTTGCTAAGAAAGAAAAAAAGTACAAGAAGAAAGTAAAAGATACAAACAACAAAAAAAAAAACAGAAAAAGATGGGGGGAAATATGTAGATGCAGAGCTAAAATAAAGTAAGAATAAAGAATCAAGAAAACAGGGACAGGAAAATTATTTAAAATAAAGGAGGATGAAAAGAAAAGAGAGAAGTAAAGAAAAAATTGAAAAGGAAGATAGAGGAGAAAGCAAATACATCTACAATAAAAAAGGGAAAAATTATGAGAAAACTAAAAGAGTGAAAGAAAAAATAATAAGAGTAGTTAGGAAAAAATCTAGTAGGAAATAGAAAAAGGAAAATTAGATATATGAATGAAACAACAGAGACTAGAATTTTAACATTAATAAAACAGATAAAGAAGATAAATATAAAAAGAAAAGGAGAATATTTTTAAGAAGAAAAGAGAAGAAAAAAGGGAAGAGAAAAAAAAAGTGAAGTGGATGAGTTTAATGCCGCATGGGAGTTCACTTTGGATCCTACTCTTCTGTTCTGTCTGCCAATTGGGGGTTTCATAAGGTTCTTACATCCTAACCACTGTCAGGAACTGTCCTATTTTGGCTCTCAGCAGTCTGCTTGAACCTCCAAGTGATCCACCAATTCATTGTTTGTGTCTATCTTCACAGGCTCTGGCTGCAAGCAGGAGGGCCTATCTGCCCTCTAAAGTAAGTTTGTTAGCAGCATCATGCCCAGGGCTGGATGAGCCAGCTTCCCCTGGTTCCCTAGGCTTCTGTCTTCCTGCCTTTGTCTGCTAGTCAGCTGTCAACCTTACTCAAAAGACTGTTTCTGAAAGGGTTTTAGTTGGGGAGGTGCTGTTTAGCTTTTAGAGTATGTGGAGGATGTGTTTCCCTGTCCCAATGGTACTCCTCTGTGAGTGGCCCTCAGCTGGACAGAGATCCTTGTATGGAGACCAGTGTGGTCGGCTGGAAACTTGGAGTTTTTATCAGTTCTTCTGTGTGGGGAAAGCACTAGTCTGGTTCAGAGGACAGGGTGGTGGATGGCCCCTCCCCTAATACAGTCACTTGATGATCCTAAGATTGTTCAAACCCTTAGGCTTGGCCTCTGCTTTCTGTTTCCTCTGAAAAGGTCAAAATGCAGGGTGTGGCATGCAGGGCTCCTGAGGTGGCACAGCCTGTATTACCCAGGGCAAGATTTTTTCTTTTCCTACCTTGTGGCTACTGGGAGCAGCTAGCTCCTCAGGAAAAATGTCCTCTTTGGTTTATGGGTTCTGTGACTTAATACTCCTGTCTGCTGGTTTTCTGCATCTCCCTGCCATGCTTCCTGCTCCTTAAGCACCTCAAGTCCTTGTCTCTCTCCCTGCACCAAACTCTCTGGTGAGTAGCTGCAAATGAACTTCTGTGCTCTGGGTTTACACACACACACAAACACACACACACAAGCAGAAAAAAGAAAAAAGTAAAATAATAAAACAAACAAAAAATGTAACGGTGGATTTCTCTCCAACTGTCTCCAAGCCACTCTGGTCTATCAGCTCCAAACTCTACCCTAGCTGGATGTTATGTGGGCCATTGGTCTCAGCTCTGGTGCATGGGGACTATGGAACCCAGCCTCTGTCTTCTCAGGGAAATACCCTCCCTTAGCTCAGCTCCCCAGTCTCTCTCAACCTGTGGTCCTGCCACCCTTGGCAGCTGAGTCAGCTCCTCTCATGACTTTGCCTTCCGTCTAGTCTCCAGGTGTTTTCTGTTCTTCCTTGATATGTTCCCTCCTCAGCTGGACTTCAGTTGGTAATTCCAGATGAATTTTTTGTTTTATTTGTATTTCCAGTCTGGCCCTAGGATGAGGTGCATGACAGGTCTGCTTATTAGGCCACTATTTTCTCTCCTGGTCAACTTATTATTATTAAAAAAATTTATGCAAATCCTCTATGACTTTAATATGAACATTAAAAAATAAAATCTACTAAGTGAAAAATCAGTTTAAATTCCATCTATAATGCTGATAATATAAATATTTTTAAAATAAAATATGTACTATGTAAGAGATGGAAACTTTAACAGCAGCCATATCAGATGAGACTTCTGATTAAGGAATTCAAAATTGCATCACAGAGGTGGTAATGACAAATAAGAGCAAGTTTCCCTGTTTGTATTTGTATCCTCACCCTTAGAGCCTGAGGTGTTTAGGAAAACAATAATAATGCCAAGTCAAAAACTTTCATCCTTCAGTGACTAGTCATCCTGAAAACTCTCAGAGCATAGCCTTTCCAGACAAAGGCTAATGTGCACTTGATGTAAAGGATTAAGTATATTTTATGTATTTCTTTATCTAATCTAATAAGGGGAATATGCAAATTAACCATCACTCCATCACAAAGATGGTAGAGCCATAGCATCCCACACCCTGGCCACAGCAGGAGGGAGGGTGTCTGGGCAGGCAGCACATCCCCAGCCCAGTGGAAACAGCGCAGGGCCGGGGGGCATGCTCTAAGAGGCCACCACCCAGTGCTGGGGTACGCCTCCAGCCCAGCAGACACAACACAGGGGGGGCTTCTGTGTGTAAGCTGCAGAGGAAACACCTTTCTTGACTGCTCCTGTAAGCTGCCACTTGCAGTGTTCTTGGTAACTTGAGTAATAAGAATCCAAGAAGATGATCTAGAGTTTTTCCACCATACTCCTGGATGAAAAAACTATGGTCCATTGCTGGAGGGGATAAAAAATGTCATATGCCAGTTTGGCTAAGGGAATAGAGCCTTGTCCTTTGGACCTCAGGGTCTGGATTCAATTCTGATCAAGGGCATGTACCTAGGTTTCAGGCTCCTCCCTATCCAGGGTCCAGCTCAGGGCTCATGCAGGAGGCAGCTGATCAAAGTGTCCGTCTCACATTGATGTTTCTCTTTGTCTTTCCCTCTCTCTTCCTAAAGTGAGGATAAAAAAAAAGGAAGAAATGTTATATCCTATGAAAGACACATCTTGAAAATACCAAAAGAAAGCTGACATTTTTTAGTGGTGAAGGGACTGGAGTCCATGTTGATAAAAACACCTTGCCAGCTGTGGCAGCTGGCAGTAGCAGCAGCAGTGGGGTGATGGAGCTGGCACCTTCCCCTGATCATCCTGTTTCCCTCCCACAGAGGGAGGCCAGACTGCAGCTTAGGCCCACTCCGCATAGACATCCCCTGAGGACTCCTTCAGTAGGACATCCCCTGAGGGCTCCCAGTCTGTGAGAGGGGGCAGCCTAGGCTGAGGGATCCCCTCTCCTGCCAGTGCACAAATTTTGTACACCGAACCTCTAGTATTTATACATGGTTTTAAGAAAATGAAGAAGGAATGTTAAAATTCTCTCCAGATTTCAAGGTTTTGCGCTGTGGTATTTTCACTTATTCAGAATTTATGCTGAAAATACAAGAATTAAGATAGCAAGAAGTCTAAATTTGTGATCTTCATGCAGTGGAAAGTGGGATTCTACCTTTCAGTTTCATGTCAATAACTTTATTGTGGCATGGTGTGTGTGTATGTGTGTTCTCACATGTGTGCACATGTATGGCATACACATAAATGCATGCAAATTTTACCATTATTCAAGCACCCTGAACATTTTTATATACTACGTATTCAGTCCTAACAAGAGGAGTCCAGCATGGAAAACGGAATTCTTTTCTTAGCATTAGCCCAGCCTTTTTAAAACACAGTGGAAGTGGGATAGCATTTTTCTATACATAATCTGTTTCAAATGATAAGGGACTTTAGCACCTCTAGCAACCAGGCACCCAGTTATACCAATGACCATTTTTATGGAGGCCAGCCTGTTTATTAATCCAAAAAGAGATGGCAATTACAAAAATATTAGGAAAACAAAATAAAGGGTCCATTTAAAAGTCAAACAGTTACAAAGGGACTTTGCATCTACCATTAACTACTTAACTATTAACATTTTTGCTTAAAGGCTACTGTGCTTAAACCATTTGATAGCTTCTTGGTTCTGTTCCTCTGAAAAGATGATTCCCAAAACAAGTTTATTTTTCTTACACAGACAGCCATGTAAATATATTAAATGTCCCAAACAGTGAATAATAGGAAGAGTAAAAATTTTTATTGTATATTTGAAAAATAAAATTGTAAGATATTTACAATGAATAACATGATGATTTGATATAAGTATACATTGTGAAAGAAGTGCCCTTTCCATGTAGTTATTTAACACATTTATCACTTCACTTACTTGTTTACTTATTTGTGGGTTGTTGGTTTTCTTTTGGTGACAACATTTAAGTTTCAGTCTCTTGGAAAATCAATTAGAAAATACAATCTTATCCATTTTAGTTACCATATTATAAATTAGACCTTCAGACAATATTCATTTATATATAGACGTTTGTACTCTTTTTCCAACTTTTCCCTATTTCTTCCACCCTCGAATTTCCTGTCCTTAACAATCACATTTCTACTCTGTTTGTGAGTTCAACTTTTTACTTTTTAGACTCCACATATAAATGATACCATGAAATACTTGTCTTTCTCCACTTGGCTTATTTCACTAAGCCTAATGCCCTCAAGCTTCATTCATGCTACCACAACTGGCAGAATTTCCTTCTTTTTATGGCTGAATAATATTCCAGAGTGTGTATGTGTGTATATACATATATAGATATCAGAGTTTCTTTATCTATTCATCTGTCTACAGACATCTAGAGTGTTTCCATGCTTTGACTATTGTAAATAATGCTGTAATGGACATAGGACTACAGATATTTCTTTGAGATAATAGTTTTGTTTTCTTTGGATATATACCCAGATGTGGAATTGCTGGCTCTTATAGCAGTTCTATTTTAATTTGGAGGAACCTCCAAATTTCCAGTTACTGCACCAACTCACATTCCCACCAATGTTGCACAAGAGCTCCCTTTTCTCCACATTCTCACCAACATACTTCTTTCTTTAATAATAGCCATTCTAACAGGTATGAGGTGATATCTCATTGTAATTTTAATTTGAATTTCCCTGATGATTAATGATATTCAGAATCTTTTCATCTACCTGTTTCCCATTTGTGTGTCTTATTTGGGAAAATGTCTATTCAGTAAAATTGCAGGACACAAAATCAATATATAAATTCCAATTGAATACCTATACACTAACAACAAATCATTAGAAAAAGAAATAAAACAATTCTATTTACAATATCATAAAAAAGAATTTAAAAACTTAGGAATGAATTTAACCAAAGAAGTAAAATATTTGTACATTGAAAACTGTAAGGCATTATGAAATAAATAATAAAAGACACAAATAAAAAAGAGATATTCCATGCTCATGGATTGAAAAAATTAATAGTTACTATGTCCTTACTACCTAAAGAAATCTATAGACAATATAATTCCTATCAAGTTACAATAGAATTTTTTTTACCGAAATAGAAAAACCGATCCTAAAATTTTTAAAGAACCACAAAAGATACCAAATAGCCAAAGGAATCTTAAAAAGGAAAAGTAAACCTTGAGACATCATACTTCTTGGTTTCAAACTATATTACAAAGCTATAGTAATCAAAACAGTATGTTACTAGCATAAACACAGACACATAAATCAACAGAACAGAATAGAGAGTCCAGAAATAAATGCATGTGCGTACAGTTAACTAGTTTGCAACAAAGAAGCCAAGACTATGCATTGGAGAAAGGACAGATCTTCATTAAATGGTATTGAGAAAACTGGATGGTCATATGCAAAAAAAACAAAACTGGACCCCATTTTAAACACTAAAAAAAAGTCGACTAAAAATTATTAAAAACATAAGACCTGAAACCATTAAACTCTTGAGAGAAAATAGGGAATAATCTCTTTAACAGTGATCTTGGCAGAATTTTTAGATTTGACGCCTAATGCAAAGGCAACAGGAGCAAAATAAGTGGGACTACATCAAACTAAAAATCACAGAAATGCAAGCCATCAGCAAAACAAAAAGCCAACCTATGGAATAGGAGAAAATATTTGCAAGCCACATATCTGATGAGGAATTAATATCCAACATGTGCAAGGAACACAGACAACTAAATAGCAAAAGCAAACAAACAATAAAAAAACACACACACAAAAAAAACAACAAACAAAAACAAACAAAAACCACACAAATAACTCAGTTTTTATAATAGAGAAAGGAAGAGAAGAGTTTTAATAAATCTGAAGATTAGATTCCAGATGATAGTCATCACAAGCTTTTCTTCCAAAGCAACTAAGGCCTTCCATGTCTCCCTGGCATCATTGCTTTCCTTTATCTCCACATATTTGTTTGGTTATTCTTAATCCATGGTGTACATCCTTCACTCAGGAGCAATTATCCACAGTGAGCTATAACCTGGAGCCTGCAATAGCTTCAAAGACCAATAACTAATATCCACATCTTATTAATGAAGCATATGAAAAGCAAGGTAAATGCTACTGTTTGATGACCTATTATTCTTTAAATTCAATTTCAAAAGTGAACCACATTGACCTAAAAAATGAGTTAGGACAGTGGTCAGCAAACTCATTAGTCAACAGAGCCAAATATCAACAGTACAATGATTGAAATTTCTTTTGAGAGCCAAATTTTTAAAACTTAAATTTCTAATACCACTTCTTCAAAATAGACTCACCCAGGCTATGGTATTTTGTGGAGGAGCCACGCTCAAGGAGCCAAAAAGCCCCATGTGGATGGAGAGCCACAGTTTGCTGACCACAGAGCTAGGGGATCTCAATAATATGGAATAGAAAATAATTTTTTAAAATGGTAGCATTAATGGATTTGGGGGAATTTTATTATTAACTAGAAGCCCAGTGTATGAAATTCATGCATTGGTGTGGTCCCTAGGCCTGGCTGGTGATCAAAGTGTGAGCATCTGGCAGGGAAGGGCAGGTCCTAGTTGACCTCCAGGCCCTGGGCAGCATCTGGGCCCCTGGACACCTACAAGCCCCCCTTTGCTTGAGTCATCAGGCCACGGCCCAACTCCCTCAACACTTGGGAGCTGGGTGGCAGCCCCACACCCGCTGCCACCATTGGTCACCATCTGCAGGGTGATTGACAGGGCAATAGGGTCATGCTTGCATCTGCCTTAGACTGGTGCCACCTGCTCACCTGGTCCACCATCCTGCTGCAGTCCTGCTTTTGTTGGGGCCCATCAGGGCCAGCAGTGCCTCCACTGCCAGCCACTGCCAGCACCTTGCTGCTGATACGCACCATGTTCCTTGCTACCCCCTGATGGTCAGTGCATGTCATAGTAAGTCGTCAAATCCTGGTCAAACTCCTGGTCAAGGGGACAATTTGCATGTTAGGCTTTTATTATATAGGATGTTGTATTTGTATTTCTTTTCATTTTCTGCTATAATAGGTTAATAATATTTTATGAAGTTTAATACCAATATACTAGCAGAAGCCACGGTACTGAAATTATAGTGGATAGAGAAAGACCAAGACAGAATTTAAAAGGCAGAAAGTGGAATTATAGAAAATTAACAATGGGATTAAATTGAGAGAGAGTATAGCCTAAGACTGTGGTCAGCAAACTGTGGCTCGCAAGCTACATGCGGCTCTTTGGCCCCTTGAGTATGACTCTTCCACAAAATACCACAGCCTGGGTGAGTCTATTTGGAAGAAGTGGCATCAGAAGAAGTTTAATTTTAAACTTAAACTTAAAAAATTAAAAGTTAATTTGGCTCTCAAAAGAAATTTCAATCATTATACTGTTGATATTTGGCTCTGTTGACTAGTAAGTTTGCCGATCACTGGCCTAAGACAAAACAAAGTTCTCAAAGTTACTTGAGAAGCTGAGAACAAACAGAAAAAAGAACCATTTTAAGTTGTATACCAGAAACTGCACTAAAAATAAATAAATAAATAAGTTCATTAAAATGTGATGAAGCTTAAAGCCAAAATGTAGACCAGTAAGATAAGCTCAGGGTTATGTATTGTACAAAATGATGTTAAAAGTAAAAGATCAAGAGACTGAATACTCTAATAAAAAGAACAAAATAAAAAAATTGGAAAGACAAAATACAAAGGCTTGTGCAAATGGTTGGAATCAGAGGATATGTACGAATGTAAGCTTGGGACTTGGTGGACCAGAGAATGAAAGAAGCTGTAGCACCAAACACAAAGACCGTGAGGCAGGGTTTATATCTACGCATATCTGAGAACTACCCCAATTTTAATGATTGGATACTACAGCACCTAAAAACAAAAGTAGGCTGGGAGTAATTCTTGCTACAACATTGAATTGACAGAAGTGTTTATCAGGTTTTTTTTTCAAATTAAAGTATTAAGGTCCAGTGATTATTAAGGCATTCAGTTTACAATCAGATGACCCTTAAAAACCCTGTTTGGTAGCATATTAGATATTCAGATATGTTATTTGTTCATAAAATAATGTTCTTATGTTTTTTTAAACATCAGCTCTGGATAGTGATAATTTTTTTAAATATATTTTATTGATCTTTCACAAAAACGAAGGGAGAGGGATAGAAAGCTAGGAACATCGATGAGAGAGAGACATTGATCAGCTGCCTCCTGCACACCCCCTACTGGGGATGTGCCTGCAACCAAGATACATGCCCTTGACCGGAATCAAACCTGCGACCCTTCAGTCCGCAGGCCGACACTCTATCTACTGAGCCAAACCGGTTTTGGCTGGATAGTGATAATTTTTTAAAAATACATATATACTAGAGGCCTGATGCACAAAATTAGTGCACAGGTGTGATCCCTAGGCCTGGCTGGTGATCAGGGCTTATCAGGTTTCCTGCCTCTCTGCCTCCCTGCCTCCTCCTTCCCTCACTGTCTGCACTGCCACCATGCAGTTACCTGCCTCCCCACCTCCTCATCACTCCTTCCCTCATTGCCTGTGTCTGCTACCATCCACCCCCCGTTTTCCATCCCAGCTAGGACCAGACTCAATCAGGCAATTGGGGGAGGAGCCATCTGCCACTGTGGTGGGCAGGTGGCAGGCCAATTGGGGCCTGCCAGTTGCGGGGAGTCCAGGGGGAGAGAACTGTGAGGTTGGCTGCTGGCCCTGAGGAGGGAGCCAGCCCTCGGACCCCTGGGAAAGGGGCCACATCCACTGCCACCCACCCCCAATTCCTTGTCCCAGCCTGGGGCCTTGGCCCCAATTGGGAAATCGGGGCCTTCCAGCCGAGAGAGAGATCTGGAGATTGGCCAGCAGGCCCCATCAGCAATCAGTACCTGTGGGTTGAGGGCAGCTCCTGCATCCTGCATTGAGTATCTGCCCCTTGGTGGTCAGTGTGCATCATAGTGACATGTCGTTCTGGTCATTCCGGTCATTCTGTCATAACGATTGCTTAGGCTTTTATATAGAGAGATTTTTGTTGACTTCAGAAAGGAAGGGAGAGGGAGAGAGAGATAGAAATATCCTAATATATAAAAACCCTGGGTTCATCACATCCACAATGACTGGAGGCTTGACCAATCAGAAGTCAGTCCTACAGTCAGCACTGTGTTGTTGTGGTGACCCAGCACTGACTGCTGAGGGGCCTGTGAATCAGGCCCAAAGAGAGGCCTGAAGAGAGAAGCAAGGTCTGATCTCAGCCTCTGTGGTAGTTGTTGATCATCACTTGCCTCTCTCTTTTTCTCCAGGCCTGGCCAGCAGCCATGCCTCCATTTCTCTCCAGGCCTTCACTGGGGCTGCTGATCAGCCCTGCCTTTCTGATCAGGCACCGTTGATAGGCCCAGACCAACTGGCATAGAACTAACCAATCAGAACTAAATCTGGGTGAAGTGTGAGGAGCCAATGGCTGCCTAGGAGAAGGAGCTTTTGTCACTGAATGGCACAAAAACTGACTAATCAGAACCAAATTTGCTGGCAGAGGAGAGCATTTGGGGGTGAGATCAAGCCTGCAGGGGAGGGCAGTTGGGGGCTATCAGGTGAGCAGGGGAGGGCAATTGGTGGTGATATCAGGCTCACAGGAGGGAGGGGCAGTTGGAGGTGAGATCAAGCTGCAGGGGATACCAGTTGGGGACAATTGGGCTGGTAGGGGAACAGTTAGGTGTTATTCAGGCCAGCAGGGGAGTGGTTGGGGGGTGATCAGGCTGGCAAGCAGAAGCAGTTAGGGGCAGTCAGGCAGGCAGGCAGGCAGGCAAGTGGTTAGAAACCAGCAGTCCTGGATTGTGAGAGGGATGTCTGATTGCTGGTTTAGGCGAGATCCCATGGTATTGGTTCTAAACCGGCAGTCAGACATCCCCTGAGGGGTCCCAGATTGGAAAGAGTGCCGGCTGGGCTAAGGGACCTCCCTCCCCTAGTGCATAAATTTTTTACACCAGGACTCTAGTCAATGATAAGAGAGAATCATTGATCAGCTGCCTCTGGCACACTTCCTATGGGGGATTGAGTCTGCAACCATGGCATATGCCCTGACCACAAATCTAACAATGCCTTAACTAGAATCAAACCATGACCTTCTGGTTCATAGATTGATGTTCAACCACTATGCCACACCAGCCAGGCATAAAATAATATTTTGATGGAACAAAATTATATATTTGCTTATCTACAAAAGAATGATTACACTAGAGTTTAGGACATTCTGCTATATTTATTGAAATATATAAAATGTAATGTAGATAAGTTCACAAATATTATGTAGGGATTAAATATGAATATTTATGCATAACATATGTTGTTGGGAATTATAGGCACATATTTTTCTCAACTCATTCCTCCCTTTTGAGAACCATTTTTCCATTTTCATCACCAAAATATGAACAACAATTTTTTTAGATATCATGTCCATGTCCAATTGACTAAGAATGCAAGAAACGTAGTAAGTGCCCATAACTCGCCCTTAATTTAATTACAACTCTTTTTTATAAAGTGGAGAAACAATCATGTTCAGATCTCATTTAGGATGATAAAATCTCTCATTTATCAGTTTTTTCCCAAGCTAAATTCTTGTTCACCTTAGTCTTGAATTCTGCTCTTTTTCAAAGGTCACTCACTAGCTACATTATAGGTCTCCTCTAAAATCAGGTTTTTAATATTTTCTTTCTCAGTTTCATGGGCCAAAAGCTTATCAAGATTAATTAAAACGTGATGACAGCATGAAAATTAGAGCAGCTTGACTATTATAGATTTTGAAGACATATTTTTTTAATTATGTCTGAATCATTCTTTCTGAATCATTCTTATAATTAGATATTAAAAATGTGAATATTTAAAAATAATGATATAAATATTATTTATATTATTAAACAAAAAAGGACATTTGCTTGTCCTCTGATATCTTTTTCATGAAAATAAAACTGAGTAAATATTTTTAAATACTATTGGAAATTATTTTTATATAATGAGAATAACATTACATTATATAAAATAGATTATGGTTATCTTTTAACCATAAGAATGTTTATATTGTTTAGTGTCCAATAGCAAAAGATTTGTGTTTTGTTGGATTTTAAAGGTGGATTTATCATTCTCAAATTTACTGGTATTTGAATTCCCTACTATGCCTATCCTTCCGCTGATGACAACTATGAATTCTAGGGAAAAAGAAAGAAAAAAGAGAGAAGCAAAAATTAGAGATATGGACAAGAGAAAGAAAGCTAGCAAGGGAGAAAGAAAGAAAGTAAGGAAATGAAGGAAGGAAGGAAATGAAGGAAGGAAGGAAGGAAATAAAGGAAGGAAGGAAAGAAGGAAGGAAGGAAGGAAGGAAGAAAGGGAGGGAGGAGGGCCGGCCCCCCCCCCCCCGCGGGCGGGCGGGCGGGAGGGAGGGAAGGGAAAAAACACTTGAATTTTTTGGAAAATAACACCAAATGCAGGGAACTTGTAGAGTACAGTCAATATTCAGAAGGAAGGAATAACAAGGATGATCTTACAGTATTGCATGGCTGTGGCCTGCAGGAAAAGTGCAATAATGCTCATTTAAATGACTAAAACTTTGAATGAAACCCCATACTTATCTGGGCTATTTTGGCCACTGGAAAATAAGGGGAGAATTTAAAAAAGAAAGACCCAAGGAAGAGAAGCCCCAATTCTGTGTATATTTCTGTCTGATCTCTCCGTGTGTGTGGCTGGCTCCAAGCAACACAGCTGAAGATGAAAGAACTGAACTAAGGTTTGAATTGCAACCCAAGATGTGGAGTTTTAAATTTGAGTCTTAAGTTAATTGTTAGCTAAATTAAACAAAAAGCAATATTCTTCAATAGACTAGAAAAAATCCAAACACAAGGTATCATAAAAATCACAATAGTGCAATACACAATTACTTGACACATGAGGAAAACAGGTAATTGTCACTCATTTTCAAAAGAAAAGACAATTAGCACAGTTCAATCTGGAGATGACTGAGGTATTTAAGTAAAATAATATTAAAACAATAATTATAACAATGATCAATGATTTAAAGAGAAATATGCTCATAATGAATGAAAAGTTAGGAATCTCAGTAGAGGAATTAAATGAAAAAGAACCAAATAAAAATTCCAGAAAAGTACAATATCTGCTTTTTTTATTAAAGAGTGGAAATGATAGAGTCAATAAACTTAAGGATAGAACAATAAATAGAAATTATCTAGTCTGAAAAACAAAGCAAACAATTAGAAAAATATGACCAGAGCCTCAGGGATCTATGGGACAATAAAAAGGTACAACTTATATTTAATTGGTATCTCAAATGGAAAGGAGAATTGGGGGCAAAATATAAGAATTAATAATAGCCAATATGTTATCAAATTGGTGTAAATTAAAAACAAAAGATATAAGAATTTCAATGTTAACCTAGTACTAAAAACTCAAAGAATATCATGCCTAAGAATATTATAGTCAAATTATTTGAAATAAAAAAGTAGGAAGATCTCTGAAAGCAACAAAAAGAAAATAATGCATTAAACACAGAGGAGAAATAATTACTTACTGACTTCTCATATAAAACTGTAGACTCTGAAAGACTTTGGAATTATATAATTAAAAACTGAAGAGAAAAAATATCAACTAAGAATTTTATATTAAGCAAAGTTATCCCTCAAAAGTAAAAGCAAAAAAGGAGACATTTGAATTGTCATAAAGTAAACCAATAATATGGTAAATGCTAAAGGAAATTTTTCAGTATAATGGTAAAAAATTCCAGAAGTAAACTTGGACCACTGCAGAGCAAAAGCGAACACTAGAAATTGTAAATTTATAGATAAATATGTAATACTATATTATCTCTTAACTAGAGACCCAGTGCACAAAATTCATGCATGGGTAGGATCCCTAGGCCTGTCCAGCAATCAGGGTTGATCTGTGGGGTGACCAGACTAGCACCCCAATTGGGGAGCCCCCACTAGTACCTACCTTGGCTGGCTTGGTGCAGCCAGTTTGCTGACCTTGCCCCCACCTCTCTGTCACCTCCCTCTGTGAGGGGGCCCCTGATGGCACCCGCCTTGGCTGGCCTGGCATTGAGCATATGCCCCCTGGTGGTTAGTGCACATCATAGTGACCAGTCGTTCCACCAGTCATTCCGCAGTTTGGTTAATGTGCATATTAGACTTTTATTATATAGAATTTATGTATTGCATATATAACTATTTAAAGCAAAAACTGTAACATTATTTTGAGTTGAATAATGTGAGTATATGTACCATATATGATACCT
This sequence comes from Lasiurus cinereus, assembly GCA_011751065.1. Lineage (NCBI taxonomy): Eukaryota > Metazoa > Chordata > Mammalia > Chiroptera > Vespertilionidae > Lasiurus > Lasiurus cinereus. The sequence goes on from JAAGEH010000392.1 coordinate 3,046,215, forward strand.
ATAGCATAAAAGATGAAGAGGATAATCAATTACCTATCAAACTTCTACTGTTTATGTACAAAAGAACATTACATTATTAATGCTAACTAGCCATGAAAAGTTATGAGTGTACAGTGTCACCTGTAGAGCAACTACTATAATATTTTAAAAAACTGAAATGTCATAAAAATTCATTGTCAAGACAGTGACTGTCACCTCAATCAAATCTAACGAAGTGAGTAAATTTAGTTCCAATAGAATAATCATTGGCATTATACTCTTAGTGAAACTCTTTCTGCATTGTGTCTTTTTAATATTTAGTGTATTATACTTGTATTGCATAAAGTTATAATACTTCAAAGGGACCTATAAAACATTGATTTAGTCATAATAGTAACTAGATTACTAATTTTAACTCAATTGTTAAGAGAATTTTCATTGCTATTTCTTATAAATCCAAGTACACAAATATTTATCACAGTATTGTTTATAGTGGGAGGAGAATTAGATGTCATCTGGAGGAGTAGAATAGTAAAATGCAGATGCTTTCAATGACATATTTAAAGAGTTACAAAAGCAGACTAGATATACACATGGCAATATGAATGCATCTTTTAACTATAAATGACTAAAGAAAAAACAAAACAAAGTTCAGATCAAAATCTCTAAGACCGTATCTTCGTGATAAATTAAAAATGTATGCTTGTACAATATGCATCTTACAGGAACACATACAAAGTAATTCATAAAAGTATGTAATAATAGTTGTTTCTGGGGAAAGGAAGGTAAAAGGAGTACAGAATGGAATAAGTAGAGATTAGAAGATAGATGATAGAAAGAGAGAGAGAGAGAGAGAGAGAGAGAGAGAGAGAGATATGACAGATAGATAATAAATAATGGGAATATCTATGCATCAAAAATAATGATAATGTATCATGAAATGAAGAGAATTAATAACACTACCTCTGTACCTAAGGGTTATCTTAAAATGTAAAGAAAAATTAAAAGGAATTGGATTTTTTGAACATCGTTTTTCCCCTTTATTTTTTCCTCTGGATATCTAAGACTTATGTCCACACTAGTTTTATAACTTAAAATAATTGATAGATTTTATGAAAGACTCACCAAGCCAGGCTGCAGTAATTGTCAGCAATTAAAATTGAAATCCGTAAGCAAAATATGTTCAGTGATCATGCAGAGAGTCAGACTTGCATTACCTCTACATCCATACAACCAAATGAAAAGTGATTCATGTGCTTGAAAATGTTGGTTTATACTGCTGTCCATGATCTAGGCCAGAGGTTGACACTGTAGCTTACAAGCCAACTCCTACTGAACAAACTGTTTTTGTACAGCCCATGAGATAAGAATATTATTTATATTTTAAAATAGTTTTATAAGTACCTATATAATATTTTTTATTTGACCTCTTTACTAGCAAAGCCTAAAATATTTACTATCTGGCTATTCAAGAAAAAGTTCACTGATGCCTGAATAAAAATTATTATTTCTGATATTCTTTCCTTTACATGACTTATTGCCCAGGTTTCAACACAAAGTTTTAGATATAGTTTTTGGGGGACCAAAAGAGGTCTCTGACACTGTCTGGCAACCCCTAAAGAGAATGGGCAAATGTGCTTCTGGTTAAGTAAAAATTATGAATTATAGTGGTAGATATCTAAGGTCATTTGCAGGATAATTTAAGGAACACTACAGCATTACAGTATAATTATTATTGCAGATTGTATTTTATATGATGGACACCACAGAATTTTCCATTCCACACACTTTTTTTTGTTTGTTTTACAATGGCATACTTCCATTGATAGATGGGTTTATCTATCCCCAGGAATTTGGGCATGTTGGTGACCATGTAGAAAGTATCGCTATGTAACTTCCAAGGTTTGTGTTGGTCTCTTGGATCCCAGCTTCCATGATATGAGGAAGCTCAGAGCACATGAAGAGGCCATGAGTAGCTAGCTGTTCAAGTGGTGAATATCATCTACCAGATATCTGGATGAAGAAGCTTTCAAGATGCCAACTGCATGAAAGACCCCAAGCAGGAACCACAAGAGATAACAGAAAATTGTTGTAGTTCTAAGCCACTAAATTTTGGAACAATTTTTGTGCAGCAATAGATGATCAGAACAACTGTTTATAGTCTCTTTTATGAAAGATTCAAAGAATAATATTTTTAAGATATATATATATATATATATATATATATATATATATATATATATATTTCAGAGAGGAAGAAAGAGGGAGAGAGAAATAAAAATATCCACAATGAGAGAGAATCATGTATCGGCTGCCTCCTGTAAGTTCCCCTCTGGGAACCCAGATCAAGCCCACAACCCGGGCACGTGCCCCCGACCAGAATCGAACCTGGGACCCCTTAGTTCGCAGGCCTACACTCTATCCACTGAGCCAAACTGGCCAGGGCTCAAAGAATAGTCTTAACATTATTCAATATATTATCAAGTCAGTCCTATTCAGAGAGGTGACTATTACTAAAACTTTGTGTTGAAACCTGGGCAGTAAGTCATGTAAAGGAAAGAATATCAGAAATAATAATGTATATTTGTTGGTTTATTTTGTTTTTAAATCCCACATATAGGGAAAATCATATGGTATTTTTCCTTATTGGACTTGATGATATATTGAATAATGTTAAGACTATTCTTTGAGCCCTGGCCAGTTTGGCTCAGTGGATAGAGTGTAGGCCTGC
>JAAGEH010000392.1:3049324-3238603 GCA_011751065.1 Lasiurus cinereus
CACAAAAATTGTTCCAAAATTTAGTGGCTTAGAACTACAACAATTTTCTGTTATCTCTTGTGGTTCCTGCTTGGGGTCTTTCATGCAGTTGGCATCTTGAAAGCTTCTTCATCCAGATATCTCAATAAATCAAAAGTCATATCAACAGTATAATTCAAGCTCACTTTTCCCTCGTCACGCAACAGTAGCGCATCTTACTGCAAAGCTCACTTTTCTTATTTAATTATTTATGCATAAATATATATAATTCCTTAACAAACAGTGATATACACTTTTTTCAAGGAAAAAGCATATTTTTCATTCTAAATTTTGGGGTTTACCCCCACATAACCCTTTCTAAAGTGATAAGTCTTAAGATATAAACCTATTTGTTGGTTTATTTTGTTTTTAAATCCCACATATAGGGAAAGTCATATGGTATTTTTCCTTTTCTGACTTATTTCACTTAGTAATAATATTCTCTGGGTCAATACATGTTGTGACATATGGTAAGATTTTATTATTTTTCATGGCCAAGCAATATTAAATTCTATATATGTACCCATCCTTCTTTATCTATTCATCAACCAATGGACACTTACATTGCTTTCATTATCTTGGCCATTGCAAATAATGCCACAATGAACATAAAGGTCCATGCATGTGTCTTTTTAAATAGTGTTTGGATTTCTTTGGATAAAAACACAGAAATGGAATTGCTAGGTCATATGGTAGTTCTACTTTTTTTTAAAATCCTCACCTGAGGATATTTTTTCATTTATTTTTAAAGAGAGTGAATGAGAGAGGGAAAGAAGGACAGAAATATCAACACATCAATTGGTTGCCCCTGCACAAGCCCCTACCTGGACCTGGGCCAGGGAGGAGCCTGCAACTGAAGTATTTGCCCTTGACCGGAATCAAACTCAGGACCCTTTGGTTCATAGGCTCACACTCTATCCACTAAGTAAAACTGGCTAGGGATAGTAGTTCTATTTTTTAAATTACATTTTTATTGATTTGAGAGAGAGAGCAAAGGAAAGGAAGAGAAACATTGATGTGCTGCCTCCTGCATGCTCCCTATTGGGAATAGAGCAGGCCACCCAGGCGTGTGCCCTGCCTAGGAATCCAACTCCCTACCTTTTGCTGCATAGGCTGACATTCAACCAACTAAGTCAGAGCAGCCAGGGCTATAGTAGTTCTACTTTTAATTTTTGAGGACCCTCTTAATGTTTCTATAGTTTGCAGCAATTTGAAATCTCAAATAGTACACAAGGGTTCCCTTTTCTCCACATCCTTGCCACACTTGTTGTTTGTGTATTTTTTTTTATGATAGCCATTCTGATAGGTGTGAGGTGATATGTCATAGTAGCATTAATTTGCATTGTTCTAATGATTGGTGATGTCGGGCATTTTTTCATGAGTCTATGTCATCTCTTGAACAATGCCTAGTCAGGTTCCCTGTCCAGTTTTTAATAGGATTGTTTTTCTTTTTGGTGTTAAGTTGTATGAGTTTCTTATACAGTTTGGATATCAACCCCTTATTGAATGCATCATTGATAAACATCTTCTCCCATTTAGTAGGTTGTCTTTTTGATTTGTGGATGATTTTCTTTGCTGTGGAAAACTTTTTAGCTTTATGCAGTGCCATTTGTTTATTTTCCCTTCTTTGTTTCCCTTGCCTGAGGAGACCTATTAAAAATATATTACTAAGAGCAGTGTAACAGAGTTCACTGCCTATATTTTCTTCAAGGAATTTTGTAGTTTTGGGTCTTATGTTTAAGTCTTTAATCCATTTTGAAGTTATTTTTTGTGTATGGTGAAATAAAGTGGTTTAGTTTTATAAACAAACAAACAGAAAGAACTCATAGATATAGAAAACAAACTGATGGTTGCTATGGGGGAGGGTAATTGGGAGCTGGGTAAAAAAGCTAAATGTACTAAGGAGTACAAATTGGCAGTTACAAAATGGTCACAGGGCTGTAAAATGCAACAGAGAGAATATAGTCAACAATATTGTATTAACTATTAACTCGATGGGCATTAGATTTAGCAGGGAAATTACTTCATAAGTTACATAAATGTCTAATCACTATGATGTATACCTGAAACTAATATAATATTAAATATTAACTGTAAATTAAAAAATAAAAATACAGCCAAAACCGGTTTGGCTCAGTGGATAGAGCATCAGCCTGCGGACTAAAGGGTCCTGGGTTCAATTCCAGTCAAGGGCATGTACATTGGTTGAGGACACATCCCCAGTAGGGGGCGTGCAGGAGGCAGCTGATCAATGTCTCTCTCTCATCGATGTTTCTAACTTTCTATCCCTCTCCCTTCCTCTCTGTGAAAAATCAATAAAATATATTTAAAAAAAATAAAATAAAATAAAATAAAAAGACATATATAAACTTACAATTTGGGGTTGTAATAAAAGTAAAACAGCTTTAATGTCATTTTTATGAACTGTGCTATAATGTGTCAGTTGAAAGGAAAAATATACACATATAATAATAAATTGTTTCGTAATATTATAAAATAATATTTTGGGTTTTATGTTTAGGATATAAAATTTCCTTTACTCGAAATGACACTAAAGTAAACTATAAGAAAAAACTTTTAAGGTTTTTTTTTGACCAGGACAAACTCATGACATTTTCACAAAGCCTTTGGTCTTAACCTTGGAAATCTGTCTGCTTAGGATAAAGGCAGAGAAAATGAACAGGGAAGCTCTAAAGATGGGCTACTAGTATTCGATGCAAATATATTCATTAAAATTGGCCAAACAGGAAGGTATATTGCACTTTTACTGACTTTTTTAAACACACAAATATTCTACAGATGTGCATTTATAATTTAACTAACATTTGAAGGAAGCAGTGGTTATCAGTGGACATGGGCCTGGGTGATAAGATGCTATCTAGACTTAAGTTTTTCACCTTTAATTTTATACACATGTTATATAAAAAAATTAAACCTATCAAAAACTGCCTTATTTCCACTTTCATATCCTTGACTTTCCTGCAGAATCACTGAGAACTCCCATGGCATCAGTTTTATGGGATTATTATTTTGCATTGTATTGCAAGAAATACCTGAAATACTGGAAATGCTATATGTAATTTTTTAAAAGTTACATTATCTAAACACTTTAAAATCCTGATGTGGATTTCAAATAAATTTTGCATATAATATGTTTTCATGATATACAATGAGATTGTAACATTTATTAGTATAATTCAGAACACACACACACACACATTTACTGCTCCCCAGACACAGTGAGTCAAAGTGAATTAGAGATTGATAAAGTTAGAATATTCAAGTAACACTGTACTCATCAGTGGGCATGTTATAGAATATTCTGATTAGAGTACTAACAGAAATGTTTCACTATATTAATCATCTTTTTTTTTTTGGTCATCAAGGTATTTGGAAAGTAAAAATTATTAATGATTTCACTAATAGCTACTTAGAGTCTACAACGCCTAGCAAATTATTTGATTGTTCTTAATTACTGATTTTTTTTCACATATAAACAAAAATGGAAAAGGTTCTGGACAAAAATAAGATACAGATTTAAACAAGCAAATGCAATGAATACTTGTTGAAATCACTTGAAAAAATAACGGGGCAAATCTTCTGACTTGACATTTGAGATTCAAGTTCTCTTTAGATTGAATTACGTGAATAGTACTTTATTTTAAACTTAATTTAGATAGACAAGAGTTTGGAATTATGGTTGGCAAACTGCGACTCTTTGGCCCCTTGAGTGTGGCTCTTCCACAAAATACCACACTGCCTGGGTGAGTCTATTTTGAAAATGTGGCATTAGAAGAATTTTAAATTTAAAAAATTTGGCTCTCAAAAGAAATTTCAATTCTTGTACTGTTTATAATTGGCTCTGTTGACTAATGAGTTTGCTGATCACTGGTTTGGAAGATATAGTTACTACACATACTTATCTTCCAAAAATGTGCTTAAGTCATAAATGTGTTCCTATATACTTGATGTGGCTTTAATGAGAAAGCTTTCTATAAACCAAACATGAAAACATCTCATAGTTTCTTAGCTCTTTCCTATATGTGTTCATGATTTTTATTTATCCAAATTGTCTTTATTCTCATATGCGACTCAAAGTAAAGTATCTCTTTTATTCAAGTTACTAACAGAAACGTATGGCCTATATTTATTTTCTTATTTTATCTATAAAATCAATCCCCTTTCTGGAAGAAATACCTAATTCCTCACCTATTAAGTTAATCTTATAAAGTATGAGTACAAAATGACCTGTAGAAGAAAGAACATTCAAATGCCACATTGCCTATGAAGATAGTAATATTGCTTCTATCAAGTGGTTGACAGATAACCTTTAATTTCTTATATTCTACACAAATTCTCTGACTTTCATGCTACTAATGATGTAGAAGTGTCAAGTGAAATGAAGAGTATATGACATGTAAGACTCATCTTACTAAAATAATTCTTAGAAACCAAAATGGCAGAGAAACCAAAGACCTATTTGAAAATAATAAAATAGTTTTCCATTCCTTACCAATATAATTCATTTAGAAATATTCTAACAAATGCATTGTCTTTATAATATGATTTAAAATTACACTCTTTGAGAGTGGCAATGATTCCTTTAAGTCTCCTAAGTTTTTAAAACATTCCATTTTTCTTTCTTCTCTTTTTGGAAACCTAATTAGCTTGGCATTTTGTCCTGAAGTAACATGTTTTTCAATATGTCTTCAAAGTCACATCTTTATCTTTTCACCATGACTTAGCCATGAGCAGAATAAGAAACTCAGTGGGTTTGATATGATAAAGAAGACAGGAAGAAAAAGCACCTTTTTGGTAGGCAAAAGATCTGGAATTCCAGTGCTAGTTCTGTCAAAAATTAAATATATTTACTTCATTGTCTTCACATGTAAAATGAAATATTTGGTTATATTTACTCAGTAGTTCCTTTGATCATAAATACAATGACTTAAACAAATTAGAGATTGTTTAAAAGTTGCTCTTCCTGATGATTAATCTCCTAGATGAATAAAAAGGTTAAAATTGAAATGGACATAGGCAGGAGAAATGAAAGAGAAGTGATTATAAATATTCAGGTCAAAATGACCTGGAGACAGGAAGAAAGAAAAGTTTATGTAGGTTAAAGAGACCAGATAATTACAACATATCAACTGGTTGAGTGTGAATGAAGGGAGAAAAACGAAAAGATAAACACAACTCTGAGAGGTTAAGTGTGGGCAACTGAAAAGACAGATTTTAAGAAAAGCTAAATGTCAGGACTTCTTTTAATAACTCAGCATATTCTGATCAAAGACATGTAGGTTGAAATATATAGCAGGTAGATGGCAGCTTAGAAGTCAGGAAAAGAAAAATAGAGTTGGGATCATCCTCACGGACATGACATATAAAGTTATGATAGGGAATATGACAGCCAATGAGGAGAATACAGGTAGAATGTCCAAAAAATGTTGAGATAGCTAAGGGCTCAAGTAAATATTAGATTTGGCAATCAAATAATTACTGATGGCTATTAAGAAAAAATAAAATAAACTGAACTACATATATGCTCTTATTGTTATGTGTTCTAATTTTTACAAAATGGTGACATTTTCATTATGGTCAAGTATAATGCCATTTATTATAGGTGTTTCAGAGTTGTTTGAAATACATACACTCCTATCTTGCTTGTTGGTTATTCACCTCACATTATCTATATTAATAAAAGAGAAAGATGCAAATTGACCATAGCTTTATGATGTCCACCAGCCAATCAGGAGTGAGTATGTAAATTAACCCAACAAAGCTGGTGGGTTAATTTTTCATACACACGTGCCCAGCAGCTGGGGACAGGAAGCTTGTGTCATCACCATTGAGATGATTCAGGCTTTCACATCATCCCAGTTGCTCCAGGCCTCTGGGTAGCATGGGAAAGCAGGGTGACTCCAGGCCAGAACAAAGACTGTGTTGGCAGCCAGGGTAAGGAAGGCCCATTCTGCATGAATCTTAGTGCAACGGGCATCTAGTGTGTGTGTGTGTGTGTGTGTGTGTGTGTGTGTGTGTGTATGTATGTGTGTGTGTGTGTCTCAGCTCTCTCCAATCACTGGCTCCACCCCTGCCTCCTTGGCTCTGATCACAGGCTTGGCCTTGCACAGGAGACCCCTCGCTCAGGCCCTTCCCAGGCTACTCAGGGCCCACGCATGGTCTACCTCAGAGTGACCTTTGTGCCAGGATATTTCCAGGACCCACGCACTGGGCACCTATGTATGCAAATTAATTGCCATTTTTGTTGAGTTAATTTGCATACTAACTGTATTGGCTATTGGTGTACAGGAAGTATGGTCAATTTACATGTTTGTCTATTATTAGGTTAAAATATATATATATATATATATATATATATATGTGTGTGTGTGTGTGGGTATGTAATATATATATATATATTACATACACACACACAGTGGTACCTCGAGATATGAGTGCCCTAACATAGGAGATTTTTGAGATACAAGCCATCGAGCGAGCGATTTTTGCTTTGAAATATGAGCAACATTTGAGATAGGAGTAATCGCGCTGATCGGCCCCACCAGTTTATCGCATTTCGAGTGTCTCATAGTTTCCCATGCCTCAAGGTTACGGAACAAATTAAACTCGTATCTCAAGGTACCACTGTATATATGTTTTTATGTTTCAGATCCTATTATTAAAATGCATAAAATAAAATCCTATTATTGACAGCCTTGTCCTTAGTGTTGATTATAAACAATATCACAGAATACTACCCTTTAACTCTTTTTGTCTTAAATTTAAACTTGACTATTAGTAATTTTATTATTCCATATTTTTAAATTTATTGCATGATGTGTGTTTTTTTTGTGTGTGTGTATTTCCATTTTAACTTTCCTTAGCTACTTCATTTTAGACCAGGATTCTCAACATTGGAGCTACTGATGTTTTGTATGGCATATATTTTCTTTGAGAGGCTGTGCTGTGTATTGTAAGATATTTGGTCTCTACCCAGTAAATGCCAGAAGCGCTGCTACTTTCAGTGATGACAATAAAAAATGTTTTAAGATGTATGTAAATGTCCCCTCAGGGGTCAGAATCAACCCCTAGCTCTTCATCCTTTGAAAAGGATGGTTTAGGGCAGTAGTTGGCAAACTCATTAGTCAATAGAGCCAAATATCAACATTACAACAATGAAATTTCTTTTGAGAGCCAAAATTTTTAAATGTAAACTTTTTCTAATGCCATTTCTTCAAAATAGACTAACCCAGGCTGTGATATTTTGTGGAAGAGTCACACTCAAGGGGCCAAAGAGCTGCATGTGTCTCATGAGCTGCAGTTTGCTGACCATAGGTTTAGGGTATATTTTATATTCAGTATCTAATTGGGTTATGCTATTTTTAGAGAAACATTCTTTTCTTTAAATAAGTAAACTTATTCTATCTAAAAAAAAAAGAGTAACATGCAAATTAACCATCACTCAGCTACACTCACAAGCTACACCACCAGCCAATCAAGAGCAAGTATGCAAATTAACTGAACTAAGATGGCTGTGGCCATAGCGAAAGCAAGAGGTTTGAGTTTCCCTAGCAATGGAGGAAGCAAAGCTTTCCAACACCCTAGCAGGCCCAGGCCTCCACTCAAGGCTGCAAAGTGCCAATTATAGAAGATAAATAAATCCCATGGAAAATGGCAGAAGCCATGGAGTTGAAGAGAGCAGGAGGCTTGGGTTGCCTCTGGTGATGGAGGAAGTCAAGCTTCCATAGCCCTGGCTTGCCTTGGCCTCCATTCAAGGCTACAAAGTTTGAATTATAGAAGATAAATAAATCCAAATAGAAATGGGTGTGGCCTCGGAGCAAGGAGGCTTAGCTTCGCTCAAGGCTACAAAGTTTCAATTATGGAACACAAATAAAACTGAGATAATAGGGCTCCACTGGGTTTTCTGGGAGCATAGCTGGCCTGAAAACTACTACAGGCCTCTCACCCAGGCTACCCCACACCCCAAGGGAACCCTCACCTTGATCCGGGACACCTTCAGGGAAAACCAGCTTTCCCCCACCCATGGAGCAGGTCTCTATGCTATCTAATAAAAGATTAATATGCAAATTGACCATCATTCCAACACACAAGATGGCTGCCCCCATGTGGTCAAAGATGGCAGCCTTCATGTGGAACAAGATGGTTGCTACAAGATGGCCAACAGGGGAGGGCAGTTGGGAGGAACCAGGCCTGCAAGTGAGGGCAGTTGGGGGTGATCAAACCTGCAGGGGAGGGCAGTTAGGGATGACCAGGCCTGCAGGGGAGCAGTTAGGCATCAATCAGGCTGATAGGGGAGTGGTTAGGGGGTGATCAGGCTGGCAGGCAAAAGTGGTTATGGGCAATCAGGAAGGCAGGCAAGTGAGCAGTTCGGAGCCAGCAGTCTTGGATTGTGAGAGGGATGTCCAACTGCCTGTTTAGGCCAGTCGGACATCACTTGAGGGTTCCCAGATTGGAGGGGGTGTAGGCTGAGCTGAGGGACAAACTCCCCCCCTCCATGAATGAATTTCGTGCCCCTGGCCTCTAATATAATATATTTGATGTTTGATCTTATTTCTAGCCTCTAATTTTATATGTTTTTTGCTTATGTTTCTTTTGTTTTCTATCTTTTTTACATGGAATGTCATGTGTATTATCTATGTGTGCATGTGTACATGTGTATTTATGTGATATTTTTTCCTGAGGTGTTAGAAGTTTTATAATGTTTTTTCTTCTTCCCAGTGATTATGAAAATTTTGCATAATGTGTGGACACCTTTCCTTTTTTAAAAATCACCTTCACTATATCTAGTGATTTCCAGCTATTAGCCACGAAAAAATTACATACTCATACTTCCTTCCACCTTTGAAATGGGTGTAGTATTCTAGTACTTTTAAAGCTTACCTTTTGCCTATTTTATTAGGATTAAGGAGAACCAAAATTCTGTAATCTCCTTGTCTTAGAAATTGTCATCATCATCCTATACCTTTATTTTCCTCTATAGTTTCATATATATATATATATGTGTGTGTGTGTATACATATATATATTAAACTATATATAAAATGATACATATATATGTATACATATATTTGTATCATTTTATATATATATTTGTGTCTACCTAACTATATATCCAGATCTTTATATATTTTTTGATAAATAGAGCATTCAATCAAGGAATTAATTCTTATTTATACTGCAACCCCAAATGGTAAAGAGCATGTTTAAACAATTGTCAATTTAGTCAATCCCTAAATATCAAAATATATGTTACACTAGTAAGAAAAGTTGCATTTAATGAATGATAAAGAAGATGATGAACATGTCACAGTTAAAATATTTTTAACAAACTTTAATAGAAAAATGCATTGGAGGGTGATGGTTGTGTAGACTGGAACTGGCAGATATTATTTACTGTGAAAAACCTGCTTCACAATTTGAATTCTTTCAATGCTTGAAAATGATTAACAGTAGAAGAAAGTCAGTACATGTATGGCCTTATGAGTTGTTAGAATATTAAAATAATTCTCTTCAGATTCATACAGATTTGCTGCTCTGGCCTCCCAGACTCCTCCTGACAGCCCATCCCCCCAACCAGAATCCCAAGAGTCTCACCACCATTGAACAATTAAAGAGTGAATGCAGTCCGTTCAAAGAACTTTAGGGATGCTGGACTATTTCTATAGGTTTTTGTTCTGTTTGTGGTACCTATGCTAATTATAAGATTGAAATTGTCCCTGGGAGTTGTATAGTTGGTATGGCTGAGAGTCCACTTCCTATTCAATAATGACTCTATAGATAGATGATAGATAGATAGATAGATAGATAGATAGATAGATAGATAGATAATAGATAGAGGTGATGATAGATAAATGATAGATGATAGGTAAGTAGGTAGATAGATGATATAGATAGATGATACATAGAGATGATAGATGATAGATAGATAAATAGATAGATAGATAGATAGATAGATAGATAGATAGATTTCTAGAAGTGAACATGCTTCAGATCCATTTCCCATTAGGCAAGGAAGACACACACACACACATACACACACACACATACACATGTAATCTTGATGTATGAGGATTCTTTCACAAAGGAATTTATTACCTGCACCACTCAGCATTAGCATACAGCAAAATATTTAATGTGTTTACTTGAAAAAAATGTAATCTCAGAGAGTGAATTGGTGAAGTCTCTAGACATGAGATTCTTAGGTTTGGCATTGTCTTATAGTAGGCATTAAAGGGACACATGGTTTAGAACAAGAAAATCATAGAATAAGCCAGTACAGAGAACTCATAATTCTAGGTCAGAGGATATGAATATCATATTAGAGAAAACAAGAAATAAAGAGAAAAAGGAATCACAGGGGAAATTTACAAATGCTTCTACTGTGGCTTTTTTACTTAAGAAGCAAATGCTCTCAAGACACTGCCAACAGATTAAGAACTTGGGTTCTGGAGTTCCTTAGGAAAGCTGATGATGTGCAAAGCCCTAGTAAGAGATAAGCGTTGAGCCCAGGCACTTAAGGGGGAAAATGTACATTTTAATATGCATGAAGTTAATGTAAATAGTAGGAAGCAATTAAAGCATTACTTTGCTTATCCTGACAATAGTGCAATTCAAGAAACCATCACTGTGATTGATCCTTTCTTCAACATTCCTTTTACATTTTCTGATATCTTATAGGGAAAACAACATATATCCTATCTTTTAGTCCAAGTTTATATGATGGCTCTTTGAAAATTTAAAATTAATCAACAATACACATTTAATCATTTGCAAATGTCCCTTTACTAAAGATAATTCATTATTAATATAGATTGAAACATTCTTGTGATAGTCTGATGATTTTTAAAGCTCTTAATATATTTTGCTCTTTAACATTCCCCTCTATATCTTGCAGTAGATATCTTTCAAATTATGTAAAGCATTTTAAATATTTTTGCACCATTAATGACAAGAAAAAACAATATCATTCCAAATCTAAAATTTTTAAGTAAAAGAAAATAAAAAGTAAGTACAAGCTCCATCCCTAATTCATAATAAAACACCAAGCTGATGTTGCTTAATGTTAAAAATTAGAGTCACATAGAAAAGGTGGGAAAATTGTTTATTAGCTTCAGATGCTAAAACATACATGGCTCTTTAACATCATTTGAGCTATTTATTCAGCTACTTGACAGAAATTAATCACCAGCTCTAAGTTTAATCCTAAACCTTCAGGCCAAAAATGACAAACAAATGAACTTTTGTAAATAGAAACAGACAAGTCCAATCTTAGTAAATTTCTCTATTATTCTAAATTAAGAGCAGGGTTTGAGAAAGGAAAGATCTGCAATAGAGCACATACAAAATTAAGGTGAAAAGTGGGTGACATAGTTAGATTAAAAAAAATAGAACAACTATGACTTCTTGCATAGAATATGGCTTTTACATTATTTAGATATTGTAATATCCTGTTAATGGGAATATGGGGATGTGAATCATCAAGGAAACAGACAAGAAATTTCACAGAGAAAACATATCTTTATGGAGGTAAATACAGTAAATCAATTGGCCTCCACTGAATAAACATAACTCAGGTTCTCTTAGATTACTCTTTTCCAAGCTATCTACAAAAGTAGCAACACTTTTACCTTTTAAGATTAAGTTGTCAGTGCTTATGACAGATTTCTGTACTCTTAGTTTTGTAGGAGAGGAGGTGGGGAGATGTATGGCACCATTAACTTCTCTACCAGAGGGTGCTGCTCTTTTAATAATTCAGACTTTCATTGTCCAGGCGGGGACAGGGAGTGGATAACTAGTCTGAGTGTATGAAATCCTGACCCAGTTCAGATTGTTAGAAACTAAGTCATCACACCTGATATATATGATTCAAAATCTGATGTTGTTTAAGCTAAGGCAATTAGGAAGATAGTTTTTTTTTCCTTTATTGATTAAGGTATTACATATTTGTCCTTATCCCCCTATTGGCTCCCCCCATCCCCGCTCATGCCCTCACCCCCTTGGTATCTGTGTCCATTGGTTATGCTTATATGCATGCATACAAGTCATTTGGTTGATCTCTCCCCCTTGCCTCCACTCTCCCCTGCCTTCCCTCTGAGGTTTGACAATCTGATCAATGCTTCTCTGTCTCTGGATCAATGCTTCTCTTCTTGTTCATCAGTTCATGTTGTTCATTATATTCCACAAATGAGTGAGATTATGTGATATTTATCTTTCTTCAACTGACTTAAAATGCTCTCCAGGTCCATCCATGCTGTTGCAAATGGTAATAGTTCCTTCCTTTTATAGTAGCATAGTATTCCATTGTGTAGATATACCACTGTTTTTTATAATGCTCTCCATGTCCATCCACTCATCTGCTGATGGGCACTTAGGCTGTTTCCAAATTTTAGCTGTTGTAAATTGTGCTGCTATGAAAATAGGGGTGCATATATCCTTTCTGATTCATGTTTCTAGTTTCTTGGAATATATTCCTAGAAGTGGGATCACTGGGTCAAATGGGATATTCATTTTTAGTTTTTTGAGAAAACTCCATACGGTTCTCCACAGTGACTGCATCAGTCTGCACTTCCACCGGTAGTACAGAGTTCCTTTTTCTTCACATCCTCTCTAGCACTTGTCATTTGTTGATTTGTTGATGATAGCCATTCTGACAGGTGTAAGATGGTACCACATTGTCGTTTTGATTTGCATCTCTCAGATGATTAGTGACTTTGAGCATGTCTCATATGTTGCTTGGCCTTCTGTATATCCTCTTTCCAAAAGTATCTATTTAGGTCCGTTGCCCTTTTTTTTTTTTTTTGGTTGGCTTATTTATCTTCCTTTTGTTAAGTTGTATGAGTTTCCTGTAAATGTTGGAGAGTAAACCCTTATCAGAGATAACATCAGCAAATATGTTCTCCCATGCAATGGGCTTTCTTATTTTGTTGATTGTTTCTTTAGCTGTGCAGAAGCTTTTTTATTTGATATAGTCTCTTTAGTTTCCATTGGCCTAGGAGCTGTGTTGGTGAAGATATTGCTTTGGGCATATGTCTGAGATTTTGCTGCCTGTGGATTCCTCTGAGATTTTAATGGTTTCCCATCTCACATTTAAGTCCTTTATTCATTTTGAGTTTATTTTTGTGTATGATATAAGGTGGTGGTCTAGTTTCATTTTTTGCATGTATCTGTCCAATTTTTCCAACCCAGAACATACCGTGTTCATGGATTGGTAGAATCAACATCATTAAAATGTCCATACCCAAAGCAATCTATAGAATCAATGTAATCCCTATTAAAACACTAATGACATATTTCACCGACCTAGATCAAACTCTCCAAAAATTCATCTGGAATGAGAAAAGACCCTGAATAGCTGTAGCAATCCTGAGAAAGAAGAGCAAAGTAGGAGGGATTTCAGTACCATTTATCAAGCTGTATTACAAAGCTACTGTTCTGAAAACTGCCTGGTACTAGCACAAAAACAGATATATAGACCAATGGAATAGAATAGAGAACTAAGAAGTCGACCCAAACCACTATGCTTAATTAATAAGGAAGATAGTTTTTAAGTGATGTTAGTCTTGTTTAAGATTTCTAAGCCCTCATAAGAGCACTTAGTCTGACAATTGCTGAAGTGTAAATAAGGCAGTAGAAACTACAGTAAAAATAAATGTTATAGGGATTATTTTTTTAAATTACCTCATCTGTCAATTTTCCATAAGAGACATATGGTAAAATCGAAACTAAAGGTCACAGGCTGTTTTAGATGCATGGACTTAATTTAGAGAGTCGTCAACAACTTAGTTTATATTCATTATAATCATTTCATTTAGGAAATCTCTAAAAGACAAATGGAACTTTTGAGCCCCATGAAAGATTAATTTTGTCACGTTAGCCCTAGAGTGGCTCATGGTCAGAGAAATAAAATGATCATATGTTAATAGAGGTTTATCAACCCCTGTCCTTGAGGAACATGGCAATGATTGCCTAGAATTTTATTTTACTATGTCAGATATAGGATGTGTGTATGTGAGTGCGTGCTTTGTTTGCCCTTGAAAACCACTATGTCACTTTCCCAAAATAAATTTCCCAAGGCCAGGAATAATTTCCTGATCAACTTCAATATGGGTACACAGCAATGTTTGGTAAATGACTCATTTTCCAGCCCTTTTACAATTCGCCTGATTCTTCTTGAAGTAATAATCCTTCTAACATCTACCTTGACTAATTACTTCTTCTGTGTTTTTGACATTTAATCTCTCCAAGCCTTAGTTTTTTAATATGTAAACTGGAGATGATAATATAAGTTTACATATATGGTAAATCAAAAGAGATAAGTAAATAAAATGCACATTTAAAAACAAAGTAGCAGACATATATATCATTAAGACAAAGAACAAAATAATGTAAAAACAAGTAAAAAGTAAGAGTATAAGGAGAATATAATAAGGAAATGAAAATTTGATTTTCTCAATCTTTACTTCCTGGTATTTAGTGTGTCAGTTTTGAAATCTTGACCACCTAGCAAATTTTTGAATGTAAAAAAGAATACCCTTTGGTAATACATGAGAGACCTAAGTGAAATATAATGCTGCATTCAAGAAACAGCAGAGAAATAAAGGTAATATTTAAAGTGAATAACTTCTAGAGTTTTAAAGGTCCTCTAACACAAACTAGTTTCCATATCTCACCTTCATTATTTTTCTCATTTCCTTTTGGTCTAATTAATCAAAATCCTTCTCAAAATTTCTGGCCAGTATGTCTTCCTACATATGAATAAGAAATAAAACACCATTTGATGTTTGAAATTATGGGGGTAATCTCATTGACGAAAATAGATGACTGGTAAAAGGAAAGAAAATATTTATTTAAAACATTCATAAAGATGTCAAAGGTTTATAAAGCCAATATCTGGCAAATAGAAAGCTGTGGTACTACCAGATCTTCTCTGGCTAAAGGGTGTTTCCCGAAGTTATCACCACCATGGACAACAAAGGGTTGTCACTGACAGGTATGTACATCAACTTACTGAATTGTTGGATTTATCAACACTTTTTTGAGGGTATGAATCTGAAATTTTAGCTAATATTCTCTTAGCAATAGGTTTCAGGTTACAGAGTTTAGAAAAGTAATCTAATCACTCCTCTATCAAGCAATTGTATAAGGGCACAATAGACTAGAACAGCAGTTCTCAAATGGATGAATCCTTCTTCTTCTAGAGACACATCTTAATGTCTGCATATGTTTTTGATTGTCTTAACTGGAATCTAGAGGGTAGAAGTCAGAGATGCTGCTAAATAAACTACAATGCACAGGAGAGCCTCTAGAACCTATAGACTGGGTCACTTCTAAACAACAGAAACTTAGTTCTCACAGTTCTAGAGGCTGGAGAACAAGGAATTATCCCATTCAAAATGCCAATAGTGCCAAGGTTGAGAAATCCAGGACTGGAATAAAACCAAAGTATCTGTAGGTCCAACTTACACAAACCCAGAAGGCAGAGATTAACATTTTCTGATTCCCAGGCCTCTTACATGATTTTGTCAAGAGGAGTCAACCAGTTGAAATTTGAACTGTGAAGCCATAATGTAGTCAATACCTATAGATAAAATATTCAGCTACATTTCATGATTATAATGTATAGAAAGTGAACTTTTTTGAAACATGTTTTATAAAAAAATAAAAGTCTGTTATAATAATCACCTCACAACATGAATATTTTTATTGTGCAGCTAACGGTTATTTAGTTAACATATTTTTAGATATTTTTAAGTATTTTGTTTTAGATATTTTTCTACATGAAATCTTTAGCACTTGCCTAGTTCATACATATCCACCTACATTTTTTGAAGATTTCTTAAAATTGTAATTTTCTGATCAACACATTTTAATACCAGATATTCTTTCAAAGTCTTTGCTATTAAAAAGAGATTTAAATATGTGGTTTCTTACCTTTTGAAAGTATAAATTATAGATATGTTATAGGTCCACATCAATCCATCTACTGAGAGGAAAAATTGATTACTAAATCATCTCAGAAAATTGTCAAATATTTTAGAGTAGGTGTTTTATAAACAAAAACAGGTAAAACAAACTTTCTAGGGCCACTGTTATCATGCAATCAAAGGTCAAGCATTGTTCTTTACATGTAATGACAATTGCCTCTGGAAGTACTGAGTCATCCTGCCTACTGATTGTGTGTGATGGGAGGGACATGAGAAAGTGACAAGGTGACAGTATGGGCATCCTCTACCTGATCATGATGGGACTTGGGGAGAATCCCTTAAACTCATTAAGCCTTCTGTTTCATCAGTATAATTGAATGATAATAATGAAGGCTGATGCTATCTCACTGGGCTATTGTGAAACAATTTTTTTAATGTTAAAATTTTTGGCAAAGTGGCAAGCAGACTCATGGGGTTTTTAAAATGAGTTAGCAGATCTAGGCTACAGCATCATTTGTGATGTTAGAATTCTCTTCATATTCAACATTAGCAGTCAGGCATGTGCTTATTCTTATCAGTCAAGAAAGTGAAACAAATAGATCAACTGCCATTTCAGTGTCTAAAATGCAAGTATTAGTCAATATAGTGTTAAAAAAATTTAAAGGCGACCCTTCCCCCTCTCCACTTGGGAGTTTGTACTTGTTCTTCAATAAATCTCCACCTTTGCTATGTCAAAAAATAAAATAAAATAAAATAAAATAATTACCAACTACAAGAGAGCCAGGCTGCTGAAAATCTGCAGAAACTCCCAAGGCACTAAACTATCTTATGAGAATGACCTAAACACTCTGGCTCAGAATTAATTTAAGCTCCAAATGCTTACAAGTTATAGAGGCACTTCTGGGAGCAGTGCAAGCACGCAGGGACTAACCTACTTTTCTGACTATATATCTGTGCAAATATAATTATATATGTACATTTACACAGTGGAAAGTGTTGATTCTTCTCCACCCCAGCGATTAAAGTACCAAATCATGCTGAGGGCAATGTGGAGAGATAAGGCTGTCCTCCACAAAATGACTTTTGATAACCTCAGCTGAACAGATCATCTGAGAACAGCTCCTGTTTCTATTTAAGGAGGGCCATTCCTGCTGGTGCTGGTGCTGGTGTCAAGCCTGCTCCTGTGCAAGAACGTGGCCTCCATGCCCACCTGTCCCAGCGGGACTGTCAACTGCAAAGTGCCCCTCGGAGAACTGTTTGACCGTGCAGTCATCCTATCTGACTACATCCATAACCTCTCCTCTGAAATGTTCAGTGAGTTTGTAAGTATTGTGCTTCTTGGTTCTTCCCAGAAGGAACCTTCATGTGAATGATTGAGCTATATCACACTTTAAACAAGAAAGCCACACAGACAAATTTCAAATAATGCACCTTATTGGTCAAAGAAGTTATTGGTAAATGAAATGTGGAATAAGAAGCAAGGGATAGTTTCAGGAAATCCCAGAGACTTTTAAAGAGTGTATTTTTTTAATTTTCCTTTAATTCACTTTGTTTTTAAGAATTTCCAAAAATTGTTAAGCACCCATAGTAGTCATCTGAGGCTGCCATACAAAATATGTACAGCTTAACTAATGGAAATGTGTTTTCTCATATTTGTGGAGGCTGTGACATCAAGGTGCCTGAACAGTCAGGCTGAGGAGAAGAAAGCATGTTGATTTCTTGTCCTTGTATATAGAATATGTTTCTCCCAAGGCATTCTGCACTACATATATATAATAAATGAGAATTGCACTGCAATGAAGTGAGTATGTTGAACAAAGTTAAACTAAACTAAATGCATGATAGGAAAATAAATAAGTAATAATAGTTAGCTTTTCTAAAACTCAAAAATGCTATGAATTATTGTTCTAAGATTTCCAGGTTTAGATCAACAATAGGAGGATTAGTTTAGAACAGGAAACAATTATATTCTGTCTGATTAAGGTACTTTGGAAGTCATATGTGAACTCTTTTCGGTCAATCAAAGATCAGACAATGATTAGAACTTAAATAAATCAAAGAATCTCCATGAAGAATGTGGTTTACTGTTTATAATAAATGTATATTTATATAGTTATTTTTCATACTAGTGGTTCTTTTATACATTTTTGACTAGCTATCTTTTGTCTTCCAAATATTTCTAGTAATCTCTTTGAATTTTCACTATGTTTGCTAATGATTGGTTTTTCTCTGTCAATGTGTTAGCATAGATTTTTCTGTTCTTATTCTCAGCCCATTGCTTCATATTTTCTGATTTATCACTTCATCATGATTAACAAATTGTATTTTGCATCTATGATGAAGAAGGTATATAGTTGTATAGATTTAGAGATTAGTCAAATAAAAGTTTCAATTTTATAATACCTATTAAAAGAGTGTATCCATTTGGTCCTATATAATCAAGAGATTAAAATGGCTAAATATAGGCTTATATGCACTATCACATTTAGTTCAAGTATTAAAGAAAGAAAATATTTAATAAATATTTAACATTTCATATTCTTTATATTTTTAGTGTTTCCATATAGTAATGCATAGAAAGAATAAAATGAATAAAATAGCAAAAAAATGAAGGATTTGGAATTTAGAAGAGTTAGATTGAAAACAACTGTTTATAGAGACAATGAAAAGGGCAGAAAAAGGTCAACTTTCTTATTTCTTCAGTTTTAATTTTTATGTGGCTATATTTTTTTTAAAAAAATTATACAACTATAAAAGGTGTCAACATTTTGGAATTGGGTTTATTGATTTAATACCCAAACAACCCTTATTGAATTTGCTCTATCACTTTCAGGATAAACGGTATGCCCATGGCAGGGGGTTCATTACCAAGGCCATCAACGGCTGCCACACTTCTTTAATCCCTACCCCAGAAGACAAGGAGCAAGCCCAAAAGATCCATGTAAGTCTTTTATCCAGGATTCTCACCAAAACAATGGAGACAGTACACTGATATTTCCATGCTATAGATTATTAGAGGCATTAGAATAGGCAATGGTAACTGCACTTGCTGGGCAAGGTGGAAAGGTAAGTAATCAAAGAAAAATGACATTATATAATTGGTAAATTGTCAGTAAAATCAAATGCTGACTAAATATTGTAGCAGCAAAATAAATAACAGCCCAGACAGTGTGGCTAAATGGTTGAATGTCAACACATGCATCAAGAGGTGGCTAGTTCAATTCCTGGTGTGGGCACATGCCTGGGTTATAGGCTTGATCCCTGGTGAAGGACATGCAGAAGGCAGCCAATTGGTATTCTCTCTCAGCAATTTTTTTCTCTCTCTCTCCCTTTACCTTCCTCTCTTTCTAAAAGAACAATAAAGATATGTTTAAAAATAAATAAATAAATGATAACAGATCTAGAAATTGACTATGCAGACATGATGGTAACCAATGCGTAGAGCCAGGACTGTATATATTATACTATGTGAAAGCATTAGCAAAATTGGACTTGCATGTGTAAAGTAGAGGGTTTGAAAAAACAAACAAACATGGATATGTAAGAAACACAAATAAATTTTATTTATGAGAGGGGGTCCTACAAGGACAGCATTTCATATTTCTGACCACTGCACTACCTGAGCCATCTCTTCTGTAATTTCAAGGCTCTTCTTCTGATCCTCCTACTTCTCTGACACCTACTTATTTCTTCCTTTCTTCATTCTTCACTCACTCCTCTGCCAACTCTTACTTCTTAATAATAAGTCTCACCTGAAAGCAGATCTTGTAAAATATTGTTTTGCTTCTCATGACTATGGCCTCTGTTTTGATGACAGCAATGTCTGCATATCAATCCCCAGTCATTCATTCCAGCTCAAATTTATTATTATTATCATCTCCCTTCTGATTTCCTCCCATAACCACAGTTAACATGATTTAAAAGAAACATCACATATATATAGCCCAGTGAATTCAATGTGTTCTTTCCTTACAACTTTGTTAATGGTACCGGCATTTTTTCTGTCTGCTAAGCCTATTAATAAATAAATATAATGATGATAATGATAATATAAGAAGAAGGTGAAAATGGGGAAGAAGAAGAAGAGTTAAATTTATTGATAGCTACTACATTAGCAGACACCTTACAAAGCACTTTACATGCACTACTATATTTAATCAACATGTAAAATCCTCTCACACAAGGTGCTGTTATTACACATACTGATATAAGGAAAACATGACTTTGAGAGTTGATGGAATTTACACCAGTTATATGAGCATTAAACAGTGAGCCTGGGCTTCATCCAATTCAAAACTCTATTATTATGCTACAAAACATCTATTGTGGATTCCTTTAATGCTGTTATAATGATAGATAGCATTGTGCCATTTTATTCACCAGAATATGTCAGTAAATAAGGAGCACATAAAATAAAACTATAAGTCACAAAACAATGATTTAATGAATAATTTGATTAATTGATAAGAATGACTCTTTAAATGAAATTATTTGAGATCTTTGTCATTGACACTGGTGAACTCTATGTTTCCTAAGTCAGAAAAGGTGCTTATGGAGGTCCAACAAAATTGTTTTTTACCCATGGAAAAGCAAAGCAGTCAAATAAGAAAGAGTTATTTGTGTGGGCAAATGGTAGAATTTCAGAAGAATAACAAAGTCTTTGTGTCATAAATTAGAACTATCATTAAAAGAAGAAGTTACTTAAGCTAGATTTTTAAAAACTTATTCAAGTATAAACTAATAGCTTAAATTTTATAATTTTACAACTTGTACCTTCCTACAAACTACATACATGTAGGAATAACAAAGATATATTTAAGTCAGCGTCTCTGAGCAAAAATCACATGTAACCCATTGTACTATGCTTATTTTAATGCAATTATTTTAATGGTTGCTTAGTACGAAGACCTTCTGAACCTGGTCCTTAGAGTGCTGCGCTCCTGGAATGAGCCTCTGTATCATTTAGTCATGGAAGTGCGTGGTATGCAAGAAACCCCTGGTACCCAAGAAACCTTTGGTACACAAGAAACCCTTGGTACACAAGAAGCCCCAGATGTCATCCTAGCAAAAGCCATAGAAATCGAGGAACGTAACAAACAACTTGTAGAGGGTATGGAGAGAATAATCAACGAGGTGAGTAGCTTCCTGATACTTCTTTGTTTTTCTCATTAAAGTAAGAAGTGAACCCTGTGAAGAGGAATTCATTTTGAAATACCTCACTTTGTAAGAACAAAATTTAAGCATTTTATATTCTAAACTGCAATTAAATAAAGCTATAATAATTCATAGCGATAGGATCTACTGTAAGTGAATCTTAGCATTCCACTGTCATATTTGACAGGTGCAGACTTCCCTACACTGCACACAAATCCATTCACACCTTGGGCCCTACTTGGGGACAGGCAGTTAAATAATTTCAATGAAAAGAAACTGGAGATTATAGTCTGCAAGAGAAAAGTATTCCAGGACACCTATTATTGTCATTCTGTTCATATTATTCCTCTTTTCTTCTCACACCAAAACATGAGAGAGTGGAGAAAAGAGAAAATAAAAATCAGATTGGATGGTGTTTATCTCCCTGGTAGACATACTTGTTTGGGAAGGAAGGAGATAGAAAAGATGAGACAATGGCATTGATGCTGCTCAACAACCTCTATAATTTCAGTGGATTACAAAAAAAAAGGTGCATTTCTTTTCTAAAATATTCTTTACTTTCTCATTTTTAGAGTTGCATCATTCTAAATCTTATTGAGGGGGGCTTCAAAAATAATATTGACACATTATATTTGATCTTCCCAAATAATCTGTCATATTTTGATTGAGGTAATATTTGCAATATAAATCTCCTTTTAGATGGAATAATTTCAATACGAGTGAGGTAATACCTAAACAGCGTTCTAAAGTTCTCAGAAATAATTTATCATCTAAAGAAAAATATATGATCACAGAAATAACAGGAGCAATTTTATATTTTTCTTATTGTATACAAAGTACTTGTTAGCATGTGTCATATGGTTATTTTCATAGGAGAAGAATATATCAAATACAAAGTACATTTTACCCTTGGGACATAAGTAGTAAACATATAGATTTTCAAATGATTTTCTTCATCACTGTGGACCTGCTTTCTGAGGTCATCAATTTGTTCACTAATACTTCAATTTTAGTTCTTTTTTTAAAAAAACACACATGTATTTATTTTTGTTCATAACATTTGTCATAGGGGTCAAACACCAAAACAAAACAAAACAAAAAAAAAACAGCAAGTCAACACACACACACACACACACACACACACACACACACACACGTGCTTGGGGTTCCAGTAGGAATCTCAGGTTTTAAAAATATTCTGACTGTATAGAGAAAGTTAGTTTAGCAATCAGAATCTACAATCACCCCACATTTGTATTTCCTAGCTCTCCAAACTAGTTTACAACCCTAGTTAACAAGCAGATACTGGGTCTCTCAAGTTCCTGGGGATTCCCAACACAGAGTGGCTGAATAGTGTTGAGTGGCATTGCTCATCCTTCACGTTGTTCAATGGCCTTTTGTTAGCACACTTGTGCTCCCACCCACCACCCACCCTCACTACTGATGGGTTGCTGCCAACACCTCTTTTCTCATAGCCACGTTTCCCAGGATCTTCCACTCAATAAATCTCAAAAGGAAGCATCTATTCTTCCTAAAAAGTTGGGGGTTATCTGTCCTTAGGAGATTGCAAAGGTCTCTCTGACTTCTTCAACAACTCATCTTAGCCTTAGCCTTAAAACATCAAGTACAGTCCTCATCATATCCTTCTCTGGTACATATACTAAATAAAGAATATAAGCAGTTCAAAGTAGGAAAAAGATCAATGTAACTTGTCATATTGTAACCTGTCAGAAGAAATAAAATCCACAGTGCACATCAGAGACAAAGTCAGAAAATGAAGAAGTTCCTCAAGTGACAGAATGGAGGCCAGCTCCTCACTGCCTCTTTGTCATATCCATGTCTACATTCAAATAGCAACTTTCTGGTTCTCCATCTAGCACATGCATACTTCATCTATAATCATATACACATGAGAAAACTCACACTTGAGTTCTGCTTCTAGTTTTTACACTATAAATAGATTTCTGATATGCTGGCTCAATAATCCATGCCTCTGTCTGGAGAGTTTTACATTCATATCTCTTCCACAAATCTTACTTCAACAATTAGAAAGAGCAAAGATAAGCAAATAATACTAATGATGTCACTATCCTTTTTGTTATTAGGTTCAACATGGAGTCAGAAGAAATGAGGCCTACCCTACCTGGTTGGGACTTCCATCTCTGCAGGTGGCTGATGAAGACACTCGCCTTTTTGCTTTTTATAACCTGCTCCATTGCCTACGCAGGGATTCACATAAGATTGACAACTATCTGAAGCTCCTGAAGTGCCAAATCATCTACGATAGCAATTGCTAAGTTCACATCATTCCATCGATTTCTGGAATGGTTCTTAATGATCAACCCCATAGCAAGCTTCTTTTAGTTTTATAGCTTTTTAATGTATGCTTGGTGTAATGGGTCTTATCTTAAAAAATAAAAACTGACTTCTTAGAGATGTCAAAATCTACAAGATCAATTTGTCAAAGTTTCTTATCTTCACTTAATAGAAAATCAAAAGAAAAATAATCACCATCATTGAGAAGTTCCTATTAAAATTTGTCACAAATAGCAGAAGCTAGCATTACAAATAAGACAATTAATAGATTACTTTAGAATCACAGTAATTCATTGTAAGTCGAGTTATTAGAATCAAAATTTTATAATTATTAATTATGCTGGTCATGCTAACAAGAAGACAGAATTCTCAGGATTCTTTCTAAAAGACAGCCACATCCTATCAGCTAACTTTCACAGTATTATGACAGACAATTTAAATACTATGAAATTGTAATGCACCCAAGTAGCATGAGGTTTACTAAACAGTCTCAAATTATCAGGATGCTGTCTCAGCCTGTTCAGGCTGACACCCCAGACTGGGTCACTTATAAACAATAGAAATTCAACTCTCACAGTTCAGGAGGTTGGAGTACAAGGTCAGGGTTCCACCATCGTGGGTTCAGGATCCTCATCTGGGTCCCAGACTTCTCAATGTACCTTTTCATAGCATAAAAGGCTGGTGAAGTTTGTGGGTCACTTATATAAGAGCACTAATTCCATTCACAAGGGCCAAACCGCCTAACTTAAATCCCAAAGGCCTCACTCACTAGTACCATCACCTTTGGGGATTATGCTAACAACATTTGAATTGTGGGGTTGCAGAAGCAGAGGAAACTGAGCGAGGAATAGAAAACCTGTTTGAAAAAATAATGACAGAAAACGTCCCTCATATAGGGAAGAAAAAAACACACAAATCCAAGAAGCTCACAAAGTCCCAAGCAAAATGAACCCCAAAAAACCGACACCAAGGCAAATTATAGTTAAATTGCCAAATAACAACGACAAAGTAAGAATCTTAAAAGAACCAGAGGGAGACAGAAAGTTCCCTACAAAGGAACCCCCATCAGACTAGCTACGGATTTCTCAACAGAAACTCATCAGGCCAGAAGGGAATGGAATAAAATATACAAATTCATGCAAAGTAAGGGTCTGAATCCAAGAATACTGTACCCAGCAAGGCTATCAATCAAAATTGAAGTTGAAATCAGGAGCTTCACAGACAAAAAAGGATTAAGGGAATTTATTACAACCAAATCAGCAATGCAAGAAATGCTAAACAGTATGCTGTAAAAAGAAACAAGCAAAAAAAAAAAATGAAATAGGAAGCAAAGAAGATACACAGGAGTAAAGAATAAAAATGGCAACAAATAAGTACCTATCAATGATTTTAAATGTAAAAAGAATAAATGCTCCAATCAAAAGACATAGGGTAACGAACTGGATAAGAAAACATCACCCATATATCTATCTGCTGTCTACAAGAAACCCACCTCAGAAAAAAAGATGCATACAGACTGAGGGTGAAGGGATAGAAAATGATTTTTCAGGCAAATGTAAATGAAAAAAAATGCTGGGGCTCCAATACTTATATATGACAACGTAGATCTCAAAGTGAAGGACATAAGAAGAGTTAAGGAAGGCCACTTTATAACACTAAAGGGAGCAATCCAACAAGAAGAAATAACTCTGGTAAACATATATGCACCCAATATAGAAGCACCCAAATAAATATAAAAATCCCTAGAGGATATCAAGGGAGATATTGAAAGCAATAAAATCAGAGTAGGAGACTTTAATGCCCCACTGCCGCATTAGAAAAATCCTCTAAACAAAAAATCAGTTAAGAAACATCAATCCTAAATGACTCACTAGACCAGATGGAATTAATTGAGATCTTCAGAACATTTCACCCCAAAGCCACAGGATATACATTCTTCTCAAGTGCACATGGGTCATTTTCAAAGAAAGACCATATGTTGGGTCAAAGGCCAATTCTCTTCAAAATCAAGAAGATAGAAATCATATTAAGCATCTTCCCAGATCACAGTGGTATAAAACTGGAAATCAACTACAATAAAAACAATAAAATAAATCAATCACCTGGAGACTAAACAGCATACTATTAAACAAAGACTGGGTAACCAGAGAGATCAAGGTATAAATAAAAAACATCATGGCAACAAACAGCAATAAAAACAAAACAATCCAAAATCAATGGGACACAGTGAAAGCAGACTTGAGAGGGAAGTTCATAGCTCTGCAAGCCTACTGCAAAAACAGCAAACAATGGTAATAAATTACCTAACACTACAACTCAAAGAGTTAGAAAGAGAGCAACAAGAAAATCCCAGCGTAAGCAGATGAAAGGAAATAGTAAGGATCAGAGCAAAGATAAATGACATAGAGGCCAAAGAAACAATACAAAAGATCAACACAACCAAGAGCTGGTGTTTTCAATGGATAAAAAAGATTGATGGACCTCTAGCCAGGCTTACCAAGAAGCAAAGAGAGAGGACCCAAATAAACAAAATCAGAAATGAAAAAGGGAAATAACAACAGACCCCTCTGATATATAAAGGATTGTTTAAAAATACTATGAACAACTCTATTCCAACAAACTGGACAACTTGCAAGAAATGGACATATTCCTAGAAAAATATAACCTTCCAAAACTCAATCAGGAAGAATCTAAACATCTCAATAGTCCAATAACTATGGAAGAAATTGAAGCAGTCATCAAAAAGCTTCCAGCAAACAAAAGACCAGGACCAGATGGCTACACAGGAGAGTTTTACCAAACATTCAAGGAAGAATTAAAACCTATCCTCCTCAGACTATTCAAAAACATTCAAGAAGAAGGAACACTTCCAAACACCTTCTATGAAGCCAGCATCACCCTAATACCAAAACCAGATAAAGACAACACAATGAAAGAGAATTATAGGCCAATATCTCTCGTGACCATAGATGCCAAAATCTTCAACAAAATTCTAGCAAATTGGATCCAGCAGTTCATCAGAAAGATCATACACCATGACCAAGTAGGATTCATCCCAGGAATGCAGGGATGGTACAATATCTGCAAATCAATAAACGTGATACATCACATAAACAAATTGAGAGATAAAAATCACATATCATATCAATTGATGCAGAAAAAGCATTTGACAAAATCCAACCCCCCTTCTTAATAAAAACTCTCAGCAAAGTGGGAATAGAAGGATCATACCCCAACATCATAAAAGCCATATATGATAAACCCACAGCTAACATCATACTCAATGGGCAAAAACTAAAACCATTTCCCATAAGAACAGGAACAAGACAGGAATGCCCATTTTCACCATTCTTGATCGACATTGTACTGGAAGTATTAGCCATTGTAAAAGGACAAGAAGAAGAAATAAAATGACATCCAAACTGGAAAAGAAGAAGTAAAGCTGTCCTTATTTGCAGATGACATGATACTGTACATAAAACAAAAGATTCCATTAAGAGATCAACCAAAGGACTTGTATGCATACATATAAGCATAACCAATGAACACAAGACATTGGGGCATTGGGGTATGCCTGGTAGGTGGGGGAAATGTGAAGAAATATATACATGTAACACAACAAAAATTAAAAATAAATTAAATAAATAAATAAATAAATAAATGATAGATTTAATAAATGAATTCAGCAGTGTAGCATGATACAAAATTAATGCCAAGAAATCTATGGCATTTCTATACAATAACAGGGAACTTACAGAAAGAGAGACTAAACAAGCAATCCCATTTACCATCGCACCAAAAAAATTAAGATACCTAGGAATAAACCTAACTAAGGAGGTGAAAGACCTATATGCAGAAAACTACAGATCATTGAAAAAAGAGATAGAGGAAGAAGTAAACAGATGGAAGAACATACCATGCTCATGGATTGGGTGAAACAACATCATTAAAATGTCCATATTACCCAAAGCAATCTATAGATTCAATGCACTACCCATTAAAATACCAATGGCATATTTCACAGACCTAGAAAGAACTCTCCAAAGATTCATCTGGAATAAAAAAAAAAAGACCCTGAATAGCCACAGCAATCTTGAGAAAGAAGAATAAAGTAGGTGGGATCTCAATACCAGATTTCAAGCTGCAAAACAAAGCAACTATTCTCAGAGAAGCCTTGTATTGGAATGAGAACAGACACATAGACCAATGGAATAGAATAGAGAATCCAGATATCGACCCAAACCACTATGATCAATTAATATTTGACAAAGGCGGTATGAACATTAAAGGAAGTCAAAACAGTCTCTTCAATAAATGGTGTTGAGAAAATTGGACGGATACATGCAAAAATATGAAACTAGACCACCAACTCACATCATACACAAAAATAAACTCCAAATGTATACTGGATTTAAACATAAGATGGGAAACCATAAAAATACTAGAGGAATCCACAGGCAGCACAATCTCAGAAATATGTCGAAAAAAACTGTTTCACTGATACTGCTCCAAGGGGAGTGGAAGCTAAAGAAAAAATATACAAATGGGTGTACATCAAAATAAAAAGCTTTGCACGGCAAAAGAAGCCATCATCAATAAAGCCTACTGTATGAGAGAACATATTTGCAAATGTTATCACTGATAAAGGTTTAATCTCCAATATCTATAGCCAAACTTATACAACTTAATAAAAGGAAGATAAATGATCTAATAAAAAAATGGGCAATGGACCTAAATAGAATCTTTTTTGAAGAAAATAGGCCAAGAGACACATGAAAACATGCTCAAAGTCAGTAATAATTCGAGAGATGCAAATCAAAATAACCATGCGATACCATCTCAAACCTGTCAGAATGGCAATCATCAACAAGTCAACAAATGACAAGTGTTGGCAAGAATGTGGAGAAAAAGGAATCCTCATGCACTGCTGGTGGGAATGCAGACTGCTGCAGCCACGGTGGAGAACAGAATGGAGTTTCCTCATAAAACTAAAAATGGAACTCCAATTTAACCCAGCAATCCCACTCTTAGGAATATACCCTAATAAACTAGAAATACCACTCAGAAAGTATTTATGTACTCCTATATTCATAGCAGCACAATTTACAATAGCTACAATTTGGAAACAGCCTCGGTGCCTTTCAGCAGATGAGTAGATCAGAAAACCATGGTACATCTACACAATGGAATTCTATGCTGCAATAAAAAGAAGGAATTCTTATCATTTGCAGCTGGATGGAACTGGAGAGCATTATGCTAAGTGAAATAAGCCAGTCATTGAAAGAAAAACACCACATGACCTCACTCATTTATGGATAATAAAGAACATTATAAACTGATGAACAAAAAATTAGATACATAGGCAGTAAAGCATCAAACAGACTGTCAAATTACAGCGAGAAGGTTAGGGAGAGGTGGGGTAGATAAGAGATCAACTGAAGGACTTGTATGCATGTATATAAGCATAACTAATGGACAGAAGACTCTGGGGGTTAGGGTATGCATGGAAGTGGTGGGGGTGTAATAACAAGATATATATACATGTAATACATTAATAAAAATTTTTTAAAAAGATATAATATCTTTAATGTTATAAGTAGTTTAAGTTTTAAAAATCTCTGTCTCTCAAAAAGAAATATTTTTACCTGCTCTTAATTTTATCACAGAAAGTCTAAGTCATAAATGTTAATCTAAGAAAATCTGGTTGTTTATTTTTTAGGAATCATTAAAAGATTGAGGTTTCAAATAATAAGGAATACTGAGTAGAAGGTCTGAGGCATGATCATCCATTTTTAAAGGACATTTAAAGAAGGTTTGAAGGCTAATTTGGAAGTGTAATATTTATAAAGCTTTGTATGTAATAAGAAGGAGAAGAGAAATGTTAAAAGGAAATCAAATAATACAGGCCAGTAAGCCAGGAAGAGTAAATAATTTACATTCTACCTCGCTAGGTAAATAGTTATGCCAAAGTTCTTAGGGAGGGACTGATAAAAGAAATCTAAAAGTTACTGTTTGTTATAATACATTCAGAAAATATCACTTTGGAAAGTCCATAAAAAAAGATTGGCAAGGAAAATTCTATCTTAAAGCAGGTCAGTATATTTTTCTCCTTATATAATTCCTCTGAAGTTTGGCAATACTTAATAAATAAATCATGGCAATACATTTCTTTGCATAAATTCAGTAAGACTGGTTTCCAATAGTGGTTTTATTAACCAGAAACTTTGACTGGAATATCATGTTTTAAAGAGCCCTGCCTGAACTCTGAAGACTTGAAGCCAATAATAGTGCCATGGAGAAAGTCTGGTATCCTGCTTGGTAGCCCTGAAAATAGCTGGTGATGGAGCATCAGGCCCATACCCTACCATCACTGGTGGTTGGTCAGAGTGCAAGGGGAGCTTTAAGAGTGCCTATGTGTCCCTGTGGGACCCCCACACACTCTGAGCCGCAACTGGTAGAAGGAGGGCTGAGATGGGCCTTGAAGCCTAGGGCATGGGCCCGGGTAGAGCCACTACAGGTGAGGACTTTACCTAACTCAGCAGATACTATAGTATAGCTTGGATTCCTGGCCTTATAGGGCACATTAAGATTCAATCTTGAAATTCCGGCAAAGGTAGTCAGTTACCATTCTTACTATGTTTATGCAAAGAATCAGGCCAAATTGAATACAATAGACAAATTTTTCTTGATTTGGGTCTTTTGATAAACATGGGGCTAATTTTGAGGAGAAAATTTTTATTTCAATAAAAGTTATTAAAACTGAAAGGTATTCTTTCCCTTCCATCAGACCATTTATTACAGTTTGTCTCTGCCAGGTCACAAGCTCACCTCCTTCTGTGCCCAGGCCTCATTGTCCCTCTGACAGACAGCAAGGATCTCTTGGCTCTGAGAGAAACCTCTCACCCACCTCAGCAGGAAGTAGCTAAAAGAGCCCATTGGTGTTCATTTTCCCTAAAAGAATTCAGAGCCAGGATCCTTGAGGTAATATATTAGGCAATTAAATAGATAAAAGCAGAGCAAGGATAATGGGCCAACTAGCACTACCAGATATAATTAAGTCTTTCCCTCTCTATCTATGTGAGCAAGGGGACTCCCCAAAAGCAAGAGAGAAGAGTAAATAATTTGCATTCTACAGATGAAGCAGCCCAGGAGGCTGCCCTAAAACCAGTGGGGCCTCTACAGATTTTAGTGACTCTTCCAAACTCTGACCTACCCACCTCACCGGATTACATGGAAACCCAATCTAGAAAAGCTAAATCCATAACCAATCTTTACACAAGTTCTTATAGGCTTTACAGTTCCAAGGTACTCTGCTTATACCAACTTCTGATCTGGTCCATCCTTCTACCTTGGTAACTCTGTTTGGGTAAAGAAATTTGCCACACAGGACTGACTCTACCTGGAAAGGACCACCTCCACTGCAGTCAAGGTCGACAGCATCCAGACAAGGCTTCACCACACCTGGCTTAAGACAGCCCAGGCAAAATAGAGAGTTCAGAACTCTTTGAACCCTCTAAAGATTAGTCTTGGCCCTCATTCCAGGCCCTTATCTTATAAACAGGCCCACTGACTTAATTCAGCAAAGAATTAATTCTATCAAGCTTATAGTCCTCATGGGTCAATATAACTCCCTTGCCAACAATAACCCAAAGGAAACAATGATTTGATTCTCCCATAAAAAAAAAAACAGTGGGGAATTTTAGAGAGTAGAAATTTTTGAGCATGCTTCCTCCTAGTCAACTTAGCCTTGAATCCCAGCTGCACCTCACAAAATAGCCTTGCAAGATAGAACACTGTCAGCTTTCTGAAGAACAGGATGACCTGTAAATAACATGGTCATCAATAATATGATCCTGATATTGAAAACTGTTTTGTCTTAAATTGCATGCTCTGCAAAAATAAGATATGGTAAATGTGCTTAAAAGTGGTTCTGCACAAAGGGTCACTGCTGCTCTCTGGACTCCCTGGGTGGAGAAAGGCAGAGCAGTCACCAGCCAGCTAATAAAGGCTCCCTAAATTTTAATTTGGTCTGGATTCCAGTGGTCATTCACTCCACAACACAAAACACAAGATATGTTCATTGTTTTAACATGTAATCTCTCTTATGATTATGCTCCCATGACATGCTATTTACATTATCTTAGGGTAATCATGGGAAATCCCTTTTACGAAGTGTTAATCAATTGTGTAGGATCATTTATGTCAATTTAGAGTTTATACTTATTCTAAAAGGCAAGAGGAAACCAAGAAATTTTAGGGCAAGAGAGAAATATGTCCAGAATTAGAAATAGAACATGGGTCTGGTTTGGGGGGTTGTGAAAGTGTGGGACTAGTAGAGAAAAAGAACTGGACCAGAAAGAAATGTTAGAATATTTCTATGACACTCTAAAAAAATAAAAAAGTGTTCTGCCTAGAGAAAATAAGAAAGAAGCAAAAGATGTGAGAGATCTAGAAACAGCAATAAAATTCTAATATGTAGAGGAAATGAAGCAGATATGAGTCAAAAATCCATCCAAGAACACGAGGTTAGATGAGTAGATAAATGATGGTAAAGTCAGAGAGAGAGAGGGGGGGGAGAGAGGGAGAAGATAAATTAAGATTTTGCATTCGGACTTCATTTTCTTGTATTTTATTGACTTAGCACCAGAAATCATAAAAAACGTTACTTTAGCAAGTCACAGAGATGTGTCCATTTACGCACTTTCTCTAAGAGTTTCCCATTCATTTATCTTAAATTCCCCGTTTACTCTTCATTGTCTTCTTACTCTCAGCAGATGGTTAGTTTATCACTAATCCAATAAAAAATTAAAAGTGTTGTCTCCTAAGATAATATTCATATTGAAGAACTCTTGAAAGAAAAGCTTTCTAATCCCCTAAAAATAAAATTTTAATAGTGGAGTGACTATTCCTCAGAAGCATTTTTCTCAAATGCCCGACAGCAGTCATATAGGACTCTGCTACTTAGAAATCTGTGGCAACAATTATAATCTATTTGGATGGTAAATATAGAAAAGACAAATGAAGCAACAAAAGACACTTAAAAACCAATGCATGCACAACTGGAAAAGATAACATGTTTTAAATCAGGGCCATACTTGCACACCATACCAGCATGAAAGGAGCTTTGTGAGCCTAACCAGGGGTGGCTTCTTCAATAAAGTTCTCTGGGATTGGCCCTGAGAAATCTTTAAATAGGATTCTTGGACTCTAAGACTCAGAATCCACTTAATTGCATAAAGTAAAAAAAAAAAAAGAGCAGAGACCAGTTTGGCTCAGTGGATAGAGCGTCGGCCTGTGGACTGAAAGGTCCCAGGTTCGATTCCGGTTGGGGGCATGTACCTTGCTTGCAGGCACATCTCCAGTGTGGGACATGCAGGAGGCGGCTGATTGATGTCTCTCTCTCATCGATGTTTCTGACTTTCTATCCCTCTCCCTTCCTCTCTGTAAAAAATCAATAATATATATATATTTTTTTAAAAAGAATGCACATATTGCATATTTGAAAGGTGCTAAGAGAATAGATCTTAAAAGTTCTCATTAAAAGAAAAAAATTGTAGCTATGTATGGTGACAAATGTTATCCAGACATATTGTGGTGATTATTTTGAAATATATACAAGCATCAAATCATTAAGCTGTACACCTGAAACTAATATGTATATGTCAATTATACATCAATAAAACAAATAATAAAAATTGAAAAATAAATTTTAAACATTTTTAAGGAATACACTTTTTGGATAAAGAAAGCAACTCAACTAATGCTTTCCAGTTTTTTTTTTAAGTACATTCTTGTTAGCATATTGGGTCTAAAACTTCTCCAACTGCAGTTTATGTTTATACTGAGAAAGAGAACAGAAAAGTGACCTAACCTTGTAACATTAACTGCAGAAGACTTTGGCTACAATGGCCAATTAAAAAAAGTCCTAAAACTTGTAGGCATTCCCATACTCTGCTACTGTTTATTAAACAAATATTTAGTAACTTGCTCTTCACCCAAGCACCATGGCTCGGTTGTGGTGCCTGATTCACATCAATGAGCAAAGCAGGCCATTTCTTGCCTTCATGAAACTTCCATTTTGTAGCTGGGGGAAGACAGACAACCCACAATAAACACTGAGTACAAGTACATTGCATACAGATTTCCCTGCCTTCTAAAAGTAGAGTGTTCCTATGATACCTTTCATAAGCCAAAATGGCATAAAGCAAAGACGCGATTACCACTACTTTATATGAAAATGTTTTGAGCATTCCTGGCCCAAAATATAATACACACACAATGTCTTTATTTCATTCACCATTATCAAAACACTTATTTATGTCTAGTTTTATGCTAAATGTAAGACCCTAAAGAGCTTTCTTGGGCTTTTCTGGTATCTTGGAAAACATCTTGCTAATAAATGCACAGAACAAATCAAGATAAAGCACAGATGCTCAGAGACAAGGGTGGCAAAATGGGAGGGATTTTTAAAGCAGATTAGAACTCACTGAGGGCAACAATCCTAGATTTCCTCTGGTAAATCATACAAACATATGCTCCTTGCATTCCAGGTTCAAATTTTGTCTTGTCCAGCCAGATTTCTTTCTCTGTGCACAACTTCAAAAAAGGTTTCTTTCTCTGAGGCTCTAAGACAGATGTATGTTCTTCAAACTCATGCAAACTTACATATTCTGAATATTCTGCATCTCTTCAGTTATAGTGAAGATTTTGTAAATTATTTTTGGTTAAACTCCCCATATTAAGTAATTTTTTATGCATCAAATTGTGACAATCTTCTCTTTCCTGTTCACTAATCTCCAAACTATTTTGAATTTATAGCAGCGTATCAGTGCCTCAAATTACATAATTTTAAAATATTATACATTTATTACTACTTTAACATATTGTGTCATTAAAAATATAAATTCAAGGACAATGATATAAAAATAAATAGATATAGAAATTCTGATATTTTTTTTCCAAAGGGATGAGGGCACTCACATTTAAGGCCAATGGGATAATGGATCCTGTACCCACATATATAATTATTCCACAGTTGTTACTATCATAAAATAATTTATTTTACATATAATTTAAATCAAAGCTCTTAGAATGCCACAAGGGAGCAAGGAAATAAAATTATATGTGAATAGCTCTCTTTATATGCATACATAAAATTTTGTAATCTCAATTAAATAATCACCATTAGCCATTTTATACTATCAATTCATCTACTTCTAAATACTAATCAGAATTTTACAATAGATTTCATTTCTTCTAGGGTTTAAATCTCAAGGCATGCCAGAAGCAGAGTAATGGCCTGCAAGAGTAAATACAATATAGATGGTTAAGATTATATACATATATATGTGTGTGTGTGTGTATATATATATATATATATATATATATATATATAATACTGAATATATCCATTTGTATAGTGAATTAATAAAGAAATAGAAAAGACAAAATTGGACAAAAATGAAAATGTACTCACTTGGAGATAGATGTGTTTAATTATACAGCACACTTCAGTCTTCACTGTCATAGATAAATTCTTAGAACTATGGCAAAACGATATATCATGAAACCAATTATATCAAAGACTAATTGCTATAAATAATAGGTATGTCCTTCATTAATGTTATAATGAAAGGTAATGAAGGTGCATATAAGCATAACACATGGACACAGACAGTAGGGGGATGAGAGCATGTGCTGGGGTGTGGGAGCAACCAGGGAAAGGACAAAGGGGCGGGGGTAGGATACATATGTAATACTTTAAACAATAAAAAAAATTTTAAAAAAGGCAATGTTAAAAAGAAACATTTTAAAAAGAAATGCTAATCAAGGGCCTCCTGCTTCTCATGGCTTCCAAAGAAAGAGGGCTCCACAACTTCTATCTCCTTCTGCCTGGTGTGGAGTCTTTTCTTCACAATTTCCTTCTTTAGCATATCTTCCCTAGGCATAAAACAGATCTGAACTTCAGGTCCAAACAAGATGGTATAGATCTGTTTATGCCCTCTCCTCATCCTGGAAAAACCAAGAGGCCACTTAAAAGGGACTTCTGATGCTTCATAAGAAGATAAACTACTTTGGGACCTGAAGACTGGAGAAGAAACAGCAGTACCCAGGAAGGTGATCCAGGCCTAGAATTTACTACTCTCCAACCTATCATCAGAAGGCAGCCTGGGTATCACCATTCCTTCCTGAAAGGAACCTGAATGAACACTAGGTGAGCTGGACTGAGTGCATAAGGAGGATGAATGAGGAGAAACTCAAAGCCAGCCACATAGCATGTGCAAGGGATACCACACAAGCAGGCTAGTTCTGGAAAACAATTTGTCCCATGTGACCTCCTGTAAGAGACTCCCACCACAACAAGCACTGAGACAGCAAACACTCTCTGCTTCCCTCCCGCCACCTCCCCACAAGGGAAGAACTAGTGTCTGGCCAAGGAAGCCTTCCCAAGCCTAAAACTCCCTCCCACATTGGAGACATGAGAGTGGTTGGGTAAAACAGTAGAAGGGACTCAACCACACAGGCATCAGGGCATGGAGTCTCTCTGTCTTCAAGAACCTAAAACTGTCCTCCTCTGCCAGGGACTGAGGCAGCTGGGGGCATTAGTAGGGGATCATGCCACATATTCTGTCTTTTTTCCTAAAGACCTGGGCTGCCCTTTACCCAAAGGTTTAACTTGAGGAAACCTCTCTTGCTTCCCCAGGCAGCACCATCAGAGAACAGTTGGAACCCAGCAGCATTAGATAAGTCATACGTACTTATCTGTTTGAACATTAAACTGTTGATGGACCAAAATCCATAAACGAAGTCAGGACCTGCATGCAAATCTGTACAGTGTGACTTTCTGCTAAAACAAGATTTATATAAGACCCCAGAGTCTTTGAACATAAGACAAAACGTTCAAGCAACAACTAAAAATGATTGTTATACCAAGAATCAAGAAAATGAAAACTTGAATGAGAAAAATCAACCAACCATTGCCAATACTGAAATGATGTAGTTATCTGACAAGGCTTTTAAGCAGCCACCATAAAAACACTTTAAGATACGTTACAAAGTCTATGTAATTTAAACCTATGTAAATTGAACAACACATTTCTAAATGATCCATAAGTCAAAAAGAAAACTTCAATGTAATTAAAAAAAAATATATTGGCTCAGTGAATTAAGTGTCAGCCTGTGGACTTAAGGGTCCCAGGTTCAATTCCCGTCAAGGGTATGTACCTTGGTTGTGGGCACATAACTAGTGGGGAGTGTGCAGGAAACAGCTGATTGATGTTTCTCTCTTGTTGATGTTTCTATCTCTCTCTCCCTCTCCCTTCCTCTCTGTAAAAAATCAATAAAAATATTTAAAAATAGAAATCAGTTTAAAAAATGAAAGCACTACATATTGAAATATGTACGATGTAGCAAAGCAGTACTGACAGGGAAATTGATAGTACTAAAAGGTTATATTAGAAATAATGAAAGATCTGAAGTAAATTATAAAATTTCACACCTCAAAAAACTATAAAACAACAGGTAAAGTAAACCCAACACAAGCAGAAGGAAGGTAATAATATAAGTAATGGTAGAAACCAATGGAACTGAAAATAAGGAAACAATAAAATGATTATTGAAACAAAAATCTATGGTTCTTTGGGAAAAAAATAAATAAAATTGATAAATTCCCAGCAAGACTAACAAAATAAAATGAAAGAAGATACAAATCACCCATATTAAGAATAATATAGGGATATCACAGATAATATAGTTATTTTTTAAAATTAAGAGAATACTACAAATAATTTTAAATGCATGAAGCTGACAATTTAGAAGAACTGACCAGTTTCTCAAAATTTGCAAATTACCACAACTCAAACAAGAATTAGATCATCTTATTAGACTTATAACCTTTAATAGTATTTAAATTATAATATAAAAGTTGTTAAAAAAATAAACCTTCAGTTCCAGATGGTTACACTAGATAATTCTAACAAAAAATTGAATAAAAGTTAACATAAATTTTACAAATATCTAAGAAAATAGAAGAGAAGGAAACCCTTCCCAACTAATTTGATGAGACCAGTATTGCCCTATACCAAAAACAAAGGAAATACCAAAAAACCTCCAAAGCTATAAAACACTATCTATCTATCTATTTTTGTATGATACCATATCTCATAAATTTAGATTTAAGAGTCCTCACTCTCATAAGTACAAATCAGTAAACTAAACCCAACAATGTATAAAATCAGACCTTGAACTGTTTCTGGTCCCCTCCTAGTTCTTGTTGTACTACCTATCTCTCTTTATTTAAATAAGTCAGTAATTCCATCATTTGGGGTCCTAGTAAAAAAATTATTATTACAACAATATGGTCAAAGATAGTCAAGTTTAGGTCAAATCAGAAATTGACTTTTCCAATTAAAGTTAAGCATGTCAATAGTCATTCTAAATGTCTATTCATAATATATACAGTTACCTTTTTATAAAATGAAGAAGATATTTCTATAGCATAAAATAGGAATATACACAATATTCTCTTGATCTTTTCAATAACTTATGGGCCTTTGAAGGCTGACCTGATGAGACTACATTCCTCTGACTTCTACTCAGGTTTCACCAGTGGTAGACACTAGCAAGAGATTGGAGAGCCAGCGGAGAAAGAGATTAGTGTTCAGGTTTTCCCAACTGAATCCCAGAGCTCTGGTCAGACATACTCTCTTACAGTTACAACTACCTACAAATCTCTACAGATTCCAATGTCTACTCTCTCCATTTATTCCCACAGGCTTAAGTTGTTGGTGTCTTCCTACACTTTCCTGCCCCCCAAATTTTTGCCATACCTTTTAGGTTACTCTTAACTCTACTACAACTTCCAAGTATCCCCTCAAGCTCATTAAACGCTCTGGATTTTTGTCATTTGAGTATACCAGCTTGATTTCTGACAATGATATAGGTAGATATAGAATTGCTACATGAAAATGATCCCTTTGGGAGCAGTCACTAATTTCCCCATAGTAAATGGGTACTATCTTTATTCCTGAATCCAAAATTATAAATATAGAAATAACTGCAGGTGCTACAACATCAGGTAAAAATAATTGTAAAAAATCAGTTATTCAAATAGTTTCTCTTAACTTTTTATATAATTTTGTAGATATTTCAGCCAATATTCTTGACATGAAAAAGGGTTTTCTTATCTAGATCATTACCCAGTGGGATACTAGAAAGGAAGGAAACCTGGATTCAATTAGACAACCCTTCCACTTTTGAGATCTATAAGTAAATCCAAGAATAACTCACTTATCTAAATTCATAAAACTAGATGAAAAAATAGAAACAGAAGCTACATTTCCTAATTTCAATCCAATGTGCTTATAGTAAGAAGTGCCATCTCTTCAAAACTCTCCTTTTGAAGCATATACAGGTTTGAGCATGCACTGCTAAAAATCTTTCTCACATAAATCTGTGTGTCTTATAACTTTAAATATGCTATAAATATATGTGACATATGCTTTAGAGTTAAAATGGCAATGGACAGATGAATGCCATACCCTAAGTAGCCTGAGAATAAGAATTCAACTCTAGGTATTGACCAAAGTCATGTTTTGTCATAGTGACCAGGGTCCCAGAAAACAACATATTTTGAAAATTATAAAAACAAAAATAGTTTAGTTACTAACTTCTTTTTTTAAAATATTTTCTGTATTGATTTCAGAGAGCAAGGGAGGAGAGAGATAGAAACATCAATGTTGAGAGAGAATCATTGATTGGCTGCCTTCTGCATGATCCCTACTAGGGATCGAGAGCACAACCCAGGCACGTGTCCTTGGCTGGAATCGAACCTGGGATCTTTCAATCTGCGGGCTGATGTTTTATCCATTGAGCCAAGTTGGCTAGGGCGCTACTAACTTCTAAACTCTCATTAATTTTATTTATATTTTTATTAGTTACATACTTGTGATTTAATCAGCAAGTAAATTCTTCTATATGACCATTATATTCCCATAGATTCCTGAATGTCTATGTTTCTGACAATCAGTCTCTTCTTAGGTTATACAATAACTATACCAGCAAAGCTCCTTCAGACAGGCTCATATGTCATCTATGAATTCAGCCAAATATCACATACCATATGTCAATATTTCTGTTCATATGTCCTAAATATATTTCAAAAAAATTTTTATTTGGTAGCTGAAGTGACTATCAGAAAACATTTTGGAAATACCTCTTTTTCTCTAGGCTTTATGCCTGTGTTTATAGATATCCCTCCATAATTGAACATAGAGGGGAAAATGTACTTTTTATGGCAGTCATTTTTTTCCTCTTTCCCCCCATTTATTCAGCTGGAAAGAGGAAATGAAAAAATATGAGCAATGGAGTTGAACATACTATAAAGTACCTCTGTTTTTGGCAAGCAGCAGACCTATGGACTGTCTTTGCAGTGGTGTGGGGCAAGCTTAACTGCTTCCGTTTGTTTTTGCTTAGGCTAGGATTTCACATAGTATATTTCTCTAAAGTAACAGCAAAGTACACAAAGACAATTTAGAGGATAAAGAAGATGCTAAAAGCAGGCTGAACCCAAACTAACTGGATAAAATTACTATAATTTTTCAGCCTTTGTTTACAGGACTAAGCTTGCCTTGAGTGAAATCTCATAGATTTTCAAATCCCACCATCTCAAATATGCAATCTCAAAGTGAGAAACAAGAACAATTCATGAACATTTACGGCCAGTCAGCCATAGCTCTCACTGAGCAGAGGGTGTTGTTAGTGTGTAAAAGGGGATAATACTGAGAAAATAATTTTTTGGATGCTAAAAACAGGTCATTGAACAAAAGTTAAAAAAAACCATTCCTACAGTATGAGATACTTGCTTGGAATTATTATCCTGAAAATAAAATATCTGTATTGTGTATTTAATGATCAACTTTTGTATTATTTCTATAAGATAGGATATAGGATA
This sequence comes from Lasiurus cinereus, assembly GCA_011751065.1. Lineage (NCBI taxonomy): Eukaryota > Metazoa > Chordata > Mammalia > Chiroptera > Vespertilionidae > Lasiurus > Lasiurus cinereus. The sequence continues at coordinate 3,089,708 of JAAGEH010000392.1, forward strand.
AATAACACATTGTTTTTATTAGGGAGAAAAAGCAAACGCAGAAAATAAACTCCTGGTGGCCTAAAAAGAGGGAGGAGCTGTGCAGAAGCAGAGGTGCAGAAAGACAAGAGGGTGCAAAAGGAAAATTTCATCAGCTTTGAAGGATGGACTTGGTCCAATTCTGAGCTTAGAGAAAGAGAAAAATGCTTTTTCTCTATTTACTCCTTCCAAATCAAATTGGGTCAGAATTCAGGGGAACACCATAAATACAACCTTTCAGATTTAAAATTGGGGGAATAAATTGCCAAGAACCAATATTTAAACCTAACCATGAGACTAAGCACTGCTACTATGGTAAATGAGTTCAAAATGGCTTACAAATTAACTTTTGAAACAAAACTGTTCCTAGGTAAGAGACTTCCTGTAAGAGGCAAACACACAAAGGATTATCCCACCAACCAATTTTGATATGTCTTAAAAAAAAATAATGTAGAAAGAAACAATATTTAAAACTAGAGGCCCAATGCATGAAATCTGTGCACGGTGGGGGGGAGGGGGCAGTCGCTCAGCCTGGCCTGCATCTTCTCCAATCTGGGACGTCTCTCAAAATCCAGAACCACTGGCTCCTAAGCACTCACCTGCCTGCCTGCCTGGTTCCCCTAACTGCTCCCCTGCTGGCCTGTTCCCACTAACTACCGAATTTCTCTCTCCTGCCAGCCTGATTCCCCTAACTCATCTCCCCTCTTTGTCTGATCCCCTTAACTGCCTATCTGCTCTCCTTTCCTGGCCTAAAACCCCTAACTGCCCATCTATTCTCCCTTCCTCTCTGTGCCTTCAGACCCTTGGCACAGGAATGCTAAGATCTCCACTGAGGTCTCACCCATGTCCTGAAGCCTCCCTTGGGCCCAATGGCACAGTGGGCCTGTGCACGCCCCCACCAGGGAGGCCGCTGTAGGCCATTCTGATGCCCTCCTCTGGGCTGGGCAGTGTGGCAGGCCTGTGCGTGCTTCCATCAGGAGCAGCCTCCACCTCCAAGGCAGTGTGACGTTAGCACTGGTCAGGCCTGCACGTGCCTCTACTGGGGGAAGAAGTTCCTGCTCCCATCCCCATCCACCAGCTCCTGTGCACATGCAGTCTGTTGACCAATCATAACTGGGACACCGTTAGGACCAATTAGCATATTACTTCTTTATTATATAGACTAGAGGCTTGGTGCATGAAAATTCATGCACTGGAGGGAGGTTTCCTCAGCTGGCCTGCCCCCCCCCTCACAGTCCAGAAGCCCTCAGGGGTAGGAGGCAACCCAGCAATCAGGGGAAGGCAACACCCCATCACACCTCTTGCCAGCAGCACAAGCCTGAGCTGGCCCTGGTTACCTGAGCCTCAGGCAGCCCTGGGTGGCTGGAGAGCTGAGGGAACTGGGAGACTCTGGAGGCAGGTACATGGAGCAGCCAGGCCTGCCCTGGCGGGGCTGAGGGGACTGGATGCCACCATCTTTTTTATTTTTTTTAATATATTTTATTGATTTTTTACAGAGAGGAAGGGAGAGGGAAAGAGAGTTAGAAACATCAATGAGAGAGAGACATCAATCAGCCGCCTCCTGCACGCCCCCTACTGGGAATGTGCCCGCAACCAGGATACATGCCCTTGACCGGAATCGAACTTGGGACTTTTCAGTTCACAGGCCGATGCTCTATCCACTGAGCTAAACCGGTTTCGGCATGGATGCCGCCATCTTGTGGCTGTGAGTGCCAACATTTTTGAGGGTGGGGAGTCAATTAGCATATTCCTTCCTTATTGGATGTGGGTGCTGCTATCTTTGAGGGTGGAGCAGTCAATTAGCATATTCCCTCCTTATTGGCTGTGGGCACCACCATCTTTGTGACAGCATGAGGGTCAATTAGCATATTCCCTTTTTATTAGATAGATAGGATTACTCTGAACCACCAATATTATATATTTTGGGTAAAATATATAAGTTTAACCAAGTCTTTATGCCATGTATTAACCACTATTCTTCAATAATAACATATGCATAATTGCATTTGAATTTGTTAATTGTTTGCTTATGGTAGGTAATGAGTCTAGGGAACTGAGGCTTGAAAGATAAATTATTTAAATGAATTAATTATTTAGTGTGATTGGCTCTTTCAGTTTTACTGATAACATTCTATTCTATCATAATGACAATCATCTTACTGATTGCCTAATTATTCAATTTTAAAATATTTGGAGGATGAGTGAAATTACCATATTTATTTATTTATTTATTTATTCTTTTATTTATGTGTTTATATTCTGCTTACCCTGATTAAAGTATAAATTCCATGAGGGCAGGCACTTCATATTGTTCATCCCTATATTTCTAGTACCTAGAATAGTTGTAGTGCACAGAGGAGTTGTTAGAGAAATGAATGAATGAATGATATAACAAAATTATAAAATAAAATGAAATTCCTATATCCATCTTATTAAAAAATGTAATCGTTAAAGCTATTAATGGGATATTTGAATCTGTGGTTAAGCTTAGTTAAAATAGAATAATCTTACATTCTAATTACTTCCACATATCTTTTAGTCAACAGTAAACAAATCATTAGCTTATAAATCTACCACCAATATGGTAACCATCTTAGTCTCTACAAAAAATTTCAGGTTCAATAATGCTGTTCTAAATATAATGCTACCAGGCAAATGCTAAGGAAAATAATTCTAAGCCATAAAGGCCAACACCATCTAATAGAAAGCTCTTGGCTTGAGAGACAAGAGGCCAGATCATAGTCTAAACATTTACTCACTAGTTGTGGGAACTTGTGTAGGCCATTTGACTTCTCTGAGCTAAACCCTCATCTATAAAATGTCAGAATTGGATATAATTTCCAAGACCTATTTTAGCTTTAAAATTCTATCAAGGCAATAATCATTAGCTGGGGGAAAACTGCACTATACAAATATATATAATAATAGCAGATAGCACATATAGTTTTTGCTAAGTACAGACATCCTTATAAGTACATAACATTGATTAACATGCAACATCTTCACAAACAAGACTACTAGATGGCTTTCATCTTCTGCATTTTAAGGAAAAGAAACTGGGGCCAAGACATATTAAGTGGCTTTCTCAAAGTCTTAACAGATAGACATGCACATCTAAAGACCCCAAGTGGTCTGCCCTCTGCCTGCACTTATCATCCTGGATTACCTCTTTTGACATATTTGCACTCAAACCACTCTGGGCTTTTCTTGAACCTTGAGCACACAGACTTAATCCCATCAGAGATACTTTGCACTAGTTCTTTGCTTAGAAAATTCATTCCCAAGATCTTTGCATGACTGGTTCCCTCTCTTGGTTTTGTGTCTCATATCAAAGATCATTGGCCTAATTTCTCTAACCAAAATCATCACTACACATAAGCTACTTCTTTTGCTTCTTAGCATCCACAGCCATCTGAAATTATCTCTCTTAGTTGTTTGTTAATTTATATATGTGTTTATTATCTGCCTTCTCTGACTAGGATATAAATTGCACTAGGGCAGGAATTTTAATTTTTCATCACCGTACCTTCAGTACGTAAAGTAGTATATGGACAGAGTAGTTAATGACTACAGGATGAGTGAATGAATGATAACCTAACAAAAATGATTTTCCTTTATTCATCTTAGTTTTTCAAAAGTGTAAATTCTAAAGCCATTCACAGAATATATTAAATCTCTGCTATGCTATTTTAGTGAGGAGTATTTTCAGACAAAGAAGAAATGAGTTTATCGATAATACTTAGTACCAGCACATCTCGGAATTTTTGCTTTACTGTCACTTCCTATAAAAATAATTATGTAGCCGAGACCAGTTTGGCTCAGTGGATAGAGCATCAGCTTGCGGACTGAAAGGTCCCAGGTTCGATTCCGACTGGGGGCATGTACCTTGCTTGCGAGCACATCTCCACAGTGGGGTGTGCAGGAAGCGGCTGATCGATGTCTCTCTCTCATTGATGTTTCTGACTTTCTATCTCTCTCCCTTCCTCTCTGTAAAAAATCAATAAAATATATTGGAAAAAAATAATTATGTAAACATTTTATTTATTTTTTTATTGAAGGGGTGTTTTTAATTCAGAGAAGAATTCAGATCTTATACTAAATCACCCAAGAAACTGAGTGACAATATGAGTCAACAAAAACGTTAAGCTCACAAAATCTAATACTTCCCAGAAGCTTTACATTTTATACTAAAATTCATATGCTTAAAAAGCATAGCACAAATGATGTGCAGAAACAGAAGCAACAGCCACATTGTTTCATGTCTTCCCTGGGAAAGTGATAAAATTTTATCAGCAGAGAAAAACCTATAGTGGGAACAGTGGGCAAATCTTGAGTGTGGTGTGATTGCATATGGAAGCAGCTTAAAGAAATCAGGACGGATTTCTTTCAAAACCTTCACTGTTCTGAAAACTCTCATTCTTGCTTCCATAATTTATTTAAAGGTAGCTTTCAAAATCTGTACTAAAAATGATACAAGTAGCCGAAACCGGTTTGTCTCAGTGGATAGAGCGTCAGCCTGCGGACTGAAAAATCCCAGGTTCGATTTCGGTCAAGGGCACGAACATTGGTTGCGGACACATCCCCAGTAGGGGTCGTGCAGGAGGCGGCTGATCGATGTCTCTCTCTCATAGATGCTTCTAGCTTTCTATCCCCCTCCCTTCCTCTCTGTGAAAAATCAATAAAATATATTTTAAAAATAAATAAATAAATAATAAAAATGATACAAGTAAAACTAAAAGGACAGAAAGGGAAAATTACCAAAGAACAAATTATTTAAAGCCAAGACTCAAGTGAACACACAAGATGCCTGTGGATCTGGACTCTTGTAAAAGAAGGTCAAATATTGATCCTACATTTTCTGGCCTCCAGTGCAGGGAGGGCCTTGAGGCACAGAGTCAGGAAGAACATAATTCCAGTGTGACCCAATTTGGTACATTATTCATAGCATGGATGGATGGAGGAAGTGTGGCCTAGAACAGACATTAATGCTTCTGAAATCTAAGAGAATCATCCTCCATGGCTCCTCATAAGAATGGGGCTGGTGGTGAAAAAAAACAATAGCATTCTTCCACTAAATGCATCAACATGTTTCATGAGACTGCTTCTCATAAAATTACTCAATGTGGGCTGGGCCATTGCACTATAAAGGCAATTCAATAAAAGCAATTATATGAAAGGCCAACAGCAATAAGCAGTCAATTAATGCAGTTGTCATCCAGACTACAATCCTTCCAGTGGTGGTGGTGGAGGAGAGAGAGAGAGAAAGAGAGAGAGGAAGAGAGAGAGAAAGAGAGAGAGAGGGAGGGAATAAATATGATTTCATTTAAGTTAGATTTTCACAGAATTGGTGTAGCAGGACCTTAAGATAGTGTTCCTTAACAGTTACATGGAGTGCAGCTGTACTATGTTCTGCCTTAGTTTGAAACTTTGTGTTGGGATGGACTAATACCCTCTTATGAAAATCGTGGTGTCTGCCCAACAAGACATATGGTCAATAGAAAGCCTCTCAGTTCCTGAAGGGGAGGCAAGAAGTTCCTCTGGTTGTAAGTTTGGATATACACTGAGTGGCCAGATTATTATGATCTCTGAATGCATAATAATCTGGCCACTCAGTGTATATCCTATATAATAAAAAGCTAATATGCAAATTGTCCCCTTGACCAGAAGTTCGACCAGCAGGCAGGCTGGCCAACCACCCATGACCTCACCCATGCACAAATTCATGCACTGGGTCTCTAATACACACCCACACACATGAGTGGCCAGATTATTATGTACTCAGAGATCATAATAATCTGGCCACTCAAGTGTATAGAGGAAGGGACCAATAGGTTTTCAAAGTTCTTCAGCAGATCTGCAGATGGTATATGGCTAAAAAAAAATTTAGCCTGATATTTACACATACAGGGAAACCAATTATGTGTTCACTTTGACCTTTAAAAAAGCCTCAGAAAGGCACCTTTGCATGGTTAATCTTAGTTAGCAGGACATTCTTTGTATAGAGAGGAGAATTGATTACAAAATAAGTACCTAGAGAAGTAAATGAGTTAACCTACTGCATAAGATCATACATTACAAGCCAGTTGTATGTTACAAGACCAAAATTATGACATATTTCAGTGTGGTACACCTGAGCTTCTGTGTGGCAACAAATGACTTGGCAAAATGTATATTAAAACCATTGTTGGATCAAGATACTTACACAGAATACTCCATAAAAAATAAGGTTACCTCACTATTCTCTGCTTTGTTTTAGTACTCTAAAAGATATCTTAATAATTAATATATTTACCATAATTATATTATTTGCATAGGACATACTAATATACTAGTATATATCACATTATAATAATTAATTAGTAAATATTTAATATTTAATATATAGTGTTTTAAAAATAGACCCTCTAAACTCTGCATCTATTGCAATATCACAGAGAACATTGTTCTTTATAGTATTCTCTTAATGAGAAACCTTGGAAGAAATTTTTCTTATGGAACTAGTACAAAATAATTGTACCTCTTAAACAATTGGTCTATTTTTAAACATAGAAACTCTGTGAATTATGGAATTATCCAGGTTGCAATTTTTTGTTAATTTTTAGACAGTTCAGTGCTGACTTTTTGGTCTCTTTGTAACAAATGTATAGGTTCTTATAATATGCATTTACTATTCTTATCATTTTTAAATGCTTTTAAGTTTAAGTTATTTTTAATTTACTTTGAGTGATGTCTTAATATGTTATAAATCTGCTTATATCTGCAGTAGTACAATAGACTTGCTTACTACCTATATTCTCTTTATGTACACTATGGAATTGAGTAGCTTGCTTTATTAAAAAGAAGGACTGGTGTACATTTTTTAATCAGAGGGATAATAATACAATTACTCTAAGATTTTTTAAAAAAGATAAAATAAATACATTGTGGGCTTCTGCTTTTATTCCTCTGAAATACAACTGAAAATAAGAGTATAAGTCCTAAATATTCTTAAAAATAAAATTAAATAAATTTCCCTTCCATTGTTTGGTATTGGGGGAATAAAAGAGGGTGTTTGTTATTTAGTTGTTTGATCTAAGACTCTCAGAGAAAAGACTAACTGAAATAAAAAGAAATTAAAATTTAGTACAAATATAAGTCAAAGTAGTATCAGCTTCAAATTAGTGTAATGACTGTGGATGAATTGGAGTCAGAAGTTATTAGAATTGGGGTACAAGACAGGTTCAATGATGGATGGACAGCAAAGATGGGCTGGGTATAAGGACACAGGATTAAGGACATCATGTGTTTGTGACAGCATCATGCTAACAAATAGAATGCTGTATAGCTATGGCAGGCTGATTTGTGTTTCCTCATCACTGGGTAGATCAGAAGTCCATAAGCGAGTAATATCATTTCATCAAACAGCAGTTGTTGAAATACACAGGCAAATAAGTGGTCTCTGTACACACATGTGTTGCTACATACTTTTTAAAAAATAAATTTTTATTGTTCAGATTATTACAATTGTTCCTCTTTTTTCCCCCCATAGGTCCCCTCCACCTGGCTCCCACCCCACCCTCTGCTCTTACCTCCCTGCCATTGTCCTCATCCCTAGGTGTATGATTTTTGTCCAGTCTCTCGCTGCACGCCCCCTCACCACTTTCCCCTTGATAATTATCAGCCCACTCCCTTTCTATGCCCCTAATTCTATTATATTCACCAGTTTATTCTGTTCATCAGATTTTCAATTCACTCCATTTTTAGATTTACTTGTTGATAGATATGTATTTATTGTTCATAATTTTTACCTTAACCGTTTCCTTCTTCTCCCTCTTCTTAGAGAATACCTTTCAGCATTTCATATAATACTGGTTTGGTGCTGATGAACTCCTTTAGTTTTTTCTTATCTGTGAAACTCTTTATCTGATCTTCAATTATGAATAATAGCTTTGCTGAGTAATATGGTTGTAGGTTCTTGCTATTCATTTGAATAGTTGAATATTCAAATATGCATTTGAATATTTCTTGCCACTTCCATCTGGCCTGCATAGTTTCTGTTGAGAAATCAGCTGACAATCATATGGGTGCTCCCTTGTAGGTAATTCACTGTTTTTCTCTTGCTGCTTTTAATATTCTCTTTTTGTCTTTTGCTCCTGGTATTTTAATTATGGTGTGTCTTGATGTAGTACTCTTTGAATTCCTTTTGTTTGGTGTTTTGTGTGCTTCCTGGACTTGTAAGTCTGTTCTTGCACCAGGGGAGGGAAGTTTTCAGTCATTATTTCTTCAAATGGGTTTCAGTATCTTGCTCTCTCTCTTCTTCTGGCACTCGCATAATTCAGATGTTGGTACTCTTGAAGTTGTCCTAGAGCAGTGGTTCTCAATCTTTCTAATGCCGCTTACCCTTTAATACAGTTCCTCATGTTGTGGTGACCCCCAACCAAAAATTATTTTTGTTGCTACTTCATAACTATAATTTTGCTACTGTTAATGAATCGTAATGTAAATATCTGTGTTTTCTGATGGTCTTAGGCTCTACAGCAGCAGTTTGAGACCCACAGGTTAAGAACCACTAGCAGGGACACCTAAGACCATCAGAAAACACAGATATTTACATTATGATTCATAACAGTAGCAAAATTACAGTTATAAAGTAGCAAAAAAATAACTTTATGGTTGGAGGTCACCACAACATGAGGAACTGTATTAAAGGGTAAGCAGCATTAGAAAGGTTGAGAACCACTGTCCTAGAGGCTTCTTACACTATCTTCACATTTTTGGATTCTCTTTTCTTTTTTTCTTTTCCAGTTGAGTGTTTTCTGCTTCTTAGTATTTCAAATTTTTGACTTGATTCTTGCATTCCTCTAGTCTGCTGTTAGGTCTCTGCATAACATTTTTTTTTCAGAGAGTGTATGTTTAATTTATAGTTGGTCCTTTTTCATCTCCTCTTGGGTCTCATTAAATTTATCCATTTTTTCTAGGAAATTTTTTAAAAACCTTTTAACCATGGTTTTGAACTCTATATATAGTCATTTCTTTTCCTCCATTTCTTTCATTTGTGATCTGTTCTTTTGTCTTTGCATATTTTGCTGACTCCCTGAGTTGTTAGAGTAGCTTTGTGTTGTAGGTATCCTATATGGCCCAGTTACCTGAGGTGGACACTCTTGGTACACCCCTTTATGGACTGTGTCTACAGTTTTGTTGTAGTTAATTCTTGATCATTGTTGGTATCACTGGGGGGAAGCCAATTGGTTGTGAAAATCAGCTGTGTCTGCACTTGGAGAATTTCTGAGCTAGACTCAGCCTTAAGACTTGCAAGATTGCAACAACCTCTGTGCTGGGCTTAGATGTGGTGAGGTCTCAGGGCTGAGCAGAGAGCCTTGGTTTCCTATCAGCTCTGCCCTACATGGCAGCCCCTGGGTCTCAGTGCCTCTGAGTAATCACTGCAGCCCTCTTTGTGCACACACATGAAAGCCTCCAGATCTCTGCCTTTCTGGCTCCTTTGAGTTTCTGTGCACTCTAGGGACCCGTGTGAGTTTGGGTCCCCAGTGTTTCGCCTGAAACTTGGGTTCAGTGCAGTTGGACCTGGATTTCAGCGCTGCTGGGAGATTCTGTTTTCCTCCCGCTAGAGAAAGCCACTGGCACAATCAGCAATCAGCGCTCTGTGTGTGCACTTTCATGCGCACTTTTGTGCACCCCCAAACCTCTGTCTTTCGTGGCTCCCCTAAGTTTCCCTGCACTCCTTCATTTTCACAACAGTCCAGACTCCTCCATATGAGTCTCGCCCAGAACTGAGGTTCAGTGCATTCACAAGTGGGTTTCAGGAGATTTTCCATCTCCCTTCCACTAGAGAAAGCCAGCCAGATGCTCTGCCATCCTTCCTCTCCTTGCACGTGTCTCCATACCTCAGCTTTTTACAGCTCCTCTGAGTCTTCATGAGTCTCTCTCTTTACTTCTAATTGTAGAATTTTCACTCAGCCAGTTTTCCTATGGTTCTGGATGGTGCCTGTTCTGTCTTTTAGTTGTAATTTTGAAATTGTTGTGCGAGGCAGCAGTTTAGGTGTTCCCCTCTGCCACCATCTTGGTTTCTCCGGTACATACTTTATATCAGTGTATTAAACATAGCCTTTTAACCAAATTTCCTGTTCTTTAAAGTTGGCCTGTAGTTTATGAGAGTATGAGAGATATAGCACATTAATTATAAAGAGTTTGCTTGAAATAAGGTCTTTCCTCTTCTGTTTCATAATTTTATTGCTGCACGTAGCTTGATATTCTCTGATCTCTGCTTAATTTATTTTTGTTTACCTTTTGTTTTACAGGTCCAGGCTGCAAGCACAAAGGAAGTTTGCTCATTCTCAGCCGAATAGTCCCAGCACAACTCCAGTAAAGATAGTGGAGCCATTGCTACCTTCTCCAGCTACTCAAATTTCTGACCTCTCTGAAAGGAAGCCTAAGACAGAAGATGTTCTTACCTTTCTATGCCTTTGAGGTAAGACTATGTTGCCACTTGTTTTGGAGGGAACAGCCTAATTGATAGAAAAAGGAGTAATAGTACCCACAGGACTCCTCAGCATGCTTCTTTCAGTCTCCAGCCTGCTTTGAGGTAGAGCTTAAAGTGAGAAATCCCACATCAAGGTGCTTGAGTCTTCATATTTCTCTTTCTTTTTTCATTTGACTCTGAATTTCTAAGTATAGTTAATAGTGAAAATATTGGTTGATATATGTAAACAGGACCAATTAACAGAATACAAGTTGAGAATAAAATTTTGTAATAAAGGATGCATTTGGGTTTACATGTCTGTATTTTGGAAAGTGTTTACTATAGTAACTAAGTTTTCTAACAGTTGTGAGAGAAGAACATAAAAAGCTTGGCAAATAGAATGAGGAGCCTCTTACTGGAATGGTCCATGGAGGTGAGCTTTAGAAAACTATGAACTTGAAGAGATCCTTTGTGAAATTAGCTGAGAGAGAAGGTGAACAGGAAGGAGAGGGTCCTTGCTATTGGTCATTGGCTTGAGATTCAGGGTTATGTCTTTCTCTTCTCCCACCAAAGCCCCCAACATTTTGAAATAAGTTATAGCAAGATTTAATTACAGTGCAAAGAACATTTTCCAAAACTACTTGAGAGAAAATTTCCACCTGATGCCCCATTGCTCCTTAACACATCAGTGTGTATTTCCTTAAAATAAGGATAATCACTGAAACTGGTTTGTCTCAGTGGATAGAGCATCAGCCTATGGACTGAAAGGTCCCAGGTTCAATTCTGGTCAAGGGCACATACCTTGTTTGTAGGCACATCCCCAGTAGGAAGTGTGCAGGAAGCAGGTGATTGATATTTCTCTCTCATTGATGTTTCTAACTATCTCACTCACTTCCTCTCTGTAAAAAATCAATAAAATATATTTTTTAAAAAAATAAATAATAAAATAAGGATAATCTATAACAAATCTATAAAAATGGTCCAAACAAATTAGGACCTTTACAAAGATACATTACTGCCACCTAATCCATAGACTCCCCTTTCAGATGGCTTCAAATACCTCAGTGATGTCCAAGTTTGGAGCCTAAGGACCCAGTTCAGAATTGAGCATTGTCTTTAACCATTGTCTGTGTAGTCTGCTAACTCCTGACCAGTACTTTCATCTTTATCTCTTCTGACCTCAGATTGTTTTGTAGAATTATCCTATATTTGAATTATCTGCATTTCCTCATTATTAGGTTTGGGTTTTGCATTTGGGGCTGGAATAGCACAGAAGTGATTCTTCTGTCTTCTCAATGCATCCTGTTGTGTTGGACAAAATTTCAGTCTGTCTTTTTACTGATGGTTTTCACGGTGATCACTTAATTGAGGCTTCTCCATTGTACAGTTACCTTTTTAGCCCTTATATTTAAATAGAGGCCCATTGCATGAAGAGATTCATGCAATAGGCCTTCTTTCCCTTGGCTTCCAGTATCGGTTTTCCTCTGGCACCTGGAACCCAGGCCTTCACTCCAGCCAGAGTCTGCCATCTTCATCTTTGCTGCAGACTCTGGAGTCTACAGTTTTATCTGCTCTGTGGCACTCTGATTCTGTAGATCCCTTGCCCCGCCCCCCCCCCCCCCCATGTCATAGCAGGCGTCCTACCCCACCTGGCCACTCCGCATGCCTGGAGCAGCTGGTGCCCACTATCTTTGGCCTTATAATTTGCATACTCACTCTGAATGGCTGTGGGCATAGCAGAGGTATGGTCAATTTACATGTTTGTCTATTATTAGGTAAGATAAATATATTATGGTATTTTAAAAATATTTTTTTTATTTTCTAGATGTAATTTATTTACAGGATGTTTTTCCTTACATGATATTGGCCAATACAATTAAATTTTCTTGAATATTCACTTATTTCGATTAGCCAATTTAAATTAATTTGAAAACTTGATTACTATTTTACTGTAAAATTTAATACTCTACAAACAATCTTAGTTTACCCTGTTAATATTAGTGGAAAGGATTATTTGCATTCTTGAGTAGACCCTGAGCATTTGGTGCTATGCTGGATTTAGATATAGGGCAGCTGCTGTAGGCCAAGTCTCTGTCTGTTGCCTGGGTCCTGTTCTGGGCTGGGCGTGGGAAGTGAAGGAGCCATGGGGGCAGGAGACCTCCCTCAGAAGGAGTGAGGGTTCAGGCCCCTGCAAGGTTGGGGGTGTGAGGGTCTGTGCCCCATCTCTGCTGACCCCAAAATTCTCTCCTGATTAGTCCTTCTGTAACTGTGCTTATCTTAGGTTGTTCCTTCCCTGAGGAATCTTACCCGACTCTGGGTAAGGATCATCCTCCAGGGTCAAGCAGGATGATGTGAGGTGCACTTCTGTCTCCTTGGTAGCCTTTTCCCCCATGGCCTCCACACCTAGCACCTGCCTTGGGATCCCCTTGCCTGCTGGCAGGACCCTGGCACTGATCACATATCTCAGGGAATTCAAGTTCCTTCTCCAGGGAGGGCCCAGCTCACACGATTGGGCGAGAGACAGGTCCATGGTAGCAGCCACCACAAGGCTTCAACCTCAGCATGAATAGAAAGCTCAGGCAACAGCTGAGGGCAATTGGATTGTGATAAGAGGGTCCCTCTTGGCAAAAGGGTAAGGGGGCCAATATAGAAGGCTCAAGTGCCTTCCCAGTGCCTTAATTCCTCCTGAAAGGGATTAAATCCTTTCATGTCCTTTTTTAAATTGCTGCCAAACATTCAAAAATTTAGTTTGTAATTTTGTTTGGGATAACTGTACAATATGTTGTTGTGAAATATCAAAAATTATAATGACATTGTAGAATAATATCATGTAAGGATATTCTTCTCCCTAGGCAATGGTAATTCAAATTCAAACTGGCTGTGAATTTTTTTTTTGTAACATTATATAAACTTTGTCAGGGATGCAAAAACACAAATTACTTTAGTTCAAAGGCCAAATATATTAATTTTCAATTACAATCCTTATGACATTTGAAGGAAACTTCTCTTTATTTCCTTCCAAAATACTTTTCAGGCTACAGAGAGTTTCATTTAAAAATCTTTGTCACATGAAAAGCCCAGTGTAAGCAGAAGGAAGGAAATAGTAAAGATCAGAGCGGAGATAAACAACATGGAGACCAAAGAAACAATTCAAAAGTTCAACAAAACCAAGAGCTGGTTCTTTGAAAGGATAAACAAGATTGATGGACCTCTAGCCAGGCTCACCAAGAAGCAAAGAGAGAAGACCCAAATAAACAAAATCAGAAATGAAAGAGGAGAAATACAAAGGATTGTTAAAAAAAATACTATGAACGACTCTATTCCAACAAACTAGACAACCTGCAAGAAATGGACATATTGCTAGAAAAATATAACCTTCAAAAACTCAATGAGGAGGAATCTAAAAATCTCAATAGTCCAATACCTATGGAAGAAATTGAAGCAGTCATCAAAAAGCTTCCAGCAAATAAAAGCTCGGGACCAGATGGCTACACAGGAGAGTTTTACCAAACATTCAAGGAAGAATTAAAACCTATCCTCCTCAGACTATTCAAAAAAGTTCAAGAAGAAGGAACACTTCCAAACACCTTCTATGAAGCCAGCATCACCCTAATACCAAAACCAGATACAGACAACACAATGAAAGAGATTTACAGGCCAATGTCCCTCATGAACATACATGCCAAAATCTTCAACAAAATTCTAGCAAATCGGATCCAGCAGTACATCAGAAATATCATACACCATGACCAAGTAGGATTCATCCCAGGAATGCAGGGATGGTACAATATATGCAAATCAATAAACGTGATATATCACATAAACAAATTGAGAGATAAAAATCACATATCATATCATTTGATGCAGAAAAAACATTTGACAAAATTCAACACCTTTTCTTGATAAAAACTCTCAGCAAAGTGGGAATAGAAGGATCATGCCTCAACATCATAAAAGCCATATATGATAAACCCACAGCTAACATCATAATCAATGGGCAAAAACTAAAACCATTTCCCCTAAGAACAGGAACAAGACAGGGATGCCCACTCTCACCTCTCCTGTTCAACATAGTACTGGAAGTATTAGCCATTGCAATTAGACAAGAAGAAGAAATAAAAGGCATCCAAATTGGAAAAGAAGAAGTAAAGCTGTCCTTATTTGCAGATGACATGATACTGTACATAAAAAAACCCAAAGGACTCCATCCCAAAACTAATTGACTTATTAAATGAATTCGGCAATGTAGCAGGATACAAAATTAATGCCAAGATATCTGGGGAATTTCTATACACTAATAGTGAAATTACAGAAAGAGAGACTGAAAAAGCAATCCCATTTACCATCGCACCAAAAAAATAAGATACATAGGAATAAACCTAACTAAAGCGGTAAAAGATCTATAGGTAGGAAACTACAGGACACTGAAAAAAGAGATAAAGGAAGATGTTAACAGATGGAAGAGCATACCATGCTCATGGATTGGGAGAATCAACATCATTAAAATGTCCATACTACAGAAAGCAATCTATAGATTCAATGCATGACCCATTAAAATACCAACAACATATTTCACAGACCTAGAAAGAATTCTTCATAGATTCATCTGGAACAAAAAAAGACCACAAATAGCCACAGCGATTCTGAGAAAGAAGAATAAAGTAGGTGTGATCTCAATACCAGATTTCAAGCTAAATTACAAAGCAACTCTTCTCAAAACAGCCTAGTACTGGCACAAGAACAGACATATAGACCAATGGAATAGAATAGAGAACCCAGATATCCACCCAAACCACCATGCTCAACTAATATTTGACAAAGGAGGCATGAACATACAATGGAGTCAAGATAGCCTCTTCAATAAATGGTGTTGGGAAAATTGGACAGAGACATTCAAAAAAATGAAACTGGACCACCAACTTACACCAAATACAAAACAAACTCAATATAGATACAGGACTTAGACATTAGAAGGGAAAGCTTAAAAGTACTAGAGGAACCCACAGGCAGCACAATCTCAGACATATGCCGAAAGAACTTCTTCACTGATACTGCTCCAAAGGCAATGGAAGCTAAAGAAAAAAATAAACAAATGGGACTACATCAAAATAAAAAGCTTTTGCACAGCAAAAGAAACCATCAACAAAACAACAAGAAAGACCACTGTATGGGAGAACATATTTGCAAATGTTATCACTGATAAAGGTTTAATCTCCAACAACTACAGCCAACTTATACAACTTAATAAAAGGAAGATAAACGATCCAATAAAAATATGGGCAACACACCTAAATAGAACCTTTTGAAAAGACGACAGAAGGAAGGCTAAGAGACACATGAAAACATGTTCAAAGTCACTAATTATCAGAGAGATGCAAATGAAAACGACAATGCAATACCATCTTACACCGGTCAGAATGGCAATCATCAACAAATCAGCAAACAACAATGTGTTGCGAGGATGTGGAGAAAAAGGAACCCTTGTGCACTGTTGGTGGGAATGCAGACTGGTGCAGCCACTGTGGAGAAAAGTGTGGAGTTTCCTCAAAAAACTAAAAATGGATCTCCCATTTGACCCTGTAATCCCACTCTTAGGAATTTATCCTAAGAAATCACAAATACCAATCAGAAGGATTTATGCACCCCTGTGTTCATAGCAGCACAATTTACAATAGCTACAATTTGGAAACAGCCTAGGTGCCCGTCAGCAGATGAGTGGATCAGAAAACTATGTTACATCCACACAATGGAATTCTATGCTGCCATTAAAAAGAAGGAATTCCTACCATTTGTAGCAACCTGGATGGAATTGGAGAGCCTTATGCTTAGTGAAATAAGCCAGTCAATGAAGGAGAAGCATCACATGATCTCACTCATTTGTGGATAATAAAGAACGTTATAAACTGATGAACAAAAGGATAGATACAGAGGCAGTAAAGCATCAAACAGACTGTGAAATTATAGCAAGGAAGGTTAAGGAGAGGTGGGGTAGATAAGAGATCAATCAAAGGACTTGTATGCATGCATATAAGCATAACCAATGAACATAGACACTGGGGGATTGGGGTATGCCTGGGAGGGGGAGGGACAATGGGGAGATATGTATAAAATTAATAATAATAAAAAAAATCTTTGTCACATAAAACAATTTCTCTTAAGATTATGGTGACCACTAGTATGGATTAGATTTAATATTTCATTTTTATTGTTTTGTCTTATAATTTTTTTAATTTTTATTTATTACATATGTCCTTATTCCCCTATTAGCCTCCACGCCCCACTCATGCCCCACCCCCATGTTGTCTGTGTCCATTGATTAGGCTCATATGTGTGCATGCAAGTCCCTCTTTGGATCTCTCCCCCTTACTCTCACTGACCCCCACCTTCCCTGTGGTTTGACGTTCTGGTCGATGTTTCTCAGTCTCTGTATCTGTTCTTGTTCATCAGTTTGTGCCATTCATTATATTCCACAAATGAGTGAGATCATGTGATATTTATCTTTCTGACTGGATTATTTCACTTAGCATAATGCTCTCCATCTCCATCCTTGTTGCAAAAGGTAGGAGCTCCTTCTTTTTTACTGCAGTGTAGTATTCCACTGTGTAGATGTACCACAGTTTTTAATCATTTTATTTGCTGATGAGCACTTAGTCTGTTTCTAAATCTTAGCTATGGTGAGTTGTGCTGCTATGAACATAGGAGTCATATATCCTTTCTGATTGGTGTTTCTAATTTTTGGGGATATATTCCTAGAAGTGAGATTACTGAGTCAAATGGGAATTCCATGTTTAGTTTTTTGATGAAACTCCATACTGTTCTCCACAGTGGCTGCACCCCACCAGCAGTGCAAAGAGATCCTTTTCCTCCACATCCTTGCCAACACTTGTTGTTTGTTGATTTGTTGATGATAGCCATTCTGACAAGTGTGAGATGGTACCTCATTGTTGTTTTGATTTGCATCTCTTTTATGATTAGTGACTTTGATCAGGTTTTCATATGTCTCTTGGCCTTCCCTCCGTCTTTTTTTGAAACGTGTCTATTTCGATCATTTGCCCATTTTTTTATCTTCTTTTTGTGAATTTATATGAGTTCTCTGTAAATGTTGGAGATTAAACCCTTATTGTTAACATCATTAGCAAATATGTTCTCCCAGACAATGAGCTTTCTTGTTGTTTCACTGATGGTTTCCTTTGCTGTGAAAAAGATTTTATTTTGATGTAGTCCCATTTGTTTATTTTCTCTTTAGCTTCCATTGCCTTAGGAGCAATATCAGTGAAGAAGTTCCTTCAGCATATGTCTGAGATTTTAGTGGATTCCTCTAGTTTTTTTTTATGGTTTCTCATCTTATGTTTAAGTATTTTATCCATTTTGAGTTTATTTTTGTGTATGGTGTAAATTGGTGATCTAATTTCATTTCCTTGCATGTATTTGTCCAATTTTCCTAACACCATTTGTTGAAGAGACTGTCTTGACTCCATGGTATGTTCATGCCTTCTGTCAAATAACCATTGGGCATAGTGGTTTGGGTGGACTTCTGGGTTCTCTCTTCTACTCCAGTGATCTAGATATCTGTTCTTGTGCCAGTACCAGGCTGTTTTAAGAACAGTGGCTTTGTAATATAATTTGAAATCTGATATTGAGATCCCAACTGATTTTTCTTCTTTATCAGGATTACTGGATTTTTTTAATCCAGATAAATTCTTGGAAAGTTCATTCTAGTTCTATTAAATAATACCATTGGTATTTTAATGATAAGTGAATTGAATTTATAGATTGCTTTGGGTAGTATGGACATTTTTATGATGTTGACTCTACCAATCCATGAACATGGTATGTGCTTCTATCTGTTTATGTCTTCCTCTATCTCTTTTTTTCAGTGTAGTGTAGTTTTCCGCATATAGGTCTTTTATTTCCTTAGTGAAGTTTATTCCTAGGTATCTTAATTTTTTTGGTGCCATAATAAATGGGATTGCTTTTTAGTCTCTCTTTCTGTAAGTTCACTATTGGTGTATAAAAATCCATAGATTTCTTGGAGTTAATTTTGTATCCTGTTACACTGCTGAATTCATTTATTAAGTTTATTAGTTTTTTGATGGAGTCTTTTGGGTTTCCTATGTACAGTATCATGCCATCTGCAAATAAGGACAGTTTTACTTCTTATTTTCCAATTTGGATGCCTTTTATTTCTTCTTCTTTTCTGATCGCAATGGCTAGTTTTTCCAGCACTATGTTGAATAGGAGTGGTGAGAGTGGGTATCCCTGTCTTATTCCTGTTCTTAGGGAAAATGATTTTAGTTTTTGTCCAGGGAGTATGATGTCGGCTGTGGGTTTTTCATATATGGATTTTATTATGTTGTGGTATTATCTTTCTATTCCCACCTTGCTGAGAGTTTTTATCAAGAAATGTTGTTGAATTTTGTCAAATGTTTTTTCTGCATCAATTGATATGTCTATGTGATTTTTATCTCTTAATTTGTTTATGTGATGTATCACTTTTATTGATTTGCAAATATTGTCCCATCCTTTGCATCCCCGGGATAAATCATACTTGGTTATGGTATATGATCTTTCTGATGTACTGCTGGTTTTGATTTGCTAAAATTTTATTGAGGATTTTGGCATCTGTGTTCATGAGGGATATTGGCTTTTAATTCTCTCTCATTGTGTTGTCTTTGTCTGGTTTTGTTATTAGGTTGATGCTGGCTTCATAGAAAAAATTTGGAAGTCTTCATTCCTCTTGAATTTTCTGCAATAGTCTGAGGAGGAAAGGTTTTAATTCTTCCTTGAAAGTTTGGTAAAACTCCCCTGTGTGGCCGTCTGGCCCTTGGCTTTTGTTTGTTGGAAGCTTTTTGGTGACTGCTTCCATTTCTTCCATAGTTATCAGCGTATTGAGATTTTTAGAATCTTTCTGAGTTTCAGAAGGTTTTGTTTTCCTAGGAAAATGTCTATTTCCTCTAGGTTGTGTAATTTGTGAGAATATAGTTGTTAATAGATTTTTTTAACGATGCTATGTATTTCAGTGAGGTTTGTTGTTATTTCACTTCTTTCATTTCTGATTTGTTTCTTTGACTCCTCTCTCTTTGTTTCTTGGTAAGCCTGACTAGAGGTTCATCAATCTTGTTTATCCTTTTGATGAACCAGCTCTTGGTTTTATTGATTTTTTGTATTGTTTTTTTGTCTATATGTCATTCATTTCTGCTCTGGTCTTTATTATTTCCTTCCTTCTGCTCACAGTGGGCTTTTCTTGTTGCTCTCTTTCTAATTCTTTGAGTTGTTCAGTTAAATGATTCATTATCATTTTTTCTTATTTTTTTAGGTAGGCCTGTAGAGCTATAAACTTCCTTCTCAAGACTGCTTTCACTGTATCCCATAGTATTTTCATTGTTGTGTTTTTACTGTCATTAGTCTCCAAGATGTTTTTAATTTCTTCTTTGATCTCATTGATTACCCAGTTATTATTTAATAGCATGCTATTCAGCTTCCAAGTATTTAAAATTTTTTTAATGTTTTTATTGTAGTTTATTTCTAATCTTATGCCATTGTGGTCTGAAAAAATGCATGATATGATTTCAATCTTTTTTAATGTGGGGAGACTTTGCTTGTGACCCAATATGTGGCCTATTTTTTAAAATGTCCCATGTGCAATTGAGAAGAATGTATATTCTGTGGATTTGGGGTGAAATCCTCTAAAGATGTCAATTAGGTCCATCTGATCTAGTGAGTTATTTAGAATTGCTTTATTTTCTGATTTTTTGTCTAGAGGATTTATCCAGTGATGTCAGTGGTGTACTAAAGTCCTCTATTGTGACTGTATTGCTGTTGATATCTCCTTTGATATCTTCCAGGAGGTTTTTTATGTATTTGGGTGTTCCTGCATTGGGTGCATATATCTTTACCAGAATTATATCTTCTTGTTGAATTGCTCCCTTTAGTACGTAGTGGCCTTTCTTATATCTTGTTATGGCCTTTACTTTGGGGTCTATTTTATCAGATATAAGTATTGCAACCTCAGCTTTTTTCTCCTTTCCATTTAACTGAAAAAAAAAATGTTTTTCCATCCCCAAAAGACCTACACCAAGACACATCATAATTAAATTGGTGAACACTAACAACAAAGTAAGAATCTTAAAGGCTGCCAGAGAGAAACAGAAAGTTACCTACAAGGGATCTCCTATGAGCATATCAACTGATTTCTCAACAGAAACATACCAGGCCAGAAGGAAATGGAATGAAATATACAAACTTATTTGGGACTCTATGTACTTCTTGGACTTGCATAATTTTGTTGTTGTTGTTTTTTTCTTGCCAGTATCATCATTATTTCTTCAGATAGGTTTTCTATTCCTTGCTTCTCTTCCTCTCCTTCTAGTATCATGATTAAGTGAATGTTGGCTTTGATTTGTGTTGTCCCAAAGCTCCTTTAGGCTCTCTTATTGTTTTTTAAGTCTTCTTCCCAGTTGCTGCTGTGTTTGCGTTTTTTTCCTACCTTGTCTTCTAATTTTCTGATGCAGTCCTAAGCCTCTACTAGTATAATGATTAAGCCTTCTATTGGTTCCTTATTGCAGCTATGTCATTCTTCATCTCCTCTTGTTTTTTTTTTCTTCATGTTGGTGACATTTTCATTCAGCTTCTTATAGTTCTCACTGAGTTGTGTGTATTTGTCATCCAGCCTTTTAAACATCTTTATAACCATTGCTCTGTATTTTTTCTCTGATAACCTGCTAGCCTCAATTTTATTTAATTCCCTTTCTGGTGATTCCTCTTTTTCTTTCCTTTGGGGATTGCTTTTTTGTCTTCCCATGTTTTCTTGTAATGTTTTCATTGTAGATCCAATTGCTTTTTACAGGTTCTTTTGAGGATGGTGCTACTGGTATAATCTCTCACTTCTGTGCTTGGTAATCTATTGTAGCTCCCTACTTGACCTATTTGGGTTCTCTTGATGTAGGCCTGCAAGCTTGAGAGGCACAACTGTGGTGTCTAGAAGTTGTCAGCCATGGAGGGGAGTGTACCTATTTCTGCTGTTTTGCACCCTTAATTGATTTCACACATGCCCAGCGGGTACTCAAAGTAGCATCAAGGAACCATCTGTTGGGGTGATGTGGCTCAAGGGGCCTACACTCTGGAAAGGCATGACTGTGGTGCCCCGAGTTCTGTAGTTGTGGGTTGGACAGACTCAACTTTTGCGGCTGCACCTGTGGTGAATAGGCACTTACTCCCAGTGGCAGCTCACAGGAGCATCTGCAGTAAGTTTGCTAGCAAGGCACACTGAATCACTCTGAAAGGCCCTGGCAGTGTAGCCACATAATTGAGGTGTCTGTGGCCAGGTATCCAGGATGATTAAGTTCAAAATTTCTACTGCTGGGAGGAGGGGGTAGTGCGCCCCTGTTTGTTCAAGGTTGCACCCAGGGAGAGCTCACAGTGGTTCCCAAGAGCCCACTTTGGGTAGATGGGTTCAGGGTGGCTGCCTGTTGGAACTTTGCATCTATGGAGGTACATTTGCTGGGCTCAGTGCTCTGATGCATCCTGAGGGGTCCTGGCAATGAGGTTGAGCCACTGGGGTGAATGTGGGCAGTTATTCAGGAAGAGGGAATTCAGAATTTCTACTGCGGGGCCATGCACCCTTGTCTGTACAAAATCACACCCGTGGGGGCTTTCAGTGGCTCCCAGGTGCTCCCTAGGGAGTAAAGGGCCCTGTTTGCCTGCACACTGGAAATGCGCTAATGTGATCCAGAGTTCTGCCACTGGGGAGGGGAATTTTGCACTTACTGCTACCGAGCAGTGCACCTCTGGAGATGGAGGTCCCAGGGTCCGCGGGTCTGAAGGTGTGGCAGAATTTTGGCTGGAGTGGCTACTGGGATGTGGAGCAGTTCCGGGCCTGTCTGGGTGGCGGTGCTGATAAGTTCCTAAAAAAGACATTTTCCCCTTCAAGATGGTGTGGGCTCCATACCTGAGTCCTGCAGTCCGGGGAGTGCCTACAAGGGTGGCAGTCTCTCCTTGTCCAAGAAAGCCTAAACTGCTTGCCCCTGATGCTCCTGTTAAATTTAACTGTCCCTTATTCATTCACTCACACACTATACACATCCACACACTCTCCTTTCAATCCCTCACTCACTTCCTCTCTCACACCTCTGTCCTGCCAGCTGTCATCTTTTCTCCTCATCCCCCCTCAATAGATTTATCATAATATTACTATGTGTTTTGTCAGCCACTAGAACATAGCAGAATAACTTTAACTAGAATATGTATATGGTAATATTTTTTATAAGACTTATAATGTTTGATAACTCACAGTGCTTCACCTTGCTCAGAGTTTAAACAGGTATAGGAATAGTTTGAATAGGACTATTTAAATAAGCTTAATAAAAATAATTTAAATAAAATTGTTTAAATAATTTAAATTTCCATCCTCAAATTTCCAATGTGGCAATATTTTTAAGTGCTTATAGTAACATCAATTTTCTATTTCACCATGTTTTTATACCAAAGATGTGAAAACATGAGATGATTTTGCTTCCATCAAATATTATTTGGTATAACATTTTCCTTACTTTCAAGTACAGTTACCCTATATATAGAAAGTGGAACTGCCTTTTAAATTAACACACACACACACACACACACACACACAGCAATAAGAAGCCAAAGGCCCATCAGGTAAAGAGACAGAGCAGCAGAGGGCATGTTAGGAATTGGCAGTTTTACTTATTGAACTCCGTGTCGTTTAAATGTATTGAATTATCCAGGGTATGGACTTACGGTAAAACAATCGTTATCCAAAAATCTTGGAAAAGACAGAAAGTGACAGATTAAAAAGGGGAACAAAATGAAATCAGGGGAGAAATTTAACCTGTTCAGCAAATATGTTTAAATTCTAAAAAACAATAATTGTAGTGATGCCTTTTAATGGCTAAAAAGCAGCACAGAAATCTTTCCTTCAAGTTTTAGGCAGCAAACTAAAACATCCTTTGCTCTTTTATGATGAGAAGACTAGTCAGGGTGTGCTTTTAAGATAATATGAATGATTCTACAATCCTATTAATAAAAGCCTATGTGGTTGTCCTGCCCTCACACTAGGATACCCACATGCTGCAACAAGTGATCACCAGGAGACTGTGTGTGCAGCAGGTGTGTGTGGGTGGACAGGGCCTTGACTCTGCGTGTGCTGCATGGACACAGGACACATGGCTCTGGCCTACCTCTTTGGGGCAATCCATTAAGGAACCTCGGATCAGTGAGCAGGTCCTACCTCTTTGGGGCAATCAATCACATGGCTTCCGCACTATGAGAGGACACAGGCTAGGCTGGGGGACCTGCCTCCTCCCTGAGTGCACAAATTCCATACACTAGGCATTTAGTTATATATAAAAACAATCTCATTACCTTATAGTCACCTTGCAATCAAACACAAAAATATAATTTGTGCCCTAATTTAGGTATTTCATACAGAAGTTTTCTTTGTTTTTTGTTTATTTTTTTAAGTCCTATTCTTATACAAGAACATGGTTTTAAAAAAACAAGATTTCATTAGTTAATCCCTATAATAATCTGAACACATAGTAAATTTGGTCTTTGTGACCTCAGGAATAAGAAAAATGAACCCCATGCAAATGCATTAATCAGGTCTCAGAAAGTGAAGTTATGAACTGACATACAGAGAAAGGGACACCGTGAGTGTCACGTCAGATCCAGGCATTCTGCATATATAACTTATAGCACTATATAAATGAAAAGTATTACCATATTTTATTATAATCACTGACAGCACAATCAACAAGTGATGTTAAAATAATGAACTTGCACCAGTGCCATTAATATAACTTTGGATATAAATAGTAATTGAATTTTCCTATCACTAGAAAAACTGTGTATCTTTGCTTAGTACTCGAACTACTTACTTGAAAATACTTAGATATATTAAATATTTTATTGACCTTCAGCAAACTGCAACAATGTAAGAACTATTTCTAAAATTAAACACAGGATGAAAGATAAACATGTATATGAAAAAGAAAAAAAGAATATTCTTTATCTTTTATTTTTAAATTGATATTGAATTTATTGGGGTGACAGTGATTAATAAAATTATATAGGTTTCAATTGTACAATTCTATAATATGTCATCTGTATTTTGATATTGTGTGTTGACCACACCAATATCAAAGCAGACACTTCTGGGTTGCCAGTGTGGGCACAGAGACCATGCCATCTTGAGAAACAGAGCTGCTTGAGACTAGGATCCTGGCCCTACAGCCACTGGGGACAGAGAACTATGATCACAGCTTCAAACCAAGCAAAGTCTCCTTCTGTCACCAGTTATATCCCCTTTATCCTCTTCTACTTTCACATTCCCCCTTTTCAGCTATTTGTCCGTTTTCTGTATCTATGAGTCAGTTTCTATTTTTTAGTTCATTTTTACTAGATTCCACATATAAGTGAAGTCATATGGTATTTGTCATTCTATGGCTGGTTTATTTTACTTAGCATAATACTATCCAGGTTCATCCATGCTGTTGCAAAAGGTATGATTTCCTTCTTGTTTACAGTTGCATAGTATACCATTGTGTAAATGTACCACAGCTTTTATCCATAGATCTACTGATGGGCACTTAGGCTGCTTACAGATCTTGGCTATTGTAAATGAACATGGAGTTCATAAGTTCTTTCAAATTAGTGTTTTGGATTTCTTCATGCATAAGGCAGTTCCACTTTTAATTCTTTGACAAAAGTCCATACTATTTTCCACAGTGGCTTCCCCAGTCTGCATTCCCATCATCAGTGCATGAGGATATGCTTTCATATGAGAGCAAAATGGAAATTCAAATAAACTTGTGTGTGTTTTTTTCATTAACATAATCTCATAATTCAAATTATTTCCATAGTTCCAACTGTCTAATTAATTTTATAATCTCAAAAACATTTCTTAATTTTGTTATTTTTTTCTTCTCATTTTCTATGACTCTAGGAGGTTCAAGAAGAGTCTAGAGATAGCAAAATGTTAGTTGCAATAACGTTCACAGAGAGATGATATTTGAGATCTAGATGCTCCCCAAGGAAGGAGGAAAAGAACAGATGTTCTGGAAATGGGCACCAAAGACCATTCACATTTAGGAAAGTGGAAAACAATAGTAGTGAGATAAGAGGCAGTCCAGACAATAGAAAGACAACCCAGAATCAATGCCAGCATCACCCTAATACCAAAACCAGATAAAGACAACACAATGAAAAATAATTATAGGCCAATATCTCTCATGAACATAGATGCCAAAATTCTAGCAAATCAGACCCAGCAGTATATCAGAAAGACCATGCACTATGACCAAATAGGATTTATCCCAGGAATCAATGCCACAAAACCCAAGTGTTTAAAAATGTAGGGTAAGATAAAAATCTACAGAGATGTCATACAAAATTAATAATACTAAACAAAGGCAATCAAATATGGTTAAAAGAACGCTCTAATAATTATGTAGAACATAATCTCCATGGAGACATAAAGAGAAAATACAGATCATAGAATAAAAAGTAAACATATACACATGAGATGTTGACATTTCTAAAATTGTGATAGTAAAAGAAACAAAAATGTTAAAGGAGTACCTATACTCAGATGAAAACATATCATCGTGTGATACTATTCACACCCCTCCCCTCTCAATTTTGGTTACACTTTGCCATATATTTTATTGACTACTTATTTTGATTGACTTTTTCATTAAATTACTATTTAAAGTATAATATTTTGTATTACATGTTGAAATTATGAGTCACTGGTTCTTAGTATGAGTATGCTGTGAGTCAGAGATCCCAGGAACACATGGTAAGAAACAGAGTCAAATCAGTGGTGCTCAGTGCTACCTCTTGTGGATGACTGCAAGGACTGGGTGAAAAAGGTGAAGGGTCTTAAGAAAAAAGAACACCATAAAAAAATAAAACAACCCAAAAACCTCATACACAGACAAGAGCATAGTAATTACCAAAGGGAAAGGCAGATGAGTGAAGATAGAAGAGGATAAAGGGGATATGTTCAACATACTAGAAGTACTAGGCATTGTAGTCAGAAAAGAAGAAGAAATAAAAGGCATCCAAATTGGAAAAGAAGAAGTAAAACTGTCCTTATTCGCAGATGACATGATATTGTACATAGAAAACCCTAAAGACTCCATCAAAAAACTAATAGGTTTAATAAATGAATTCAGAAATGGAGCAGGATACAAAATTAATGCCAGGAAATCTATGGCATTTCTTTACACCAATAGTGAACTTACAGAAAGAGAGACTAAAAAAAGCAATCCCATTTACCATGGCACCAAAAAATTAAGATACCTAGGAATAAACTTAACTAAGGAGACAAAAGACCTATATGCGAGAAACTACACTACAATGAAAAAAGAAATAGAGGAAGACATAAACAGATGGAAGAACATACTGTGTTCATAGATTGGTAGAATCAACATCATCAATATGATACTACCCAAAGCAATCAATAGATTCAATGTAATTCCAAATAAAATACCAATGGCATATTTCACAGACCAAGAAAGAATTCCCGAAAGATTCATCTGGAATAAAAAAAGACCCCAAATAGCCACAGCAATCCCGAGAAAAAAAAGAATAAAATAGGTCGGATCTCAATATCAGATATCATCAAGCTGTGTTACAAAGCCACTGTTCTCAAAACAGCATGGTACTGGCATAATAACAGACATATAGATCACTGGAATAGAAGAAAGAACCCAGAAATTGCCCCAAACCACTATGCCCAATTAATATTTGACAAAGAAGGCATGAATATACAATGGAGTCAAGACGGTCTCTTCAACAACTGGTGCTGGGAAAATAGGACAGAGATATGCAAAAAAATGAAACTAGACCACCAACTTACACCATACACAAAAATAAACTCAAAATGGATACAGGACTTAAACATAAGATAGGAAACCATAAAAATACTAGAGGAATCCACAGGCAGCAAAATCTCAGACATATGCTGAAGGAACTTCTTCACTAATATTGCCCTTAGGGCAATGAAAACTAAAGAGAAAATAAACAAATGGAACTACATCAAAATAAAAAGCTTTTTCACAGCAAAAGAAACCATTAATAAAACAATTTTAAAAAGCCCACTGCATAGAACATATTTGCATGTCATCATATGATAAGGGTTTAATCTCCAACGTTTACAGGGAACTCATACAACTTAACAAAAAATAAGATAAATGATTCAACAAAAAAATGGGCAACAGACCTAAATAGAATCTTTTCAAAGGAGGACAAAGGGAAGGCCAAGAGACATATGAAAATATGCTCAAAGTCACTAATTATCTGAAAGATGCAAATCATAACAATAATGCGGTATCCTCTCACACCTGTCAGAATGACTATCACCAACAAATCAACAAGCAGCAAGTGTTCTTGAGGATGCAGAGAAAAAGGTACCCTCGTGCTGGTGGGAATGCAGACTGGAGCAGCCACTGTGGAGAACAGTATAGAGTTTCCTCAAAATACTAAAAATGGAATTCCCATTTGACCCAGTGATCCCACTCCTAGGAATATATCCCAAGAAACTAGAAACACCAATCAGAAAGGATACATGCAACCCTATGTTCCTAACAGCATGATTTACCGTAGCTAAGATTTGGAAACATCCTAAGTGCCCATCAGCAGATGAGTGGATTAAAAAACTATGGTACATCTACACAATGGAATACACCAGGTTACATTAAAAAATAAGTTCTTACATTTACAACAGCCTGAATGGAACTGGAGAGCATTATGCTAAGTGAAATAAGCCAGTCAGAGAAAGATAAATACCACATGATCTCACTCATTTGTGGAATATAATGAACAACACAAACTGATGAACAGGGACAGATCCAGAGACAGAGAAGCATTGATCAGACTGCCAAGCCTCAAAGGGAAGATAGGGGAGGGTGAAGGTAAGGGGGGAAGTTTAACCAAAGGACATATATGCATGAATGTAAGCCTAACCAATGGACACGAACACCAGCAGGGTAAGCATGAGTGGAGGTGGGGAAGTGGGGAGAACCAGTTGCAGGGTTAATGGAGGGATGAGAACACATATGTAATATCGCAATCAATAAAGAAATTTTAAAAAAAGCACTGTAAGACAAATACATTTTATTCTAGATTTGATTATTATGGAGGGGTGGGGAGAACAACATGACTAATTGGTAGAAGTCATTGAAAAAAAATGGTAAACTATCAGTTATTACAAAAAAAGGTAAATTATAGTTGCCCATGACATTTGTTGGTAATTACAACCATCATCTTCCTAGACAAGGGGAGGATGATAATCAACAACAAGTATTCACAATTTCCTCCCCAGGCTGAATAGAAGCTTCTGTGTCCTCTCCACGCAGGAATTAGGAATTCTTTCTTGCATTAGTTCTAAATCATTCTGTAACCCTTTCTTCTTTTTCTCTTTTTAATCCTCACATAAAGATATTTTTTTCCATTGACGAGAGAGAGAGAGAGAGAGAGAGAGAGAGAGAGAGAGAGAGAGAGAGATTGATGTGGAACATGTCCTTGACTGGGAAACAAACCTGAGACCCTTTGATGTGTGGGCTGATGTTTTAACCACTGAGAATACCATTAGGGCTCTTTAACTCTTTTTCTAGCCTATTTTCAAAATGCTGCTTGTCTTGAGATTAAGCAACCTGTTTAAAAAAATGAAAATAATGAGAGAAGAAAAGGGATATATTCAAACTATAAATATTCACATGGAGAATAGGAAAGTACAGATATCAGAAAATAATACTTTAGCCACATAAATAAATAATATAGGATATTAGCATAGTTTTTATTTTGATTATGCTGTGTTGAATAATCCTTAATATGTATTACAAAAGAGAATTGCTAAACTTAGTCTTGAAACTAAAATATGTCTAGAGCTATCAATTTCAATGTTAACTTTTAAATACAATAAAATAAAAATCATGAAAATAAAACTATGGAAGACTACACAAATCATACTCTAAGATTGTCCTCAATTTCCCTGTATGGTTTTCATGTACTATTTTATGTACATGAAATTGGTACTCAACATATATACTTCATTTGCTTGTACTTAGTAATAGTAAAAGCAATTATTTAAGCATATAAGTAAATATAAATTAATCAGATATCTGTATAAAGTTTTAAATATCATAGTGTATAATACCATAAATGTATAAACTAGGAAAAAACTTTATCCTCTGCTAAAACAGAGTTTTCATAAACATTAATCACACAAAAAATATATGGAAAATGCGGACTGGAAGTTCTCATTGTACAGTGAGGAAAGTTTAAGATGAAGTAAGTTTTAATTGCAATAGGTACAATTATGAAAAGCTATGAAGAAGAAATCTTAACAGAAAAATCTACACCAGGAGTTAATGGATTTAGCTTGTTTTGTAGAAATAACAGAAAACAGTCAGTAGTCATCATAGCCATCACTCTCATTGTCATCAGTATTTTCAAAATCCCTGCATAGTCAGATTAAAAAACAATATCATATTATGGTCAATTCATTCAGTGGGACATGTTCAAGGAAAAGGATGCTTGGAAGTAGGAGCAGATTTAGGTTTTGTGGAACTCAATGGTTATGCATTTCGGGAAGGGGCCCACTTTATAAAAAATAAATACAAATTTGCCCATACAAAATTAAGTATAACTAAGTGTTTATTTGGAATGAAAAAAATAAACTGCAACAGATTTCAAAATATAAAAGCTAAAAAAGACCACAAACATTATAAACTTAAATAAAATAGACATTTTTATTAGTAACCTTACAGATTCAGCTCAACAATAAGTTTTGCCTTTTTTTTTTTTTTTTGGCTTCAACCCCTTTGTCTCTTTTGTAAAGATACTGGATAGCTAATTTAGTCTCTCACTCATTGCTAATCAAAATTTATTTTCTTTTTTTTTAAATTGTTGATGGTTTAAAAATGATTCTTTTAACTTCTTGATACATTATTAGGAATTTAAATAAAAGTTTTATTGATTACTTGAGAAAACCTCTAGTACATGTGATTATAGAATTTAGAACAATCTTCTACAGACAAGATCCTGGATACCTCTCTCTCTCTCTCTCTTTCTTTCTTTCTCTCTTTCTCTCTCTCTCTTGCTCTCTCTCTCTCGCCCCCCCCTGTTACCCCCAACTCATATATATGATTAAAAGAATGTGCTAATGACTTACTTTATTTATTCATTTATTTATACTTACTATTTACTTTTCCTCCATTATCTACATAGGCCATGCTCAGTACCATAGGACATGTCATATGATCAATCCTTCCTATCAAGAGTCTGGTGAGAGCAGTAGGCAGTAGAAATATTCTCAGAAGCTCTTCCTAAACCAGGATGACCAGCAGTGATTTCACTATACATGAAAGTATCTATAGATCCCATAAACTGATCCCAGTGAACCCAAACCATGCATATCCATAGTTCAACTTCTCTGTACTTGGTATGTAATCCCTGAAGTACCATTTAACATAAATGTTTTTGGGTAATAAATATATTGACTATCTTGATTTATATTGTGGGTGTATACATATGTACAAGACGTATTTAATTGTGTACTTTAAATATGTGTAGTTTATTATATGTAGATTACAAAGTTGATTTCCTAAGTAATGTGTCAGTCAGAATCTAATCAGGGTACCGATGACACATAAACTGAGAGGATTGGATATGCAAATAATTAAGATTCTGAGCTCTTCTCCCTGTAGCCCTGATGAGTCACTGTGTTCTTTATGAATGCACACCATGATACAACTAATTATGAGTTATTTATAAAAAAAAGTTTGCATTCACTACAAAAATAATTAATTGTAATGCAGGGTAATGATAAAGATGTAAAGAAACCCCACCAGGGGGTGTGGAGGATGGTGGCGGCTGGCAGAACAGAGATGAGGGAGAGGAAGTGAGTGAGGGGACAAAAAGAGAATGCGTGGGTGTCTGTGGTGGGTGTGTGATTGAGTGAGGGACAGTTAAATCTCGAGGGAGCAGTGGGGGCTGGCAGTCCAGGCTCTCTCGGCCGGGAGAGACTGCCCTCGCGGGTTTTATTCCCCGGACTGTATAACTCCGATGCAGAGCCCACGCCATCTTGAAGGGAAACAGGGCCTTTCTTTGGGAACTCACCAACACCGCCAGCTAGATGGGCATTGGAGTTGCCCTGCGACCCAATAGCCACTCCAGGCAGAGTCCCGCAGACCCATGGACCCAGCATCCCCATGGACCCTACATACCCGCGGACCGGGGACCTCCACCTCCAAAGCAGTGAGTGCAACCTCCCCCTCCCCAGTGAACATCTGCGCGTCAGGGGCAGAGGCCACACAGGGGTGCTGTTCGGGGGCGATCTCACCAGTCACCAGGAACACCTGGTGCATCAGGCCTCGCACCGTTTCCGAACACCCTAGTCCCTGTGTTAGTGCATTGGGGTCGCCCAGGCTGTGGTTTCAGCTGTGGTTACACACTAGGTCCCCCCACTCCCCCTGCCCAAAGAACTCTGGGGTCAAGGCGTGCCTGCTGTGCCTGCGCAAGTCCTCCATGGGCCTTCCGCCAGCTTGCTGACACCCTAATCCCTGCGTTTGCGCATCAGGGCCGCCCTTGTCTGTGGCTCCCTAGACCCTGTGTTTCTGTGTTCTGGTAGCCCTGTCTGTGGCGTACCCTACTATCTAGTTTGTGGAGCTCCCTAGTCACCAGTGTTTTTGGTGTGCCCTCGAGGCTGCCACCCAAGGCAGGTTTTCATTTTCTAGCGGTCCACCCCTTAAACAGTGCCTGGGAGCCACTGGGAGAATACACCAGTAGCACCACCCCCTGGCCCCCCCCCCCAAAAAAAAAAACACACACACAAAAACTTGGGTAGTAAAACAATTACATCTACAATTAAAACATTGCAAGAAAACATGGGAAGACATAAAAGCAATCCCCAAAGGAAAGAAAAAGAGGAATCACCAGAAAGAGAGTTAGATGAAATTGAAGTGACCAGCCTTTCAGAGAAAGAATTCAGAGTAATGGTTTTGTGGATGTTTAAACGGATAGAAGACAATTACACACAACTCAACGACAATATCACACAACTCAATCAGAACTATAAGGAGTTGAATGAAAATGTCACCAACATGAAACAAAACCAAGAGGAGATGAAGAATGACATAGCTGCAATAAGGAACACAATGGAAGGCCTAAACAGTAGACTAGAAGAGACTGAGGACCGCATCAGTGAATAGAAGACAAGGTAGGAAAAAACACACAAACACAGTAACAACCGGAAAAAAGACTTAAAAAATAAGAAGAGAGTCTAAGGAAGCTTTGGAACAACACAAAATGAAACAACATACATTTAATTGGGATACCAGAAGGAGTGAGAGAAAAGGAAGGAATAGAAAAACTATTTGAAGAAATAATGACAGAAAATTTCCTTGATATTGGCAAGGAAAAAAATATGAAAGTCCAAGAAGTACACAGAGTCCCAAACAAGCTGAACACAAAAAAAACCAACACCAAGACACATCATAATTAAATTGGCAAATACTAATGACAAAGTAAGAATCTTAAAGGCAGCCGGAGAGAGAGAGAAAGTAACCTACAAGGGATCTCCTATTCGAATAGCAACTGATTTCTCAACAGAAACACACCAGGCCAGAAGGGAATGGAATGAAATATATAAAGTGATGCAAAACAAGGGTCTGAACCCAAGAATACTATACCCAGCAAGGTTATCATTCAAAATTGAAGGTGGAATCAGGAGCTTTACAGACAAGAAAGGGCTAAGAGAGTTTATCACTACCAAGCCAATAATGCAAGAAATGCTAAAGGGACTGCTGTAAAAAGAAGAAAGAGAAAGGCAAAAAAAAAAAAAAAAACCCACAAAAAAAACACTAAGAAAAACACTAAGAAAAACATGACAACAAACATGAACTTGTCAATAATATCATTAAACGTAAATGGGTTAAATGCACCAATCAAAAGACATAGGGTAGCTGAATGGTTAAGAAAACAGGACCCATACATTTGCTGTCTACAAGAGACCCACGTCAGAGAAAAGGATTCACACAGACTGAGAGTGAAGGGATGGAAAAACATTTTTCAGGCAAATAGAAATGAGAAAAAAGCTGAGGTAGCAATACTTATATCTGATAAAATAGACCTCAAAGTAAAGGCCATAACAAGAGATAAGGAAGGCCTCTACATAATACTAAAAGGAGCAATACATCAAGAAGATATAACTCTGGTAAACATAGACGCACCTAATACAGGAGCCCCTAAATATATAAAAAAACTCTTGGAGGATATCAAGGGAGAGATCAATAGCAATACAATCATAGTAGGGGATTTTAACACACCACTGACATCTCAGGACAAATCCTCTAGACAAAAAATCAGCAAAAAACCCCCGCAATTCTCAATAACTCACTAGATCAGATGGATCTAATTGACATCTTCAGAGCATTTCACCCCAAAGCTACAGAATACACATTCTTCGCAAGTGCACGTGGGACATTCTCAAAAATAGACCACGTATTGGGTCATAAGCAAAGTCTCCCTACATTCAAAAAGATTGATATCATATCATGCATTTTCTCAGACCACAATGGCATAAGATTAGAAATAAACTACAATAAAACATTTTAAAAAATTCAAACACTTGGAAGTTGAATAGCATGTTATTAAACAATGATTGGGTTATAAATGAGATAAAAGAAATTAAAAATTTTCTAGAGACTAATGACAAAAAAAAACCCATAACAACGCAAATGCTATGGGACACAATGAAAGCAGTGCTAAGAAGGAAGTTTATAGCTCTACAGGCCTACCTTAAAAAACAAGAAAAAATGGTAATGAACCATCTAATCCAACAACTCAAAGAATTAGAAAGAGAGCAACAAGAAAAGCCCACTGAGCCGAAGGAAGGAAATAATAAAGATCAGAGCAGAAATGAATGACATAGAGACCAAAAAAACAATACAAAAAATCAACAAAACAAAGAGCTGGTTCTTTGAAAGAATAAACAAGATTGATGAACCTCTAGCCAGCCTCACCAAGAAGCAAAGAGAGAGGACCCAAATAAACAAAATCAGAAATGAGAGAGGGGAAATAACTACAGACCCCACAGAAATACAAAGGATTGTTAAAAACTATTGTGAACAATTCTATTCTAACAAATTTCACAACCTAGACGAAATGGACAGATTTCTAGAAAAACACAAACTTCCAAAACTCACACAGGAAGATTCTAAAAATCTCAACACATCGATAACTAAGGAAGAAATTGAAGCAGTCATCAAAAAGCGTCCAGCAAACAAAAGCCCAGGGCCAGACGGCTTCACAAGGAAATTTTACCAAACATTAATAGAAGTAAAACCCATTCTTCTTAGACTATTCCAGAAAATTCAAGAGGAAGGAACACTTACAAACTCCTTCTATGAAGCCAGCATCACCCTAATACCAAAACCTGATAAAGATAACACAATGAAAGAGAATTACAGACCAATATCCCTCATGAACATAGATGCCAAAATCCTCAACAAAATAGCAAATCGAATCCAGCAGTACATCAGAAAGATCATACACCATGACTAAGCAGGATTTATCCCAGGGATGCAAGGATGGTACAATATATGCAAATCAATAAACGTGATACATCACATAAACAAATTGAAAGATAAAAATCACATAGTCATATCAATTGATGCAGAAAAAGCATTTGACAAAATCCAACACCCTTTCTTAATAAAAACTCTCAGCAACGTAGGAATAGAAGGATCATACTCAACATAATAAAAGCCATATATGACAAACCCACAGCCAACATCATACTCAATGGGCAAAAACTAAAACCATTTCCCCTAAAAACAGGAACAAGACAGGGATGCCCACTTTCACCACTTCTATTTAACATGGTGCTGGAAGTATTAGCCATTTCTCTCAGACACAAAAAATAAATAAAAGGCATCCAAATAGGAAAAGAAGAAGTAAAACTGTCCTTATTTGCAGATGATACGATACTGTACATAGAAAACCCTAAACACACCATCAAAAAATGATTAGACTTAATAAATGAATTCAGCAATGTACCAGAATATAAAATTAACACCAAGAATTTTTGGTATTTCTATATACCAACAATGAACTTACAGAAAGAGAGACTAAAACAGCAATCCCATTTACCATCGCACCAAAAAAATTAAAATACCTAGGAATAAACTTAACTAAGGAGGTAAAAGACCTATACTCAGAAAACTACACAACTCTAAAAAAAAAAAAAAGATAGAGGAAGACATAAACAGATGGAAGAACATACCATGTCCATGGATTGGGAGAATCAATATCATCAAAATGTCCATTCTACCCAAATCAATTTATAAATTCAATGCAATCCCCATGAAAATACTTTACAGACCTAGAACAAACTTTCCAAAAATTCATTTGGAATAAAAAAAGACCCTGATTAGCTCCAGCAATCCTTAGAAAGAAGAACAAAATAGGTGGGATCTCAATGCCAGATTTCAAGCTGTATTACAAAGCCACTGTTCTAAAAACTGCCAGGTACTGGTGTAAGAACAGACACATAGATCAATGGAATAGGATAGAGAACCCAGAAATTGACCCAAACCACTATGCTCAATTAATATTTGACAAAGGAGGCATGAACATACAATGGAGTCAAGACAGTCTCTTCAACAAATCATGTTGAGAAAATTGGACAGAAACATGCAAAAAAATGAAACTAGACGACCAACTTACACCATACACAAAAATAAACTCAAAATGGATAAAGGCCTTAAACATAAGATGGGAAACCATGAAAATACTGGAGGAATCCACAGGCAGCAAAATCTCTGACATATGCGAAAGGAACTTCTTCACCGACACAGCTCCTCGGGCAATAGAAACTAAAGAAAAAATAAACAAATGAGATTACTTCAAAATAAAAAGCTTTTGCACAGCAAAGGAAACCATCAAAAAACAACAAGAAAGCCCACTGCATGGGAGAACATATTTGCCAATGATCTCAATGATAAAGGTTTAATCTCCAACATTTACAGGGAACTCATAAAATTTCACAAAAAGAAGATAAACAACCCAATCAAAAAATGGGCAACCGATCTAAATAGGCACTTCTCAAAATAAGACAGAAGGAAGACCAAGAGACACATGAAAACCTGCTCAAAGTCACTAATCATCAGAGAGATGCAATACAAAACAACAATTCTCACACCTGTGAGAATGGCAATCATCAACAAATCAACTAACGACAAGTGTTGGCGAGGATGTGGAAAAAAAGGAACCCTCCTGCACCACTGGTGGGAATGCAGACTGGTACAGCCACTGTGGAGAACAGTATGGAGTCTCCTCAAAAAACTAAAAATGGAACTTCCATTTGACCCAGTGATCTTACTACTAGGAATATACCCCAAGAAACTAGAAACTCCAATCAGAAAGGATATATGCACCCCAATGTTCATAGCAGCACCATTCACCATAGCCAAGATATGGAAACAGCCTAAGTGCCCATCAATAGATGATTGGATAAAAAAACTGTGGTACATCTATACAATGGAATTCTACGCTGCAGTAAAAAAGAAGGAGCTCATATCATTTGTAACAACATGGGTGGAGATGGAGAGCATTATGCTTAGTGAAATAAGCCGGGCAGAGAAAGGCAAATATCACATTATCTCACTCATCTGTGGAATATAATGAATGATATAGCCTGATAATCAAGATCAGATCTAGAGAATGAGAAACATCGATCAAAGCATCAAACCTCGGGGAAGGTGGGGGTTGGTGGGAATAAGGGGGAGAGATCAACAGAGGGACCTTCGTACATGCGTATGAGAACAAGCATTGGGCACAGACAATGGGGAAGGTGTGGCAGGAGAGGAAATTCATACAGTGGTCTCCATAACCTTAAGAGAAATTACTTCATGAGACAAAGATTTTAAATGAAACTCTGTAACATGAAAATCATTTTGGAAGGAAATAAAGAGAAGTTTCCTTTAAACGTCATAAGGAGAGGAATTGAAAGTCAATACATTTGGCCTCTTGAGCTAAGGTAAGTAATCTGTGTTTTTGCCTCCCTGAAATAGTGTATATAAAGTTACAAAAAGAAATTGTCAGCCCATTTGAAATTGAATTGACATGGCCCAGAGCAAAGAATATCCTTACATGATATTATCCTACAATATTATTTAATTTTTGATATTTCACAACAACATATTGTACAACCACCCCAAACAAACTTACAAACTAATTCTTTCAATGTTTAGCAGCAATTTAAAAAGACAACATGAAAGGATTTAATTCCTTTCAGAAGGAATTGAGGCACTGGGAAGGCACTTGAGCATTCTATACTGGCCCTCTTTCTTCTTTTGCCAAGAGGGACCCTCTTCTCACAATTCAATGGCTCTCAGCTGTAGCCTGAGCTCTCTAGTCATCCTGAGGTTGAAGCCTTGAGGTGGCTGATATAATGAATCTGTCTCTTGCCAAATTCTGTGAGCTGGGCCCTCCCTGGAGAAGGAACCTGAATTCCCCCAAATAAGTGAACAGTGCCAGGGCCCCACCAGCAGGCGAGGGGATCTCCAAGGCAGGTGCTGGGGTGGAGGCCACAGGGGGCATAGACTACCAGGGAGACAGAACTGAACCTCACAACACCCTGCTTGGCCCTGGACGATGACTGGTTAGCCAGAGACAGGTAAGATTCCTCAGGGAAGGAACAACCTAAGACAGGCACAGTCGCAGAGGGGCCATCAGGAGAGAACTTGGGGATCAACAGAGGTGGGGCACAGACCCTCACCCCTCCCAACAACCTTGCAGAAGTCTGAACCTTCAGCCCTTCTGAGGGTGGTCTCCTGCCCCCATGGCTACCTCGCTTCTCATGCTCAGCACAAACCGGGACCCAGGTAACAGACAGAGACTGGGCCCAGCTCAGATCAAGACCCAGGTAACAAACAAAAACATGCCAACAGCAGTTGCCCTATATCTAAATTCAGCCAAGCACCAGGAATACTCAGTGCCAACTCAATGCAAATAAACCTCTCCAGTAATATATACATGGTAATATAAGATTGTTGGTAGAGTATTAAATTTGACATAATAGAGTTATCAAGCTTACAAATTAATTTAAATTGGTGAACTGAAATAAGCGAACACCCAAGAAAATTTAAGTGTACTGGACAAAAAGCTTTTTCTAACGTATTAATTAAAATTTCTATTGATAGCTCATCTCATAGTATAATTGTTTAATATGTAATGAACAGAAAGCAGGCATATTTGTGTGCAAAAACTTAAAATTTAAAGTTATCAAGATTGCATTAAAAAATTTTACCAAATTCTCCATCAATAAAAAAAAGGGGGAGAAATCCAAGATGGCGGAATAGGTAAACACCTACACTACTGCCTCGCACAACAATTTCAAAACTACAACTAAAAGACAGAATGGACACCATCCAGAACGACAGGAAAGCTGGCTGAGTGGAAGTTCTACAACTAGAGGGAAAGAGAGGGGCTCACAGAGACCCAGAGGAGCTACAAAAAGCTGAGGTACAGAGACGTGCGTGAGGAGAGAGCGGGTGCCGGAGTACCTGGCTGGCTTTCTCTGGCGGGAGGGAAACGGAGACTCTCAAAGGCATTGAACCCCTTATCCTACGACACTAAACCCCAGATCCAGCCGAAACTTATACGGGGGGAGTTTGGACTGTGTAAAGGGAGAAGTGCACGGAAATTTAGGGGAGTTGCAAAAGATCAAAGGCCTGGTGGCGTGCACGGCACTGCGAGCAGGACAGACTGTTGATTGTGCCACTGGCTTTCGCGAGTGGGCGGGAGACAGACCCTCCCAACTGTGCCACTTCTAACTCCACTAAGCCCCTGTTTAGGGCGAAACCCTGGAGACCTAGACTCGTGTGGTCCTGGTGTGCAGGGGAGCTGGAAAGGCAGCGGTTAGAAGTACTGCGGGTGTGCGCACAAGGACCGCTCCAGCCATTACCCAGTCACGTGAGACTCAGGGGCCATGGAGGGCGGGGCGGACTGGAAGGCAAGGCGGTCCGTTAAGCCCTGAGACTCCACCCCTCCCAAGCTCAACAGAGGCTTCTGCGGCTTTGCATGTCTGGTATCATAAAGCTGAATTCAAAATAGAAGTTTCCCTGGCACAGTGAAAATGCTGAGACAAGGGAAGGGATTACAAACAAAAGAAATGGAGGAAAAAAAAGACTGGATATAGAGTTCAAAACCACGCTTATAAGGTTTTTCAAGAATATGCTAGAAAAGATGGATAAATTTAGTGAGACCCAAGAGGAGATGGAAAAGGTCCAACTAAAGATAAAAAAAGACCAACTAGAAATTAAACATACACTGACTGAAATAAAAACTATTATACAGAGTCCTAATAGCAGACTAGAGAAAGGCAAGGATCAAGTCAAAAATTTGAAATATAAAGAAGCAGAAAACATTCAACTGGAAAAGCAAGAAGAGAAAAGAATCCAAAAATGTGAAAATAATGTAAGGAGCCTCTGGGACAGCTTCAAGCGTACCAACATCAGAATTGTGGGGGTGCCAGAAGAAGAGAGAGAGCAAGATACAGAAAACCTATTTAAAGAAATAATGACTGAAAACTTCCCACATCTGGTAAAAGAAATAGACTTACAAGTCCAGGAAGCACACAGAACCCCATATAAAAGGAATCCAAAGAGGACCACACCAAGACACATCATAATTAAAATACCAAGAGCAAAAGACAAAGAGAGAATATTAAAAGCAGCAAGAGAAAAACAGTTCATTACCTACAAGGGAGCACCCATACGACTGTCAGCTGATTTCTCAACAGAAACGATGAAGGCCAGACGGGAGTGGCAAGAAATATTCAACGTGATGAACAGCAAGAACCTACAACCAAGAATAATCTATCCAGCAAAGCTATCATTCAGAATTGAAGGGCAAATAAAGACCTTCACAGAGAAGAAAAAGCTAAAGGAGTTCATCAACTCCAAACCAGTATTATATGAAATGCTGAAAGGTACTCTTTTAGAAGAGGAAGAAGAAAAAGGTAAAAGACAAAAAATTATGAACAACAAATACATTTCTATCAAGTGAATCTAAAAATTAAGGGAATTAAAAATTTGATCAACAGAATAAACTGGTGAATATAATAGAATCAGGAGCACAGAAAGGGAGTAGACTGATAATTCTCAGGAGGACAAAAATCATAAAGCATCAAACAGACTGAAATTACAGCAGAAAGATTAAAGTTAGGTGAGGTAGATAAGTGATCAATCAAAGGACTTGTATGCATGCATATAAGCATAACCAATGATCACAGACATTGGGGGGTCGGGGTATGCCTGGGAGGGAGGGGGGCCATGGGGAGATATGTATAAAAAATTAATAAAAACTAATTTAAAAAAAATAAAAAATAAAAAAACTTATTCTAAAAACCAAAAAAAAAAGGGGGTGGGGGGAGTAGGATAGTAGCATGTAAGGAAAAAAAATATCTGGTAAGTAAACTACATTTAGAAAATTTTCACTTTAAAAATTAATTTTAATTTGTAATGTTAACAGCAATACACCCATGAAAAACACACATGGTGTCAAAATAAACCAAAGGAAAATGGATAGGAAAAATTAAAAGGACCCCAAGTCAATTTTATAGAAAAGATTCCTGTATTAACACTTGGTCAAGAATATGTTTATATACTTTCAGAAATCAACTCCAAGACCAAGTGGACTCCTGCAACAGAGAGGAACTGACAGGTCTGTGCCAAACACGAAGGCAAGAGGAGAAACAGTCCAGAGATGGAAGACGCTGAGGACGCCTTGCCATGTGAGCAGTTAGCAGCTGAGCATCGCTACAGGATGCCCAGGACCAAACCAGCATCATCACCATCTGTGCAGTATCCAGATACCATTGGTGACCTATACACATAAGGAACTGTCTGACATTGAAACTGGGACTCAAAGCTATTAGACACTGAAATTGAGACTCAATCATTTTTCTTTTGCTCTGGTGGGTTTATTTCTAGCCTACAGGGGTAAGATGTTTTTAAAGACAAGAAACAGGGGGTGGAGGGGAGGAAGCAGATGCAAAGGCAAAGAAGCAATGAACGGACTGTTGTGCTACAGTGGGAAGGCAGGGAAAGTTTGGGAGGAGGGGCCTATAGGAGATCAATGGAAGGACTTGTATGCATGTGTGTGTAGGCATACCAGTGGAGACAGGGCAATGGGGGAAGGCGGAGGTTGCGGGGAGAAATGGGTGAGGGCATGTACTGGGGGGTGGGGAGGGCAATAGAGGGAAAATAATAAAGAAAAGAGAGAAGAATAAATAAATAAAAATAAAAGAGAAAAAAAAGAAACCCTCACCAAAAAAAATGTTAAGTTTGAGGGTGAGCTCTCAAGGAGAAACAAAAGTGGAAGGGGGTGGCCTCCTCAAGGCTGAATTAAGACATACTTGGGAGAAAAAAAATAAAAAAGACATACTGGAGAAGTTGGTCTTCTAGTGCACCACAAGGCAGAGAAGTTTGCTGGATTGCCTAAGCTGCAACTGGTCCACAGGTGTTGGACAAGCAAGGAAAAGTAAGTAAATAAATTAAAAACCTCTCCTGGCTGCAAGTGAAACATCCTTGGTGAGTGAAAGCACAAAAAGAGGTAAGGTGTCTGGAGCACACTCACTGGCAGGGTAGTATACAGCCAGGGGTGTGCAATGTCAATGTCAGGAGGATTGTGGGAAAGAACCCTGTAGGATACAAACAGGTCAAGGCTGGTGAGATATAGTGCAGAAGAGGGGGAGCCTGTTGACCAACAGGGCAGAGCACCCCCTGGACCATCTGGCATCCATGCCAGCAGCGCACAGTGAGTGCAGTGTCCAGGGCTGTGAGCTGGCTGAGGAACTGAGGGCTCTGAATGTGTTGCTGGGCAGTGCACTGCTGACAGCCATGCAGCCAGCAAAGAAGGGCAAAAGCGTAGCAAACTGGAACTAGTCTAAATCGGTGGGAGTTCTAAAATGTTACGAGATTTATAAGCTAACAAGGTAGCCTGCTACATTTATACTTGTGTATATGTAAATGTGTGTATGTATATGTATACACATGTGTGTATATCTAAACACGTGTATATGTGTGTGCATGTAGAATCTCTTGGTCAAGGAACAGACCTTTTACATATAGTGCAGCTTGTATCACCTGGTGAGTGTGGTTCAGTGGTTGAACGTCAACTCATGAACTAGAAGGTCACAGTTCGATTCTCTTTTCAGACACATGCCTGGTTGCAGGCTTGATCCCCAAAAGGGATGTGCAGGAGACAGCCAATCAATGATTCCCTCTCATCATTGATGTTTGTCTCTCTCTCTCCCCCTCCCATCTTCTCTGAAATCAATGAAATATATATATTTAAGAACAGTTTGTGTCCACACCTCATGACTCAATTCTCCCATAGAGTGATGCAGTGGAGCATCTCTTTCCACATCACATTACTATTTCAATGTGCAAATCATTCCAAAAGAAACATTATGTGATGTGGTGGAGCACATGTATCATGTGTGTAAAAATGAGCTTTGCATTACAGGAAAAGTAATTCCAAAATTGTGAAATTTGAAATTTCTATAGGGCTGCTGGCACCCCTGCCATCCTCCCCTTAAGAAAGACCTTTGCCTCAGAATATAAACAAATCCTCTCTGGGAGTGTTCTCCACTCTGCTCTATATCACCACTCTGTGACATAAGCGAATATAAACAAATGGCCCAGTGAGATAAAGCTGCATGTCTCTCCAGATGTCTCTATCTTTACATATCTATTCAATCTTTCTTTAACCCAGGAGCCCTTGCTCTTTGCTCAAAAGCCCTGACTGTAAAACAATGTGAAAATATACATAGAGCATTGACTCCCAACAGAAATCAAAAAGAAAAATCCCTCCTGCGTAGTATCATCCAGGACCTTCTATTGACAAAGCTTATTATCATACTTGTGGCAAAGGACAAATG
The DNA here is from genome assembly GCA_011751065.1 of Lasiurus cinereus. Classification (NCBI taxonomy): domain Eukaryota; kingdom Metazoa; phylum Chordata; class Mammalia; order Chiroptera; family Vespertilionidae; genus Lasiurus; species Lasiurus cinereus. The sequence goes on from JAAGEH010000392.1 coordinate 3,133,156, forward strand.
TTTAAAGTTCCATTACCACAGCAGACAAAGAAGAGCGGATTTTGAGAGACAATAAACTGATAATTAAAATAGTTAGTAAAGGTATATTATAAACGTCATGCCTATAAATCTGATAACTAGATGAAAGGGACAAATTCCTTAGAAGACATAAACTATTAAAGCTCACTCGAGAGGAAATATATCATCTGTATAGCACTAGACTATTAAGAAATTGAATTTTTAATTTAAAATCTTCCCATAAAGAAAACTCAATGTCTAGATGGTTCTATTAAACATTGAAGAAAGAAATAAAACAAATTACAGTGGTACCCCGAGATACGAGTGCCCTAACATACGAGATTTTTGAGATATCAGCCGTAGAGCGAGTGATTGTTGCTTTGAAATACGAGCAACAGTTGAGATACGAGTAATCGCGCGGATCGGCCGGCTGCACACAACCCACCAGTTTACCGCCACTCAAGCATCTCATAGTTTCCCACGCCTCAAGGTTATGGAACGAATTAAACTCGTATCTCGAGGTACCACTGTATACATAAATTATTCTAGAAATTTTAAGAGAAGGTGGTACTTAACAACCCATTCCAAGGTAATAACATTACTTTGAATTTCATATTATAAGAAAAGTAACTGAACACAAATGCAGTTGTTTTTTTTTTAACTTTTAGTAAATCAAATTCAACAAAATATATTTTTAAAAAGTTAATGTATCATAACCAAGTGGGATTTATCCTGGGAATATTGGTATAGTTTAACACTAAAATGTACCATATTAGCTGACTAACACACACACATACACACACACATACACACATATACACACACATACACACATACACACACATACACACACACACACATACACACACACACACACACACGAGATATAGGAAAATATGTGGCAAAATCCAAATTCATTCCTGATTTTTAAAAACTATCAGGACAGTAGCACTAGAAGAAAACTTCTCCAATATGATAATGGACAACTACAAAAAATGTACAGATTACATCATACTTAATGGTGAATTGCTGAGTGCATTTCCTCTAAAAGTTGGAACAAGAAAATAGTTTATGCTTTCACCTCATCTACTCATCTTTTTCAGAGTTTTAAGCCAGTGTAATAAGACAAAAAAAAGAGATAACAGTTATTTAGATTGGAAAGAAAGAAGTTAAACTAGCATTATTCACAAATGGCATGATTGTCTTATATAGGAAATTCGATGACATCTATCTGCCCACAAAATCTACTAGAATTAAAAATTGATCTTAGCAAGGTTATAAGATCTAAGTTAATACTAAAAAATTAATTGTATTTAATAGATTAGTAATGAATATTCAAAATTAGAATTGAGAAAATCAACACCATTTACAACTATCAAAACTAGAAAATATTTCAGTTTAAGTATGATAAAGATATGCAAGACCTATACACTAAAAATACAGAACTTCACAGAGAGAAATTAAAGAATACCTAAATAAATGGAGAGATATACTGTACTCATGAATCAAAAAATGCAATACCACTGATATATGAATTCTTCCCAAATTGATTTAGAGATTCAATGCAGTCTCCAAAAATATCTCAGCAGGCTTTCTTGTAGAAATCAACAAGTTGATTTAAAATTCACATGATAAAGATTTAAAATTTAAAAAATAAATTTACATGAAAATTCCAAAGACATAAAATATCCAAAACTACTTTGTGAGAAATAAAATAAAAACCATATGTGGAACATTAATACAACCTAACTCCAATACTTATGATAAAGCGACATCAATCAAGACAATATGGCAGTGGCAGACAGAGAGATAAATACAGCAGGGAAACAATAGTTATTTCAAAAATAATCCCATGCATATGTAGGCAATTAATTTTTAACAAAGTTGCAAAGGAGAGAAAGGACTGAAATTTACAATAGCTAGAATAATGGAAAATTCACAGTCTTCCTCCTCCCAAAAAGAACTTTGATTTATACTTTGACCATGAATTTTCAAGAGGCTTACAAAGGGAAACAATAAAACTTTGGGAGATGATGTATGGATATTAATTTGGTTCTGGGGAGGGCTAATGTAAATTCAAATGGGCAAGATGTTTTTAAAGACAAGAAACAGGGGGTGGGGAGGAAACAGATGCAGAGGCAAAGAAGCAATGAACAGACTGTTGTGCTACAGTGGGAAGGCAGGGGAAGTTGGGGAGGGAGGGGCCTGTAGGAGACCAACCAAAGGAGTTGTTTGCATGTGTGTGGGCATAGCCAGTGGATATAGGGCAATAGGAGGAGGGCGGAGGGGGGGGCGAGATGGGTGAGGGCATGTATTGGGGGGTGCAGAAGGCAACAGGGAAAAAAATTGTACACTTAAAATATGCGCAGTTTGTTTCATATCAATATAGTTCAATAAAGATGTTTTAAAATCTAATACATTTATCTATACTTAAGATTTTTAAATGCCTACACTCATATACAAGTGCATGTTAGATATATTTGACAGATACTTCTTTTCATACTATTATAGCCATTTGCTAGTTCTCATCATAAATTTACACTGTTACTTTACAAAAAATGAAACATATCTTTTTTAAAAAAATCTTTATTGTAGAAAACATTACTATATGTTCCCCTTTTTCCCCCATTGATCTCTTCAAACCTGCTCCCACCTGCCACCCCAGGCCTTCACTACTTTATTGTGTATGTCCATGAGATGAAATATTTCACATCCATAATACTTAAAGGGTAATATGCTAATTAGACTGGATATCATTCCCAATGTCCTTCCTGACTAAGCTGGGGCCGGAGGGAAGTCAGCTAGGCCTGAATGCCTGTGGGTGGCCTGGGCGAAGCCAGCCAGGGTCTTGGGTGCATGCTGGCAGCCAGAGGAGGAGGGAAGCCCTGGTCCTGGGAGCCAGAGGGAAGCTAGTGTTGGCAGTCGGGGGAAGAAAGGCCTCCTGTTGTACAAATTTTTGTATATCAGGTCTCTAGTACAGAAATAATGTTCCAAGTAAAAGGCACTGTTTGTGTGCTTAAAAAGGTTTTGTGTGCTTGGGCCTATTTTCTATACTGCTTGGCTTCATTTAGCTGGAGAGAATAATAGAGCTGACTGAGCACCAAAGAATGCCTATCATCACTACAGATGGCCAAACCATTGTTCTTATTGAGGATCAGCCAGGACCTTGGCCCAAGTTTCAGAAATGTAAGCTCCTATAATTTGATATGTTCTATGAAAACATGAAACAGTAGGATACTTGTAAATCAAACTTTCAACTGTAAGGGATTTTAGATAGCATCTATTCTAAGGGAAGAAACCACTGGCAAGAGAGGTTAAATGACTTACTCAAGTCCAGTAATGGCAGAGTGCAACATAGAATCCCAGGTTTCTTATGATCAAATCTCGTGCCTGTTTTGTATTATCCCAGCACCATCCTTGGAGTATTTACTTTCCAAATATCCACGAGTCATATACCTATATAAAAGTATCTTCTTTTATTCTGCTTTATTTAAGTACATTTTTGTTGAATTATACTGAAAAGTACCTCTGCAATCTTTTCTTTTGTCTAACCCATCTGCAGACTCCAGATTTGACCTTTTGGAAAATTAGCTATTTAATTTATACACACTCAGGACAATATCCCTGATTTTGTTCCTTTCTCCTTGTAAATCATTTTTTATCATTCATGGGGAACATAATAGTCTCTGTTCTTTTGGAATAATTATTTTGAAACTCTCTTTAAAACAGAAGTAGCAGGTTAAGAGTAGTTTCTGTAACAATAGACTCTTTAAATATAAGAAAAACATGCTAAATCCCAGGGACATCTTAATCATATTACTGCAATCTAGGTAGAATTAAAACAGTTTAATTTTATATTTATTTTTTTCTTTCTGCTTTCAAAGTATTTAATGTTCACTAAAGATATTAGAAAACAGGGAAAAGCATTAAAAAGGAAAAATCATCCATAAAGTCATAACCAGGTATATCCACTCTTAATATTTGGCATATTTAAATTTTATAAATAGATAGAATCACATGTAACTAAAGATATTCAATTAATTAAGGAGCTATACACAAATGTATAATGAAAGGATCATAAAGTCTCTTCAAATTTAAGAAAAAAGAAAGCATATCAAGCATATTCTCAGATCACAGTGGCATAAAACTGGAAATCACCTACAATAAAAACAATTCAAAGAAATCAAACACATGGAAGCTAAACAGCATGCTATTAAAAGATGACTGGGTTAACAGAGAGATCAAAGAAGAAATAAAAAACATCATGTCAACAAATGACAATGAAAACAGAACAATCAAAAATCTATGGGACACAGTGAAAGCAGTCTTAAGAGGGAAGCTTTTAGCTCTACAAGCCTACTGCAAAAAAAACAAGAAACAATGGTAATAAAAAATCTAACTCTACAACTCAAAGAGCTAGAAAGAGAGCAACAGGAAAATCCCAGTGTAAGTAGAAGGAAAGAAATAGTAGAGATCAGAATGGAAATAAATGACATAGAGACGAAAGAAATAATACAAAAGATCAACACAACCAAGAGCTGGTTTTTTGAAATGATAAACAAGATTGATGAACCTCTAGCTAGGCTCACCAAGAAGCAAAGAGAGAGGATCCAAATAAACAAATTCAGAAATGGAAGAGGAGAAATAACAACAGACCCCTCCGATATACAAAGGATTGTTAAAAAATACTACGAACAACTCTATTCCAACGAACTGGACAACCTGCAAGAAATGGACATATTGCTAGAAAAATATAACCTTCCAAAACTCAATCATGATGAATCTAAAGATCTCAATAGTCCAATAAGTATGGAAGAAATTGAAGCAGTCATCAAAAACCTTCTAGCAAACAAAAGCCCAGGGACAGATGGCAACCCAGGGGAGTTTTAAAAAACATTCAAGGAAGAATTAAAATCTATTCTCCTCAGACTATTCCAAAAAAATTAAAGAGGAAGGAACAATTTCAAGCTCATACCAAATACCAAAACCACATAAAAACAATACAAAGAAAGAGAATTACAGGCCAATATCACACTTGAACATAGATGCCAAAATCCTCAACAAAATGGTAGCAAATCAGATCCAGCAGTACATCAGAAAAATCATACACCATAACCAAGTAGGATTTATCCCAGGATTGAAAGGATGGTACAATATCCACAAAACAATTAATGTGATACATTACATAAACAAACTGAGAGATAAAAATCACATAGTCATATCAATTGATGCAGAAAAAGCATTTGACAAAATCCAACACTGTTTCTTGATAAAAACTCTCAGCAAGGTGGGAATAGAAGGTTCATACCTCAACATCATAGAAGCCATATATGATAAACCCACAGCTAACATCATACTCAACGGGCAAAAACTAAAACCATTTCCCCTAAGAATATGAACAAGACAGAGATGGCCACTCTCACTATTCCTATTTGACATAGTACTAAAACTATTAGCCATTGCAATTAGACAAGAAGAAGAAATAAAAGGCATCCAAATTGGAAAAAAAAAAGAAAACTGTCTTTATTTGAAGATGACATGATACTGTACATAAAAAGGGAAAGACTCCATCAAAAAACTAATAGACTAGTTATAAACTTAACTAAGGAGGTAAAAGACCTATATGTAGAAAACTACAGGACACTGAAAAAAGAGATAGAGAAAGATGTAAACAGATGTCAGAGCATACCATGATCATGCATTGGGAGAATCAACATTATTAAAATGTCCATACTACCCAAACCAATCTATAGATTCAATGCACTCCACATTCAAATACCAATGGCATATTTCACATACATAGAAAGAACTCTGCAAAGACTCATCTGGAACAACAACAACAAAAAAGACCCCAAATAGCCACAGCAATCTTGAGAAAGAACAACAAAGTAGGTGGAATTTCTATACCAGATTTCAAGCTGTATTACAAAGCAACAGTTCTCAAAACAGCCTGGTACTGCCACAAGAACAGACATATAGACCAATGGAATAGAATAGAGAATCCAGATATTAAATCAAACCACTATGCTCAATTAATATTTGACAAAGGAGGCATGGACATACAATAGAGTCAAGACAGTCTCTTTAACAAATGGTTCTGGGAAAATTAGACATATACATGCAAAAAAATAAAACTAGAACACCAACACAAAAATAAACTTAAAATGGATACAGGACTTAAACATAATATGGGAAACCATAAAAATACTAGAGGAATCCACGGGCAGCAAAATCTCAGACATATGCTGTGGAACTTCTTCACTGATACTGCTCCTAGGGCAATGGAAGCTAATGAGAGAATAAACAAATGGGACTACATCAAAATATAAATCTTCATCTTGAAAGGGAAAGTGGATGTTTACAGCAGCCTGAAAAGCTACAGCTGCGGCACCCACAGAACATTGGGCAGACCCAGAACATCACTTCGCAATCGATGCAAACTCTCAGATTCAGAGGAGCTTTCCACAACACATGGAAAGGTCAGATTTCACCTGGGATAAGGAGAGAGAACTACATAACCAGACAGCCAGAGAAGAAAGACCATGGGCAGATGAAGAAATAGCCTGCATATGAAAAAAAAAATCACCAAAAAAGGAAGTAAATGAAATACAAGCAAACAACCTGCCAGAGAAAGAGTTCAGAGAAATGGTCATAATGTGATTGTAAAGAATGGAAGACAAATTCGACAATATGAGTAAGAACCAAGAGGAAATTATAAAGCATCAAGAAGAAATGAAAAATGACATCAGTGCTGTAAAGAACATAATAGAAAGCATAAAAAGTAGACTAGAAGAAGCAGAGGACTGCATCAGTGAGCTAGAAGACAACTTAGGAAAAAATACCCAAGTACAGCAGCTTCTGGGGAAAAAAAATAAAAAGCAAGAAGGAACCTAAGGGGATTTTTGGATAACATGGAACAAAACAACATCCACATAATTGAGGTTCCAGAAAGAGTGGAAACTGAGCAAGGAATAGAAAACCTGTTTGAAGAAATACTGACAGAAAACTTCCCTGATATAGGAAAGAAAAAACCCACACAAATCTAAGAAGCTCACAGAGATCCAAACAAAATGAAGCCCAAAAGACTGACACCAAGGCACATTATAATTAAATTGGCAAACACCAAAGACAAAGTAAAAATCTTAAATTTGGCCAGAGAGAGACAGAAAGTTACCTACAAAGGAATCCCCATCAGACTAGCAACTGATTTCTCAACATAAACTCATCAGGCCAGAAGGGAATGGAATGAAATGTACAAAGTCATGGAAAGGAAGGGTCTGAATACAAGAATACTGTACTCAGCAAGGCTTTCAATCAAAATTGAAGGTGAATTCAGGAGCTTCACATACAAAAAAAGTCTAAGGGAAATTATAACCACCAAATCAGCAATGCAAGAAATGTTAAAGGGTCTACTGTAAAAAAAGAAATCAGAAGCAAACAAGGAACACAGGGGTAAACAATAAAATTGGCGACAGATAAGTACCTATCAATAATAAGTTTAAATGTAAATGGACTAAATGCTCCAATCAAAAGACATAGTGTAACAGATTGGGTAAGAAAACATGACCTTTATATATCTGCTGTCTACAAGAAACCCACCTCAGGAAAAGAGATGCACACAGATTGAGGGTGAAGGGATGGAAGATGGTATTTCAGGCAAATGGAAATGAAAAAAAAGCTGGGGTTGCAATACTTATATCTGACAAATTAGATCTCAAAGTGAAGGACATAACAAGAGATAAGGAAGGCCACTTCATAATACAAAAAGGAACAATCCAACAAGAAGAAATAACTCTGGTAAACATATACACACCTTATATAGGAGCACCTAAATACATAAAAAAACTCCTGGGGGATATCAAAGGAGAGATTGACAGCAATACAGTCATGGTAGGAGACTTTAATACACCACTGTCACTACTAGACAAATCCTCTAAACAAAAAATCAGGAAAGAAACATCAATCCTAAATTACTCACTAGACCAGATGGAATTAATTGACATCTTTAGAACATTTCACCCCAAAGCCACAAAATATATATTCTTCTCAAGTGCACATGGGTCATTTTCAAAGAAAGACCATATGTTGGATCATAGGCAAAGTCTCTTCAAATTCAAGAAGATATAAATCATTTTATCAGATCACAGTGGCATAAAGCTGGAAATCAACTACAATAAAAACAATACAAAGAAATCATACACGTGGAGACTAAACATCATGCTATTTAATAAAGACTGGGTAACCAGAGAGATCAAGGAAAAAATAAAAAAACATCATGGCAACAAATGACAATGAAAACACAACAATACAAAATTTATGGGACACAGTGAAAGCAGTTTTGAGAAGAAAGTTCATAGCTCTAAAAGCCTACTGCAAAAAACAAGAAACAATGGTAATAAATTACCTAACTCTACAACTCAAAGACCTAGAAAGAGAGCAACAAGAAAAGCCCAGTGTAAGCAGAAGGAAGGAAATAGTAAAGATCAGAGCAGAGATAAATGACATAGAGACCAAAGAAACAATTCAGAAGACCAACCAAACCAAGAGCTGGTTCATCGAAAGGATAAACAAGATTGATGGACCTCTAGCCAGGCTCACCAAGAAACTAAGAGAGAAGACCCAAATAAACAAAATCAGAAATGAAAGAGGAGAAATAACAACACACCCCTCCAAAATACAGAGGATTGTTAAAAAAAATACTATGAACAACTCTATTCCAACAAACAGGACAAACTCAAGGAAATGGACATATTCTTAGAAAAATATAACCTTCCAAGACTCAATCAGGAAGAATCTAAACATCTCAATAGTCAAATAACTAAAGGTAGATATTGATGCAGACATAACAAAGCTTCCAGCAAACAAAAGCCCAGGACCAGATGGCTACATAGCAGAGTTTTACCAAACATTCAACAAAGAACTGAAACCTATCTTCCTGTCGAAACTGGTTTGGCTCTATGGATAGAGCGTCAGTCTGCAGACTGAAAGGTCCCAGGTTCCATTCCGGTCAAGGGCATGTAACTTGGTTTTGGGCATATCCCCAGTAGGGCGTGTGCAGGAGGCAGCTGATTGATGTCTCTCTCTCATCAATGTTTCTAACTCTCTATCTCTCTCCCTTCCTCTCTGAAAAAATCAATAAAATATATTAAAAAAAAACTATATTCCTCAGAAAATTACAAAAAATTCAAGAAGAAGGAACAATTCCAAACACCTTCTATGAAGCCAGCATCACCGTTACACCAAAACCAGATACAGACAACACAATATCCCTCATGAACATACATGCCAAAATCCTCAACAAAATTCTACCAAATCGGATCCAGCAGTACATCAGAAAGATCATACACCATGACCAAGTAGGATTCATCCCAGGAATGCAGGGATGGTACAATATATGCAAATCAATAAACATGATACATCATATAAACAGAGAGATAAAAATCATATAATCATATCAATTGATGTAGAAAAAACATTTAACAAAATCCAACACCCTTTCTTGATAAAATCTCTCAACAAGGTGAGAATAGAAGAATCATACCTCAACATCATAAAAGCCATATATGATAAAGCCACAACAAACATCATACTCAATCAACATAAACTAAAACCATTTTCCCTAAGAACAGGAACAAGACAGGGATGCCCACCCTCACCAGTCCTGTTCAACAGAGTACTGCAAGTATTAGCCATTGCAATTAGACAAGAAGAAAAAATGAAAGGCATCTAAATTGGAAAAGAAGAAGTAAAGCTGCCTTTATTTGCAAATGACCTGATGTCCTACATAGAAACCGGAGAAGACTCCATCCAAAAACTAATAGACTTTATAGAATTTGGCAATCTAGCAGGATACACAACACCAAGAAACCTATGGCATTTTTATACAGTAATAGTGAACTTACAGAAAGAGAGACTAAAAAAGCTATCCCATTTACCATCACACCAAAAAAATTAAGATACTTAGGAATAAACTTAACTAAGGATGTAAAAGACCTATAAAGCAGAAAACTATAGGACACTGAAAAAAGAGATAGAGGAAGACATAAACAGATGGAAGAGCATACCGTGCTCATGGGTTGGGAGAATTAACATCATTAAAATGTCCATACTACCAAAACCAATCTATAGATTCAATGCACTACCAATTAAAATACCAATGACCTATTTCACAGATCTAGAAAGAACTCTCCAAAGATACATCTGGAACAAAAAAAGACAGGGATGTTCACTCTCACCACAGCAATAGCCACAGCAATCTTGAGAAAAAAGAATAAAGTAGGTGGGATCTCAATACCAGATTTCAACCTCTATTACAAAGCAACTGTTCTCAAAACAGCCTGGTACTGGCACAAAAACAGACATATAGACCTATGGAATAGAATAGAGAATCCAGATATCAATCCAAATCACTATGCTCAGTTAATATTTGACAAAGGAGGCATGAACATACAATGGAGTTAAGGCAGTCTCTTCAATAAATAGTGTTGGGAAAATTGTACAGATACATGCAAAAAAATGAAACTAGGTCACCAACTTACACCATATACAAAAGTAAAATCCAAATGGATACATGATTTAAATATAAGACAGTAAACTATAAAAATACAAGAGGAATCCATAGGCAGCACAATCTCAGACATATGCAGAAGGAACTTCTTCACTGATACTGCTCCAAGGACATTGGAAGCTAAAGAGAAAATAAACAAATGGGACTACATACCAATAAAAAGCTTTTGTAAAACAAAAGAAACCATCCACAAAACAACAAGACATCCCACTGTATGGGAGAACATGTTGGCCAATCCCACAATATGGGAGAACATATTTGCCTTGTGCACTGCTGGTGAGAATGCAGACCGGGGCAGCCACTGTAGAGAACAGTATGGAGTTTCCTCAAAAAACTGAAAATGGCACTCTTATTTGACCCAGCAATCCCACTCCTAGGAATATATCCTAAGAAGCTAGAAACACCAATCAGAAAGGATTTATGCACCCCTATGTTCATAGCAGCACAATTCACAATAGCTACAATTTGGAAACAGCCTAGGTGCTTGTCTGGAGATGAATGGATTAGAAAACTATAGTACATTACACAATAGAATACTATGCTGCTATCAAAAACAAGGGATTCTTACCATTTGCAGCAACCTGGATGGAACTGGAGCACATCATACTAAGTGAAATAAGCCAGTCAATGAAAGAAAAGTACCACATGATCTCACTCATTTATGGATAATAAAGAACATTATAAACTGAGAACAAAATGATAGATACAGAGGCAGTAAAGCATCAAACAGATTGTCAAACTACAATGGGAAAGTTAGGGAGAGGTGGGTAGATAAGAGATCTAACAAAGGACTTGTATGCATGCATATAAGCATAACCAATGAACACAAGATGCTGAGTGGTTAGAGTATGCCTGGGAGGGGGGCAATGGGAAGATATGTTTACATGTAATACATTAATAAAAAATTTTAAAAAATAAAAAGAAATAAAATAAAAGTAGATATGCTGAAAAATGTACAAGGCTATGGAAATTTTGAAAGATAATGGGATTATACTTGATATGTATATTTTATTTATGGGCATCTATACTTTCTAATTTTCTAACAATAAAAATACATTGCCTGGGAGAATCCAAGATGGCGTGCCTACACTGCCTTGTGCACTGCTGCCTAGCACAACAATTTCAAAACTACAACTAAAAGACAGAACGGACATCATCCAGAACCACAGGAAAACTGGCTGAGTGGAAATTCTACAACTAGAGGGAAAGAGCGGGGCTCACAGAGACCCAGATGAGCTGCAAAAAGCTGAGGTACGGAAACACGTGTGTGAAGAGAGCAGGTGCAGGAGTACCTGGCTGGTTTTCACAAGTAGGAGACAAACAGAGACTCCCAAAGGCACTGAACCCCTTATCCTACGACACTAAACCCCAGATCCAGCCGAAACTCATACAGGGGTAGTTTGGACTGTGAAAAGGGAGAGGTGCACAGAAATTTAGGGGAGTTGCAAAAGATCAGAGGGCTGGTGGTGCGCACAGCACTGTGCAGAGGACAGACTTCTGATTTGTGCCGCTGGTTTTCACGAGTGGGCAGTAGACAGACCCTCCCAACTGTGCCACCTCTGACTCCACTAAGCCCCTGTTTTGGGTGAAACCCTGGGGACCTAAGACTCGTGTGGTCCTGGAGCACAGGGGAGCCAGAAAGACAGCAGTCTAGAGGCACTGTGCGCATGCACAAGGACCGCTCCAGTGATTACCCAGTCATGTGAGACTCAGTGGCCATGGCGGGCGGGGCCAACTGGAAGGCAAAGCAGTCCCTTAAGCCCTGAGACTCAACCCATCACAAGCTCAACAGAGAGGCTTTTGCGGTTTTTCAAGTCTGGTATCATAAGGCTGAATCCAACACCGAAATTCTCCCAGCATAGTGAAAATCCCAAGACAAGGGAAGGGATCACAAACAAAAGAAATGGAGGAAAACAAACGACTGGATATAGAGTTCAAAACCACGCTTATAAGGTTTTTCAAGAATATCCTAGAAAAGTTGGATAAAGTTAACGAGAGACAGGAGATGAAAAAGGACCAACTAGAGATGAAAAAGATCCAGCGAGAGATGGAAAGCACCAACTAGAGATGGAAAAGGACCAACTAGAAATTAAACATACACTGACTGAAATAAAAAATATTATACAGAGACCTAACAGCAGACTAAAGGAAGGCAAGAATCAAGTCAAAAATTTGAAATATAAAGAAGCAGAAAACACTTAACTGGAAAAGAAAGAAAAGAAAAGAATCCAAAAATGTGAAGATAATGTAAGGAGCCTCTGGGACAGCTTCAAGCGTACCAACATCAGAATTGTGGGGGTGCCAGAAGAAGAGAAAGAGCAAGATACTGAAAATCTATTTAAAGAATTAATGACTGAAAACTTCCCACATCTGGTAAAAGAAATAAACTTACAAGTCCAAGAAGCACACAGAACCGCATATAAAAGGAATCCAAAGAGGACTACACCAAGACACATCATAATTAAAATACCAAGAGCAAAAGACAAAGAGAGAATATTAAAAGCAGCAAGAGAAAAACAGTTCATTACCTACAAGGGAGCATCCATCCGACTGTCAGCTGATTTCTCAACAGATATGATGCAGGCAAGAAATATTCAAAGTGATGAATAGCAAGAACCTACAACCAAGGATACTCTATCCAGCAAAGCTATCATTCAGAATTGAAGGGCAGATTAAGAGCTTCCCAGAGAAGAAAAAGCTAAAGGAGTTCATCAACTCCAAACCAGTATTATATGAAATGCTGAAAGGTACTCTTTAAGAAGAGGAAGAAGAAAAAGGTAAAAGCCAAATAATTATGAACAAATACATATCTATCAACAAGTGAATCTAAAAATTAAGTGAATTAAAAATTTGATGAACAGAATAAACTGGTGAATATAATAGAATCAGGAGCACAGAAAGGGAGTGGACTGATAATTCTCAGGGGATAGGAGTGAGGGGTGTACAGGGAGAGACTGGACAAAAATCATACACCTATGGATGAGGTCATTGGGAGGGAGGTAAAGGCAGAGGGAAGGATGAGAGTTGGGTGGAGGGGTGCTATGAAGGGGAAAAAAAAGAGAAACAAATGTAATAATCTGAATAATAAAGATTTAATTTTTTAAAAAATACATTGCCTGTTAAATATATATGTGTGTGTGTGTGTGTGTGTGTGTGTGTGTGTGTGTGGTGTGTGTGTGTGTGTGTGTGTGTGTGTGTATATATATAAAGCTTTTTCACAGCAAAAGACAGCGTCAACAAAACAAAAAGAAAGTTCACTGTATGGATGAACATATTTGCAAATGTTATCACTGATAAAAGTTTAATCTCCAATATCTACAGGCAACTTATACAATTTCATAAAAGTAAGATAAATGATCCAATAAAATAATTGGCAACAGACCTAAATAGAATCTTTTCGAAAGAAGACAGATTTCCAAGAGACACTTGAAAACATGCTCAAAGTCACTAATTATCAGAGAGATCAAAAGGACAATGCAGTATCATCTCACACCTGTCAGAATGGCAATCATCAACAAATCAACAAATGACAAGTGTTGTCGAGGATGCAGAGAAAAAGGAACCCTTGTGCATTGTTGGTGGGAATGCAGACTGGTGCAGCCACTACGGAGAACAGTATGAGGTCTCCTCAAAAAACTAAAAATGGAACTCCCATTTGACCCAGTAATTCCACTCCTAGGAATATATCCTAAGAAACTAGAAACACCAATTAGAAAGGATATATGCACATCTATGTTCATAGCAGCACAATTTATAATAGCTAAGATTTGTTAACAGCTTAGGTGTGTCAGTAGATGACTGAATGAATCAGAAAACAATGGTACATCTACACAATAGAATACTATGTTGCTATCAAAAAGAAGGAATTTTTATCATTTTCAGCAACTCGGATGGAACTGGAGAGCATCATGCTAAGTGAAATAAGCCAGTTAATGAAAGAAAAATGCCATAGGATCTCACCCATTTATGGATAATAAAGAACATTATAAACTGATAAACAAAAAGATAGATACAGAGGCAGTAAAGCATCAAACAGACTGTCAAATTACAGTGGGAAGGTTAGGGAGTGGTGGGGTAGATAACAAATCAACTGAAGGACTTGTATGGATGCATATAAACATAACCAATGGACGCAAGACACTATGAGGTTTGGGCATGCATGGGAGTGGGGTTGGTGGAGGGGCAATAGGAAGATATATACACATGTACTACATTAATAAAATATTTTAAAAAGATAGGATCATATCATACATAAATTTTGTATCTTTTTTCAATTAACATTAATACTTTTTCTATCACAAAATGATTTGTGATACCATTCTTAAGAAATGGATATTATTCAGTCATATTGCTATACCATTATTTAATCTTTTCCCCATTGCTGGACATATATGTAGTTTTTAAGCTTTCCATTATAAACAATGTAAGGCCAATTTTATTTATGTCAATCTTTGTGGCATTTCTGATTTTTTCATAAAATATCATCCTTGAGAGGCAACTTTAAGTTTAAAAGTTTAAAAATTACAATAATAGATGATCATATAAGTTCTTTTAAAAACTTGTGTGGCAACTGCACTTGGAAAGCAAGAATGGAATGCATATAAAATAGCTTTTTTATGTATAAGCAGCTAGCCAGAATAGCAGCTAATTTTAAAGATTTTTATTTATTTCCTTTTATAGTAATAGTGGAGTAATATTTGCAACTGGGAATTACGGTGGATTTGCAACTGAAAAACTGTCATTGCCTAAAAGACTAGTTCCTAGAAGATCTATTAAAGATAAATTTTTAATAACGGCATAAGCACATGGTGTCACCATGGTGATAAAAGGAAACTGAGAATACCGACTGATGGAATATAGGATGAATAAAAAAAAAAAAAGGTTGGTAATGGAATAGAAGAGGTTCTGCAGAAGGAAAGAGCAGAAGCAAAAGCAGAGAGTTTCTCTAATGAAGGAAGTATTTAAAATCACATGTGTATTAATTTCCAATCATAGAAATGACACATTTAGTGTTCTTTCCAGTTTGTGTCCACTCATCATACCCTTGGTCTAACTAATCAGTCCATAGTACACATTCCTAGCAATCAGTGGGCAAATCTCAAATACAAGAGAGACAAAACTGTCCTCTGTAAGAATGCTTCTTACAATGCTTCTTATCGCATGGCTTTTTTTACTACTGAGGCTAATCCTGTCGGGGCAAAAGGATGGAAATGGGTGAGCCTGATTCTTTACCTCAAGCTGTTGGCTACACTCAGGCATTCTCAAGGTATAATGAGACCACTGCCTAAGAAGACAGAACAAAAGAGGGCTTTAAAGAAAAGTAATGATTCTCCTCCTGTCCCCTCATTCCTAGGGCTAGGAATCTGTGTGGGCATTGTTTAGATATAATTAGCTTGGAGAAAATGTTCATTATTGTTTCTTCTCTCTTTAGAATGAAAGGCAGGAATGAAAGATAGGATGGAAAGAACATGGGCCTGAGCGATGGGTTTCTCACTTTTTTAGAAATGTGTGATCAGAACCAAGGTACTTAACTTTTCGTGTCTTAGCTTCTTCATTTGTCAAGTGAGGTTAATACAATTTTTGTGAGGATTAAAGTACATAATAGGGCACTAGTGCAGAATAAACACCTGATAACTTATACTGTATTACTTATTATTATTTGGACTACTTAGGAAGACACAGTTATATTTCTAAAGTATCATTAATTTATTTATATTCATATGGTGGGCCAAAATTTAAAATGTCATTATTGGAGAAAAAGGATTTTTAAATTAGTCAATGCCCTTTTATTTTCCTTAAATATTTTCATTAAACTTGTTTAGCTACATTGGCCATTATATACATGAAATTGCAGACTGAAAATTCTGCTATGATTGCATTTGAAACATTGAAATTGTGCAATCTTAGCCAGATCTCTGTTCAAAATGATAGACTAAACCAGCACTTCCCACACATTACTTTTAATGTAAAGTCATTTTAAAAACCATTCAGTAGGTCTTGAGATTCTGCATTTTTAATAGGTTTACAGGTGATGCTAGTATGCTGGCCTACACCACACTTTGAGGCAAAGTACTAAACCAGCAGTCCTCAAGTAGAAAAAACTTTGCACCTAAGGGGACATTTGTCAGTGTTTGAAAACATTTTTTATTATCACAACTGTGGGGTGGTGATGCTGGCATCTAGTGGGTAGAGGTCAGGGATGCTGATAAATAAATACCCTGCAGCATACACAACAGCCACCACCACAAAGAATTACAGGGCCCAAAATACCAATCATTCTCAAAATATCTAGTGTGCCAATGTTTGAAAAACTCTGGACTAAACAAGTCTAAGAATATTTTCCACTAAATGTAAACACATTGTGCCCTGGCAGGTTGCTAAATGGTTAGAGCACCAGCCCATGGAATGAAGGGTCATGGGTTTGATTCCTGGTCAAGGGCATATACCTCGGTTGCAGGTTCCCCAGCCCTGGTAGGGGGATGTGCGGAAGACAACCAATTGATGCGTCTCTCTCACATCAATGTTTGTCTCTACCACCCCTCCCCCATCCCTTATACTCTTTCTAGAAATCAATGGAAAACATATTCAGGTGAAGGATTAAAAAACAAAACAAAGAAAAACAAAAAAATAAAAAACACAAAGTCATGAGAAATAAAATATAGTATTTTATTCATACCTAAATTCAGGAGTCAAAAAATTGGGAGTAGCTCGGCTGACATGGCTCAGTGGTTGAGCATTGACCAAGGAACCAATTTATGATTCCATTCCCAATCAGGGCACATGTTCTGGTTCCAGGCTCAATCCCCAGTGGGGGACGTGCAGTAGCAGTGGATCAATGATTCTCTCTTATCATTGATGTTCCTCTTTCTGTCTCTCCCCCTCTTCCTTCCTCTCTGAAATAAAAATATTTTTTTAAAAAAAAGAACAGAAATGTTGAAAAATGTATATTCATATCTAATAATGAATCTCAATGGAAGCTAGAGAGCCCACGATGAGTTAGCCCAACATGGTATACTCCTCAGGGCTGGGGTTGTCCTTCTATTCTGGCATGTGGATTGATGGTGTGAAGGCCACAGATTCTGTGCATAATGGAGAAGGGGTGTGAGGTCCAAAGAGCTGCCTGCCCTGAGTACACACAGATTACCAACTAGAGATAACAGGAACATGGTTCTTTCTGTTTACAGGTGTGAGGCCTATGTTCCCACTACCTGATGAGACAAAGGCTAAACCCAATCCCATAATCTAGGCATAAGTACATTGTTTTAAATTGCCCTTTTCTAAACTGGTATTCTCCTCTACTAACATTTGAGGAATTATTATCTGGCAAACAAAGACTTGATTTAATAGGATGAAATCTATCAAAATGATTATAAATAGATACTTCTTCCTGAATTTTCTTCTAAGTTCATCAAGGAACTTATTTTTTAAGTTGTGTTAAAGATTACATAAAGATATCTTCATAAGCAAAATCATTATCAACACCAGCTGTATTCAGAATTAAATTGACAATCATTCATGTAACAAAATAATTGGTCTTAGCACAAAAGAAAGATAAAAGGCAGAGGTTGGAGTTTAAAAAGGAGGCATCAAACTTACAGAGGCTTATTGTTTCTAAACCTTAAGGTTTCTTGGAAAGGAAAATTAGCTGGTCCATTAAATGCAAAGATAATATCAGTGGAAATCTGAATGCCACTTTATGATGGGAGGGTTTTTCTGATATCATGGGACAATCAGGGCATCCAAATATGGCAGCTTAAAAACTGCTTATCAATCTCCCCGTCTCAGTTCCCTCATCAGAAATATAATGTGCATTCTTTGTGTTTAATGTTTAGTGGGATCAGATGGGGTGGGGGGGGGAGGGAATTAACTAATTTACATACATCCCAATAGATAGTAGACACTATCAACATTTTGGAAGGAGTCATACTATTTTGTTTTTTACTTAAGATAAAAATAGTTTTTAAATAGCCTCAAACAAAAAGAGAGAATATCAATGAAATTCAGAAATCAGGAGACTAATGTCATGTGTGTGCCTGTGTGTGTGTATTTAATCCAAAATTGGAAGATTTTATCTCTATATAGATTAACTTCAATAAGATCCATAAAATATGAAAATGTTATCTCCTTATATGCTCTGACCTTTCTCCAATTTCTAAGCCTGTTATTCAGCATTATTAAACACATATTATATTGCATAATAGCACCAGATCCATAACCACATATTATGATGAGAAAAGACCTGAATTCCTTTTAAATGACACAGAATGCAGGTCCTGGGAGTGAATCATCTGTGATGATTTTTTTTTAATTTACTGAGAGAAGGGAGTGAAAAGACCTCAGGGAAGCTGTGTCACTTCACATTGCCTTGTGTTTTGTAATAGGAATATAGAGATAACTTTATTTTTAAATGTTTTATGAACCTACCCCCATTGGTTAATAATAGTGAGCAGTCTCTGAAATTTAGCCAAACCTCACAACAGAGGAAATGAAAAGTAAAAGTCTCTACACTATTAAAAGTAAATGTGCCTCTCTTGTCACACATAACACTGTTTTATCTTCAAAGAATTGCCCAACTTCAGATCCAAACACAGAGTTTTTGGATTGTTAGAAACCTCCCAATAGAGGCAGAAACACTTCTTTAAAGAGAGAAACTCTCTCAAGCCCCTATTAAATCTGTCTTTATATCTATCCATCCATTCCTAGCTCTCCTATAATGAAACCAAGAGACTGCAGAATTAGGCTAAGGCTATCTACAAATTCTAAATGGATTCCTTAAGTGGTCTTTGTTGGAGAATGTGGGTCTTTTAAAAGGAAGAATTATAGTGAGGTGGCCTCATCATATTTACAAGCTGGGAGCAAAAGCAGGGTTACAGCTGTGTGTCAACACCAAACATTGTTCCTATTAGGGTACAATTTTCATGATATTTTCCAAGGATGTAAAATAAGGTTAGTTGGAACATGCATTCTAATCCCTTTCAGTGCTTATCACTCTCCAAACATTCAATAGCCACCCTTAAGACCATTACCTCTGGGACAACATTTGAGTAGGCCCCTGCAATCTAACAAGAGAATGGGGAGAAAGACTGTGGTTTAGAAGCCTGGTTAAAGATTAACACAAACAGTAATAAGAAGGTTCTTAGGAAAGAATCAGGACAGCTGCAGCTGCATCCCAGCTACCTGCTGAGGGTTGCTAAGCAACTTGGGCTTCTACTGCCCCAAGGGTGTTTTACTTTACAATTAGGATTTTTTAAGGGAAAAGGGGGGTGAGAGGGGTTGATTCCCAGTGAAAATGATGGAGAGCCATATATGTAGTTACATGTTGTGTTATGTTTTGTTTTGTTTTTTAATAAGGAAATGGTGTCAGTCCTTTCGAAGGTAGAATGCTCACTAAAAAGCAGATTTTTTTTTGTATGTAACTGACAAAAATCTAGCAATAACACAGAGTTTTTAAAGTGACATTTTGACTCTAAGGGAGGAATTATTTGCAATTTGTTTTGAACAGAAGCTTAGTTCATGTCAGATGTGAACCTCCAGACAATCATTAGTTTAAACTGCCTGCTATGTGTTTAAAAATTTCAGTCAATTTGGAGCTGATCTGAATTGCAAATGTGATGGTAATAAGCCATTAGGGAACTGCATATCTTTTTTGCACTTACAACCCTCTGCTTTAAGGAGCTCCAACTACATTGAAATATGAAAATATCATTTTAATCATGTGCATTGTCGACAAACACAGAAATACTGGAGACTCAGAAGTAGAAAAGTGGCTTTCAGAGGCTAAGAACTAGAAGCTGCGACAAGAATGAAGAAACACATGTAACCTTTACTTTAAATTATATACAGTAGTAAGATTTTCCAAAAACAAATATCCCGTTTTGTTTGTAATGCAACACGAATCTCCAAGCCCAACATCTGGATAAAATTTATTTTCTTTGGATTTCAGAATTAGAGAAAGTTAGCCCAAGCCCTTTTATAAGGTCACTTGGGAAATCAAGAGTATTGCTTTTATGGTCAGATTTCAGCTTGCAATACAAATAACAAGTTTTGAAGGGTGCTTATCAATAAAAACTCTTCTTTAAACAGCCTAGTTCAATCTTCAAAAATATGATGTGTTTTAGTAATCTCAAAACCATGAATGCCCAAAGGTGTTTTATCTTCTCAAAGGTACTTCAGTTCAGAAGCCTAAACATCAGCACACGAATTAGATGATGCAAAATTTTAGTCAATCCTTAGATTTATCCAGTGGCAGCTAAAAGAATAATTAAACAGAGAATGGAACTAGAAAAAAGAATTGAGCTCCTCATATTTTCAGTGGATAAGATACATTTTCCTGATTTCTAGATGCTTATATGTTAAACCATTTTATTTAAAAGCTAAGCACATCTTTGCCAAAGAAGGCTGGTGACTGATCAACTGACCATATAAAATCATGTAGCATAATTCTGTTAGCCTCTGTACTACATCCATCTCTTCCGCCTTTAAATTCACTAAAGTTTAACACTTGGCTTTATTTCAGTTGTCTTAATAGGACCCCAGAAATTCCATCTCAACCCCTTGCCAGAATCTTTGGGAAATATGGAAACTTATGAGTAATGCATTCATTACATGTTTTCTCTCCACAAATCAAATATTTGCTAAGAGAAAGATAAAGTGTAACATCATTGGTAAATATAGCACAAAATGAAAGAATTGGAGCCCCAGGAGGAAAATCTTAGTTAGAATTTAACTCCAGGGGAGCCTTAGTCACCCACAAGGTCAAGGCTTTGGCCAAAACCAATGTTTGTTTATATCCTTGAGAATGAAAGATAAGAACATAAACTCTGTGATATCAGTTACATGGAGGAAAAGGGAATCTTCCAAATGTCAGCTTTTAGTCCATATTTATACTAAACAAAATAAAATAATGAAATAAATTTAAAAAAATATGTCTGAAAAATCGCATTTTTCACACTGCACTGCTTCACATGATTTTAAATGATTCCTCTTGAAGCCATAATTATAATAGGAAGAGGCTCCAGCCAGAAATGTGTAAAAGAAACGAAGCCAATCATGCATATGAATAAGGAAGGTGAAACCAAGTAAGAGAAAGGGTTTTTCCTGTGCCTCAGCCATCTATCCTTTCTTTATTCAGCCATTCACTTACTCAACATATATTCACTGAGCCTCCTCTGTGTACAGGAATACAAGAATGAATTAGGTGACAGATCCTGAACCCTGGAAATTATTAAGAGAAGCAAAGCTTTATATGAATAAATATGATAAAATATGGAGGTGAAAAGTGTCAAAAAGAAATATAGATAATGTGTGAGGTGGACCAATTCATTGGCAGTGTTAAGAACTGTGGCCATGGAATAAGAAAGTTTCAAGGCCCGGTTATTCTCTAGGTTTGAGAGATATTGAACAACTTGTATAACCTCTCTTTGTCTTAGTTCCCCCAAATAAAATATAAGAATTGCTCAACAAACTTTGTTTCCCTAGTCAGCGTTCTGTCTTCTCCACGAAGCTGTTGTAAATCTTTCCAATTCTCTTGAAACCTGCAACTTACCACTCTTCCCCTTCCTCCCTGTAGATGACCTCAATTTCCATCCTGCAGAAATGATGAAATACATCAGCTGGAAACCCACTCAAGTTCCTGCCACCAGCCTACACACCTAACAGTATCCAAACCCATCACACTCTCTCTTTTCTTTCAATACAATTACAGTCTCATATATTCTGAAAGATCAGTGCATCTGTCTCTGTTTTAAATCCCATCAACTTATTGCCTCTCTCTTAGATACTTTACTGAGGAATTTGCTGCTTCTTTCCTGCAATTTTAAATGCTCCTCTTTGTTGCCCAGTGCTCATCAGGATTTAAAATTATGCAAGTCTCCAGCTCTTTCTTGGGGACAGAAGTGTAATAAGACACATT
This sequence comes from Lasiurus cinereus, assembly GCA_011751065.1. Lineage (NCBI taxonomy): Eukaryota > Metazoa > Chordata > Mammalia > Chiroptera > Vespertilionidae > Lasiurus > Lasiurus cinereus. Next base: position 3,155,631 of record JAAGEH010000392.1, read on the forward strand.
TTTTCCTTTGCTGAGAGCTCCCTCCACCTACGCAGCAGGTGCAGGTGGGCACTAAATCTGAGCTATTAACTTGGCTAACAATGTTCACCCAGACGGGCTAATTCTCTTAGAATCAACCAAGTCAAGCTCCTGGCCATAGCTTCTTCCAGTGACTTTTCAACACAAATGGCATGTCTCAGCTCATGCTGTGGACTTTCCTAAAACCTCTCAAAGGTTCAAAAACCAGAAACAAGCAGTGGCTATTCTTGGCATACCCCATACCTCTTGCTAAGCAGCCCAAACCTGGAACTGGTGGCAGCCAGTCTCAGTTCACAGCTTAGATTTTCTCAGGAGCTTCCAGACGCATCACAGGTGACAATCTACTGAAGATCACTTTGTAGCTTTCATCAGGTTGCTTAGTTGGGCACAGACAGTGGCTGACATTGGCCTATACCAAAGCCCCTCCTAAGAGGCCTCAGATCCAATAAACCCAGTGGCCTACTTCAAACTATACCAGAGCACAACCTAACCTGCTCTCAATAAACCAGATTTCCAAAAGGCAGACTTGCAAGCTCCAGAGCCCCATGAAAGTGAATTGCACTCTGTGGAGTCAGCCCCCATACAACAGCTCATCTGCCATAATCATGGCCATTCTCATAGCCAGTCAGCCTGAAGAGTCAATCCCACACACCGATGTCCCAACAGCAATCAAGCTTAACTGCAACAGAAGAGTATATACAACACACAAGGGAAATCTCTAGAGCATCAGGATCTAGTAACCTGGGAGACTACATCACTAGGCACCTCAGGATACCTACCAAATAAAGCCACTCTGCAATGACCAGGAGATGTATCAACTCAACTTCATACATAGAAACAAATACTAGAAGTCAGTCAGCAGGAGGAAACAAAAAAACATGCCCCAAATGAAAGAACAGAACAAGACCCTCGTTCCCATGAAAAAAGAACTAAACAACAATGCGATACCATCTTATACCTGTCAGAATGGCAATCATCAACAAATCAACAAACGACAAGTGTTGGCAAGGATGCAGAGAAAAAGGAACCCTTGTGCACTGTTGGTGGGAATGCAGACTGGTGCAGCCACTGTGGAGAACAGTATGGAGTTTCCTCAAAAAACTAAAAATGGATCTCCCATTTGACCCTGTAATCCCACTCTTAGGAATTTATCCTAAGAAATCACAAACACCAATCAGAATGGATTTATGCACCCCTATGTTCATAGCAGCACAATTTACAATAGCTACAATTTGGAAACAGCCTACGTGCCCGTCAGCAGATGAGTGGATCAGAAAACTATCAGAAAACATCTACACAATGGAATTCTATGCTGCCATTAAAAAGAAGAAATTCTTACCATTTGCAGCAACCTGGTTGGAACTGAAGAGCCTTATGCTTAGTGAAATAAGCCAGTCAATGAGTGAGATTATTTCACATGATCTCACTCATTTGTGGATAATAAAGAACATTATAAACTGATGAACAGAAGGATAGATACAGAGGCAGTAAAGCATTAAACAGACTGTGAAATTACAGCAGGAAAATTAAGGTTAGGTGAGGTAGATAAGAGATCAATCAAAGGACTTGTATGCATGCATATAAGCATAACCAATGAACATAGACACTGGGGCGTTGGGGTATGCTGGGAGGGAGGGGGACAATAGAGAGATATGTAAAAAAAATTAATAAAAATTTAATTAATTAAAAAAAGAACTAAACAAAATGGAGACAAGCAATCTACCAGATGTAGAGTTCAAAACACTGGTTATAAAGATGCTCAGTGTGAACCTCAACAAAAAGATTTGACACATAAAAATGGAAATAGAAATATAAAATAGAACCATTCAGAAATAAAAAATTCAATAACTAAATTAAATAATATATTAGAAGGAATCAGCAGTTAGGTGAAGTAGAGAATCAAATTGCTATCTGGAAGACAAAATGTAGAAAATACCCACTCAGAGCAGAAAAAAACTATTTAATGAAGAACATTTAAGAAACCTCTAGGGCTACATTTTATGCCAACATTTTCATCTTAGAGGTATCAGAAGGTGAGAAGAGAGAGTAAGAGATTGAAACCTATTTGAAGAAAATGTTGGAAAACTTCCCTACCCTGGCAAAGGAAATTGACATACAAATAGAGAAAGCAGAGTCCCAAATAAGATGAACCCAAGAGACTCACATCAAAACGCATCATAATTAAAATTCCAAGGGTTAAAGACAAAGAGAGAATCTTGAAAATAATAAGAGGAAAGCAGTTAGTTATATATAGGGAAATTCCCATACGACTGTCATCTGATTTCTGAACAGAAACTTTTCATTCTAGAAGAGAGAGGCACAAAATATTCAAAGTGATGAAAAGCAAGAGCCTACAAATAAGATTGCTCTACCCAGAAAGACTAATATTTAGAATTGAGGAGTTAAAGAGATTTCCAGACAAGAAATAAAACTAAAGGAGTTTATTACCATCAAAACATTATTGTAAGAAATGTTAAAGGAACTGCTTTAAAAAAAAGATAAAAATATGAATAAGAAAGAAAAATTCTAACTGACAAAGCAAACATATAATAAAAGCAGTGTATAAACCAAATGTAATGCTAGTACAAAGTTTAAAGGGCAAAAGTAAGAAGATCATGTGTATTATAACAATAAATTTAAGCAGTACACTCAAAAGAAGTAACAAATAATGACATAAATATGAAATAGGTACCAAAAAATGGTAGTGATTTTGGAATGCTTTTAAATTTAAACAACCATCAACTTAAAATAGACTGTTACAAATATAGCTTGATATATAGAAAATACATTGGTAACCACAGACCAAAAATGGATGAGATAAACAAGAAATAAAGAGAAAGAAACCCAAACACAACACTTCAGAAAATTATTAATATACTAGAGGCCTGGTGCATGAAAATTCATATGCTTGGGGGGAATCTCTCAACCCAGCCTGCACACTCTCACAATCCAGGATCCCTCTGGTAGGATCCAGTCCTCGGGTAAGTTTCGTGGAGCCTGCGAATGGTGGGGAGGGACCAAGATTCCCAGATCATAGCATAGCTCTGGTTTCCTGGAGTCTGCAGGCAGGGGAAGGGACCCAGATACCAGTCTGATGGCAAAATTACTCCATTCCCACAGCTCCCTCCATCCACCACACTGCAGGCAGCGGGGGTGCACACCTTCCTCCTGCCACCATGCCATGGGTGGCCAGGACCCAAGACTGACTCCTGCCATGGGCCGCTGAGACCCAGGACTGACTCCCCCTGTGGGTGCTGGGACCCAGGAGTGACTCCTGTCATGGGTTGTTGGGACCCAGGATTGACTCCCACCATACCACTTGGACCCAGGACTGACTTCTGCTGCGCTGGCCGGGACCCTAGCCTGGTGTTTGGTTGTTGGTCTGGACATTTAGGTCATGACGGACCCTAGCTCTTTATATATATTAGAATAAAAGAATAAAAAAGAACAGAAAAGAGGTACAAAAACAATAAGAAAACATTAATAAATTGGTGATAATGACATACCTGTCAATAATTACTTTAAATGTAAGGTAACTAAATGCTCCAAAAAACAAACAAAAAATAAACAAAAATAAAGGATAGCTAAAAGAGATTAAAAATCAAAACCCAAACATATGCTGCCTACAAGAGGCCCACTTCACATCAAAAGAAATACACAGATTGAAAATAAAGAAAAAAGAGATATCATGCAAATAGAAACCAAAAAAAAAGTGGGGTTAATAACACTTGAATCAGACAAAAAAGACTTTAAAACAAGTCCTCTAGGCAAGAGACATTTTATAATGATAAAGGGATTATTTCATCAAGAGGACATAATGCTTACAAACATCTACACACCCAATGTAGGAGCAACTGAATGTATAGAGCAAATATTGATGGAAATAAAGGAAGAGATTGACAGTAAAACAGTCATAGTAGAGGACTTTAGCACTCTACTGTTATTAGTGGATAGATCATCCAGACAGAAAATCAGTAAGAAAACAATGGTTGTATGTGACATATGCCAGATGAATTTAATTGATATTTTTCAGGCATTTCACCCAAGAGCAGCACAATATACATTATTCTCGAGTACACATGAAATACTTTCCAGGATAGATCACATGTTAGGACACAAAATACGTCTCAAAAAATTTATGAGGATTGAAATCAGATTAAGCATCTTTTTCAATTACAATGGTATGAAACTAGCAATTAATTACAAGAAGAAACTGAAGAGCATAAAAATATGTGGAGGCTAAATTACATGCCACTAAGCAATGAATTGGTTAGCAAAGAGATCAATGAAAACATCAAAGATACTTTGAGACAAATGGAAATTAAAACATCTAAAAATTAAAGACTTAAAAAACGATGGGACACATAGCCAAAGCAATTGTAAGAGGAAAATTTATAGCAATACAATCCTACCTCAAGAAACAAGAAAAATTCCAAATAAATAACCTAACCTTACACCTAAGAGAACTAGATAAGAAAGAACAAAAAGAACTCAAAGTGAGTAGGGAGAAAGGATATAATAAAGATCATAACAGAAATAAATGAAATAGAAAAGATCAATGAAACCAAGAGCTGGTTCTTTGAAAAGATAAACAAAATTGATAAATACTTATCAAAAGAGAAAGAGTTGGAGGAGCAGGGGGGATGGTGGGCAAATGGGTAAATGTATAAAATCAGAAACAAAAGAGAAGTGACATCTGATAACCCAGAAATATAACAGATTACAAGTAAATACTGCAAACAATTATATACCAACAAATTGGACAGAAATGAATAAATATCTAGAAATATACAATTTCCATTACTGAAACTAGAAGAAACAGAAAACCGAAACAAACTAATAACTACTAAGAATGTCAAATCAGTAATAAAAATCTCCTAACAAACAAAAGCTCTGGACCAGATGGCTTCTCTGGTAAATTTTACCAAACATTCAAATAATTAATACCTATCATTCTCAAACTATTTCAAAATATTGAAGAGGAGAGAAGGCTCCCAAACTCATTTACAAGGCCAGCATTTCCCTTATACCAAAAACAGACAAAGACATTACAAAGAAAGAATATTATATGCTAATATCCCTGATAAACACAGATACAAAAATCATCAACAAAGTATTAGCAAAATGAATTCATCAATACATTATAAATATCACACACCATGATCAATTGGGATTTATTTCTTGGATGCAAGATTGGTACAGTATTCACAAATCAACTAATGTGATACACCATGTAAACAAAATGAAGGATAAAAATTAGATGATCATATTAATAAATGCAAAAAAATTGAGGAAATCTAACATTCATTTATGATAAAAACTCAGTAAAGTGCAGTTAAAGGGAACATACCTGAACATAATAAAGGCTATATATAACAAACCCACAGCTAACATCATACCCAATGGGGAAAAGCTGAAAGCTTTTTCTTTAAGATCAGGAGCAAGACAGGGATGTCCACTTTCACCTCTTCTATTCAATATGGTATTGGAAGACCTAGCCACAGCAATCATACCAAGAAGAAGGAGAAGGAGGAGGAGGAGGAAAGAAGAGGGGGGAGGGAGAGAGGAAAGGCAGGAGAGGGAAAAGGAGGGGAGGGGAGGGGAGGAAGGACTGGAGGGAGGGAGGGAGGGAGGAAGGAAGGAAGGAAGGAAGGAAGGAAGGAAGGAAGGAAGGAAGGAAGGAAGGAAGGAACGAAGGAAGGAAAGGCATCTAAGTTGGAAAGGAAGAAGTGTAACTGTCATTTGCAGGTGATATTATGCTATATAGAGAACCCTAAAAAATCCACCAGAAAACTATTAGAATTAATAAATGAATTCAATAAAGTTGAAGTATATAAATTAATATTCAGAAATCAGTTGCATTTTTATACACCATACCAAACTATTGGAAAGAGAAATTAAGAAAACAATCTCATTTACAATAGCATCACAAAGAATAAAATACCTAGGAATAAATTTAACTAAGTAGGGTAAAGATCTGTACTCAGAAAACTGTAAGACATAGAGAGAAATTTTAAAAGATACAAAAAAAGTGAAGGATACATAGTGCTTATGGAGAGGAAGAACTAACATTGTTAAGAAGGCTATATGATCCAAAGCAATCTAAAATTCCAATGCAATACCTATTAAAATATCAATGTCATTTTTCATAGAGCTAGAACAAATAATCCAACATTTATATGGAACCACAAAATACCCTGAATGGCCAAACAATCTTGAGTAAGAAGAACAAAATAGGAGGTACCATGCTAACTGATATCAAACTATAATACAAGGCTATAGTAATTAAAACAGCATGGTCTGGCATAAAAACAGACATATACATATATAGAAAAAAATAGGAAATCCATGTCTAAATGGTTAATTAATCTCTGATAAAGGAGGCAATAATATACAGTGGGATAAAGACAACCTCTTCAATAATGGTGTTGGGGAAAATAAACATACACATGCAAAAAAAATGAACCTGGTTAGTTTCTTATACCACATACAAAAATAAACTCAAAATAGATTAAAGACTTAAATATAAGACCCAAAACCATAAAACTCTTAGAAAAAAAATAGGCAGTAAACTCTTTGATATCACTTTCAGTAATATTTTTTTAATGCGTCCCCTCAGGTAAGGGAAACAAAAGAAAAAATAAACATATGGGAGTACATAAAACTGTAGATATACAAACAGACAGAGTCAGAGAAACTTCTAAGTGCATACTTGGCACTGAGCTAAGCAATTTTTATGAGTTGCTTCATATAGTCCTCACAACAACCTTTAGAGATACCACTATAATCACCATTTACATATGTAAAATCTGGAGCTTTGGGTGATTAAATAATTTGTTTCAAGATTACACAAGTAAGAAACAGAAGCTTTCAAATTTGCTAAGATTGGACTATTACTCTGCCTGTCTTTCAAAGATCCACATAGTTTTTGTGGATCATGATGTTTCGGATCCACACTATGTTTTTGGTTTTGAGTAGTTATAATTATCATTTACTGAGAATATACCATTTTTTAGATGTACTTTTGTGTTTTGCATGCTTACTACAATACTTACAACATTCCTATACGGTAATAATAATATTTTCATTTATAAGATAAAAGTGCTCAGTTTTGTAAAATTAAGTACCTGAGTCACATAAGTAGTAAAAGGGAGAGTTGAATCTCAATTTGTTGAAATCCAAAATATTTTTCAGAAAGTCAGACTTTTCTCAATTGCCCAACATTTAGCAGACACATAAGAAACTTAGTTTTCTACTATCCTTAAATTTGGCCTGGACCACAAGTATCTTTTCCTATATTAACAAGTCTTGTTCTTTTACATGAAATATATATGTTTTGAAAAATCACTTTTCCGAGAAAATATTTTTATCAGTTATCTTATCGGTATAATAATGAACCCTTAGTTATGACATGTTTTAAACCTATAATTTTATTATACAACTTCATTAAGATGGGAAGGCTCATCAGAAAGACAGTAATAAATTGAGCATAATTCAAAGAGGCAATAAGTTTCCTTATAACTTAAATGTTTAACTACATTCTAATAGGTCTTGCCTTAGAAGTTCAGCCTCTTAAAAATTACTTTTCACATAGCATACTCATGACAGCATTTATTATTAATGATTATGAGTTATGAAGGATAAACTCATGTGAATGGAATCTAAATGTCAAACAACAGTCTCTCACAAGCAACTGAACCTCATCCAACTGTAGCATAACTTTGGGAATGAGCTAAGGAATAATGCTGAAGAAAATGCTTTGGTGAGCTAGTGATTTAATCTCTAAGAAGTTCCACCAGAAATGTAAATGAAGAAAAAATGGTCACAGTATTGAGAAGTCTCCATGATGAATCTCACAATAGGTCAACTGTATGTATAACCCTGAACTCTAAATCAGATGAATTCTGAAGTCTTGGAAGCAGAGAAATTTCTTCATCTAACATTTCCTAGCTCCTTGGTTTTGGCAGACTAAGTCAGGATTGTAAGAGGTCAAATGTGTTGAGCTCCTGTCTAATTTTCCAGAGTGGGTAAAAGTCAGTGATTTTAATCTTAATCCTGAGACCACAGTGTGTTCAAGTTGAAAATCTCCTCCATATGTTCATGATATTATTTCACAAAAGTCCTTAAAAGGTTTCTTTATGAGAACTCTGAGGTTTCCAAATCTCTTTGGCCTCTTAGATTTGGTTGTTTTAACCAGGAAAATTATAAGTAAGGCCATTAATAATTTAAAAACAGAGCAGTGACTCTTTTGAGAATGTAGTACATGCAGGTACTTCTACATGCATTATGTCATTTAAATTCTCACAATCAGCAGCCAATTGATGACACTGTCCCAGTTTTCAAATACCAAAGCACAGATGAATACATGACTTCCTTCAATATATCCAGCTGGAATAGGAACTCAGGTGTATCTGACTCCAAAACGCAAATCCTTTTATGATAACACTTAGCTTCCAAATCAGTTTCTTTTTGGATCGACGAAATGATATGACAGGTATTCTGTTCAAAGCATGCCTCTGTTTAGAAAGAAATGAAGAACATGTTTTCTGCATCCTAGCTGTATCCCAGCAGACCTTGCCAGCCGCAGTAATACCATAATGGTGTTATCCTCCATAAAATGTGTTCTTTACATGAGTCCTTTAAAACTGCAAGCTAATGAGAAAACGCAAGCAACTTGAATTCATGCCCACAAGGGTTGGCCTTTTTATGCCCATTATTTATGCCCCTTTTTCTTTAAAATGAACTTGTCAAACTGTTTGCAAATATTCAGAATGTTGCAATCCGATTAGTCCTTTCTAGGATATAAACTCTGAATTGTTTTCTATGTAGCTCAAAAATGCTTATCTTAATTTGAAAATTTTAAAATTAAAATGGAAGGTAATCCTAAGTGATCAAAAGGCCAAAGAAAATCAGCAGTTAAGATGACTTACCCCAACCCACCACCTTCACAATTATATTCTCACTCACGTTTCTTTATTATCTTAGAAAATGTACATTTGACTCACTGTTAGAATATACTAACAAAGTCACTTTTAAACCTCTACATAATAAAATGCAATTCAACCAATGAATTTTAAAATAGAAGAATTAAGAATAAGAAAATAAAGACACTAAAGAAGCAAAACATTATGTTGTTCCTTTTTTCTACTAAATATCCTGCCAGGTGTTTTCATATAGCATCTCTTTCTCACTATAACTTAACGAAGGGGATTTTATTCTTATTTTAGAGGTGTAGCATCTGATGCCATAACAAGGTCAAATATCTTGCCCAAGGTCACAAAAGAAATGAATGGAAAACCTACAATTAGAATTAAGCTCTAACTCCAAAACCTATTCCTATTAAACTGCCACTTTTAATTTTAAAATGCATGTGGAAGTAGTTACTTAACTGTATTTCCATCTCCTAATAGCCATTGTGGGGAATACTTATAGAGTAATTCATACAGCAGGAGAACTTGCCAAGTAAACACATTTTTTATGACCGTGACCAAAGCATACTCATGCAGTCATTTAAACAGGTGAGGTGATCATTATATTTCTTTGCTATTTAAACAAGGTTTCATTTATTTAAGAAATATAATGTGGCAGGTTGCATGTTAGGAAGAGATAAGACATGCCTCTGAGCTGACATCTGAGGGGGTGAAGGCAAAGACCCATGATGTGAGGGGAAAAACGGGGATGCAAATGTATTTTATCTCAAAGAAGCATATGCCTTGAGGTACTTTCATTGAAAGCATTAAACTTCAAAAAATAAACTACAGACTCCCCTTACTTTGCCCATCAACATGAAATGATTTGCCTTACTAGCCTTATACCCTAAATAGAAAATATTAATAAAATAATTGGACAAATATTTATTCCAAATAAGTTACTGAAATACTATCTATTTAATTGCCATGATCTCATTAATATTGAAATGAATAATATTATAGATAACTTAAATCACTTATCATTTAAGTAAAATATCTGAACTTTTCTCATGATTTTGCATTTTTCCTTCTGTAAGAAAGAAGCATTGACTGAAAAACTGACCACGATAAGAAGTAGGAAGTTCCTGAGTCTTTGTGAAACTCTTAGGCTCATACTCCTGCCCAAATGGAAGCTCCAGCTCCACCATTCTGTAGCTGTTTCTTTTCCCCAAAGCCGTCACTGGTCTGGCTTCATGTGAAAACCCATCCTAAAGCCATTATCACAGGGAATTGGCACATGGAGAAAAGGCTCTGTGGCTTCTTGATTCTCACTTTCCCTTAGAATGGGCTGTTTCCAGGAAGCTTTCAGGTTCTTTGTGTAAGCAATCTCTTAACCAGGACTCCTATCCTTACCTCACTCCAGGTTTGCCAAGCCTCCTCAAAATTGAAAGTAGTTGAGCTCAAGCTGATCTTCCCTCAGTATAAATCCAAGGCTCTTTTTCAGGGAGTCAACCCTCTTCTTCTTGTCTACCCTGTACCTAGGAAGATTTTGTTGTTAATTCTCACTGGGAGAGGGAGAGGGACAAACAGAGAGAAACATCTATGTGAGAGAGACACATCAATTGATTGGCTCCTGTATGCAACCCAACCAGGGCTGGGGAACCTGTAATCAAGATACATGCCCTTGACCAGAATTGAACATAGGACCCTTCAGTCTGCACATTGATGCTCTATCCACTGAAGAAAGCCAGCTAGGGTGGAAGATTTATTTTATTCCTCTTACTCAAAGCTCACTCTTCTTCTACCAGAGCATTGGCTGCGTCTAAGATAGCTCTCCTATCCAACTGAATTTTTGTCACTCAACTCACCATGATGTATAGCAGATGGCTTGGGCTATCCTGGTTCCTCCCAGCAGAGTTGTGTTACAAGAAGCAATACTTTAAAGCCTGTCAGTGAGCAATACTTCAGACTATCATAAGGAAACTCCTATCATTTGATTTAATGAGGATGTTTTCTAAATAGCACTGCTGTAACTGCCTGGAAAACTCAGGACTAATGTCTGTGGCATGTCATAATCTAGGACTTACACAGCCATATTCCTCTAGCTTTGGAGTGTCAAGTTCTATCCATTGACATCCACAGAACATGCTAAATTCCTCTAAGTGGATTTAATTTGGAAAATTCCTTCATATAAATTTAATTTGAAACAATGCCAAATCATATTTGTTTTTCTAAATATGCTTTTAATATCATGTGTCAACCTAGAACATGAAAAATCTACCACATAGTTAGTTGATGATTGAAAAACAAATGTTGAAAAACTTTGTATCATCTAAGAATTTATAGTGTTTGTCAGCATTGGATATGTATCAGAACCTTCTATAGAGCTTTTAAAATTGTAGGTGTCTTTGTCCCTTGTTGCCCATGCCCCCTCCCAATAGATCAGGCTGCTATTCAAGATCCCACCCCCACCACCATGGTTCTGATGTAACAATATTGGAAGGCTAATATTGAGGTTCTTGTAGGAATGTAGAAAATTTAAAAATAAGATTGATCATATTTATTGATCAAATAAGTGAAAAATATATAATTTTAAATAAATTTTAAAGTAGTTATTAAATACAACCTTATTTCAACCAGTATGCTATTCCCACTAGTGCCCACTGTGAGAATTCCTGATGGCAAATAGGTAAATTAGATAAACATCCAAGTACATGTTAAGAAGTTTGCTAGTAGGAACTGTCCTTATCCTGTATCTTTTTGTGACATTCTGATTAAATTATTTGTCTTTTTGATAAGAGTGTTTTACCCCTATAGGTTATTGCCTGAGTGATGCTGGACTCTTTCAAGTTGCAAGACCCAGAGCAATACCCATACTACCTCAAATGATGGATATATATTATAAGGCCACATGGAAAGGAAAAGAAACTCCAAAAACTATCCATGCAATTCACACCAAAGACTGAAAGCAAATGGTTATTCATAATTTTTTTTAAGAATAGAATTGAAGGTGCAATGACAATTCTAGAATTCATCTCCTTAGGCAAGGATAGAATCATAAATACAGAAATTACTCTAGATATTTCAAGTAAATGGAATTTAGCAGATGAATCAATTTCACAAACAATGAAAGAAGTGAAAAGCCCAACAAGGGATGATGGAACCCTTTAAAAACAGCAATAACCTGCCATTACTCTGATTGCTGGTGAGACAAAGAGAGGTATTACTAGAATCCACGAAGCATGGCCACATGGAGAAAAATGGAACCATGGTGGGCCTGGTAGGAGCTGGGACTACTGAAGGACGTACTTTCAGGCAGAACTGGAATCATGAAGATAATATAACCTCTGCCTGAGACACCAAAGCAGGAAAAGTAGAGAAAATACCCAGTGTTTTTTTTTGTTTGTTTGTTTGTTTTTTGTTTCTTGTTGCAGTCAGATCTCTTCCAAGTGTCTTCTGTTGGCTTAGCATAACCGGAAGTTAGTGATACAGATCGAAGCAGGGGAAGTGTAGGAAGTGGATCTGAGGGCAAAGAGGCAAGTTTTAGCACAGAAGGCATTTACGGCTCCCAGCTCAATCACTACATCACTCCTATGAGTCAGCATCTCTGTATCTGCTTTAACTTTTGTTTCTTCTGTCTCTTTGTATGTAATACTTTCAGACCCACCAGAAGACAAGGTACTGGAGGTTGATTTTCCCTGCTCAGTTGGAAGCAACGCTGTTAGGGTAAGCTCTAACAGCAGGCCAGTTCCTTCACCATTCCTTTTGATTTAGGCATTGGTCATTAGCTGTGGATTTATTGGTAAAATTACTTGGTAAAAAGCAAGATAACTACTACAAAAGGAAACATCTGCAGCTCGTTTTCTCAGGAGAGAGACATATTGCATCTAGAAAACACCTTGATTTTTTCAGAATGGTTCAATGTTTGGGCTGAATTATTTTTCCTAAAATTATTATGTTGAAGTTCTAACTCCCATTATCTCCCAATGTGACTGTATTTAGAGATAAGGTCTTTAAGAAGTAATTAACTTAATATGAGATCATTAGTGTGGGCCCCAATCTAATATGCCTGCTTTCCTTATAAGAAGAGGAAAATTAGACATAGATATATACAGAGGGAAGACCATGTACACACACAGGGAGAAGATGGCCATCTGCAAGCCAAGGAGAGGGGCCTCAAAGAAACTAATCCTGCTGACACCTTGATCTCTAACTTCTAGTCTCAAGAATTATATGTTAATAAATTCCTCTGTTTTTTAAAAGCCACCCAATCTGTGGAACTTTGCTATAACAGCCCTAGAAAACTAATACAGTTAACATATTGGTTGAAATATATGTAGGATCAGCTATATTCTAATGTTCAACTGTGTGTTCAATATACTCAATGATAATTGTTTCTGTCACTAGTTCTGTTTTTACATTGCTCTTTGAGATAGTTAGCTAAGGCTACCATAACAAATACTATAGACTGGGTGATATAAACAATAGAAATTCATTTTCTCATAGTTCTGGAGACTGGAATTTCAAGATCAAGGTGTCAGCAGGACTGGTTTCTCTTGAGGCCTCTGTCTTTGGCTTGTACAGCGCTGCATTCTTGCTATGTCCTCACATGGTCTTTTCTCTGTGTGTGCATACCTGCTATTTCTTCCTCTTCTTATGAGGATGCCAGTCATATTAGATCATAGCCCACTATTATTATTTCACTTAATTTTAATTACCCCTTTAAAAGCCCTATTGACAAATATCACACTGAGGGTTAGGACTTCACACATAAATTTTGCAGGGGCACAATTCTGTCTGCAACGCTCTTCAAACTTATTTAACCTTTTTTACTTATAGTTGTAATAACTTAGAACATTTTCATTTGTGCAGTAAAGATCTGGTCTGGAGACTTAGCTGGGACACCTCTCCTGAGTGTCATTAAATTGGTCAAAAACACTTGGATTGTTAGTCTTTGATTCTTTAAAACCAAAATCCTTATCTCAGGTAATTATGGAAATTTAATTAGACTGTTGGTACTTGTATGAAATGAATGGCAAAGTGTTATTATCAACTTCCTCATTATTATCAGTGCACCTCCAAATTCTTACCTGTGTCAGAACCACATCTATCTGAAAAGTCATCTTTCAGACTAGCACCAGGTCCTGCCTATTCTTTCCGCATGGACATATTATCTCGATTACATTTTCCATGGTACCTGGGTTTTGCTGGCCCTCCCTTTCTACATTATTTCTAGATCATGATCACTTATAGATTCCTCATTTGTAAAATGGGGATAATAATATGTACCTCGCAGGGGTATGTGAGGATTAAATGAGTCAAAAGCTGTGAAACACTCAAAATGGTGTCTAAAATACTAGTATATTAAGCATTATATAATTGTTTATTATTAACATCATTATCATTATTATTAGAATTACAGGTAATTATTTTTTGAATATAAGATGCTCTTACTTCCCTTTGGAAAGGGCTGGTGCACCCACTGCCCAGCTGCTGCAGTTGTTGGCTGCCAAAGTTTCTGTTGGAAACTGACTCCACTGAAAATGTCGAAGGTGTTATGCCATGTTTCCCTGAAGGCCACCCACCACCAATGACTAACTAGGATAAAGTATCAAATAGCCCTTCTCTGTGTAGGCTGAACTTTGTTCATGATTTACTCACTAGGGTTCTGCAATGAGAATAATCAGAAGCTACATGTTTTATGTTCTTCTCTGTCCTATCCCAGTTGCCTCCCTTGTAGGGTTCTCTTGAGAACATTCACTCAATCACTCACTTGCACAACAAACTCAAATCTAGGGAACCCAACCTAAGAAACTCACCCAAGTGGTTTTTAGACTTTGATTATGCCTTGTGTATTTTTTCTCTGCTAAAATATCTAACTTAATCCTGTCTCATGTTTAAACAAATGTCTTCCCATTAATTGGCTGAAATATTTACAATCAAAATATCTATAGGAGTAAAGACTACCAATTTCAATTTTAAACAACTAGAAACTAATAATGTAAATACAAAATACAGAAACAATGGAAAAATTCGGTTCATATATCCTAACAACTGATATAAATCACAGTTAGTTGAGAATAGTGATTGGTATTAAATGTGAGCACTGCCAAAGTGATACAATCAAGTGTGTCATTTGGAAACTATATGTGCATCCAGAGAGAATGTGAAAAGTATGTCACTGAATACTGTCATATGCTTTGTAGTTGAATAGTGGCATCCCAGTGACAGCACATCCTGCAGAAAGGGCCTCTGAGGATGTCAGAGGACAGGTCTTTATCTCTTCAGTCCTCGTGAGATTTTGGAGGTAAGTTTCAACTAAAGGCAATAAAAGAATGAGAGCATCTTGCACTACTGTGAACAATTAGAAGTTTCTACTTTATTTAACATTATGATATGTCATGTCATAATAAAATAAAAACTAAATATGATCCAAAGATCTAGAGATCCATATGCATCTACAATAGAATGAGCCTTGCACTTTCTCTCACAGCTTTATTGTTATGATCACATGAAGTAACATATGAGGGCACTTTATAATCAGCAATGCACTAAATGATCATGTGCTCCTAAATGGTTATTACTGATAAGTTAATAAAAACACATTCCTCATAGGTACACTTAGGTGTTTAAGGTATATTGGTCAGGATTAATTCAGTCCCAAGTGGCAGAGCTCTAACTTAAATTAGCTTTGGCAGAAAGGACTCAATCAATAGGTAGATAGAGTCCAGATGGCTCCTGGCACAAGGTGGAGGCCCCATGGTTAAAATTCACAATAATGGTGAATTGGGATGGCATCCCACTAGAAGGGAATGTACTAGCTGATAAGATGTATCAGGTATTTGAGAGGTGTTGAGACTTTATAACTAAAGAACAATGTTATGCAATGGCTATTACTAAGTGATATGGATATTCTAAGACTAAACTTCTCAACTTTTACCATGAATCAAAATGACCAGGAGGATTTTCTAAACACAGATTTCTGGATCCAACTCAATTTTTTTAAAATATATTTTATTGATTTCTTACAGAGAGGAAGGGAGAGAGATAGAAAGTCAGAAACATCGATGAGAGAGAGACATCAATCAGCCGCCTCCTGCAAGCCCCACAATGGAGATATGCCCGCAAGCAAGGTACATGCCCCCGACTGGAATGGAACCTGGGACCTTTCAGTCCGCAAGCCGACACTCTATCCACTGAGCCAAACCAGTCTCAGCTCAATTTTTTTTTTATTAAGGAGATCTGAACTTGGGTCAAAGAGTTTATATTTTTAACAAGTTCCAATGTGTTGCTGATGCTGCTGATCCTGGGACCTCCTTTGAAAACCACTCTACCAGAAAAAAAAAAATTAAAGAAAAAGTACAGGTGATTAACAGACAATGAAAACCAAGTGTGAAAGCCAGAGGGCCTCTGTGGTCCTTCATAAAGAGTCTCCATTTCCTACAACAAGAGAAATTAAAGACTAGACTAGGTCTGGTTTAATAGAAAGATCAAACTCCAGAAAAGAAAAATATTCAACCAAGGCAGGCTGGTAGATAGAGATCAGAAACTGATTGGGACAATGAGACCTTTTCATGTGGGATGGGATGATCTGGGCAAAGGAGCCTCAAAATTTTGAATCCCAAAGTTCTGTGAAACTTTGGAGGCTGCAGAGGTGACCCACACATCTATATTAAGGGCTGGCATCCCTTCCTTTATTTAAGACATTGCAGCAACTTCTCCCCTGCAAGATAATATATGCTCTTCCCGATTACAATCCATAGGCATTGATTGCTATAACTATATGGTGTGCTAAACCTCCTCTCAATGTCTCCTATTGAAGAACCCAGTGGTAACAGTTGGCCTCTGGCTGATAATAACTAGAACTGGAAGTTCCAAAAAAAATAAAAAAATTGTCCTTTCTAAAATTTCTGTCTCTATCTGCCTATCAGCTTAATTTTCTCCCACTGAAGATGGACTTTTTCAACATTGTGTATGAATAGCAGAGCCACAGACACATCAGACTCACCTGACAGCAATTCTGTGGCCCAAGAGGCATTTCTTTTGGTTCAATTGTTTAAAATCCAGGGAAAGGCCCTCATTAGTGTGCCTTAGGTTGTGTTCTCATTTCTTGGACTAATCACTGTGCTCAGAGCCATAAAGAACACCATTGTGGCATCCTAGGTCAGGTCTTTATTCCTGGAATTAAGGAGATAAGGACAATTACTGAAAAAAAAGGGAGAAAAGGCACAGAATGGATAAGAATGAAAGTAAGCCATTTTTTAATGGAATGGATACTAATTCCTACTAGAATCCTTCCATATGTTCTCAATTATTATTAAAAGCCTAAAAAAAGCATAGGAATAAAGAAAAAAGGCTACCTAGTCCACCCCAAATTTTTATATCTTACTAGGCATGAATATAAAAGTCAGTAATTATCTTGGTTGCAACAGACAAACTCTAACTTAAGCAAAAACTGAAATTTATTGGAAGGCTTATTAACTGCAGGAAGTAGAGTGATTTTGCTGACCATAGTCTCAGACACTACCAAGAACATCTGTCTCATCTCTTGCCTTGGCTTCTCATTGTCTCACATGATGCTCTTAAACAAACTTTCTCCACACAGCAGAGAACAATAGAATGTGAAGCCACCTGATTCCTCTTTCCCAACGTCATCACAAGTGAGGAAATGCCTCACCTTCCACCCTTATCTCTAGTTTTAACAAATACAGAAAAAAAAATTTTTGATTTGCTATGGTCACATGACTGGGAACATATCTATGTTTGGGAAGAGAAATGAAAAGAACTTTAGCATATAAAATACCACCAGACAAAGTTAACATGATCCTAGTCTGTGATGGAAGAAATGAACAAGTTCAATTAAATTCACTTAAGATTTTTGAAGTTAATTATGAATATACTCAGTCTCTCCTATCTCTCAGAGTATTCAAATGCCTTAAGAGCTTCAGTAACATTACTGGCATATTTTAGGGACTCACTTTATAGCTTGTAGGCAAAAATTGTTTTCCCATACTTCAATTTATGGATTGAAAAGCAAAAACAAAACCCAATAGCATTTTTTGTTCTTTACATTGAGTTTTTCAGAATAGTGACTCTACTTTAGAATTTGAATATCAAATCTGGGGTGGAGACATATTTGGGAATAGTCAGTACAGATATTATTTAAAGTCATGGAATCAAGAGAGACAGATTAGGGACTCAGGACAGATTAAAAAGGATAAAATGCTTAAATACTAAGCTCCATGTCATGCCCACATGACTCAGGGCACAGAAGATGAGAAGCAAGGGAAACTATGAAGGTAAAAACAGTGAGGTAGAAGAAACCAAAAAAGAGAGATCTTGCAATCTAAGAAAAGAAAGTATTTTAATGTAGATGAAGTAATGTTACATGAAATTTTAAAGTAAGGTGAAAATGAGAATTGTTTTCTGGACGTGGTAATATAGAAGTTGAAAACCTACATAAAAACTAATTCATTGGAGTGGCATTTATATATCTTTAACTGGAGGGAACTCAGGAGGTAGTGGGAGGGGAGGATGTATGGACAACCCATTATGTGAGTTGAGCTACAAAGGGGAACAGAGAAATTGTGAGATTTTATCTTCTTCTTAGGAGCTAGCAGAGCATGTTTTTATACTGATGGGATGACTTCTTAGAAGGGAGTATTTATAATACAGGAAAAAAGATAGACAATTGCAGCATGAATAGTCTTGAGCAGATATAGAGAACAGGATTCAGGACACAAATAATGATGTTGTCCTTAGATAGAACAACATCCAAGTGAAAGCAGGGGATAGCAACATAGATGGATAAAGAAGCAAGCAGGTTGGTAGATTTGGTAGTAAAAATATTTGGAAGTGCTTTTCAGATTGTTCATATTTTCTCAATGAAATAAGAAACAAAGTCATCAGCTAAGTATGAAAAGAAGGAAAATGTGGTGGGATATTGAGAGAGAGAGAAGATATAAAAGGCTCATCTAAGATAGTGTGGGAAGAAAGGAACTTGGAAAATATAATACAAGTAATTAGATAATTAGAACCCAGTTAGGATTTCATATTTCTCTCCAACTATATCCACATAATTATTCACACAAATTGAGCATGTTTCAAGAAAGTCACATTTACACTAAGTTGGAGTTTTGCTAAGAAGGGAGAGAGAGCAAAGTAGTTAAGGGTATGTGCACATAATGACTATACTAAGGGAGGAAATGAGTGGATTGAGAAATAGCAAAAACTAGGGATTGAGGAATGATTGAAGTGCGATACCAGCAGAAGTAACCTTGAAATATAGGAGTTAGTATTTTGATATTATGATACTTAAGATTTAGTTTATGGAAAGGGTGCACGTATTGGTGGCAAGCAAGATAAAATGTAGGGAAATGAATGGCAGAGGTAAAATGAAAGTCAAGATTATTGGAAGAAAAGAGGTCAAAGGATTTAGAGTCCAGCGTATTAAAAGGATCAACTACATGTTCAGTAGAGTAATGTTGTACTGCAGTAATACCCCAAAATTCTAATGGTAACACACTCCCACATCTCTAGTACATGCAAAGTTGTTCTTTCCGTGGAGTGACTTAGAAAGTCAAACATCATTCCATTTTTGGCTTTGCATCTCCACATGTGGCAGCTACAGTCACTGAAAGCTCTTTTTTCTTCTCTGCCAAAAGAGAAGCAAGAAAAGAGGTGATGCATTGGCTCTTAAATGCTTCAACTTAGAAATGATACTCACATTTTCATTCAGCATTTCATCAGCTAGAACTGGTCATACCGCCCCACTACCTGCACCAAATATAAGGTAACACATGGAATATTAAGTCAGCTTTTCTGATTGCCACAGTATGGATATTTCACTAGTAAGAATTATCAAGGAGGTAACATTTGAGAGAGAGGAGATGAACTATGTTCTAAATTCTTTAAATAATGAAAGGAATTGTCCTCAAAAGCTGTAGATGCCAACAACTGAAACAAAAGAATCAGCATATGCTAAAGACCATTGGCATGAATGGCCAAGGAGCTGAGGGGCTCATGTGCTCAAAATTACTGTCCTGCTATACTAAACTCTCTGAAATCTGTGTACGTGATCTCAAATACTTAGATATGTAATGAAATATTTGACCATCTGGATCTCTCCCAAGGCAGTAAATTTTAAGCTCTACAGGAATGGACTGTTGATGAATCTGATTAATATAAATTTAACTATATTTCCTATGTGGATTATCAGGTCTTAAAGAATGAAAATATGGGAACAATAAAATTTTACTGAACATAATTTATCCTTTCCTTGATGATTTAGAAGGCACCTTTCATTCCTGTAGTGACTTAGGGACATGCCTAAGAACATCAATTATAATTGAACTGCAGATGCACAAGGTTATAACTCACATGGGCTCTCTGCACATTGGGAGCACATGCAGGGCAGCAGGAAGAGTAATGACAGCAAGGAATGGAAAGATCTAAAGCTGGGGAAACTAACCAGGGGGCATGACTTGCCCCCAAGGATAAAACCAGCAGTTGAAATAATAAAAATGAAGGAGGTGAGGGACCTTGGATTTCAATCAGAGTTGATACATCCAGGAGGTACTGTCCAGGTGCTAGGAACATAGGGCCACAAATCTCAGTACTAACCATGCAGGCAGATCATATGTCTTCAATCTAGTTGGTTAATTGGTAGAAGCAGATGTAGATTATCCAACAATTGGGATTTCCAAGACATGGCCCATCAACTTGGGACTGAGATTTCAAAGACAAGCTGCTAATTATTAAAATGTCAAGGACAGGGCTCTGATTCCCACAAGCAATTGAAAAGCAAACCAGGAAACTAGCAAGTTAAGCACAGGCTGGTGGTGGGGGGAGGGCATCAACTTAATGAGCATTCCAGATATCAGGCTCAAGTGAGCGTGTTTATTTCAGAACAGCAACTTGGAGGAGAATTGGATCCTACCATACTTTTTTTTATAAAAGCCAGCAAAAGACATGGAAGAAACTTAAACACATATTACTAAGAAGCCAATCTGGAAAGACTACATACTATATTATTCCAACTATATGACATTTTAGAAAAGGCAAAACTATGGAGACACTAAAAATATCAGTGGTTACCAAGTGTTGCAGGAGGGAGGGATAAATAGGCAGAATATAGAGGATTTTTAGGGCAATGAAACTATCCTATATGATACTATAATGATGGATATATGTCATTTATATATTTGTTCAAACCCACAGAATACAACATTAAGAGTGAACCATAATGTAAACCATTGCCTTAGGGTGATAATGGTATGTCAAAGTAGGTTCACCAATTGTAACAAATGTACAACTCTGATGGGCAATGTAAATAAAGGGGGAGGCTGTGCATGTATGGGGGTCGGCAAAGAGTATATGAGAGATCTCTGTACATTTTTCTCAAGTTTTCTGTGAACCTAAAACTGCTGTAAAAATAGTCTTTAAAACAGGCTTAGTCAAGACATCATCTTCTTGAGTGGGAGGAACAAACTGGAGACTACAGGCAATGACTTGCAGAAATAAATGGTAAGGGAGAATTTTTATTTATTCTATTAGAACGCCAGATAGGAGTGCTCTATCTAGGGGCTGCAGGGTTATATAGCATCCAATCTATTTTCCAAAGTCTGTACTTGCTCTCCCTTATTTGGAACCTAGTTCAATATCAAGATAGGAAGGGGATTATTTTTGTTATGCAATTTTATTCATTCATAGAGCCAAAGAGCCCACCTGGCATGGCTCAGTGCCTGAATATTGAACAATGAACCAGGAGAATGAGGTTCGATTCCTGGTCAGGGCACATGCCTGGGTTGAAGGCTGAATCCCCAAGGGGTGTATGCAGGAGGCAGCCAATCAATGATTCTTATCATTGATGTTTCTATGTCTCTCTTCCTTTCTGAAATCTGTAAAATTCTATTTAAAAACAAAATTTATAAAAAGAGCGAAAGAATAATATTTTGTTCAATAAAGGATTTACTTAAATTATTATTCGTGTAGATGTTTTGCCTTTCTTAAACATATTCTTTACCCCCAGATGTATAAATCTTCTACTCTCTCCACAATGTAAAACCAGATGAAAGTGAACGTGGACTGAAGGACGGAGGACAAAAGAAAGTAGGTCCCAGCATGGGATGTGGTGGGGAAAAGGAAGAAAGGTAAAGGGGTTAAAAGACAAAGGGGTCTTTGGGGAGTCTGGGAAGAGAAGGAGAAAGAGAGGGAGTGAGAGAGGTAGAAGGAAATTAGATAGATGATTGATGATAGATAGATGATAGATAGATAGATGATAGATAGATAGATAGATAGATAGATAGATAGATGAGAGATAGATATAGATAGATAGATAGATAGATAGATAGATAGATAGATAGATAGATAGATAATCACCTGGAGGAGGCTTCCCGACAGATTAAAAGTGGGTTACTATGTAAAAAGACTCACGGATGAACTATAAAACCCCCACTCAAAATGAACTGGGTGCCCTGAGAAATGAAGATAGTCCCAGATGTCTACCCAAGGCAGAACAACAAGCAAAAGAGAAGCCCTGTCATGCAGCAGAAATTAAGCATTTTTAAAGACATCTAGCAGAGTTGAGTGAATTGTGTCAGTGTGTAAAGGTATAAGTTATTCAAGGATCTGTTTTTTACATTAAAAAATGCTATTTAGAGTTAAATGTATTTTAAATTTATTTATTTACTACAGTAAAATATGAAACATAATTTGCTTTAAGTTCAACTTGCAAATATCATCTATTTATAAATTTAATAAATGTTATATAAAATAGAGTAACTTTTGGAAGGAATTTTGATTAGTGTGTGATAATACAAAATTACACACACTAAATTTCCCTGAAAACAATCGTTCTAATTTAAAACCTCATTTAATTAAGTTCCCTTTAAAAATGTAAACTTATAAATTAAAATAACCCACTTCAAGGGGCGTTGAGGGCAATGGAGAGATAAGGACATATATCTAATACCTTAATCAATAAAATAAAATAAAATAACCAACTTCATATGCCTGATTGGGTAAATTTATAATTTTAACAAGCAAATTTGTCCATGTTCTGAACAAATCTATAAAGTTTAAATAAGTTAAACTTATAAATATAGCAAATTTCTATTTCTACTAAGCATTCCAATACTGGTTGTAAATGTACTGTTATGTATTTCAACAGGAACAAAAATAAAATTACAAGAACCAGTTACATGTTTAAAATTGAAATCAAAAGTCTAAATACTTAGATCTTATTAGAATTCTTATTCAAGGAGTAGCCAGAGGAACAAAATCATAAGTGTTATCAGTAGTCAATTTGAAATGCAGAATCTCTGGCCCTATCTCAGATGACGATGTCAGATACTTGGCTGAAATGAGCAAGGCTGCCTTACACTGAGCCTAGCTAGGCCACCCTGTGGTGGTCACGTGGAAAGAGAACCAAGACCAGATAGTTGAAAAACACTCTTATAGGAGGCCTTACCTTGTAGACTGCTGACACAACAGTGACATTGGAAAGCAAAGCCCTTGTCCCAACCCCCATTAGTAATGGAACCATGCAACCACATATCCACACTTACAGCATGCCGGAGAGACAAACCTCTTCTATGGCTTGAGAAGGAAGATGAAGGTGACAGAATCAGAACAGACCATCTTCAATGCATTAGGAAAGTAAAGAATTAGGACAGATGGAGTCTGACTAAGTCAAGCAATATTCCCTGGGACCAATACTAGACTGCTTCCACAGTGGCATCCGCATTCTCAGCCTGGGTTCAAGGTGAGAGCAGCTATACAGTACAAGAAGCTGCTACTTTGAAGTGGGGGTGCTATGCCTGGGCACTGGACAGCCTGGAGCTTTTTAGGAGAGTGGGGCTAATCCAATAGTCAGAGGGGAGTGACTATGGTCTTCCAGATAGAAGGTTTCCAAGAACTTCAAGGTAAAGCCAAATGCTTAGTCTACTTTTTGCAACAGCTAATACAGTTTAGGACAAGGGTTACAAATGCACAGACACAATTCATGTTTAGTTGTACTGGGCAAAGTCCAAGAGACTAATTTCTGACAAACCAAACCAAAATTCTGTTTCTTCTCTGTTCTGCTCAAATTGTGCTGCTGAAATACATGCTGTACCCAGCCATTTTAGGTTTGGGCCAAGAGAGAATTGCTTGCAAACAAAACCTGCCTTTCCCTGGCACTCTTCTTCAACTTCTAGAGGCAACACTTCACCAGAGCCACATTTACTAGTAAGCTCCCCTACAATTCCCAGAAGTCTAGTGGCTCAATGTTCCCAAGTACGTTTTTATTTAATTGTTAGATTAAAATAATTTTGTGCAGAAATTAACTCAAAAGGAACATTTTTTCATTCCAGGTCCAGCGTCATATTATAGAGTAGGTATTTCCTGCAATGTCCACTAGACAGCTATATATTTTCTCCTCTCTGTTTCTCCCTTAATACTGGACTGAACAGATTTATCTGAATCTGTTGGAAGCCAAGGTTATGTCTGTAGTAAACAAAGTTGTTTTAATTTGAGCAATCACTATGATTTTAAAAATCACTGTGATTACAAACTAATAATTTTGAGGATAAAGAAATGAATTATTTTTAATCTGACAGAAAGATCATTGGAATAATGGTGAAGATTTAGGGCACTTAAGTAATCATTTTTAACATAATGCTACATTAAAATAGTTTAAAGAAAATGTACGGGTTGACTTTAAAAGTAAGGTGGGGTTTTTTTTTAGCTTATTACTGCTGGGAAATGTTTCCTTTATATTTTTTCAGGCTACAAATTTAAAAAATAATTAATTTATCGTTAGGACTACATTGCAATGGGCTATGGCATATTTAAAAGATTTTTATGACACAAATTTTCAACCAGCAAAAGATTGTTTTATTCTAAGGCCACTTCTGTGCTGAGCCAGTGGGACTTAAGCTGTTGCATTACTCAGTGAAGAAAGATTGCTCCCTTTTAATTTATGGTTTAGCTAATGTTGTAGAGATCAGGCTGAAAAATTAATTTCACATTGGTCCCAGAGGGATTGCTTTGGATGATTCTGTTAATTCACTTTGGGAGGAACCTATTAAGGTTGATGAACATGGCAAAAACCCACTAGCCCATTTCTAATCTAGATTTCGTTTGAAACAGACCTCATCCATCTAATTAGAGTTGTTAGAGCCCACTTTGATTTTATTAATAATAATTAACATTTATGGTACTTCAGTTTACAAAGTACTTCCTCATTATTGATTTTAAATCATTATAATAATCTAATGAAGTAGTTCATTAAGTTCTTATTGCTACTACAACAAATTTATTGACTTAAAATAACACAAATTTATTATATTACATTTTTGGAGGTCTCATTATGCTAAAATCAAGTTATTGGCAGGGCTTCACTCCATCTGAAGAATCTATTTTTTTTTTTTTTACTTTTCTAGCTTCTAGAGGCTACCTGTGTTCCTTGGCTCATGGCCACTTCCATCTTCACACTCAGCAAACAACATACACTCAAGTCCTTCTCATGCTATTATCACTCTGACTGTTTCTTTTACTATTTCAGTTCCTGTCTCCCTCTTTCACCCATGCGGATTCTTATAATTACACTAGAGGCCTGGAGCATGAAATTCATTCACAGGGGTGTGTGTCCCTCAGCCCAGCCTGCACCCTCTCCAATCTGGGACCCCTGTACCCTTCTTACAGTCTAGGACTGCTGGCTCCCAACTCTTTGTCTGCCTGCCTTCCTAATTTTCCCTAACCACTTTTGCCTGCCAGCCTGATCACCCCTTAACCACTCTCCTGCCAGCCTGTTTGCCCCTAACTGCCCTCCCCTGCAGGCCTGGTCACCCCTGACTGCCTGCCTCCCTCGCCCAACTGCTCTCCCCTTCAGGCCTAGTTGCCCCCAACTTTCCTCCTCTTCCAGCCTAGTCATCCCTAACTGCCCTCTCCTTAAGGCCTGGCCCCTTGCAACTGCCCTCTTCTGCTGGCCTGATTGCCCACAACTGCCCTCCCTTGCAGGCCTGGTTCATGCCAACTGCCCTCCCCTGCTGGCCATCTTGTGGTGGCCATCTTGTGTCCACATGAGGGCAGCCATATTTGAACAAATGGGGGCAGCCATCTTGTGTGTTTGAGTGATGATCAATCTGCATATTACTCTTTCAATATATAGGATGGCCTGTACCCTCAGCTAATCCTCTCTCGCTTAAAATTCTAAATTTTATCATGTGGCATATTTAATGAACTTGGAATGACATGTTCATGAAAATTTTTTAGACTATTTTCCAAATTTTTAATTTAAGGTTCATTGCCAACAACATCCAATATATTTTCAAGTTAACCATTTAACTAATAGTAAGGGGAATAAATTCTAATGGTGACAGGTTTGATAGTCTATATATCTACAGATTCTCTTAAAAATGAAAAAACATAGTTTTGAGTTTCCATAGTACAATAGGAACTGCTTAAGTTTTAGTATTTTCACAGAATCTGACATAACTATATAGAACAGCAAGGGGGACAAATAAAATCATCCATACGTTACACCTAAAGCATACCAAAGCATCAGAGAATCACCTCTGTGGGACTTGGAGAACAAAGAGATCCATCAGTAAAATGGTGAAACACTATAGTTACTATAACTGTTGCATGAATAGTAAAGTCCTGTGTCTCTGACCCAGGTGATTCATATTTCTGTCAATATCCACAAAACTGGTAGGCTATCCTTCAAGCTTATAAAGAGGGCATAGTCTCAGATATTTCACTGTGTCTGGGAGTTCTAACAGCAAAATTCTCAATAAATCTAAATAATCATTAAATATACATAAATAATAATATTAATAATAAGGACTAATTTATAAGAGGTAGAAGCATACTTCATTTTATTGCACTTTACTTTATTGTGTTTGACAGATGTTGCATTTTTTTTTAAATTTAAGGCAAAACCTTCCACCAGCAAAAAGATTATGACTCACTATGTAATACTTTATTTCAGTGGTCTGAAACCCAACCCATAATATCTCTGAGGTGTGACTGTATTTAAAAACCAATGAGAGCAGATAATATATGTTAATTACCAAACAAGATGGGATAATTTAAAGTACTCTAAGATGCTTATGTAGATAAAAATTTATACTAAAGTTATTCTTTGTTGAGCATGTATATTAAAGATTTAAGAAACCTACTAGGATAAATTAGATAGAATAAATAACATCTAAGTCAGTAGATGAAAAAATAGAAAATAAAACATCAATTTTCCAACGACAGGCAGAAATTAATATTAGGGGAAAAAAGAAGAAAAACAAAAAGAAAGTGGTAAATAGGAAACAAAAATAAGGTGACAGAAGAAAGATCAAATGATCAAATGTAGCAGTAATCACAATAAATATAAAGAATAAAACTTGCTTATTTAAAAGCAGGGACTTTCACACTAGACTAAAAAAAAACCCACTCTATTCTACTTCAAAAGTTACACAGTGACACACACATACATCCACCCAAATTCACAACAGAAGAATGGAAAAAGGTTCTAATCAAATAAAGCTTGCATGGTAATTTAATATGAAACAAGACATTTAACATTTAATAAGCATATAAACAAATATTCATTTTTCAATTAAAATAATGTTTCCCTGAATTAAGGTGTCATAATACAATGCATTGTTTTAAGATTGTTAATCACCAATACAAGTGTCTCAAATTTTTAATGCAGCTAATGTGGTATTGACCTTAACCTAAGTCCTTTTAGTGTAGCAGTATGTTAACACCTCTTTCCTGTTTATTATAAAATGCTCTAAAATACTTCCTTCAGTCAGAAAAATAATAGACATTTTTTCAAAATCTGAGTCTATCTGCTGGGAAGATTCAGAATAAACCTGTGCCTAAGTGGCACTGCCTCATAGTTCTTATAAAAGATAAGTGGTAGATAATAAGTAGATGATAGATGGATGATGATGATAGATATATGATGATGATAGATAGATAGATAGATAGATAGATAGACAGATAGATGATAGATAGATGATGATGACAGAGATAGATAGATAGATAGATAGATAGATAGATAGATAGATAGATGATAGATATAGATACAGATACAGATACAGATAGATATAGATAAAGATAAAGATATAGATATATTATAGATAGATAAGAGATAGATAGAAAATTTAAAATACATTATCAAAAGACTAAAGAACAACTCATTCACATAATAGTTCCCTGCTGTACCTTATTCTTCATATGTCAAATTGGAAAATCTCCAACCTCAATACCACCCTCACACTACTGAACTAACTTTTCTGGAATTGATTTCATTTGTTTTGCACTGGCTCAGTGTTCTAGCTCAGAAGGGCAACTCTTTCCAAACATTAATCAGTAAGTTATGAATCACATTGTCAAGTTACAGAGAGGATGCTCAATTCCTCAACCAGACAGATTCATTTTTAAAGTTTCTCCTCACCCGTGGTTCCAAATGTGGAGTTCCCTGACTAAAAGCATCAGTGTCATCTGGGAACTTGTTAGAAATGCACATTCTTGGGTTCCACCCCAGATCTTCTGAATTAGAAATTCTGGGAGTGAGGCCCAGCAAGCTGTGTTTTAATAAGACTTTCAGGTAAGTTTGTTACTTAAGGGCTTTAGATTCGCTGAACAAGTTGAAGATTGGCTTCCAAATACAACAACATAAGACACAAATAAGTAAGATTAAATGACAGACAGTAATAGTACTGGATTCTATGGGCTTTATTTTTCTTATTCAAATGCCAGCAAGACTGAGATAAATTTTGCACTAGAATCAAAGTCCTAGGAAATACAGAGGATAACATCCTTTTTTCTCATATGATTAGCCCATTTACAACATACTATCCTTCATCAGTATAGTCGTGTTATAATGTCCTGACCTACTTGTTACATAGAACAAGACAAATCAATATGCTTTTTAAAGTGCAAATTCTCTGACTTACATGATCACTAAGTAGAGATTTTAACAAATGGTGAGAGAATAATTTAGCATTCATTTCCAAGTTTAGGGTTGTTAAATAAAAATGTCTTCTAATAGTTTCATGAGTAAAAGGACAGATAAGCTAACATTTTAACGTACAATTGAAGTTAATATA
This sequence comes from Lasiurus cinereus, assembly GCA_011751065.1. NCBI lineage: Eukaryota > Metazoa > Chordata > Mammalia > Chiroptera > Vespertilionidae > Lasiurus > Lasiurus cinereus. The sequence continues at coordinate 3,184,654 of JAAGEH010000392.1, forward strand.
TTTGTTGTCTGTGTTATTTAAAGGAAATGACAAGAGGTTGGTTTGTCTAATGTTCACATCAGCTTAGGGATTTGACAAATACCAGTGTTAAATATAAACATGCAGGTATTTGTCTTGAGCCATGAAGCTAAACCTAAACAATTAATGTCCTACATGAGCACACAAATTTACCAAAGCAACCCAAAGGAAACCATCACTCACCTTTAATCCTTTTGCTAATCTTTGAGATGGCAGAGGATACTTACGGCCAGGATTCCATAAAAACATTAGTGATGAACACTAATTCCTCAGTAGAAACAGCAAAAGATAACCATTTGTTAAAATAAAAATTCAGGCCAGAGGAGAAGGCAAGAGCTAGATTTTGTTTTTCTTTTTTTAAGTATGTTTTATTGATTTTTAGAGAGAGAAAGAGAGCGAGATAGAGAGACAGAAACATCAATTAGAGAGAAACATTATCAATTGGCTGCCTCTTGCACACCTGCCCTACTAGGGATCAAGCCTGCAACCTCGGCATGTGTCCTAACTGGGAATCTATCTGTGGCCTATTGGTTCATGGGTCAATGCTCAATCAGTGAGCCACACCAGCTGGGCAGGAGCTAGATTTTTTTCTGCAACATCAAGTATTCTTTTATGGTCTGAGATATTTCAGTTGAACAGAAAGCATTATTGCTTGCAAATTCAGCACAAATGTTCATATATGTTATATTATCAACAATTCTTGTTTCATACTTAAGAGTTTAACAGTCCAAGAGTAAGGTAACCAAAGAGGTGAAAAATATATAACCCTTATAAATAATTGCTGAATATAAGATATAAACTTAATCACATGCTCTCACTCATATGTGGAATATAATTAACAAAATAAACTGATGAATAAGGTGGATCCAGAGACATGGAAGCTTGGAACGAAGTACAGAATCTCGAAGGAAAGATGGGGGATGGTGGTGGAAAGGAGGTAATCAACCAAAGACCTTGTATGCATATATGCATAACCCATGGGCACAAACACTAGGGTGGTAAGGCCTGGAGGGGGTTTTTGGGGGAAAAGGGGGACATATGTAATACTTTCAACAATAAAAATTTAAAAAAGATAATACTTAGATGTTTCTACTATCTGATGGAAGATTATTTTCTATATACTTAGCTATGTAGAACCAACTGAAACAAGTATTGGGGGAAACGATTTAAAGACCCATTAAAATTGTTTGCTGGTAATGTGAGCTAGGCTAAATTAGATAAACTACTTGAAGAAGTGGTGACATTCCCACAATGTTAGAACAGGGGATCAATGGTATTCCCAAAATTTCTACATTACATGAAAAAAAATGGAGAATAAAATATATTACAATGGATAAGAACAGGAATCTTGACCTTGGGCATATTAACTATTTTGTTCTTCAATAATCTCATCTATAAGTTTGAAGAGAAACAGTTACATCTCAGGGATCTTGCTAGTTTTAAATAGATAAGGTCAGGAAAAGACTTACCCATATTCCTGACACAGAGTAAGTGCTTAATAAATACAAAATGTATATATAACAAATACCCGAGTAATAACAAATCATTTTTCCTTTTTTTAAATTAAATCTCTATTATTCAGATTATTACATTTGTTTCTCTTTTTTCCCCACCAAAGCTCCACTCCATCCGGCTCCCAACCCTCCCTCTACCCTTACCTCCCTCCCGTTGACCTCATCCATAGGTGTATTTTTGTCCAGTCTCTCCCTGTACATCCCTCACCCCTTTCCCACTGAGAATTATCAGTCCACTCCCTCTCTGTGCTCCTGATTCTATTATATTCACCAGTTTATTCTGTTCATCAAAATTTTAATTCACTTAATTTTTAGATTCACTTGATAGATAAGTATTTGTTGTTCATAATTTTTTGTCTTTTACCTTTTTCTTCTTCCTCTTCTTAAAGAGTACCTTTCAGCATTTCATATAATACTGGTTTGGAGTTGATGAACTCCTTTAGCTTTTTCTTCTCTGTGAAGCTCTTTATCTTCCCTTCAATTTTGAATGATAGCTTTGCTGGATAGACTATCCTTGGTTGTAGGTTCTTGCTATTCATCACTGAATATTTCTTGCCACTCCCGTCTGGCCTGCATCATATCTGTTGAGAAATCAGCTGACAGTCGTATGAGTGCTCCCTTGTAGGTAATGAACTGTTTTTCTCTTGCTGCTATTAATATTCTCTCTTTGTCTTTTGACCTTGGTATTTTAATTATGATGTGTCTTGGTGTAGTTCTCTTTGGATTCCTTTTATATAGGGTTCTGTGTGCTTCCTGGACTTGAAAGTTTATTTATTTTACCAGATGTGGGAAGTTTTCAGTCATTAATTCTTTAAATAGGTTTTCAGTATCTTGCTCTCTTTCTTCTTCTGGCACCCCCACAATTCTGATGTTGGTATGCTTGAAGCTATCCCAGAGGCTCCTTACATTATATTCACATTTTTGGATTCTTTTCTCTTCTTGCTTTTCCAGTTGAGTGTTTTCTGCTTCTTTATATTTCAAATTTTTGACTTGATTCTTGCCTTCCTCTAGTCTGCTGTTAGGACTCTGTATAATATTTTTTATTTCAGTCAGTATATGTTTAAATTCTCGCTGGTCCTTTTCCATCTCTAGTTGGTCTGTTTCCATGTCTAGTTGGATATTTTCCATCTCTAGTTCGTTCTTTTTCATCTCCTTTTGGGTCTTGCTAACTTTATCCACCTTTTCTAGGATATTCTTGAAAAATCTTATAACCATGGGTTTGAACTCTATATCCAGTCGTTTGTTTTCCTCCATTTCTTTTGTTTGTGATCGCTTCTCTTGTCTCGGCATTTTCACTATGCGGGGAGAACTTCTGTGTTGGATTCAGCCTTATGATACAAGAGTTGCAAATCTGCAAAAGACTCTCTGTTGAGCTTGGAATGAGTGGAGTCTCAGGTCTTAATGGACCGCCTTGCCTTCCAGTCTGCCCCACCCTCTGCGGCCCCTGAGTCTCACATGACAGGGTAATCTCAGGAGTGGTCCCTGTGCACGCGAATGCACACGCTGACGGGCTCTCTCTCGCAGTGCCTCTAGACTGCTGCCCCTCTGGATCCCCTGTGCTCAGGGACCATATGAGTCTGGGTCCCCAGGGTTTCGCCCAAAATTGGGGTTTAGTGGAGTTAGAAGTGGCACAGTTGGGAGGGTCTGTCTCCCGCCCACTTGTGAAAGCAGCGGCACAATTAGCAGTCGGTCTTCTGTGCGCAGTGCCGTGCGCATCACCAGACTTCTGCCCTTTCATGACTCCCCTAAATTTCCGTGCACTTCTCCATTTTCACAGTCCAAACTCCCCCCGTATGAGTTTTGGCTGGATCTGGGGTTTAGTGTCATAGGATAAGGGGTTCAATGCATTTGAGAGTCTCCGTCTCCCTCCCGTCAGAGAAAGCCAGCCAGGTTCTCCAGCACCTGCTCTCTTCCCGTGTGCGTCTCCGTACTTCAGCTTTTTGCAGCTCCTGTGGGTCTCTGTGAGCCCTTCTCTTTCCTTCTGGTTGTAGAATTTCCACTCAGCCAGTTTTCCTGTGGTTCTGGATGATGGCTGTTCTGTCTTTTAGTTGTAGTTTTGAAATGGTTGTGCGAGGCAGCAGTGTAGGTGTTTACCTATGCAGCCATCTTGGATTCTGAATAACAAATCTAATATGAGTATCATGATAGCTCAACTGCTGTACAAAAGGTAAGCTTTGTGACACACTTACTTTAACTAGGAATTCTAATTTTCCCTTTGTCTGTTAGCCAGGAAATATTATATGCATATGGGACTCTCAGTGCATTAGTAAGTCATTCTACCAAATTGATCAATCTTCTTAGACACAATTGGCCTTGGTATTTTTGGTATACTATTGTCATCAATTATTTGCTCATCTCTTTATTATAAAAGTGTAATGTATCCCATTCATTGCCATCTAACTTGCAGTGACATTTAAGTGTACTACACTTCTCCATACCATTGTAAGGCTTGACTATGTGACCTGCTTTGGCAAAAGGCATAGAAAGTGATATAATGTGAATCATATGCAAACAGAAGCTTGAAGACACATTGGTTGTTTCTGGAAGACTTGTCATTTCCATTTACTAGAAGCAATGTATAAAGAAGAGCATATATTATAGAGCTAAAATGCAGAGAGAAAATATATTATGTTATTTCTTCTATGCACATCAAAGACTGTGAAGACATGTGAAGCTAGCTGCCAAATGTAATGAAAGCAAGAAACAAATATTTGCTATTGCAAATTAATGGAATCTTATGATTCTTGCTACTGAAACAAATCTGAAAAACAGAAATATGAACCAGAATAAAGACATTGGCATCAGAAGTAGGACAATGACTTAACAATACATATAATAGGAGTCTCTGTCTTTGGAGAAAAGTGATAAGTGGTGAAGAAAATGTTATTTGAGGGTGAGAAAATTGATGAACTATGTCCTCGGTGGTATGATATGGATTTAAAATGTCACCTGTGGAAAAAAAAATTCTATATAATAAAACCTTGGTGGTCAGTGCACTCCCCCTGTCAGAAGCCAGGCTCATAGCTGGCAAGCATATTGGCAGTGGTGGAGCCTGTCCCACATCTGAGACAGTGCTAAGGATTCCTCAGGGAATATCTACCTGCTGGGGAGTTGGCCTAAGCAGGCAGGTGGACTTCCCCCGAAGTGTTCCAGACTGAGAGAGGGCGCAAGCTGGGCTAAAGAACCCTCCACCCCACCACCAGTTCATGAATGTCATGCGCTGAGCCTCTAGTAAAATAATAAAAATAAAATGTCCTCTGTGATAGTATGAAATTCAAATAATGTACCTATAAACTTGTGGCTTTAGGCAAATAGATTGCAAAATAAGGTTGTTGCTATGGTGCCTGGATTGCTATTGTTAGCTGTCTTTAACAAGGTGTTTTAAGAGGAAAATAAGCTCAATGGAATTGGGATTAACATATATAGAGAAAATTCACAGATGATAGTATACAGATAACATCCAGAAATTCCAGTTCTAGCATAGTTGAAGGCATTGTGGTTATTTTATTTTTCATGTACAACCAGCAAAAGAAATTATTGAGAAATATTTGAGCAACAAAACTGAGACTTGATATCAAGGTACAGATTGAATCTTGAATATGGTCATCACCTCCTTACTTAGACATTCAAAATGTTTTAAGATTGTCAAGAGAAAATCTTTTAGTTAGGGAAAAAATGCTCAGAATACAGAGAATATGTGTTGGGCTCACTAAAAAAACAGTAAATCAAAATAAATCTACAGAGAGTGGTGTCTCAAATAGAACTGTGGGTATAACTTTTGGCACATGGAATTGTTTCTAAGCCAATAAAAGTTTGACAGATTGTGGTGGCACCAACCAGGATTAAGAAAGATTATAACAACTGTAGTACTTGATTATATATTTGAAAATCTAGAAGCAGAGCCAGAATCAATTTCAAAGATTCAGAGAAAGGAAACTTAGGTCTTTCAGAAGAGCATGTAGATTATTCCAATTCTTTTATTTTAATGATAAAAATAAGAAAATGATTCTGATACCTTAAATAGTATGATATATGCTTATCACACACACACACACACACACACACACACACACACACACACACACACTCTAGAGGTCCAGTGCATGAAATTCATGCATGAGAGAGGGGATGTCCCTCAGCCCAGACTGCACCCTCTCCAATCAGGGACCCTCTCACAATCTGGGACTGCTGGCTTCTAACCACTCTGCCTGCCTGCCTAATTGCTCCTAACCGCTTCCGCTTTCCAGCCTGATCATCCCCTAACCACTCACCTGCCTGCTTGATCAATGCCTATATACTTCGCTATAGACCCAATTGCCCATAACTACCCTCCCCTGCCAGCCTGATCCCCATGAACTGCCCTTCCCTGTAGGCCTGGTCTCCCCCAACTGCCCTCCCCTGCTGGCCTGGTACTCCCCAATTGCCCTCTCCTGCTGCCCTGTTACCCCTAACGGCCCTCCCCTGCCAGCCCAGTCGGCCCTAACTGTCGTCCCTTGCAGATCTGGTTTACAATGTTGACCATTATGTAGAACCTGATCTTTCAGGTTCTTTTTCTTTGTTTATTTGGTTGATTTTCTTTTTTAAACTTATTTTTATTGTTGAAATTATTACAGATGTCCCCGTTTTTTCCACATTGACTGCCCCCATGTCCTGTTCCCAGCCCCTGACTTTCCAGGCTTTCACAACACTATTATCCATGTCCATGGGTTCAGCATATATACATACTCACCCACCTCTGCCTTCCTTCTGAGTTTCATCACTCTGTTCCATGATTCTATGTTTCTGGATCTATTTTGTTCTTCAGTGTATTTTGTTCCCTAGATTAACAAAGACTATGGCAACTCAAAATTTGAAACAATTTTTGTGGCCCCAAATTTGTACTATTAGAAAATTTGATGATAAATCTGCTCAGTACCCAAGTGAGAGATATTCTAAATTGTTCTATTCAGAAATAGACTATTATGGTGGGAGAAAAGGAAGGTCACTCCAGAAGATGAAGTCAAGAGATAGAGAAAACCTTGAAGTCAATCAAGGAATTTCTTTAGTATTTCATTATATTGTGTCTAGGATAAGTATACAATGGTACCTCGAGATACGAGTGCCCTAACATACGAGATTTTTGTGATACGAGCCATTGAGCAAGCGACTTTTGCTTTGAAATACGAACAACATTTGATATAGAGGTAATCGTGTGGATTGGCAGGCTGCACACGACCCACCAGTTTACCGAGACTCAAGCGTCTCATAGTTTCCCATGCCTCAAGGTTACGGAACAAATTAAACTCGTATCTCGAGGTACCACTGTACTTCTATTTTTTTATCTATATTGGATTTGTAAACCTTTGTGAGCTTGTGGCTTGATGTGGTTTATTCATTTTGTCTAATTCTCAAACACCTCTTGTAATTTTTTTTTTTACAATTTTCTTTCTCCACCCCTACTAAGATTTTTACTACATGTTTGTTAGAGTAATTCACCATTTCCTCTTTATCTCTTGTTTTGCATAGTTGTATCCCATTTTACTCTTCAAGTCTAAGTATTAATATTTTCTCCAGATTTACTTTCAGAGAAAAAGAATAGAAATACTCCCATAATTTCAATCATCTCTTTCTTTTTTAATATATTTTTATTGAATTTTTACAGAGAGGAAGGAAGAGGGATAGAAAGTCAGAAACATTGATGAGAGAGAGACATCGTTCAGCCATCCCCTGCACACCCCCTACTGGAGTTGTAGCCGCAAGCAAGGTACATGCCCCCTACCAGAATCAAACCCGGGACCTTTCAGTCTGCAGGCTAATGCTCTATCCACTGAGCCAAACCAGTCTTGGCTTAATCATCTCTTAAACTGTGTCTAATTTGATGCACACACTGTAGGAACCAGGCTGGGGGAAAGCTGCTTCTGGAGAGGTCCACGGATGTGGGGCAGGGCGTGATCCCTAAGTGTGGAAGCAGACTCTTGGAGCTGTTGAGAGAGGAGAGCTCTAGAAAACAACTCATTTTGATCTGAGGCACAAAGACAGCCTGGGAGTTATTACAGTGTCCTGGCTGCTAGAATTCCCACAAACTGGTTTTGAGTACCACCTAGTAGCAAGATCTAAGCACAGCCTAGAGAGGTTCTATGCTTAATCTCAGAGGTCAATTCCAAAACATTACCACCCAGTGGATGATAGACAAAATGACTCTCCATAACTACAAAAGAATAAGGAGATTAAGACTGCAGCAGTGGAACACAGGAAACTGCAATACCCTCACGACTGGGAAACAGGAGTGCCAAGCAGAATAATAGTAGAAGTGAATGACCTTCGCTACTGCCCATTCTATTTTTATCTTTTTATTTATCTTTTTTTTTCTAATTTTTATTTTATTTTATTTTTGCATATTTTAATTAAAAAACTATTTTTTTCTTTCCTCCTCAATTGATTTTACCTTTTTAATTATTACGTTTTTGTTTTCAACTAGTATTTTACCTTTTTGGAAAAAAAAACAAGTGTCATTTTGTTTTCTCTTTATTTTACTTCAGGATTAGAGTTCTACATTCTATTTTCATCTTTCCTTTAGCATAATTTTACTCTATCTCAACTCTACCTTTATGCCAACACTCTCCTCCTAATTTTCCCCATTTGGTTGTCTTGTTTCTTTTTCCCTTTTCCAACTTTAGATTCTCCCTATTCTTTCTCTTTAACTGGTTAAAATTTCACCCTACTTATATATCTAATTTCAAATCCCCTACTCCAAGTACATAAAAACCTCTCTCTTCTCTTCACTCTCCAAAAAGTTGTTTTTCTCCTGCCTGAACAGTGATTATATCGATTTTTTGTGAGATTGTTTTAGCTTATTCTACTTGTTTTATCTTTCTTTTTGTTTCCTTTGTTTTGGTTTGTTTTTTACCTCTCTTTTCCCTCACCTCCCTTGATATTAGTTGTTATTTGTAGTTTGTATTAATCTCCAGGTACTTATTGCCAGCATTTGTTGGGATTAGTGGCTGTTCTATTGGAGTTTTCTCCTCACATCTATATTTTGTTCCCCTTTTCTCTCTTATCCTCTTTCTTTTCTCTCTGACTTTTTTTCAGTTTCTCTCTTTTCTTCTTCTTCTTCTTCTCCTTTTTATTTTTTTGTTACATTTTATTTTTCTCTCCCTTCTCCCAATTTGATTTTGGCACTTCTTTCTTTTCTTTTTTCCTCATTTTCCTCTTCTTCCTCTACATACTGCTAATTTGTCTTTCATTGGTAGTCACCTTATTTCTGGTTATTAACATTGTAAATACATTTCTGTTCAGTGCTTTGTGTGTTGTACCTGATCCTGTTGTAGTTTGTACCTTTGAATCAACTTAGGAGAGAGAATTACATAACCAGACAGCCAGAGAAGAAAAAGCATGGGCAGACAAAGAAACAGCCCGCATACCACAGAAAGGCAGGTATCACCAGAAAAGGAAGTGAATGAAATAAAAGCAGAAATAAGCCTGCAAGAGAAAGAGTTCAGAGAAATGATCATAAGGTGGATGAAAAGAAAGGCAGACAAAATTGACATTGTGAGTAAAAGCCAAGAGGAAATGAAGATGAAGCAAAAAGAAATTTAGAATACTCAAGAAGAAATGAAAACATCACTGCTATAAAGAACTCAATAGAAAGCATCAAAAGTAGACTAGAAGAAGCAGAGGATGGATTCAGTGAGCTAGAAGATACTTAGAAAAAAATACCCAAGTACAGCAGCTTCTAGAAAAAAATTAAAAAGCAAGAGGAGAGCCTAAGGGAACTTTGAGATAACGTGAAACAAATTAACATACGCAGAATTGGGGTTCCAGAAAGAGTGGAAACTGAGCAAGGCATAGAAAACCTGTTTGAAGAAATAATGACAGAAAACTTCCCTGATATAAGAAAGAAAAAACCCAAACAAATCCAAGAAGCTCACAGAGTCCCAAGCAAAAGGAATCCCAAAAAACCGACACCAAGGCACATTATATTAAATTGGCAAACACCAATGACAAAGTAAGAATCTTAAAAGCGGCCAGAGAGAAACAGCAAAGTTACCTACAAAGGAACCCCCATAAGACTAGCCACTGATTTCTCAACAGAAACACATCAGGCCAGAAGGGAAAGGAATGAAATATACAAAGTCATGCAAAGAAAGGGACTGAATCCAAGAATACTGAGCCCTGCAAGGCTTTCAATCAAAATTGAAGGTGAAATAAGAAGCTTCACAGACAAAAAAGGACTAAGGGAATATATTACTACCAAACCAGCAAAGCAACAAATGTTAAAGGGTCTGCTGTAATAAAAAGAAATAGGAAGCGAAAAAGGATTGTTAAAAAATACTATGAACAACTCTATTCCAACAAATTGGACAATCTGTAAGAAATGGACATATTCCTAAAAAATAAAACCTTCCAAAATTCAATCAGGAAGAATCGAAACATCTCAATAGTCCAATAAGTATGGAAGAAATTGAAGCAGTCATAAAAAACCTTCCAGCAAACAAAAGCCTGGGACCAGATGGATACACAGGAGAGTTTTACCAAACATTCAAGGAAGAATTAAAACCTATCCTTCTCAGACTATTCAAAAATATTCAAGATGAAGGAACACTTCCAAATACCTTCTATGAAGCCAGCATCACCATAATACCAAAACCAGATAAAGACAACACAATGAAAGAGAATTATAGGCCAATATCTCTCATGAACATACATGCCAAAAGCCTCAACAAAATTCTAGCAAATCGGATCCAGCAGTACATCAGAAAGATCATACACCATGACCAAGTAGGATTCATCCCAGGAATGCAAGGATGGTACAATATCCGCAAATCAATAAACGTGACACACCAAATAAACAAATTTAGAGATAAAAATCACATAGTCATATCGTAGATGCAGAAAAAGCATTTGACAAAACCCAATCCCCCTTCTTGATAAAAACTCTCTGCAAAGTGAGAATAGAAGGATCATACCTCATCATCATAAAACCATATATGATAAACCCACAGCTAGCATCATATTCAATGGGTAAAAATTAAAACCATTTCCCCTAAGAACAGGAACAAGACAGGGATACCCACTCTCACCTCTCCTGTTCGACATAGTACAGAAAGTATTAGCCATTTCAATTAGAGAAGAAGAAGAAATAAAAGGTATCCAAATTGGAAAAGAAGAAGTAAAGCTGTCCTTATTTGCAGATACATGATACTGATCATAAAAAACCCAAAGGACTCCATCCCAAAACTAATTGACTTAACAAATGAATTTGTCAATGTAGCAGGACACAAAATTAATGCCAAGAAATCTATGGCATTTCTATACACTAATAATGAAATTACAGGAAGAGAGACTAAAAAGGCAATCCCATTTACCATCGCAACAAAAAAATTAAGATACCTAGAAATAAACCTAACTAAGGAGGTAAAAGACCTTTATGCAGAAAACTACAGGACACTGAAAAAAGAGATAGAGGAAGATGTAAACAGATGGCAGAGCATACCATGCTCATGGATTGGGAGAATCAACATCATTAAAATGTCCATACTACCCAAACCAATCTATAGATTCAATGCAGTACCCATAAAATACCAATGACGTATTTCACAGACATTGAAAGAATTCTTCAAAGATTCATCTGGAACAAAAAAAGACCTTGAATAGCTACAGCAATCCTGAGAAAGAAGAATAAAGTAGGTGGGATCTCAATGCCAGATTTCAAGCTATATTACAAAGCACCTGTTCTCAAAACAGGCTGGTACTGACACAAGAATAGACATATAGACAAATGGAATAGAATAGAGAATCCAGATATCCATCCACACCACTATGATCAATTGATATTTGACAAAGGAAGCATGAACATACAATGGAGCCAAGATAGCCTCTTCAATAAATGGTGTTGGGAAAATTGGACAGATACATGCAAAAAAACAAAACTAGAACACCAACTTACACCATACACAAAAATGAACTCAAAATGGATACAGGACTTAAACATCAGACGGGAAACCATAAATATACTAGAGGAAACCACAGGCAGCACAATCGCAGACATATGCTGAAAGAACTTCTTCATTGATACTGCTCCAAAGGAAATGGAAGCTAAAGAAAAAATAAACAAATGGGACTACATCAAAATAAAAAGCTTTTGCACAGCAAAAGAAACCATCAATAAAACAACAAGAAAGACCACTGTATGGGAGAATATATTTGCAAATGTTATCACTGATGAAGGTTTAATCTCCAACATCTACAACTTAATAAAAGGAAGATAAACGATCCACTAAAAAAGGGGCAATGAACCTAAATATAACCTTTTCGAAAGGCAACAGAAGGTAGGGCAAGAGACACATGAAAACATGTTCAAAGTCACTAATTATCTGAGAGATGCAAATCAAAACAACAATGTGATACCATCTTACACCTGTCAGAATGGCAATCATCAACAAAACAACATATGACAAGTGTTGGTGAGGATGCGGAGAAAAAGGAACTCTTGTGCACTATTGGTGGGAATGCAGACTGGTGCAGCCATTGTGGAGAACTGTATGGAGTTTCCTCAAAAAACTAAAAATGGATCTCCCATTTGACCCAGCAATCCCACTCTTAGGAATATATCCTAAGAAATTACAAACACCAATCAGAAAGGATTTATGTACACCTAGGTTCATAGCAGCACAATTTTACAATAGCTACAATTTGGAAACAGCCTAGGTGCCCATCAGCAGATGAGTGGATCAGAAAACTATGGTACATCTACACAATGGAATTCTATGCTGCCATTAAAAAGAAGGAATTCTTACCATTTGCAGCAACTTGGATTGAACTGGAGAGCCTTATGCTAAGTGAAATAAGCCAGGCAATGAAGGAGAATCACCACATGATATCACTCATTTATGGATAATAAAGGACATTATAAACTGATGAACGAAAGGATAGATACAGAGGCAGTAAAGCATCAAACAGACTGTCAAATTACAGAAGGAAGATGAAGGAGAGGTGGGGTAGATAAGTACTTGTATGCATGCATATAAGCATAACCAATGAACACAAGACACTGGGGGTTGGGTATGCCTGAGCAGGGGGAGAAGGTGGGGGAGCGGGGAGCGACAATGGGAAGATAAGTATATATGTAACACAATAAAAAAAATTTAAAAAAACGTCACATCTTAATTTCAGTTATTTTAATTTGTAAATATTTTTCATACTCTGTTACACTCTAGTACATAATTTCTTAAATATTTTACTCAGATATTTTTAAGTTAATATCTATTAACAAGTCTTTACAAGATGCATGCGTTTATTGTTGTTTCTTTTAATGTTTGTTTTATTTATCTAGTCTTCTAGCATGTCTACTTATTTTTCACTATGTTCCAGGCACTGTATTAAAAGAAGTGGAGAGATAATCTGAGCCTCTAGATGATATTTTTCTAAGTTTGGATTTAATTTGACTTTTGGCAATAAGTTTAGAAGCAGACCACATTTCATTTTATCAAGTATTTTGCTAATTTAAATCTGAGTTCAAGTTATCTCTTATTTTCTAACTTAAGACTTATTTTTCATTTTCTTTATTTTTATTAATGTATTACATGTGCACATAACTTCCCATTCCTCTTCCCCACTCCCATGAATGCAGTAGCCCCCAGTATCTTGTGTCCATTGGTTATGCTTATATGATGCATATAAGTCCTTCAGTTGATCTCTTATCTTTCCTACCTCTCCCTAAACTTCCCACTGTAATTTGACATTCTGTTGGATGCTTTATGCCTCTATCTCTATTTTTGTTCATCAGTTTATAATGTTCTTTATTATCCATAAATGGGTAAGATCATGTGGTATTTTTCTTTTATTGACTGGCTTATTTCATTTAGCATAATGCTCTCCATTTCCATCCAGGTTGCTGAAAATGGTAAGAATTCTTTTTTTATGGCAGCAAAGTATTCCATTGTGTAGATGTACCATGGTTTTTCTGATCCAGTCATCTGTTAATGGGCACCAAGGCTGTTTCCAAATCTTAGCTATTGTAAATTGTGCTGCTATGAACATAGTGGTGCATATATCCTTTCTAATTGGTGTTTCTAGTTTCTTAGGATATATTCCTAGGAGTGGGATTACTGGATCGAATGAGAATTACATTTTTAGTTTTTTGAGGAAACTCCACATTGTTCTCCACAGTGGCTGCACCAGTCTGCATTCCCACCAGCAGTGCAAAAGAGATCCTTTTTCTCCACATCCTCACCAACACTTGTCATTTGTTGATTTGTTGATGATTGTCATTCTGACAGATGTGAGATGGTATCATATTGTTATTTTGATTTGCATATCTCTAATAATTAGTGACTTTGAGCATGTTTTCATGTTTCTCTTGGCCTTTCTTCTGTCATCTTTTGAAAAGTTTCTATTTGGGTCCATTGCCCATTTTTTTATTGGATCATTTATCTTCCTTTTATGAAGTTGTATAAGTTGTCTGTAAATGTTGGAGATTAAACCTTTATCAGTGATAACATTTGCAAATGTGTTCTCCCATACAGTGGTCTTTCTTGTTGTTTTGTTGATGATTTCTTTTGCTGTGAAAAAAACTAAGATTTTGCTGCCTGTGTGTTTCTGTAGTATTTATATGGTTTCCCGTTTTATGTTTAAGTCCTGTATCCATTTTGAGTTCATTTTTGTGTATGGTGTAAGTTAGTGTTCTAGTTTTGTTTTGTTGCATGTATCTATCCAATTTTCCCAAAACAATTTATTGAAGAGACTGTATTGACTCCATTGCATGTTCATGCCTCCATTATGAAATATTAATTGAGCATAGTGGTTTAGGTCAATATCTGGATTTTCTATTCTATTTCATTGGTCTTTATGTCTGTTCTTGTGCCAGTTCCAGGCTATTTTGAAAACAGTGGTTTTGTATTAGAGCTTGAAATCTGGTATTAAAATACCACCTACGTTGTAGTTCTTTCTTTGGATTCTTATGGCATTTGGGGTCTTTTTTGTTCCAGATGAAACTTTGGAGAGTTCTTTCTAGGTCTGTAAAATATGCTCTTGGTATTTTAACGGGGAGTGCATTGAATCTATAGATTGTTTTGGGTAGTATGAACATTTTAATGATATTGGTTCTTCCAATCCATGAGCATGGTATATTCTTTCATCTATTTACATCTCCCTCCATCTCTTTTTTCAGTGTCCCATAGTTTTCCATGTACAGTATAGGTCTTTACCTCCTTAGTTAAGTTTATTCCCAGCTATATTTATTTTTGATGGTAAATGGGATTTCTTTTTTAGTCTCTCTTTCTCTAAGTTCACTCTTAGAGTATAAAAATGCCATAGATTTCTTGGCATTAATTTTGTATCCTGCTACATTGTCAAATTCATTTATTAAGTCTATTAGTTTTTTGATGGAGTCTTTCAAGTTTTTTTATGTACAATATCCTTTCATCTGCAAATGTCTAATTGCAATGGCTAGTACTTCCAGTACTATGTCAAACAGGAAAAGTGAGATTGGGCATTCCTGTCATGTTCATGTTCTTAGGGGGAATGATTTTAGATTTTGCCCATTGAGTATGATGTTAGCTGTGAGTTTATCATATATGGTTTTTATTATATTGAGGCATGATCTTTCTATTCCCAACTTGTAATGTATCACATTTATTGCTTTGCAAATATTGTACCATCCTTTGCATCCCTGGGATAAATCCTACTTGGTTATGGTGTATGATCTTTATCTGATTTTCTATAATTTTGTTGAGGATTTTGGCATCTATGTTCATGAGGGATATTGGCATGTAATTCTCTTTCATTGTGTTGTTTTTATCTGGTTTGGGTATTAGGGTGATGCAGGCATCATAGAATTTTTTGGAATAGTCTGAGGTGGATAGGTTTTAATTCTTCCTTGAATGTTTGGCAAAACTCTCCTGTGTAGCTGTCTGGCTCCAGGCTTTTGTTTGTTGGAAGCTTCAATTTTTTTCATGGTTATTGGCCTATTGAGATGTTTAGGTTGTGGAAGGTTATATTTTTCTAGGAATATGTCCATTTTCTCGAAGTTGTCCAGTGTGTTGCAATATAGTTGTTCATAGTATTTTTAACAATCCTTATATTTTGGTAGAGTCTGTTGTTATTTAACCTCTTGAATGTCTAAATTTGTTTATTTGAATCCTCTCTCTTTGCTTCTTGGTGAGCCTGGCTAGAGGCTCATCAATCTTGTTTATCCTTTCAAAGAACCATCTTTTGGTTTTTGCGGATCTTTTTAATTTTTCTTTGGTCTCTATGTCATTTATCTCCACTCTGAGATTTACTATTTCCTTCCTTCTTCTTACACTGGGCTTCTTTTGTTGCTCTCTTTCTAGCTTTTTGAGTATAGGGTTAGGTAATTTATTACCATTGTTTTCTGTTTTTTTGCAATAGGCTTGTAGAGATATGAACTTCCCTCTCAGGACTGCTTTCTCTGTGTCCCATAGATTCTGGATTGCTGAGTTTTCATTTTCTTTTGTTGCCATGATGTTTTTATTTCTTCCTTGATCTCTCTGGTAACCTAGACATTGTTTAATAGCATGCTATTTAGTATCCATGTGTTTGATTTCTTTGGACTGTTTTTATTGTAGTTGATCTCAAGTTTTATGCCACTGAGATCTGA
Source organism: Lasiurus cinereus (assembly GCA_011751065.1). Taxonomy (NCBI): domain Eukaryota; kingdom Metazoa; phylum Chordata; class Mammalia; order Chiroptera; family Vespertilionidae; genus Lasiurus; species Lasiurus cinereus. The sequence goes on from JAAGEH010000392.1 coordinate 3,200,782, forward strand.
GATGATGCATGATATGATTTCTGTCTTCTTGAATTTGAAGAGACTTTGACTATGATCTAACATATGACCCATGTGCACTTGAGAAGAATTTATATTCTATGGCTTTGGGGTGAAATGTTCTGAATTTGACAATTAATTCCATCTGGTGTAGTGAGTCATTTAGGAGTGATGTTTCTTTGCTGATTTTTTGTTTAGAGGATTTGTCCAATGGTGATAGTGGGGTATTAAAGCTTACTACTATGATTGTATTGCTGTCAATTTCTCCCTTGATATCGTCCAGTAGTTTTTAATGTATTTGGACGCTCCTGTATTGGATGCATATATGTTTACAAGAGTTATTTCTTCTTGTTGGATTGCTCTCTTTAGTATTATGAAGTGGCCTTCCTTATCTCTTACTATGTCCTTCACTTTGCATTCTAATTTGTCAGATATACATATTGCTACTTCATTTCTATTTGCCTGAAAAACTGTTTTCCATCCCTTCACCCTCAATCTGTGTGTGTCTTGTTTTCAGAGGTAGGTTTCTTGTAGACAACAGATTTTTGCATTCTGTTTCTTATCCAATCTGTTACCCTATGTCTTTTGATTGGAGCATTTAATACATTTACATTTAAAGTTATTATTGATAGGTACTTATTTGTCGCCCTTTTTATTCTTTACCCCTGTGTCCTTTTTTTTTGCTTCCTAATTCTTATTTTTACAGCAGACCCTTTAGCATTTCTTGCATTGCTTGTTTGGTGGTAATAAATTCCCTTAGACTTTTTTTTGCCTGTGAAGCTCCTGATTTCACCTTCAATTTTGATTGAAAGCCTTGCTGGGCATAGTATTCTAGGATTCAGACCCTTCCTTTGAATCTCATTTTATATTTCGTTCCATTCTCTTCTGGTCTGATGAGTTTCTGTTGAGAAATCAGTTGCTAGTCTTATGGAGGTTCCTTTGTAAGCAACTTTATGTCTCTCTCTGGCTGCTTTTAAGATTCTTACTTTGTCATTGGTATTTGCCAATTTAATTATAATGTGCCTTATTGGTCTTTTTGTGTTTTTTTCCCTTGGGACTCTGTAAGCTTCTTGGAATTGTGTGGGTTTTTTCTTCCTTATATCAGGAAAGTTTTCTGTCATTATTTCTTCAAACAAGTTTTCTATTTCTTGCTCAGTCTTCTGCTCTTGGAACTCTTTTTATGTGGATGTTGTTTTGTTTCCTGTCCCAAATTTCCCTTAAGCTCTCCTCTTGCTTTTTCATTTTTTTTTTCTAGTAGCTGTTCTACTTGGGTATTTTTTCCTACCTTGTTTTCTAGCTCACTGATGTGGTCCTCTGCTTCTTCTAGTCCTCTATTGTTCTGTTTGGCTGCCTATTTTTCATTCAGGAAAGTATTACAGTTCCCTGCATTCCACTGGTGCTCAGTGTTGTAAGGAAGTCCTGATTTTTAATCAGGCATTGTGTCTTAATCTCTTTATTCTTTTATTTGTTATTACCCAAGAATCAATTTTTGAGTCAGCTTCTGGGTGATAGTGTTTCTGTATTGACCTCCAAGATTATAGGTCCTCTCTAGCCTGTGCTTAGATTCAGCTTTCCCTGTAGCAATCAATACCAGTTTTTTGGGAGTGGGCTGCCCCTGAGCTGGTTCTCCAATGGTCACTCCCTGCTCCAATCCCCAGGTTCCAGAAAAAGAACTTTCCTCTGCAGTCTCCCAGGGTGTCCCCAACTTGGTGATCCTTTGTATTGGGCTTAGCAATCAGAAGCAAGGATCTGAAGAGGAACGAGCACAAGTCAGCATAGTCTTCCTTCCTATCTCCTGTCCAAGCAGCCAGCACACTTTAATAACTTCCAGGCTTTCCTTCTACATCAGATAAAAACGGGTTGCGTTCTAGAGATGCCCTCTGTTAGCAGCTCTGTGGACCCCCTTCCACATTCATAGACCATGCCATGCCCAACAGCCATGGATTTCTCCAGGTATAGACTTCCCCGGGTCCTCCAACTTTCACAGTGTGCGCACCTCTCTGTCCTGTGGGACCAAAGAACTCACTTTATTTCAGGAGAAATATGACTTTTCCATGTGGAGTGTAGAGCTCTTCTGAATCCAAGTGTTTGAGTAAATTGGGGACAGCTGTTTGGTAGGTGCCACAGCTCTAGATTTTTGGGCTTCTCATAACATCCACTTTCCCCTTTAAGATGTCACGTCTCCAGATCCTCGCTGGTGGCTCCAGGATAAAAACCCAGCAGCAGTGGGGGCTGCCTGGTCAGGGGAACCCATCCAGCAGTCCCCCACCTTTTCCTGGAGTATAGTCTTCCTTAAATTGCCAACAAACACTCCCAGTGCGACCCTCAGCTGTTCTGTCTGTCTGCTCAGGGACAAGGCTCGGGACACGTCCGTCTATTCTGCCACCATTTTTTCCCCTCTGATTTTCTATTTTCTTTTCATACTCTTCTTAGCATGCAATTTTTTTGAGATTTTAACCAAAAAACTGGAATCTTTCCTAGGGCCTTCTGTACTGGGGGACTGTGAGCTTCAATTTTTGTATCCACAGTTTTGTAAGCCAGCTAGAGTTCTGCACAGCTTCTCAAACCCTCCGCTATAACTTATCAATTAGGAAAAACATCATCAATTGTGAGGGTTTTCTCTTTATGGTCCTCTAAATTATAGAACTTTGAGCTAATGCTGATCCTCAAAAAATGAGGAAGTTCTCAGATTGAGGAGCCAGAATGTAAAATGATTATTTTAATATGTGGTGCTAAAGTCATGAACCACATCATTTGGAAACAGAAGGGGCACTAGAGCATGTTATTGATGGATGCCTAAAGGAGGTAGAGTATAAAGTTTTAACTAGAAAAACAATTATTCATTCTATTTACCTAAGATAATTAGAATTTATGCTTGTGGTTCTGGAATAATAATTAACAATTTCCTATTCTTACTCTAAAAAATGTCCCAGTTTAAAATTTCTTTATTAAAATATAAATTATGTAAGTGCACCTTGACCATAGTATTATTTAAGCCATAAAGAAAAATGGGTGAGGGCATCTAGGAGTGAAGACATTCAGGAACCAATAAAGTCCTATTAAAGACACAGAGGAATGAAGCAGCACACTGTGATCAGGCACCACAACTTGAAGAGCAATACTGAAGTTTACTATAAGAGCAATGAGTAGAAATGGGTCTGAAGACATAGCCAGTGATGGAGCATGAGAGACACTACAACTAGGTGATATATCTGTTAGCAATTGAAAGCCATTGATAGGCAAAGATATAACCAATGGAGATTTTGGAGGAAATTATAATAACACATATGAAAGGTGATGTTGACATGAATAAAGGCACAGAGAATAAGAAAAGAGAGCAAACAGATTCAAGAAACATGTAAGAAGTAAAATCAAGTCACATTTAATACTTGAGTATGTGGAGGTACAAGGACTAGAATAAGTCCTATTTATACTCAGTATGGCAGAGAAACTGTGTGAATAAACATTTCTAAGAAATTTACTAAAAATTGTATTAAATGTATACTTTCTGCTATGCAATCTATCCTACTATTGTTATGATTTAAAAAAAATCCCAAGGAAGGGTGGAGAAAAGGGAGTCACAAAAGAAAAAAAAATTGTTCTGTAACAATAGCAAAATGGTTTGAATATTTCAGGACACCTATTATTATAGAGAAATTAACACCCTCAACATATGGGTGTATTTCCTTTTCTAGAAGGAGATTATATTAGTCAGCTCAGGCTACCATAACAAAATACCAGTGGTATTTTAGGTGATTTTTAAAAATGAAAATTTATTTCCCCTTGTTCTGGGAGCTGGGAAACCCAAAAGCAAGGTGCCAGCTGATTAGACCCCTTTTCCTGGCTCCTTCTCACTTTTCTTCTCACTGTGTCCTCTATCAGGTGGTGTTGGGGGGGCGGGTGGTTGACAGGGGTTTTCTCTTTCTCTTCTTATAAGGCCACAGTCCTATTAGATTAGGGTCTCACTTTAGGAACACATTTAACCTTACCTCCTTAAGACCCTAGCTTCAAATGCATATGAGGAGCAGATAGAACTCAATCTATAGCAGACACATTATAGCACTTTCATGATCCTTCCGAAGTTGTATCAGGTGTGTGCTTGGTTCAGCAGTGAGCGATATTGGTAATCTAAAGGACCCAGAAGATATGAACAACCAAATCCTCAGTATCCTATTGAATAAAGAGGGAATATGCAAATTGACTGTCACTCTGCCACTAAGATTGCAGCGCCCACAGAAGAGGCAGGGATTTCCATAACACAAGATGGCTGCACCCACAGCAAAGGTTGAGTTCCTGTAATGAGCCTTAACAAGCAATCAGCAGGGACCTAAGGCTGTGCCCCCCCAACCCCCCAAGATCCCCATGGGGCTTGACAGGTGACCTCAGGCTATCTCCCCCACACCAGCTTGGGATGGGGGACCTCAGGCCATGACCCCTGTCCCAATGCTGGGCCAGGGGACCTAAGACTGTGCACCCCATCTGGCAGGGTTTGTCAAGAGTGGGACCAGCCAGGTCTGGACCTAGCCCATTGGGGAGCAGGGTGGCTGGGTCTATGTCTCACATGATTCTGAGGCATACGTGGGTGATTGGGGACTTGACTCTGGGTCCCATAGTGTGCCCCAGACTCTGACAGGAGAAAGGTTTTCATATACATTTCACTAATTTTATTTCATCTCTGACACTTCTATTGTAGAGAAAGGGCAAATAGCAATATTAAAGTATTTTCTCTAATTAATCCTCTTTTAATGTGCACAAATTCCATGCACTGGGCCACTAGTTGCCTTATTAAAAAAAACCTGAAAAATAAAGATTTCATGCCTTATTAGCAAAGGTGAAAAAAATTAAAAACCTAAATCAATACAATCATACTAACAGCAGGGAATTGTAGCATCTCTGAAGTCTGCTGGTTCTGTATGAACGTTTCCCTGTGAGGGGTGATGGCTGAGCAACTATCTTAGATGTCATCTTACAAATGTGGGCATCAGACATGGTCCTGGCCTTATACCTGCTTCACTATGGATCCACTGTGTAGAAAGGACCCAGCAACCACACTGTTTTTCTCATTTATATCATTCTATTCTTTATTTTTCAGTTTTATCAAGGCTTATTTTAAATCTAACATAATTCACCCATTTTAAGTGTATAATTAAATGAATTTTAGTATATTTACAGAACTGTACAACCATTCCCAATCTAATTTTATAGCATTTTAATCACCCTACCAAGAAATATTATGCCATTTGTAGTTACTCCCCACTCCTTCTCCCAACCCTAGTTAACCATTTAATCTACTTTGTCTCTTTAGCTATTCATTTTTTAGAAGACATTGAAAGTATATAGTTTTCTTCCACTAAAGTTACTTCTTTATGTATTTAGCCTTACAACACCCAAGGAAATAAATGGCTGCTTGGAATCCAGTACTGTGGCCTTAAATATTGGCATCTCCTTTTGCCAGTAGAAATCTCTCCTATGCATGGTGACAGAGGAAGAAATCAATGGAGTAAGTCATTGCTTAGGGTTTAATTCTGCTAAGACTCAAATATAATGCTGAGGGGATTGGCACCCCACACAGGGCCTGATGGCAAGGCCAATCCAGTAATCTTATCTAATAATAGACAAATATGTAAATAGACCCTTCCTCTGCAACATCCACAGCCAATCAGAGTGAGTATGCAAATTAACCCAACAATTGAGGTCCCCGGAACATTCTTGGCACCCAGGTCACTCCGAGCTGACCATCAGAGGGGCATGGGGCCCTCTGCCCAAGCCTAAAGCCTTGGGCCAAGGATGGTGGAGCAGGTGAGAGACCAAGGGGGAGCACTGGTTGCTATCATCTGGGCGAGCTTCTGGTGGTTACTGAAAATTCTTTGCTCCTGTGTGCTGTGGTCCTGCCTGGTGCTCGCACCTGCTTCCGGTGCCAGCCCTGCTCACACCTGCTGCCAGCATCCAGCACCAGCCCAATCGCTCAGTACTGTCAGTGGGTGTGAGCAGTGGCTGCCAGCCCCAATTACCCCTCAGGGTTTCTACACCTCTTCCTGCTCCTGAAGGGTGATCAGGGCAGTGGCTGCTGCTCACAGCCTCTGCTGGCACCAGCCACAATCACTTTGTGCCTTCAGCAGGTGTGAACAGGGCCAAGATCATCAGCACATTGCAGTGGCAGCAGCAGGAGTGGGGCTACTGGCAGACAGGGGACTGGAGGCTGTGCAGAGGATGGGCCAAGACCTGCCTCTATGCCCATTGCTGCCTTGCGGCCCACAGTTTCTTTCAAGGTGCTTGAATTTGTGCACTGGAATCCTTGTGCTCATTATATATTTCCATGATCTGTTTTAAATCACAATATTTAGTACATTTTGAAATTTCAAGAAACATTTAAGAAAAGGATGAGATTTTTATATTCATCAAACACAGGCACAAGTTGAAAAATTTATCACTTGAATAAAGGGCAGCATAAAATTTATGCTGTAGGAGAGTTGCAAGCAGTAACTATGAAAGCCCAGAGGAGAAATAATTTCTGGATACCTCAGAATGACTTCATGGAGAAGTTAGTATCTGAAATGGGCAAATGAAGCTTGTGTTTTGTTGAATCCACAACCACACAGCACACATTGGGAAAACCAGAGTCTGTTTTTGGAGCAAATGGGTACAGAGCCCTCATCTCAAATCAGACCATTCATACAGGCAGAGCTGCTTAACCCAAAAGGCAGGGGAATGAAATTGAGGTCTTAGGCATAGTTCATAGCAACTCTATGAAACAACAACAATGAAAACTGATCAATGCTTAGTGATTTTGTAGGTAGGAAACACAACAGAGAAGAGCAGATAAGAAAGAAGAAAGACGCAAGAATAACACCAAGGTTTCCAGACTCCATGAACAAGAGAAGTGATACATTAGCAAAAAATAAGGACAGAGGCTAAAAAGCCAGTTTGTAAGATAATATGACTGAAAACCCAAGGGCTGACATTGATTGCAGAACAAAAGTTAAGTCATAACACACTGTAAACCATAGGCTCCTTGGTTCTTCCTGCGGGGGGGGGGGGGGCAAAGTATATCTGTGCTGATGCTGCCACAGACTATTCCTCCCTACTCCACACACTTTGGAGTAAATCACATCCCCTCACAGAGCCCATGCAATCAAGCTGTTGGGCTCGCTCCCAGCCTCTGTCCCCTGAGCCAGAATAGGAGCTGCTGACATGAAAGTCAGTTGAAACTGTTTTAGATTCACCACCACAAAACCCATTTTCAATGGCCTATGTTTCTTCTATTATATATCCTTGTCATAGAGTAAGAATTAAGAGAGAAACCAGCTCTCTCATGGGAAGAGCACAGAACTGGAATACCAGTTCCACTGTTAAACAGCTTGTCCATATTTCTCACCTGAAAATGGAATTAATAAAAGCTTGAATGTTACTGAGAGGATTAGACTTTTTTAAAAACATATTTTGTTGATTTCAGAGAGGAAAGAAGAGGAAGAGAGAGAATCACTGATGGGCTGCTTTCTGCATGTCCCCCACTGGGGATCAAGCCTACAAAATGGGCATGTGCCCTAAGTGGGAATCAAACCATGACCTCCTGGTTCATGAGTAGACACTCAATCACTGAGCCATGCCAATTGGGCAAGGATTAGACTTTTTAGACATATATGTAAAATACCCAGCTTAGTTCTTAGAGCATAGTATTTATTTCCTTCTACTCGGAGCATGATACATGATTCTGAAAGTTGCAACCTACAAACTTAATATGGGGAGAAGAAAGTAAGGTTGGCAAAAGCCACTAAGGTGAATGTAGAAACTGCAATAAATGGTTCTTAAATGTTAATGGTACCAACTAATTTGGGCACTTAGTGGTATGCTATTTGTTATTCATGTGTATGTTTTGTCACATTCTATAGGATAAGTAAGTCTTTAAGGGAAGATACTGCAAATCAATTGGGTTCTTTGGCTTCAAACAAGGCACATGTAAAATCATAGCACTGAAAGGTATTGCAATAGTTTGCTAGAGCTGTTATAAGAATTATCAGCCCTGGCCAGTGTGGCTCAGTTGATTGGAACATCATCCTGTACACCAAAAAGTGGTAGGTTCAATTCGTGGTCAGGGAACATACCCAGCTTGCTGATTCAATCCTGATCAGGCCATGTGATACTTTTTTTTTTTACCCATATCTTAATATATCTTTATTATTCAGTTTATTACAGATATTCCTCTTTCCCCCTCCCAAGCTCCCATCCACCTGATTTCCCCCCACCATGCCCTTACCCCCTGCCATTGTCCTCATCCATAGGTGTAAGATTTTTGTCTAATCTCTTCCTGCACCCCTCACTCCTCCTTTTTCCCAAGAATTGTTAGTCCATTCCCTCTCTATGCCCATAATTCTATTAAATTCACCAGTTTATTCTGTTTATCAGATTTTTTTATCCATTTGATTTTTAGATTCACTTGTTGATAGGTATGTATTTGTTATCACTTTGTTGTTCATAATTTTTATCTTTACCTTTTTATTCTTCTTCCTCTTCTTTTTTTTAAAAATAGTCATTTCATTTCCTTTCTTTTTTTAAAATATATTTTATTGATTTTTCACAGAGAGGAAGGGAGAGGGATAGAAAGTTAGAAACATTGATGAGAGAGAGACATCAATCAGCTGCCTCCTGCATGCCCCCTACTGGGGATGCACCTGCTACCAATGTACATGCCCTTGACCAGAATCGAACCTGGAACCTTTCAGTCCACAGGCCGATGCTCTATCCACTGAGCCAAAACGATTTTGGCACCTCTTTTTAAAGAAAACCCTTCAGCATTTCATATAATCCTGGTTTGGTGGTGATGAACTCCTTTAGCTTTTTCTTATCTGTGAAGTTCTTTATCTGACCTTCAATTCTGAATGATAGCTTTGCTGGGTAGAGCACTTTTGGTTGTAGGTTTTTGCTATTCATCACTTTGAATATTTCCTGGCACTCCCTCTGGCCTGCATAGTTTCTGTTGAGAAATCAGGTGCCAGTCAAATGGGTACTCCCTTGTAGGTAACTAACTGTTTTTCTCTTGTTGCTTTCAAGATTCTCTGTCTTTTGCCCTTTGCATTTTAATTATGATGTGTCTTGGTGTGGTCCTCTTTGGATTCTTTTTGTTTGGTGTTCTGTGCACTTCCTGGACTTATAAGTTCATTTCTTTCACCAGGTAGGGAAAGTTTTCAGTCATTATTTCTTCAAATAGGTTTTTGGTATCTTGCTCTCTCTCTTCTTCTGGCACTGCCGTAATTCTGATGTTGGTACACTTGAAGTTGTCCCAGAGGCTTCTTACACTATCTTCACATTTTTGGACTCTTTTTTCTTTTTGTTTTTCTGTTAGGATGTTTTTTGCTTCCTCATATTTCAGATCTTTGATTCTTGGGTCCTCTAGTCTGCTGTTGGATTTCTATATATTATTCTTTATTTCAGACAGTGCATGCTTAATTTCTGACTTGTCATTTTCCATTTATTTGGCATTCTCATTAAGATCTTTGAAGGTCTCACTAAGTTTCTCAGAGTTCTCAATAAGTTTGTAGGCGGTATGTAGAAGATTCTTGAGTATCCTTATAAATGTGGTTTTGAACTCCATGTCCAGTCATTTGTTTTCCTCCAGTTCTTTCATTTGTGACATGTTTCTTGGTCTTCACATTTTGGCTGCTTCCAGGTATTGATGGAGTGGCTTTGTGTGATAGTTGTCCTTAGGGCCCAGGAGCTCTGCCTCCCCAATCACTTGAGGTAGACACTCTTAGTGCACCTCTTTGTGGGCTGGGTTCACAGTCTTGTTGTAGTTAAGCCTTGATTGATATTGGTACACTGGGAGGAATTGACCTCAGGGCCAATTGACTGTGAGGATTAGCTGTATCTATTAATGAAAGAACTACTGTGCTGGAGACACCTCTATGGGGCAAGACTTGCTTCAGTGGGGCTTTGGTGCTCACTGAGTCTGCCTCTTGAGTGTGTCACTTATGTATGTGAGGAGATGAAATCTGGTGTCATCTCACACTGACCTCTAGGTACCCTGGTTCCTGGATCTCCAAGGAGGTGCAAGTCATCTAGTGTCTGAGGCCACCCGGCAGGAGCTACAGGGAACTCTGCAGATTTCTTCTCTTTGCTTGAAGTTTGGAAGATTTGGAGTTGATTTCTCCTCTTTGTTTGGAATTTGGAAGTTATGGAATTGTCTGACCCAGTTGCAATTTGTTAGGTTAAGTTGCCAGAGGACCGGCCATTCATATGCAAAAGTTGCTGCACAGCTGGGTGGGTTTGTAAATTGGGCGGGGCCAGGTCTCAGGCAATCACTAGACTAGGGCATGGCAAATAGCAATGGCTGCCAGTCAGCCTTCTCTGCCTCCTTCTGTTCAGTGTCCTGTGTCTCTTGCCCCAGCGCAGTAAACAATTATTCCAGTGTGCAGCTCTGTGAGAGAGCCACCCTCCCTTTCTGACCCGATGGCAGACAGTCCAGTTTCTCCCTGTATGAATCTGGGTCCCCAGAAAATTGCCAGAAACTGGAGTTCAGAGAGTTGGGAACTTGTAACTCCCTCCCAATTGAAAAAAAACAGCGCATGCCAACCAGATTCTCGCACGTCTCCTTACCTCTGCCTTTCTGAGCCTCTGCACGTCCTACCAGGTCTGGATGCACTTTTCTTTCCTTCTTGTTGTAGAACTTCCACTCTGCCAGCTTTCCCGTGGTTCTGGGGGATAGTTGTTTTGTCTTTTAGTTGTAGTTTTGGTGTGGTTGTGAAAGACAGCATGTACAGATGTATATCTTATGCTGCCATTTTGGTCCCCACCACATCCCCCCATGATACTTTTAATAAGCATTCAGACAGGGTGGCTTAAACAATAGAAATTTATTTTCTCACCATTCTGGCAGCTACAAAATCCAGGTGTTAGCAGAGTTGGTTTTCTCTGAGGCTCTCTCCTTTTCTTGAGAATAGCTGCCCTTTCTCTTTCTCTTCACATGATCTTACCTCTGTGGATATCTATGTCCAAATGTCTTCATCTTATAATGATTCCAGTTGTATTGGATTAGGGCCCACCCTCATGACAACATTTTAACTTAATTATCTCCTTAAAGATACAAATTTCCAGTCATAAAATAAGTCATGGTGACTACAGGTAATACTTCATTGCGTACTTGAAAGTTGCTAAGAAAGTAGATCTTAACTGTTTTCACCACACAAAAAGATTTTTATGACCACGTATGGTGTTATGTTCATTAACATACTGTGGTGATCATTTCACAATATGTATAAGTATGGAATCATTATACGATATAGCTGAAACTAATGTTACATTTCAATTATATTTCAAATTTAAAAAAAAATCACCCTCTCTCCTAAACAGTCACATTCTGAAGTAATGTGGAAATTAACATATGAATTTTAGGGGTACACAATTCAGGTCATAACAGGAATCTTGCCATAGAATAGCTTTTTTACTGGTTTGCAAAAAACTGTATATACACCATCTCATTTGCCACTCAGCCCAGAATGGCAGATGGGATAGTCATCCTATCTCCATTTAACAGGTTCATAGAATAGTCAAGTCAGGACTCAGACCCAGAACTTTTGAATCTAAATATAGTGATCTTTTCATCCTGTCACACTGCCTCTCTACAATGAAGCAGCTGGCAGTGATCAGAAACGTAATAGAAGTCACTAGTGACCTGTTAATTGTGTGTTGAGCAGGAAACCAATAGCTCTAAGTTTCTTTTCATCTCTGAGTTTCAATGGCTCTAATTTCACCTTTATACCACTTGGACATGCAGCACAGTGCCAGACACACAGTAGCTGTTCAGTATGTTTTGGATTTAATTGAAGCTAATTAAGCTTCAGCACTCAGACTATACACACTATTGAGTGCCCCTTAAAATATTATCAAAACTACCTGTCTCCAACCTCTTAATTCTAGAGGACTTACACAGCTTTGCTTGCAAACCTTTAAAATAGGAATGCGAAGTAGGAAGATGAAATGTAATATACTGTCCTTTTAATGGGTACTCATTACTAAATAATGACATTCTCTCTCTCCCTCTCTCTCCTTCTCTCTCTGTCAAAACCTTAAATATCAAGAGCAATTCAATTTTATGGAGAGAGGTCAAGTGTTCTCATTCTCCCATCCCCACATTTTAATGCCATCATTTATAGAGCCTAAGTAATTTCTACTAAACTAACTTATAAAAATAAAAAGTGTGTGTAATACAAATACAAATACAAATACAAATCCTTTGGGAATGGGGATTCTATATGGATTTTTTTATACAAGTAAGTACTTTATAATACATACCTAAAATAAGAGGGAAAATATGCAGTTTTTACTGTGTAGTTTTATGTCAGAAATATGAACCGAGTCAAAGAGTTCAGCCTGACTGAGATAAAAAATGTGTGCATGCTCAGCTCTGAGAAAAAATGCTAAATAAGAAATGTTTGTTTGCCAAAGAGTTTTCCATTTAATCTCTTAACTCTCCCCTGCATTGGGATTCCAGGAACCCTAAGATCTCCTCCAGGAACCTGAATTCCTTGTGTTTTCAAGGTTCAGATCGTTCCCTTTTCTTTCCTTACAACCCAGATTTGTCCAATGTGGTATGAATTTGATTCAAAGTAAAACTGGAATATAACTCTTGAAAATCAATCTACTTCTTTATATTTTAAATGAATAATAATGAAGGCAATTATTGAATACAGAATTTCAGACATAATTAGTGACAGAGTCAAAACCTGAACATGAGACTTCTAATTGCTGGTCAATACGCATTACTGCCATTCCATGAGTCCTGGCAATCAGTTGGTAATAAAGTGATACAAGGAAGTCCACTTATTTGCAATTTATTCTGGACCTTAAAAATGAGTTGGTGCTATCACCAAAGAAATGAGTCTAAGTTTTGGACAAATATTGCAATAGGCCAGGAAGACAGCCAACAGGAAGATCTTTCCAAACACGATGTTGGCTCATGATTCTACATATGGACTCCTCTTCTGCTATTCAGAAAGCTAGGAGGGTTGACAGTAATGAACAAAGTCATTTTTCAATTGCCTGTACCTCCACCATTATAATATGACCCATACTTTTATTTAGATAGTATGGTATTTGGAAATATTAGTTTGTACTCCTGATACTTGCCTTATTTATCCAGTTATAGCAATTTTTAATCTGCTCCTTTAAAGAGGGCATCACCCAGCAGAAGGCTAAAAGAAAAAGAAAAAATAAAGGGAGTCAACTCTTTATACTATATATATAAAATAGGGGAAAACAGCCTATGTGTCAGGAAGAAATGGAACAATCTCCAATAATACACAATAGTCTTGACTGCACACTCGACAGGGAGAGACAAGACATCTGACCCTCAAACCAAAGTTTCCACACAGGGCAGGCAAGGAGGGGAGATTGGAGTAGAAGTAAGAGTGTTGAAATTTTGTGAACTTCTGAGAAATAGATGGTTAAATTTAGGTGTTTGGGATATCTAAGAAGAAAGAGGACTTATAGCTCTTTAGTCATGGGAAGATGGCAAGATAGCAGGAAAGAGTATCTGTGACCTGTGAGTGGGAAAAATAGGGTCTGGAAGAACCCCACAGAATCCCCTAGATAAGTATGATAAAGAAGCCGAAACCGGTTTGGCTCAGTGGATAGAGCATCGGTCTGTGGACTGAAGGGTCCCAGGTTCGATTCTGGTTGGGGGCATGTATTCTGGTTGTGGGCACAGCCCCAGTGGGGGGTGTGCAGGAGGTGGCTGATCAATATATCTCTCTCATCGATGTTTCTAGCTCTCTATCCCTCTCCCTTCCTCTCTGTAAAAAATCAATAAAAAATATTTTTTTAAAAAAGAATGATAAAGAAGAAATACAAGATTTTCCATTTGATTAAAAGAGGCCTGAAGATACTGAAGAAAGAGTCGGAACTAAAATACTATGGTAGAAAATGAGTGATCACATGCAAAAGAAGACATCTTAGTCTATATCACTGTGCATAAAAGCCAGCATGGAAAGATACCAACATGGCTGCTTGGTCTCACCAAAGAGTAAGCTTCCAACAAACCCTTTTCCTTGATGCCTTAGCTCTTCACCCCATGTGAAAAGTAAAACATCACTGAATTGAATTAAATGATGATTCAGGGATCAGAGGTTTAAAAGCAAAAATATAAGTTACATTTCTTACACACCTGAGTTGGTGTACTAATATGTATAATTATTAGACAACTAGGGGCCCAGTGCATCAATTTGTACACCAGTGGGGTCCCTCAGCTTGGTTTGTGGGATTGGGCCAAAACTGACTCTCCAACATCCCCCAAGGGGTCCCAGATTATGAGAGGGTGCCGGCCAGGCTGAGGGATCCCACTGGTGCATGATCTGGGTGGGGAGGGACACAGGAGATTGGCCAGCCAGGGAGAGACTGCAGAATGGCTCCAGGGTATGTCTGGCCCATCTCACTCAATCTCAATAGGCTGGACCCCAGCAGCAAGCTAACCTAACAGTTGTAGCATCTGCCCCTGGTGATAAGCACACATCATAGCGACTGGTCAACCAGTTGACTGTCTGCCTCCTCATGGTCAGTGAACATGGTTGAATGGCCTTAGCATATTATCAGCATGTTACAGTTTGATTGGTTGAATGGACGACTGGACAACTGGACACTTAGCATATTAGGTTTTTATTATATAGGATTCTCACTATTTTGTTTTAAGTTACTTTCAGTTTTCACATTCGCCTTGTTTACAACTGTTACATATAGTATATACTATTGTACTTGAAGTTAAGCCCTCAGGTGATGTAATTAAAAGATAAAGTTAATAAATATTAAATGGGGACAAATATAACCAATTTATACTTTTTTCCACTAAGGAGCCTTACTCTTGCAATAACATAAGTAAAGTTTGGTTGTTTCATTTTGTTTTGTTTTGTTTTGTTTTTAATGGGATGCCTTTCACATTCATAGCATTCCTTTAGTACAAATATATATGAGATCTCATTTTTCTCTTGGTCTATTGAGATCATTCCTTGTTTTTCTTTATTAAATCAGTTTGTCATGGCATGCTTTATTTTCTTTTTAAAATATTTATTTTTGTTCTCAGGTTACTGAAGATGAATATTTATGCCTTAAAATACTAGAGTAAACTTGAAGTAATATAAAATGCCTAGAGATGATCTCTTAAGTTTTCAATAATTAAATAATTTTGTCATTATTATGCAAAAATGAGCAACACATAGGTCTACCATCAATCAACTCGACATGACAACAGGAATGTTTTAATCATAAATATATATCACCCTCTGCAAAAAGCTGGCAATTAAGATAATGTAAATAGAAATGGTACCACTCCAGAATTGCACAAACACAACAGGTACAGAATCTAGACTGTGGTCCTTGTGAAGGTGCTTGAGAGTTACACAACCAGAAAATGTCACTGTCCTTTCTCCAGTTACATGATTAGACATTCAACAAGGTCCTAAACATATAAATGATTTGAGTACTAATGCAACAAATGACAGAGACCATCAATAAGCAAGTAATAAAAAAACAAAGGACTGTCTTAATAGCTTGAGAAACTAGAACCAGTATCAATGAAACAGGGAGGAAAGAATAAGAGTAAGCTGGCTCCATTTAATAGGTTTTGTCTTTATTTTCATAATTTCGTTGCTTGAAGCTTTTGAAACCCAGAGCTTGAGGCTTTTAAATCCAAAACTATAGGCATTGCCAAAACAGCTGTTAAAGGAGGTGAAAGCTGACCAGGAGTCATTTTCTCATTTTAGAAGTTGTGGGTGATTGAGTCACACACAGATCTCTTTTAATTATTCCATTCTGTGATAATTATATCCCTTTCCTACCATTTCACACCACACCTCTCTTTCGTCATTCTCCATAGTAAAGAGAAGCTCCTGACCCCCATGCGGATACCATTTGCTTGGGAGAACCTTCACTTCTGACCTGGGAAGAGTAGATGCTCACATACACACAAGGCATAAAATAGATACTTTTTTCAACTACAGGCCGCATGGGTAATTTTGAATTCAGCTCTTCTTAGTTGAAAAAAAAATGACTTTGGAGACTTGTAACTTTGGGCAGGATTTTAACTGTGTGAGGAGGCATGAGTTCAGCTGCAGAGAGAAGGGAATTCCAGGGCATTAAACTGTGCATTTCAGTAATATTAGGAATAGAGCCTAAGAGTCATCAGTGAATAAACAGTGGCATTCAAGAGGGAGCCTCGAGGATCATCTAATCTTGAACATCATTATAAAAATGAAAAACAAAAACCCAAGAAGTTTGTTGCTGAGACTAAAGCACGCACTCCTTGGAGCAGGGTTCAGCAAACTTTTTCTATAAAGGAGCAGATAGTAAGTATTTGCTATGCCTCAACCTGATGGCCCGAAAGCAGCTATAGACAATATAGAAATGATGACTATGATTGCTGTCCTATAAAACTTGCAAAAAACAACAGGCTGCAGACCAAATTTAGCCTCCTGGCCACATTATAGCAACCCCTGTACTGCAGGACAGGACCCTACATCTCAGCTCAGTGTTCCACTTATCACAAACTATAGAAAGCTAAAATAATTCTTGCAGTATACCCAAATTAGCCTGTAATGTTTCTCTAGACTGGCTTGAGATGACCCTTAAAAAAGGGAGATATTTATTTGCAGGCCAGTCATCTTTGTCACTGTATACAAAGAGGCTGCCTAAGAATAAAGACAACATAGGTAAAATTTTCTCCAAATATTCCCTTTTCTGAGCCATGAACCTTATCATGGATATTCAGATATGTGTGTCACTTATTTTTAGTTGAGTTTCTGTCACTTGCAACCAGAAATCTTAAACCACCAACTAAATGAATTTGCACTTACCTGGGATTTACCACTTAGTGCACCATAATTTCTACGCTTTGATTTGACTATTTGACTATCTTTTATCCCCCACAAATTTGTTGTACACTTCTCTATGGGCTTAAGCAGAGATTACTTAACAAATTTAAATATTATTTAAAAAATGGTCAGCATTTTAGAATGATGCCTTATATCTGTGTAGAACTTCAAAGTGGAAAATACATTTTTATTATATAATTGTTCCTACTACAATTGTGTGAGGTGGCATCTATGTTATTATTGACTCTGTTTTATAGATAAAGAGAGATAGTCTAATTGTGGAACTCCTTCAAGGTTAATGGGTAACACTAGAACATAGAACTTAAGAATTTTTGTTTCGTGCTCTCTTAACTATACTTCTTTCTTCTGTACTGTGGAATGGAGGAACTCCTACCATTCACAACAGCATGGATGGACCTGGAGAGCATTATGCTAAGCGAAATAAGTCAGCCAGAGAAAGATAAATATCACATGATCTCACTCATTTGTGGAATATAATGAACAACATAAACTGATGAACAAAAACAGATCCAGAAACAGAGAAGCATTGATCAGGCCATCAAACCTCAGAGGGAAGGTAGGGGAGGGTGGGGGTAAGAGGGACAGATCAACCAAAGGATTTGTATGCATGCATATAAGCATAACCTATGTACACAGACACCAAGGGGGTGAGGGCATGCGCAGGTGGGGGGCTAAGTGTGGGACAAGGACACATATGTAATATCTTAATCAATAAAGAAAAAATAATAAAATAAAATAAATAAAATAAAATGAACTTCTGTAAGCATTTTCACTGTTTGGTTTCTTCCTATCTAGTGAGTTGTCGGCTTTGACTTCCTTTCTGCTTCTCTCATCTCTTTCCAAATATTGAAGTTATTGTAATAATTCATTGTTTCTAATATGAGAGCTCTGGAAAATAAGATAATCAAGCATGTTGAGGATATTAAAAAGGGTCAAATCCACATTCAGTGACAACTCGAGACAATGTACGATAGTTTTAGGATGATGGCTTTTGTGGCCATATGGAAACACATTTTTAAAAAAATCTTTATTTTTGAAAGTTTTATATATGTCTCCTTTTCCCCCCATTGACATATCCCTGCCTGCTCCTGCCTCCCAGCACATGCCTCCACCCCCCTATTGTCTGTGTCCATTGGTCATGCTCATATGCTTGGGTTTATCTCTTACCTGCCCACACACACCCTTCTTTCCCTGCCTTCTCTCTAGGGTTTGATGGTCTGTTCCACGTAGGAAATATTAAAAATATGTAAATAACTGCATTACTTCTATTATATTCTAAGATATATTTTTTCCTCTGACTCTATTTTTGTTCATCAGTTTATGTTGTTCATTATATTCCACAAATGAGTGAGATTATGTGATACTTATTCTTCTCCAACGGGCTTATTTCATTTCGCGTATTGCTCTCCAAGTTCATCCATGCTGTTACAAATGGTAAGAGTTCTTTCTTTTTTACAGCAGCATAGTATTCTATTGTATAGATGTGCCACCATTTTTTAATCCACTCATCTGCTGATGGGCACTTAGCTATTGTAAATATGAAAATAGAGGTGTATATATTATTTTTGATTGGTGTTTCTAGTTTATTCAGATATATTCCTAGAAGTAGGATTACTGGGTCAAATGAGAGTCCTATTTTTAATTTTTTGAGGAAACGCCATACTGTTTATCACAGTGATTGCATCAGTCTGTATTCCTACCAGCAGTTCAAGAGAGTTCATTTTTCTCCACATCCTTTTGAGTACTTGTCCTTTGTTGATTTGTTGATGATAGCCATTCTTACAGGTGTGAGATGGTACCTCATTGTCATTTTGATTTGCATCTCTCAGATGATTATTGACTTTGAGCATGTTTTCATATGTCTCTTGGCCTTCTGTATGTCCACTTTGGAGAAGAGTCTATTCAGGGCCTTTAACCATTTTTATTTGGAATCTTTAATCTTTCTTTTGTTAAGTTGTATGAGTTCCCTGTAAATTTTGAAGATTAAACTCTTATTGAATGTAACATTGGCAAATATTTTCTCCCGTGCAGAGGGTTCTCTTGTTTTTTTGTTGATGGTTTCTTTTGCTGTGCAAACACTTTTTATTTTGATGTAGTCGCAGTTGTTTGTTTTTTTTCTTAGTTTCCATTGTTCTAGGAGAAGTATTGGTAAAGATATTGCTACAATATATATCTTATATTTTGCTGCCTATGGATTATTCTAAAATTTTTATGTTTTCCTGCCTTACATTTAAGTCCTTTATCCATTTTGAGTTTATTTTTGTGTATGGTGTAAGTTGGTGATCTATGGTAGTTTCATTTTACTTGTATGTATCTGTCCAATTTCCCCAGCTCCACTTATTGGAGAGACTGTCTTTACTCCATTGTATGTTCTTGGTTCCTTTGTCAAATATTAATTGAGTAAAATGGCTTGGGTCAATTTCTGGGTTATCTGTGCAGTTTTATTGATTGGTATGTCTGTTCTTGTACTAGTACCAGGCAGTTTTGAAAACAGTGGCTTTGTAATATAGTCTGATATCTGGTATTATAATTCCTCCAACTTTGTTTTTCTTTCTGAGGATTGCTGTGGATATTTGGAGTCTTTTTTATTCCATATAAATTTTTGAAATGTCATTGGCATTTTAATGGAGATTTCGTTGAATCTATAAATTGCTTTGGATAGTATAGACATTATGATTTTACTAATCCATAAACATGGTATATTCTTCCATTTGTTTTTATCTTCCTCTATCTCTTTTTGCAACATATTATAGTTTTCTGCATATAGGTTTTTTACTTTCTTAGTTAATTTTATTCCTAGGTATCTTAATTTTTTTGTTGCAATGGTAAATGGGATATACATACATATATATATATATATATATATATATATATTTAGTTTCTCTTTCTGTGGGTTCATTATTGGTGTATAAAAGTGCCATAGATTAAAAAACATAGATTTTGTATCCTACTAAAATTGACAAATTCATTTATTAAATCTAGTAGTTTTTGATGGAGTCTTTAGGGTTTTCTATGTATAATATGTCATCTGTAAATAATGACAGTTTTATTTCTTCTTTTCCAGTTTGGATGCCTTTTAATTCTTCTTCTTGCTGATCTCTATGGCTAGCCCTTCCAATACTATGACAAACAGGAGTGGTGAAAGTGAGCATCCTTTGTCTTGTTCTTGTTCTTAGAAGAAATGGTTTTAGTATTTACCCATGGAGTATGATGTTGGCAATAGGTTTGTCATATAAGGCTTTTATTATGTTAAGGCATGATCTCTTTGTTCCCACTTTGCTGAGAGTTTTTATCAAAAAAGGGTGTTGGATTTTATCAAATGCTTTTTCTGCATCAATTGATATGATATGTGGTTTTTGTCTTTCCATTTGTTTACGTGATATATCACGTTTATAAATTTGCAGATATTGTACCAGCCTTTATCCCTGGAATAAATACCACTTGGTCATCATGTATGGTCTTTTTAATGTATTGCAGGATGTGATGTGCTAATATTTTGTTGAGGATTTTAGAATCTATGATCATCAGGAATATTGGCCTGTAATTTCTTTGTAATGTCTTTATCTGGTTTTGGAAATGCTGTCTTCATAGAAGGAGCACAGAAGTGTCCCTTCCTCTTAAATTTTTTTGAATAGTTTGAGGAGGATCAGTGTTTGCTCTTTTTTGAATGTTTGGTAAAACTCCCCTGTGAAGCAGTCCAGACCAGAGCTTTTGTTTGCTGGAAGTTTTTTTGATGACTGCTTCAATTTCATTGGTATTTATCAGCCTATTCAGGTTTTCTGATTCTTCTAAATTGAGTTTTTGAAGATTGTGTTTTTCTAAGAATATGTCAATTTCATGTAGGTTGTCCAGTTTGTTGGAAGAGAGTTGTTCATAGTAATTTTTAAACAATCCTTTGTATTTCTGTGTGGTCGATTGTTACTTCATCTCTTTCATTTCTGATTGGAAAGGGTGCAAGCTGAGCTGAGGGACACACACCCTTCACCCACCCCTCACCCCGTGCACAAATTTCATGCACCGAGCCTCTAGTTTATTGATAATAGCCATTCTGACAGGCATGAGGTGATATCTTATGGTGGTTTTAATTTGTGTTTCTCTGGAGATTAGTCACATTGAGTGTCTTTTCCTATATCTATTGGTTATCAGTATGTGGCCATCCTTCCGGAGAGGATCTATTTAGGTCCTCTGCCTGTTTTTTAATTGCATTGCTTGGGATTTTGGTGTTAAGTTGTAAAATTTTATAAATTTTGAACATTAACCCTTTCTTGGATGTATCATTAGCAAATATGTTCTCCCATTCAGTGGTTATCTTTTCGTTTTGTTGATTTTTTTTTTCTGTGCAGAAACTTTTTAGTTGGAAATTTTTTGCTTATTTTTCTTTTGTTCTCTTGCCTGAGGAAACTCTCTCTCTCTCTCTCTCTCTCTCTCTATATATATATATATATATATATATATATATATGCAATGTAGGTGTTACTACCTATGTTTTCTCCTAGGTGTTTTATGGTTTCAGATCTTACATTTAAGTTTTTAATTCATTTTTATTTTATTTTTGTATAGTGTATGAAGGCGGTCTAGTTTCATTTTTTTAATGTACCTGTCCAGGCCATTTATTCATATTTAATAAACAATCAGAGTTCACACTAATACCTTCAATCCCAATATTTTCTCTTTTTTCATATTTTTACCTTCTTCAACAACACACAGCTTGGCTTCCATTATCCTCAATATATTTGCTCACTCATCAGTCCATAATAAATAACCAATCTCTCATGTCCTTTCTCTATCCTCCCCCATGTTCTCCTACCCTTTATGGGTTGTGATAACTCACATAGGCACCCTCCACAAGAACATCCTTTTCTGTCCTCTTGCACTGTGACTTCACAAGATGAGCCACTACCTGATATGTTGTAGTGGGTTGAATAGTGGTCCATCAAGAGGTATGTCCACCCCAAACCTCAGGATATGACCTTATTTGGAATAAGGGTTAGAGCTTCGCAAGAGTAACTAAAGTCAGGATCTCAAGATGAGGTCATCTGGGTTAAGGAAGGCCTTAAGTTCAAGGAAAAGTATTCTTATAAAAGAAAAGGAGAGACAGAGACAGAGACACACAGGGGAGAAAGTTACATGTAGACAAGAGACAGAGACTGGAGTGATGTACTAGTATCTACAAGCCAAAGAATGCTAGGGAATGCCGACAGCCACCAAAGGTTAAGAGAGCTTTGGTACCACAAGTTAGAGCTTGGAAATTTATATCTGGGAACCACATTTCAACCATGTGAATAATCTGTTCACCCTGCTAGGGCTCTAAAACCTCACATTGGACTGTCCTACACATGGTCATCCTCCTCAACCCAATGAGGCTCTAACATCCTTGCCAGGCTGCCCTCTATCAATGTCTACTCACCATCCTGGGCCTGACACTCTGCTCTGTGCCACCAAGACTCGCCTCTCTACCCTGCTGCTTATTCTTACCTTGCTCTCCCCCATGTTGTGGCTTTAGGACTGAATTTAAGAGAGAATTTTGTTAACATCCCATTGCAATGTAAATTAATTTGGGTGATAAGTAATTAGTATTACTTACCTTTTTACTTCTAATAAGAAAAACAGCCCACACTCTTTCTAAAATAAAATGTAAGGTGTCAAATTATTCCCATTTCCTAGTGTAAGAAAAATACATATAGAGCCGTGGTGTCGCTGCAGGTTAACTCTCCCGTGCGCTAGGCTTGGTGGGAAGGTCTGTTCTCGAGTCCGCGCTTTTCGGCGTCGCCATGTCCGGAGGTGGTGTGATTCGTGGCCCAGCAGGGAACAATGATGGTCGCATCTACGTGGGTAACTTACCTCCAGACATTCGAACCAAGGACATTGAGGACGTGCTCTACAAATACGGCGCTATCTGAGACATCGATCTCAAGAATCGCCGAGGAGGATCACCGTTCGCCTTTTTTGAGTTCGAGGACCCGCAAGATGCGGAAGATGCGGTGTAAGGTAGATGCATATATACCATTTTAACGCTTGCTTTTTAGTATAAGGTCAATACTGCCAATTTCATCTGTGACAATAGCACTTGGAGTCATACCATTGCCTCCATTATTGATCTGATCCTCCTCAATCCTCCTTTTGACAATCCTAAAATGATTGAAATGTGCTCGATGACATATATGCATCTACCTTAAAACACTTGCAAACATCTTATGCAGTTATCTTTACCTACAATTGCTCTGCTCTTTAAACCTTGGCAATTGTGGAAATATTATTGCCCACTTGTAACAGTTTATTTTGCTCCCTTCCCCCTTTTTTTGTTTTAATAGGGACTAATGTGGGAAGAACTGGCTAATTTGTCACAGTGCTTAGTTACAACTGTTAATGTGTGACCTGCTGTTGGTGTGCATGTGGGTACAGGGTGTCTTTAATTCCAACCAGATAGAGTATAATATCAATACTGCTAAATCTGCATGTCCTCTGTGTGATTGATATAGCGTTGCTATTTTTTTTAAGACAAAATGAAAGCAAATTATAGAATTCCAACATATTGGTGTAGATAATCTAGTTGGGAATATACTTGTTAAGTATCATCTTCCCCTTTAAACTAATATTCATAATTGACTCATGTTTAAAACACTTTAATTTACAAATTAAATTGCAGATGGGAGCATTAGATTTAGTTTAGACTTAGGTGGGTAACAATACCGGTAAACTTTTCAAATACATAACTTCTTGCAACCACAAAACCTGTAATACGCTGTACAGTAACAAGTGTTGGCATTATCAGTTGAACTGTAAATATAAAATGCTTCTTCCGATTAGTCTCCATGATGATTAAGTTTCTAAAGTTTATCTGAGCACCATTCAGAAACTTGTTTTGGGGAATTTGATAGTTATTGATGTACATCTGTTAAACTGATGACAGACATAACTCATCATTCCCCAGAAACCTTTTTTGATTACAGTATCTAACATTTTGCCTCCTCTTTTTTGGTTTTGCTGGTTATAAAGGTTTGGATTGGAGAGGGCTCACTGGATCCCAACCCTTGGAGCTGGATCATTGGATTCAAATCATAATGTGGATAGGATAGGGAGGATGAATTACAAGGATTCATGGAGCAGGATCGGATTACCAGGAACATAGGAGTGGATTCCTGCCCCAACCAAACCGCATTCGTGTGGATTTTTTTTTTTTGTTTATTCAACTTAATTGGTTATTCCAAATATTTTTTTCCTATTTTTGACGATTTGAGACCTTAAGATGCACGATGGAATTGTGTTTTGCATTTTTTGGTAAAAGGAGCAAAGCGAGGACCTGGAGATATACACTGGAGCAATCTCCTTGGAAGGATTCAGCACGAGTAGATGGTAAACATTTAAAGGGGGAAGGGGGGAGGGTTGTTTAAAATAGTAAATCAGTAAGTCATTTCTAAATTTAAAGAAAACAAAATGGGGGTTGAAGAATAAGTAGGTTTCCAATTGGCTGTTGCCGTTTTTCTTTGAAAAATAAATGTTTTTTAAAAAACTAAAAAAGAAAAAAAAAGAAAAATACATATAATATTCTTGGCAGAAATAGAAATTAAAAAAACACACAGTTATGCCTTATTTTTGATATAATCACTCTTCATTTGATTTAAGAAAATATGACATTTAGAACAATACATGTACTCATAAGTTCCATGTACTGAATTGAGTATAGTTTTCTTGATAAATCACTTCATCAAGAAAAACAAAATGCCAATGTGACTGAAGATATTGCCCCTCCTTCTTTAAGCTTCTGGGATTTTTTGAAAGCTTCAAAAGAAACTTCAATATACCAACAGTCTAAAATATAAGGTTTTTGTAAAACCATAAATAAAGCATAATTGTCATGAGAGAGCTTGGGTTTATGTTATGCTCTAACAATGAAGTCCTTAATTAAAACACCCTACAAGTTCAGGGTTATTAAGAGGCCATTCTGAAAGCCCAGAAATAAGAAAGAAAATGAAAAACAGAGCTTGCTCCATTCTCATTGGTTTCAACAGAACATTTGAGGAACACTGAGTTTTAGCTAAACATAGAGGGAAAAAAAAGACTTTAAAGCTATTTTTTGAAGTTTATATTTTAAAGGTTCTATCTGTCTTTCTTTACATATACTGTGATTGGCATCCCTGCGAATCAGTCAGCATCCAATGCAAGGGCAGAGCAAAGGTCATTGGTCCTTCCTGCTATGTAGCACTGAACTACACTGGAAATTTTATTGCACATTTGCTGCCTTCAACTTCCCCAAGTTGTTTAACAATTCTGTGCTTCAGTGACATTAAGGACAGGTCAGAAACCCAAGGCAACTCTTTTCAGCTCCAGATCGAACTTGACATTATGCACTGACAGTGTTTGGCAATTTGGCTTGTTCATTGAATGCTATCAGACTGTGCAGTGACCAGGATGCACACTAAAAAAAAGTCTTTGTGATGCAAAATTTGTAGAAGTGTAATTCCCATTATTCACTGGCAAGTTTTAATTACAATTAATAATAAATAATATTAATGAAAACTGTTTATAAAATGATGCAAGAGGGACACAATTTGTTGGGGAATAACTCAATACCACACATTTTGCTCTATTGCATTACAGATAAAGTATCTGTGATGTGAAATCACGCCTCACTGGTCTATTCGGACCTACAGGCTTGACACTTGCCAGTTTTGTAGTGCTAAAGAAAATTTAAAACTGTAATAGTCAATACAATCATTTCTCAAGTGGATCTATTCATCTCTCATCAAAAGGAAAAGACAAATGAAAGGAGCATTTTCAGTGTTAGAATTACATTTAATACCATGGCAGATATAATGATACTGGAGCCTTAAAATCTATAATGTTGCCTGCAGTGTTTGACAATACTAACTTTAGCCTGTACAACAAATTATAGTAAAAGTCTGTGCATTTGGTAGTCCTTCAACCAGAAGTTCATCTTACTAGCAATTCCAAGCTTTGCCAATATAGTAAAAATTTATATTCATGATAATGGCTGGCTGCAAGATTCTACTGCATTCTCAAACAAAGGTTACATTTTGTCAGGCACTTTTATTGTGTAGTTCTTATGCTCTAGAGCTTTGAAAATTGTACATAGTATATGTATTACAAACATAAGCCATTATATCATAGTATATATTATTTTAAATTTTGTTTAATTTATGACACAATATGCATCACAGAGTTGTAAAAATGTATTATACAGTAAATCAAATTTATAACATTTTTATAATATAATATATGTGGATTACTGAATCATACATTTCAGTTTATATACTTAATATATTATCCCTCATTCTTTCAGCTTTCCTATTGTTTCTTTCTTTGTCTTTGATGATGAATAAATCTCTAATCCTAGCCTCTTAGCTTTATTGTGTTCCCATATTTTCAACAGTCTGATGAGCACCTCTTCTTAGATGTCTCAATATTTCCTCAGGTAAAATTGTAGTATATTTTTCCCAGTTCATGAAAATTTATGCACTGGAGAGAGGTCTCTCAGCTCGGTCTGCCCCCTCTCACAATCCAGGAGTCCTCAGGGGTGGGAGCAACCCAATGATCAGGGGGAAGCAGCACCCCCATAACATCTCTGCTGCTGCCACTGCCAGCAGCACAAGCCTCAGCCTGGCCCTGGTTACCTGAGCCTTAAGCGGCCCTGGGTGGCTGGGCAGCCACGCTCCAAGGCTTGCCTATGCCTCAAACTGGCCCTGGGTGGCTAGGGGGCTGAGGACAGGTCCAGCCACTCTCTGTGCCTGCTGCCCCCCAAGCTGGGCTGAAAAGACTCAGGGACTCTGGCAGGGCTCAGGGGCCTGGGCACTGCTATCTTGTGGCTATGGGCACTGCCATCTTTGTGATGGCATGATGGTTAATTTGCATATTCTCTCTTTTATGAATGTACATATAATATACAAACATACCATCTATTCAAGAACAGCTAATTATATGCCAGTGTAACTATAGTCTATGAGTGTCATATATATGCATATTGCCTCATCTAATTATAACATTTAATGTGTACATCAAAATGCATTATTTTGAAATGAAGCATAAGGATTTGTGACTTGCCAAAGGTCATACAGCTAATTGATCGAGCCAAGACTGAAAGAGGGTCCCACCAGCATCCCAAATGCTATGCTTCCTATTACACCACATACCTCATCATACCCACCCACCTTCTAATTCTAGACCAGAAACCTTCAGAGTAATAATCAACTTCATCTTCCTCATTCTTACATTGAATCTGTAATCAATCCATCATATTTTAAAATTTTAATTTCTACCCTTATCCCTTACCTCCATGCTTTTCTTCATCACTTCGAGGGGTTAGACTGCCACAAGAGCCTTCTAATCTTGCTAGTCTTTTTTGCCTCTTAACCCCATTCTGCATATCAATACTGCATACATCTTAAAACACTGCTCACCAGGTCATTCCTTGGTATTCTGATTATCTAGGGTACTACATACTTTCTCAAAATTTATTTCTCAAAAAACTCTTTTTCTTGGAAAACACATTTCACATTAGGGCTTAATAAACATGTTTGTGTGCCTCTACACATACTATTGATCCTCGTTATTCACAGGTGCTACATTTGCAAATTCATGTACTTGCTAAAGTTGACTTCTAACCCCAAAATCAATACTCACAGCACTTTTGTAGTCATTCTCAGACATACAGGGTGATGAAAACTTTTTGTCTCCTGATGCCTATCTTCCAGCTGAGGTCGAGCAAGACAATGCTCTGCCTTCTTACCTGAGCTCTCGTTCTGTGACAACTAGTCTTTTCATGGTTCATTTATTGCCACATTTTCTGCATTTTTATGTGATGTGTGTTTTTTGTTGGTAGTGATATTGCTGTTTAAAATGCACCCCACACATAGTGCTGAAGTGCTAACTACTCTTCCTAAAACTGTGATGTGTCTAATGAAGAAAATACATGTGCTATATAATCTTTGTTCAGGCATGAGTTATATGCTGTTGGCCATGAATTCAATGTTAATGAATCAACAGTACATATTAAAGAAGGTACATTTAAACAAAAACACATAAACAAGGTTATGTACTGACCAGTTGGTGAAAATCTTATAACCAGAGGGTCATAGGAACATAACTCTGTATTTTCCTTAGGAACAATAATTCTGTATTTACTAATTTGTTGTTTATACCAATAGTACAGTATATAACTACCATAAGTAACAAGAACTGACTATGTATAAATAAAACAAATGCTTCACAAAGACCCTTACTAACATAAGAAACTTTGATGTTTTCCATTCTACTCTATTTTGCCCATTTTATTAATACAAATGCACTGGTTATGACCCAATACATTAATTTCACAATCTACTAAAGTTTAAAGTTCACTAAACCTATCACCAGTAAGTATCATGTTTGTCATAAGACAAAACAATTTTGAATTGGCTTTTAATACTCTTCACAATCCTACATCATTAAAAAAAGGCTCCTCTATTAAACTCTGCCTACTGTGTTTCTTCCCTTCTGCCTTCAAGTGGCTGCTTTTTATATTATATGCAGAATTTATTATTATTTTCTGCCTGTAGTGTCAGTTCATAGGACTCTTTTTAGTCATTACATAAAGCATAAGTTACCTTTTCTATGTTGCTTGTTTTCTGTTTCAAGAGGTCATGGCCCAGAAAGTTAATATTATTTGGTTGGTGAATGTTCCTTTCTTTTCATCAGCAAATAAGATGTCCATTTAGTATTTTCAAAGACTATTTAGTTCTTTTCCATTATTTTCATGCTAGTTTATAAACAAATAGCTTTTCTGAAAGTTTGAAGATTCTAGATAGGTCTTGTTCATTTAATTCTGTAATTTAAAAAACAAGTTATCTTGTAGGGAGCTAAAAGATATTATGCTTTAGTAATGTGACTAAAAATCAACAGTAGCACACTGGCCGATATGGCTCAGTTGGTTGAGTATCATCCCATGCACCCAGAGACTACTGGTTTGATTCATGGTCAGGGTACATGCCTGGATTGTGGGCTCAGTCCTCACTAAAAGGTATAGAAGAGGCAGTCCATAGATGTTACCCTCTCACGTAAATGTTCCTCTCTCACCCTCCCTTTCTCTTTCTCTAAAAATCCATAGTAAAACATATAAAACTTCCACCCCCAACTATGTAAAGCTCACTCCTATCTAGGACTTTAAGAGTTACTTACCTATTATTCTCAGGCTCTCCATCCCCCTCACTGATAGTCATTTGGAGACATATAGAGTCATCTATAATAATAAAAGTGTAATATGCTAATTAGACCAGATGTCCTTCTGGATGATCTTCCAGATGAAACCAGGGCTCTGAGGGAAGCCCAGGTCCTGGGTACCAGAAGGAAGCTGGTTCCAGCAGCCTGAGGAAGGAAGGCCTACTTTTGCACAGATTTTATTCATTAGGCCTCTAGTCCTATATAATAAAAGTCTAAAATGCTAAGTGTTTGGTCCCCGGTATAATATGCTAATGATATGCTAAGGCCACTGAAATACTCTCTATGATGTGCACTTACCACCAGGGGGAAGGTGCTCCAACTGGTTAGCTGAGGTCCAGCTGTTCAGGACTGAGCGAGACAGGCTGGACATGCCTTGGAGCCCTCCTGCCATCCCTCCCTGGCTGGCCAATCATCCCTCCCTGGCCCCGAACAAGCACCAGGGTGGTCCCTCAGCCTGGCCTGCACCCTCTCACAATCTGGGCTGAGGGTACCCTCCTCTCCTCTGAGTGCAGAATTTCATGCACTGAGCCTCTAATTCTCCATATAAAAGGAAAGCAATAACATAGATGAGCACTGCCTAAAAGAAATATAAAGCAAGCCACATATAAGTTTTAAATTTTCTAGAAGCCACGTTCAAAATAGTAAAAGAGGAAATTAATTTTAATAACGTATTTTAATTCAACATATCCACAATATCATCATTAAACATTTATTCAACACTGTAATTGATGAGACATACATTGTGCATTCCTCTTATTGTACTAGATTTTTAAAATCTAGTGCGTGTTTAACCTTATGTAACTTTTCAATTAATACTGGCCACATTTCAAGTACTCAGTAGATATACAGTGCTAGTGGCTACCATGTGGATAGTACACTATCCAATATTTTTTATATGCTTTTGCTCAGTGGTTGGCCTTAGGGAAAAACAGTTCAAAAACATTTTAATAATTTACTAATGTCTTTATCCTGAAGTAAAAACTTCTGGGTAAGGGTAATTTATGCAGTAGTAGGCAAACTCATTAGTCAACAGAGCGGCAAACCATGGCCCGCAAGCTGCATGTGGCTCAGAAGCTGCTATATAGTAATATTTTGTTTTTGTCTGGTGTTTCCCAATGTAAACACAGGTTCAAGCTAACCATATCTACAATTATATTCTAGAAATTAAAAATGAGTAAAGCTGGTAAAATTTTCTTTTATGTGGCCAGAGCAACAGTTCCCTATTATCCATCTATAACTGTGTCACATCTTTACTTAGAAACATACTTCCTTTCATTCATGACAGAGACTATAGACATGATTGACTAAAAGAAATATTCTGGTCACAGTTCCAAAAATATAAGATCACTTTTTGGGGGACACTAATAGACTGTTGGAGAAAGAGAACTAAAGAAAACCTCAAACAAGTATCCAAATTATATCCTCTCACTGTACCAAGTTGGTTGGCAGAGAGAGATGAGTGATGCAGGGAAGCTCATCCAGCCACCTACAGCAGATCCAGATTGGTAATCCCCATTTCCAGTTTTGTACCTTTTGTTATAATATGTTGAATGTCACCATATTCAAGCCTACTGTATATATATTTCTACCCCACAGAATCATGTCAGTATCTACACATATATATTCTGAGTTCTTTTATTATTATTATTATTATTATTATTATTATTATTATCTCTTACTACTCTTACTCACTCTACTTAAGCTATGTTGGTTTTCTCGCTTTTTACTCAAGCAGGTCACATATTCACATGTCTTATAGTCTCAGACTTCCTGAACTTTCCTTATAAATTACTCCTCCCTTGACATATTCATGAACAAGTTCCTCACTGCTTTTATTTTATTATTATTATTTCTTTTTAATATTTTACAACATACAAAATAAATCCATTACCAGATTGTAGATACAAAATAATTAGCCACAATTAACATTTATATTTCAAGAAAAGTGATTTTAAATATAACAAGATTACTTGTACTAACATATTATAATATCATAAAAGTTTCAGGAAATCTGCAAATAATAGGATTACTTCTATTATATTCTAAGATATATTTTTTTCCTCTGACTCTATTTTTGTTCATCAGTTTATGTTGTTCATTATATTCCACAAATGAGTGAGATCATGTAATACTTATTCTTCTCCAACTGGCTTATTTTACTTAGCGTAATGCTCCCCAGGTCCATCCATGCTGTCAGGAATGGTAAGAGTTCCTTCTCTTTTAGAGCAGCATAATATTCTATTGTGTAGATATACCATAGTTTTCTAATCCACTCATCTGCTGATGGGTACTTAGGCTGTTTCCCAATCTTAGCTATTGTAAATTGTGCTGCTATGAACATAGGATGCATATATCCTTTCTGATTGGTGTTTCTGATTTCTTTGGATATATTCCTAGAAGTGGAACTACTGGTCAAATGGGAGTTCCATTTTTAATTTTTTGATAAAACTCCGTGCTGTTTTCCACAGTGGCTGTACGAGTCTGCATTCCCACCATCAGTGCACTAAGATTCTTTTTCTCCACATCCTCACCAGCACTATCATTTGTTGATTTGTTGATAGCCATTCTGATAGGTGTGAAATGGTATCTCATTGTCGTTTTGATTTGCATCTCTCAGATGATTAGTGACTTTAAGCATGTTTTCATATGTCTCTTGACCTTCTGTATGTCCTCTTTTGAAAAGTGTCTCTTTAGGACACAAAGTTTAGGTCCTTTGCCCATTTTTTTTTATTAGGTTGTTTATCTTCCTTTTGTTAATTTGTATGAGTTCCTTATAAATTTTAAAGATTAAACTCTTATTGGATATAACATTGGCAAATATTTTCTCCCATGCAGTGGGTTTTCTTGTTTTTTAAGATACCAATAACAGAATACCAATTTCACAGAACTAGAACAAACTCTCCAAAAATTCATATGGAATTAATCCTGAGAAAGAGGAACAAAGTTGAAGGGATCACAATACCAGATATCAAGCTGTATTACAAAGCCACTGTTCACAAAATTGCCTGGTACCGGCACAAGAATAGACATACAGATCAATGGAACCAAACTGAGAACCCAGAAATTGACCCAAGCCATTATGCTCAGTTAATATTTGACAAAGGAGCCAAGAGCATACAATGGAGTCAAGACTGTCTCTCCAATAAATGCTGTTGGGGAAATTGGTCTGATACATGCACAAAAATGAAACTAGACCACCAACTTACACCATACACAAAAATGAACTCAAAATGGATAAAGGACTTAAACATAAGACAGGAAACCATAAAAATATGAGAAGAATTAGGCAGCAAAATAGCAGACATATATCTTAGCAATATCTTTACCGATACAGCTCCTAGGGCAATGGAAACTAAGGAAAAAAATAAACAAATGGGGCTACATAAAAATACAAAGCTTCTGCACAGAAAAAAAAAAAGAAAAAGAAAAAGAAAAAAAACCTTCTATCTGAGTTCTTAGTAATATAAAACTTAGACATGAACAAGCAAAATTACTTCTAAAATGTAGGAACTGCAGAGGAGCTCTGAACTAGAGGAACAAGGTCTAAAACATAGCAGGATTGCAGATTATATACAACTTTGGAATCAGGCAAGGAAAATGAGCTTTGGTTAAAAACTAGCTGCATGACCTTGAGTAAATCTCTCAACCTCTCCATGACCCAAAGTCCTTATCTGCAAAATGACTGGCAGTGGGAGGATTAGATGATTTCTGAGGTCTCTTCCAGTTCTGAGACATTTATTCTAATTCATGCTAGACAGATGATTTTATAATAATAGCCTTTCTAAGTTAGTCTTCTGCTTAGAAGGAAAAAGAATGCTGCTACCTCTTCTCTTTATGGGTACTCCTAAGGATTTATCAAATAATACTAAATATTTTATAAAGAAAACATTAAATTTCAAGCAATCACTGCCACAAAAGTTTATCTCTAAGAGCGAGCATTCTATAACAGTAAGTATCAGACAAATAATAGCATGGTTAAAATTATACTTTTCTTCAAAAATGTTATGTAAACAAAAGGGGGTAATGGATCTCTTATAACAAGGCATATGTATAGAATTCATGTTTTACATTTTGAACTGAAAGGTAATTGTTTTGGTTTAAAACATGTTAAAATAAAACTACTTTCAATTTATTCAATAGGTACATACATAACACCTTCTTGGAGCCAGGCAATGGTGAACTAAATTGCTATACTACCTGTCCCCATGGATTTCATACTTCAGTGTATAGATCTAAAGGAAATTACTTGAATGTTCCTTTAAGGACTGACTATGTATAATACAGCCACATTAACCTTCTATATTAAAAATTGATCTTGAAAAAAAAAGCATCTCTCTAAAGACATAGACCTTAATCCATGTTTACCTTTCTATGTGAACATGTGATGAAGAAAGCAGAAGTGAGCACATTGGCTCTAAAGAGAGTCCTGGTAATACAAACTCCCGGAAATACAGAGTATCATGTAGGCTAAAGTAATTCCCCCAAACCCCGAAGGTTTCTGAGTCACAAAGATTGTAAGTATATATTTCTATTACAAACAACATATGCTCCCAGAAAGGAGCCAGGCCCCTCCTCCTGACTCTCAGCAATTAGCAAATGAGGAGAATTGGTGGGAAGAAGAATGCAATTGTTCAAATTCCATTTTCTGGTTCCCAATTGAATAGACTCTAAGCAACTAATATGTATGTGTTTTGACTAAAAAAAAGAACAACAGCCCCGAGGCTCCCTTTCTTCTTTAATTAAGAGTTCTCAAATTCTAGTAGAGATTAATGATTGCCAAATATCACTCCTGCTACTGTGTTTTCTGTTAAAACAATGTGAAATGCAAAATCTTATAGAATATTTTTGCAATAAGAAATATAAAGAGAGTTTTTAATAAAATTGCAAAACATTGCAAATTCTGTTATGCTTTCCTTTCTGAAAATACAATAAGCTAAATGTAATACTGGTCATTCTTGGAAATCAATATTGGCATTCCTCACTCTTATGAATATAAACCCACGCTCAAGTTCATTTGTAGTATAAACTTTGATTACTAGGGTTCTGGAAAAAAGATGAAATAAGGGCATCCGTGTAACTGAACAAGAAAAACATATAGTAAATTTAACGTCATTTGCCCCATATCTATTGAGTGTATCTTGTAAAATTGATGTCTATCTCTGATAACAACAGGGGTAGGAAGAATCTAATGTGGGTATATCACGTTTGAAAGAAAACGGGGGAAGGGAAAAATCACTTCTATAAGACACTAGACAAATGCCAATTTTTATGTACTGGTTTCTTTCAAAATATTCAATCACACCTAATAATTGGCAGGAAACACAAAGAGGCTTTCACTTCCATGCTGTACACTCATTCCCCTGGGGTACATGGCCATTTGTGACCACTAGCAGCGGCAAGGAGCAACTCCAGGGAGACCAGATTCATTCAATTATGCTTCTACCACCCCAACCCACCTCTACACCTCTCTGTTATTAATATACTGCAGTGCTGTGGGTTACAAAGGGTCCTTAAAATCATAGAAGTAACATGTTTCTGGGTGGATAGAGAACTAAAGGATTTTTTTAGTAAATAAAAATATAAAGACAAGGCAAAATATTAAATTCAGTTGATGTTTCCTGGACACTTTTCATTTAATAAGCTTCTCAATGGTGTGTTGGAACTAAGAACATGCCTCACTCCTGGAATAAGATATACGCTTTATGAAAGTGCCACAAAGGAATGATCATTCTTTTGTATAAAATGCTTGCTTTGTAATAATCCCTACTTTTGCCACTTAAATCCATGGTTTCTCATCTTCACTAAGCCTAAGTAAAAAATGTATAATTAGTTGGTTCTGATCTCCAAAGAAGGTATAATAATATATGGATTTTCTCACTGACAAATTCCATAGCTATATGTATGGAATCCTTCAATTTTAGGATTTGAAATTCATGAGTTAATCTATTTCAGTAAGCATAGAATGTCGTAGGTAATATTCTATGTTTACTGAAATAGATTGATTAACTGATGAATTTCACCATTAATGTGTACTTACAACTACCAGTACAGCAGAATACCAAGTGATTTATTTAATATGAATTATTAGAATATACAGAATGAATAAGCCTCTGACAATCACTTGTTTCTCAAATATTTCCTGAGCACATAGCATGTTCCCATTTACTCTGCTAGTTGCTAGTAATATCATACAGAAGAAAGACACAGTTCTCCTGCACTGTGATCCTTGCAGTCTAATGGGAGAGATCAGAGGTGAAAAGCAAGAATAACGGGTTATTAAGTGTTTGTTTAAAGGGCACACACAGAGGAAAACCTAGGTCAGCCAGTCTTGGATACCAAAAAAGATTTCAAAAGAAACATAATTACTTAACAGTGCCCAGGAAGGGATAGAGAAGTTAGCCAGACAATGATAAGCAACAAATACTCTTAAAAAATCAGCTTAAGATTGAGGAATGCTTATGGACCTGTATTGCTCCTAAGCTATTTTATCATGATACATTTCTTGCATGAGAGAAGACTTAAGCATAATTTTTAGAAAAGAAAAGTTAGCTTTAGGGTAGAACAGCATTCTTTTTGTGTTCTATCAGTCTTTTGGTCTTACTCTAAACAGACAAAAAAACACTGTGCTCTAGGACATTCCTAGAAGAAAATATGCTAAAACACACCCAACCAACTGAAAAAAAAATGGGAGATGAACAGTGAGCATACAATTTCTTGACATATTTTGGATATCTCTAAACTTTTTCTGGGTTTCTGTGTCTTGGCTTCAGGACTTCTGATATCTGAAAATAAATAAACATCCAAGATAAATAAATAGGTGACTTTTCACTTTAAGAAGAGTTATCCACAATAATGCCACCAAGATCTCAAAGTCTAGTGCCAGATCACACACTTCTTTGCCTGCAGAATAATTCCCAATAATGAAAGCAATAGCAGTAGTAGAAGCCAT
Organism: Lasiurus cinereus; assembly: GCA_011751065.1. Taxonomy (NCBI): domain Eukaryota; kingdom Metazoa; phylum Chordata; class Mammalia; order Chiroptera; family Vespertilionidae; genus Lasiurus; species Lasiurus cinereus. The sequence continues at coordinate 3,236,812 of JAAGEH010000392.1, forward strand.
GGTACCAGGAAATTTTATTGAACTTTTACAAAGTAATACAAGGGTTTATGTTCAGGATCTCATTTCAACCTCACGAAACTTGAGTGAGGTAGGCACCATCATTATCTTTATTTTATGAATGAGGTAGTCCAAGCTTAGGGAAGTTAATTAAGGTGCCCCAGGTCACAGCTGGTAGGAGCCTGGGGTAAGATTTAAACACAGTCTTGTCTAATATCCAGGCCATTATATGAACTTGCTTACTGCCTCCAACACCATAGACAATACCAATGTTTATTGCTACGTAATAGGAGAAAGAAAAGAGACTCCTGTGGAACAGAAGAAAGATTTAAAGAAATCATGTAGGCTTTTGAAACTGACTTAGGTTGTTGAAATCACACAGTATAAATTGATTAAAAGAATCTGCAAACAATACCAGATACAGTGACAATGCTTCCAGATTTACCATTTTGCACATTTTGAATGTTGTATCTGCTCTTTGAACAGAGGTCAGGCTTCCTCCTTGTCCCTAGGTAACCAGTATTTGGAGGAAATTTTAAAAAGTAAAAACTTCCATTCTTCTAGATATTGAGTAATATAGCAGCATTATATTTTAAGAAAGAATAAACAGTTACTTTGGAACTGTTCCATCTCTGTCATCTCTATGAGAATAAGTTTGGTGAATTAGAATTGAGTTCTCATCTCAAATAATATTATTTGCCCTTTAGTCATAGTTTTTATTGAATTGTTTAAAACCCTCCTCCATTTTTAATACTTTGATCTTCTTCAGTATACACATATTTAATAATCACACCCACATAATAATTATATCAATGTTCAGCAAACTACAACCCAAAACTAACTCATTGCCTAATTTTGTAAATAAAGTTTTATTGGAACACAGCTGCATTCGTTCATTTACATATTGTGAATGGCTGCTTTCTCACTACATCAACTAAGCTGAGTAGTTGCAATGGAGGCAATATGGATTCTAAAGCCCGAAGGATTTACTGCCTGGACCTTTAAAAAAAGTCTGCAGATAGAGAAAAGACTTCATTATTTTTCTCTTGTAATTTGGCTTTACTCATTTATTCATTTGCAAGTCAACTCATGTTTGTGAAGCAACTTCTAGGCACCTGGCATCTAGGTGAAGACTAGGTTACAGACCCATGGAGCAAAAAAAAATAACAAGAGACCAGGCAATGAACTGCTCTAATGAAGCAGGAGTATGGAGAAGAGGAAGCCTGGACAGCATCATCCTAAGGAAGGCAGACAAATTTAAATTCATTTTGTTACAGAAGTGATCAAAGGGTGAAAAGCAAAAATATAATATGTTTCAGCCTTTGCTAGGAAACACAAAAGTCATAACAAAAGGTGTGGAATTAGATTAATGGAAAGAAGGGGGAAACAAGACAAAACAAAATTAAACCATTTAGAGTAACTCACACAGTTCCAGGTGGGGTACAGCTTAGCACTTAAAGGTATTTAAAAGACTTTTAATCGCTCTGGCCAGTTCGGCTCAGTGGATAGAATGTCGGCCTGTGGACCAAAGGATCTTGGTTCAATTCTGATCAAGGGCATGTATCTTGGTTGCAGGTCCTCCCTGGCCCAGGCCCTGGTCAGGGCTCATGCAGGAGGCAACCAATCAATTAACCAATGTGTTTCTCCTACATTAATGTTTCTCTCTATCTTTCCTTCTCTCTTCCACTCTCCCTAAAAGTCAATGGAAACATATCCTCTGGCTGGCGGGGGAGGGGGGAGGGGAGAGAGAGAGAGAGAGAGAGAGAGAGAGAGAGAGAGAGAGAGAGAGAGAGAG